>OZ026516.1:44011758-44724742 GCA_964019695.1 Loripinus fragilis | reverse complement strand
ACCCAAATGAATGAAAAAGGAGTGGTTAACGTACCCAATTTTTAAAAAACTAATTAAGGTACTGGTAACATAGATCTGGTTTTTTTTTTCTTTTTAGCTCATTCTCACACTAACTTATTAACACTATCACATTTTTCTTTAATACTTTCTCTCTATATCCACTTTTTTACTTTCATTCTCACACACCTTGTGTATAACACTCAGTCATGAGGGTGCCGCAACAACCCTAGATAGATAGTTAGTCATATAACTACCTGAAACAAAAATGGCGAAAAAAAATCTGTGCTCAGTTCAAAAGTCTATACTGCAATTATGGCAACAGCAGGGTTCAAATTTAGCACTCGCATACTCGCAAAATGCGATTGAATTTTGCAGAATGCGAGTAGGAAAAATTAGCACTTGAATTTATTTGCGAGTTGGATTTTCTGGCCGTTTTAAAAGCGAAAATAGAAATCCGGAAGTGAAGAGGTATTGTTTATCATATTTAAGCGCAAAGGAGATGTGCAGTCAGCCAAGAGAAAGATTTCTCGCGAGGAAATGGCTATAAATAATTTTGTTGTGTCTTTCCGAGGTCTGTTGTTCATGGCAACGGTAGAAATCAGAACGAGGCTATATATTCATACTGCCTCTTGCACTCGCGGACATTATAATCTTCAAACTTGGATTGATCCAAGTCCGTGTCTGCTTTTTGAAAAATCAAGAAATGTTTTCTTTGAAGTATTTTACTTAAACAAACAATAAAAAAAAAACCATTTCGGATGAGAAACCAAGGGAAGTTACTATGTCAGTCCTCCTTTTTGGAGAGTGTTACATCACTGGGCGGAGACTTCCCAACGGTCATGTAAACACAAGCGGAATGAAGCGGTTTGCAAGATTTCTACAGAAGTGGATGGCATAAAGAGTTCAACATTCGATCAAAGCTGTTGGACAAGCAAGTGCTCATCATTTTAACATGCCTTCGAATAAGAGTTATATAAAGTTTTTTGATGAAAAATCATGAAATTTTGCTTCTGCAAAAAATGCAAGTAGAAAATTTGATTTAGCGAGTTAGAAATACAAGCTCTCGCTAAAATTAGCAAGTTGCAAAAAAAGTTAAATTTGAACCCTGAACAGATTTCTTAGACAGAAATATGGATTAGTAATATAGGGAGTCTCTGAATGTAGACGTCAGAACATAATTACCGTATTCAGCTATACAATATAACTCTTTTGCCTACTTTGTATTTTTTCATGCTTTTTTGTTGTATGGTGATTTTTTTCTTTTGCAAAAAAAAATTCAGGAATAGCATATGATAAGAATGTCAAACAGTTTCGATCCAAATCAGGCCTAATGTTTTATCAGGCTTGACCTGGATCCAAAATGTTTGCAAAGTTTATTGGCAGGCAACACTAGTAGGCAAAAAATTAAGTTGTGTAACGAGAAAACCTCTAGAATTTCAAGACAAGATGCAAACTAGCAAGCTGACCTTCAAATACCGGAAAATTGGAGTGAAGCAAAAGTAGGTTTTGGCTTAGACTGCAAAGATGTTTAGACTGATCTGTGTTTTTGTTGTTCTCAAATGGCACAAACACTTACAGGTGCCATTGAGTTGGTCTGCAGTACGGCTTCCATGTTAAACGTTTACACGAATTCCAGAAATCGAAACAATTCAGTTTACATGCAACTACTGTATTAAATTTAATCTAATTATCAAAGATCAGTAAAATTACTGATATTTTTCTAAAAAAACTCTTTGAAAAATGTACCTTGTGCAAACATTCGACACTGTTTGGTTGGGTGTTGTGTTTAAACTCATTTAAATTGCAACTCAATTGCAACATCGCACGCTCCTTGCTTACAAACATTTCCTCAGTGACAATGTCTTGTAAACAGTTACAAGTGTGTAAAGAGTTGACACATGCAAGACATAACTGCCAATTGTCACATAGGTCAATACACAGGCCGATGGGATGTAAAAAAAAAAACAGTTTTAAGCCATGTACTAGCTTTCACATGCCTGTGCACCAAATATTAAGTCATGCATTTACATATCTGATAAAAATGCACGAATATTGCTCTTAATAGCAGTGAGATAAAATTCAGGACATTTTTATGGCAATGAGACATCAGTCACTGTGTCCACTGAGCATGTGTGCCAAAATTCTAATTGCAATAACTTAATGAGTGTTAGAGATACTATATCAAATACAACTGAATCTGGAAAAAACGCACACTTTTTTTGCTTAGAAGATGCGATTAATAAACCAAGACAGTTGTTACTCAGGCGCTAAAGTTACTTTAAACTGGCCATTTTTGTAAACATTATTGCAAAACCACGAAACGGTGCCATTCATATTTGTAAACATGGAAGCCCTAGTCTGCAGTGTGTGAGTATTGTATTTCTTGATCATAAGTACTTTTTAATGGTAAGACTTGTGTTTACTGTTTATGCTGTGTACCATAAAATTTAACCAATCCTTGCATTTAATGTTACTATATAACTTAAGTCAAGATTTGAACTTGACATTCATATAAATATTGTATTTGGTTGTTGTTGATTCAATGTTTAATATTCCTCCCATTGTATATCCGCGTTTAGTGTTTGGTCCTTGTTTTGTTATGCATTACTTAAGTGTCATTTCCAGTTTTACAATCATCTTGACAAGGAAGAGAGAGCTGGCTGCTTTACTATAAGTGTCTTCCTGATGTCATCCTGGGTTGGTCTGCAATGTGAATGTGATATTTCCTGCATACTCACAAACTTTTTGCTCTAAAGCTGGCTGATTTGTAAGTGACTATGTAGGCCTCGACGTCACTAAACCTGTCTTCAGGGTTTCCGACAGTTAGACTCAAACCAGTCTCCTCACCTACAGAGACTGCCTAGAATATTGAAACTTCCCTGGTATTAAGTTCCATGTTACTTTCCAATAAGCAAATAACAAAAACAGTTTAAGACACTGATCAGACTGCATGGATGCACAAGCTGGTCTGCGCCTTTGTTGTTTGCAAACCAGCAAAACAGGTTTTCTCACGTCGAGGCCCATATGACATTAATACTATACCATTCCCCAGTACTGTCGAGTGGCATTATAGAGTAGCTGCTTCAGTGTGACAAGTGATATTTCTCTTGCCAATGCATAGACCATGTCAGCATCACCCCCACTGGAATAGATCCAATTTAATATCTCATCTGCTGTCAAATTTCGGAACTGAAAGTAAAAAAGGTTAAAATATATACCAATGATTCCCCAGTAAAAATGGTGACCATCCTTTCATGATGGTATATGCATCAATATGTATTAATGACAAATTTCTTGTATTCCCACCAGGTTTGACTGTACATTTTTGCCTCAAAGCAAAGTGCTTAGAGAGTTGCCTAAAACCCCATGCCTTCCAGTGAAAAGTGATTTAAATGATGTCAAATTTCATACTGTGTATTAGGGATGGGTATCGCCAAGAAATCCGTATCGCGATACGGAATCACCGTATAGCAATACGTATCATGAAAATATTGATAGCTTAAGTGTTAGAAGGTGAGGTCAGTTCTTGTGTTTTCAACTATTAAAAACAAGTATGAAGAGCTGTAATTGTTTGATAAATAATAACCAAGATTTCAGCACAAAAATTCAGGTGTTGTAGTTGTTGTTGATGTTGGAGGTCTGTTTTTCATCTGAGATTTGGAAAGGGTAGTCAGATGGTACCCATCCAAAATGTTCCCGAGATTCATGGTACCTCCCCCCTAGTGGCCGCTGAATTGGAAAATTATACGGCTGTGTTTTCATCCAATTTGAAGTTCCCTGGTCTTTTTATAAGTCCGAAATGTTACCACACTGTAGCTTTTCTGTTTGTGTTGACAACAATAATAAATTCATCGGGTGCCGCCATATTGGATTTTGTAACTAGGCGACTGCTATAATTCATGAAAAATAATAAGTTTTCCCCTTAGAAAACATTGTAATATTATCGAATAACTTATTTGGATTTAATTGTGATCTATTTTATGTATCATGATAAAAAGTCTGACAAAAAATATGTTTTTGATCGATTGCATGCAACATTTCCCAGACATACTGGGAAACGTACAACTGGTTCCGTGTGAACCAATAACAAAACATATCGCGATACGCGTCTTTTCAAACCACATCGTGATTTATTGGTATACCGATAATATGACGCAGCACTACTGTGTATCACAAATTGTCACAAAATTTTGCCCTTACCCATTAACCAATCAGTTATTGACTTCATTCTAAAGCACATCTGAATCACATGTAAGTTAATTGCTTTTTACACAGCCAAACACAAATCTTATTTTTGATATTTCAGCCTTGTGTCACAACCTGCGCTTTCTGTGGCACAAGAGCATTTGTATGGAGTCACAAGATACATATAGTATGTACGGTTATTGCACAACAACTCAAATCCTAATATTATGAAGTAATCTGCTTTAATCAATATAGGTTAAAAATTTAAGAAAATTTGGACAAGAGGCCCAGTGTGGTTCAGAATGAGGCTGGTCATGATATGCTACTATAAATTTAGTTCAATGGTGGCAACCTTGGTTGTCAGATCAGCTAGATCTGTTGCATTTGTAGTCATTGTGAATTCTCCGTGTTGTCTTGATGCCTCACATTGTTACTGTACAATGTAATTCACCTAAACTTTAAAGAGGAAGCCAACATTGTCTGAAGAAATCACAGATGGACACTGTGGTAGTCATTATAGGATATTGAACCGCAATGATTTTATGAAATTTTGAATCTCAATGCTGCCCAGATGCCTCACATCATTAGTTTCAGTTCAATCCAATATATGATATGGGAGATGCCCTTTGAAGAATTTTAAGAGTCTGCTGCCAAGGTGACAATTTTGGACAGGGTTCATACAGACTGGACAAAACAAAATTCCCTGATATTTCCCTGACTGTTCCCTGACGCTAATCCAAATGTTCCCTGACATAACTGTACTCGTCGGAGAAACTTGATTTTATTCAAACCTTTGTGTATAGCTACAGTGGACAGCTCTGTTTTCAATTAAGAGTGATAAATTTTAATGTTGTAAAAATTTATTCAACATTTACAGCATGTCTATAGATTAGTAAATAGCTATGTTTTCCAAATAGAAATTTACAAGATTGTCAAATAACTAAGTTAAAACTGCTGTCTTCTTTCAAAAATTTGGATGTTGACCTCTAAACCTCCCCTACAGCCAAGGCCAACCTTAAATATATTCTTGTTTCCCCTTACCCGACCCTGTTTCTCAGGTATGGGTCGGTCGGTCTGAAAAATATTTTTTTTTTTTACTCTCAAAGACCCATCGACCTTCTTTGTAAATAGACCTAATATTGCAATAAAACTAAATGCAAACAATGGCTTCCAGTGTAAGTTTGTGATTAAATCGTCCAATTCGCTTGGAAATAAGATTCTCTAAGTTATTATTGTGGTTTTTGATTCAAACCGATACGCAAACGACCTGATCCACCATATTGAATCAATGAAAAAAGGATGCTTGATTCGGATATGAAAAGTCGGCTATTATCAATTTCCAAGCGCTTGTAAGCGGCGGATACTAAAAGCCGGTACCGAAAAATAATAAAAACGGGGACCGCAAAAAAAATTCTCGTTCAAATTTTGAAATATAATTATTTTGGTTGGCGGCTTTTTTCACGGTCGGTCGGGTAAGGGGAAACAAAAATAATTTTATTTTTGGCCCAACCATAATGCAATCAGTATATACAGATTATATAAAGGAAAGCAAAGCATTTGTAATCTGATGTGGAATATTTCATTGTAAACGCTACAACAGGATTGTTGACAATGGATGACTCACGATAAACATTGAGTGACTTTGAGCACAAAAGTGCTTAGGTGAGCTAACAAAAGGCTTAATGAGCCTAAACTGTTCACCTGAGATGGTTACTTCATGGTTTCTATAGATTTTTTAAATTAATTTTTAAGTGTCTATGGGAGCAAATCAACCGCATGTGTGGCGGTGCCAATTTGAACCCCAGGATCATAGACTGCAAAGGGTCGTCTGGATTTAAGTAATGAACCACAATGCATTGCAACATAATAAATATAAAAGCTATTGGCTTTATGCAGGGTTGCCACTCAATAATCATTTCAGAATTCCCTGACTTTTCACTGACTTTTCCCTGACTTTCAACCGTTTTCCAGACCCTTTTGGAAGGCCAATTTTAGCCATTTTCATCCATCGACTATTCGAAGATTTTGCACAAATATTTGAACTTGCTGATTTAATCTTTAAAGAAAAATCTTAAACCATAAATATAAGAAAAGGAATGTTTCTGAACATAAATTGCTTGCAATTTATGTCCAGAAACATTCCTTTTCTCATATTGTTTGCAAATTATGGAAACTAAAATTTCCAGAAGCCTGTTAACTAGCATCTTTTTAGGAAATTTTTGAAATTCCCTGACTTTTCAATGACTTTTTTCATTTTTTTTAATTTCCCTGACTGAAAATGTAATTCCCTGACTTTTCCCTGACCTGGAAAAATTTTCATTTTCCAGAACTTTTTCCCTGACCGTGGCAACCCTGTTATGGTTTCAGAAGATTTTTTTAAAGATTTTCCCCATTATAACTTATAAGGAAGCTAATGACAGACCCTCAGGGCATGGCCAAGTTGGACCCCAAGCGCAAGGTTGGCACAATTCAAAACATTGCTATATACTAGATATATAAACTATGGGCCTCATAGAAAAGATTTTTTAATGTTTTTTCCCATTATAAGTCTATGAGAGCTACTGATCACTAGGGGCATTGCCAGTTTGCAACCAAGGGGTTTGATTGGCAGGATTTAAGTGGGGGAGCACTAGACATTGCCACATACTAAATATATATACGGTTTAAGAAGATTTTTTTCCATAATACATGTAGCTATATTGATCCCCGGGGTGTGGCCAGTTTTGATGCCAGGGGCTTGATTGGCAAGATTTATGAAGGGGACTACTAGACATTGCTACTTATCAAATATATAAGCTGTGGGCCTAATGGTTTTAGAAGAAGATTTTCAAAGTTTTCCCCAAGTTATAAGTCTATGGGAGCTTTATGTTTCCCCCTGCCTGATGAACTTTTACATGAAATTTCATCACATTTGGCTAACTGACATTAGAGATATACTTTTGAATTTAATGAAAGCAATTTAAAAGCTATCAAAATTATTTAGCTTGTATCCAAAATGTTGAGAAAACTGCCCTTGCATATTTCTGTTTCTCATCATTTGATACAAACTGGAAATTATAAAATTTCCTGACATTTTAGCAAATATCCATTTTTTCACTGACACAACATAAAATTCCCTGACAATTCCCTGACCTTGAAATTTTTTTAATTTCCCTGACATTTCCCTGACGCGTATGAACCCTGTTGGATATCAGAATGGACCAATTTATCAAGTCTGCATCTCCATGTTGCTGCTATGCCTGTCACCAAGTTTCAGTTCAATATGACAAAGTCATTCAGTTTGAGAGGGAGATGCCATTTGTAACGTTTTCAAGATGACTGCCATCTTGGCTCAGGGATGAGAACAGGTAAAGAAAATGACTTAGTTTAAAATGCTTAAAAAATTGTGTCAAAAATTACACTGAAGATTATGAACAAAAGCAGATGGACATATCCAAACCATTCTTAAAGCACATTTAAAAGATAAAAAATTCAGTTTAAACTATAGGAGACTATGCGCCCACAAGGTACCCACTATCTATACATTACGTTACAAGTATTCAAGCCCAAAAAATGACTATGTTCAAAATGTATGTTTCATAAAATATTCTAGAGTTTATTAGAAAAAAAAAGCGCATGCACATCGTAATACCATGCAAGATTAGAACACATGTAACAGGGTGTCCACAATTTGAGCAAAGCCCTGACAATTCCCTGACTTTTCCCTGGCTTAGATCAAATTTCCCTGACTAGAGTATTTGTATGTTGCATGTGAAGTTCTGACATCTGTATTGGCCTTCTTCTTTCCATACAGCCAACTATTTCGATCAATTGTTTTACCAACAGTAATTGTACTCTTTTTACATTTATTTTTAATTTTGCTTTTGTTTGTTTTTGTTTGATTTTTTTCTATTTTTCTATGTCTACATACATACATGTACATGTACCTTATTTATACTGTTAAATGAGTGCTTGAAATTAAAAGCATACCATAATACAGGGAAATCTGTTGACCCCCCTCCATCACTATAGCCAATCCTAGCCATGTTTTACTACCATAAATTGTCATTGTATTACTTTTTTCTCTGTATTTTGATTTTGTTTTTAATTATTTTTCTTTGATTATGTTTTCTAGTTTCCTCTTTCTACATACTTTTTTCTTTGGTTTTGCTTTCTGTTTTCCTCTTTCTACAAGCTTACATGTTTTTATCAATACAGGTTTATAATAAGACTTATAACTCTTAATAATGCACTTCAAAATTTTAAAGTTTTTTTTTTTGTTTTTCATTTTTTGCTAAACCACAAAGTTGCTTTCTACAAAATTAACAAACAGACTTACAAAAAATCATAGAATATTAAACTGGTCAATCATATAAACCAGAGAATGAAATATAACTTTTACAAATAGAATGTTTTTAGTTGCCATATATTAAAACTTACATGTATATGTTGTAAGTAATACTTATTATTATTATTGTTATTATTACTATCATTTTTAGTATTATAGTTGTTATTATGATAATAGCCAAACAGGAAAAAACTGCCTTAGCCTAATGAATTCTTGATGTTTAACTCATTCAAAGACTTGTTATTTCAAAATTCCCTGACTTTTCCCTGACTTTTTGCTTCATTTTCAAATTTCCCTGACCAATTTCAAAATTCCCTGACCTTGAAAAATTTTGTTTTTCCCTGACTTTTTCCCTGACAGTGGACACCATGTGTAAAGTTTCAAAAATATGGGTATAAAACTGAAGGAGTTACTCTGGTGGCAGTCACTAGGTTATTTCAATATCTTCAAATAAACTTTCATAAAAAGTCCCAAAAACGAGTAAGTTCAAAATACTGAAATTGTTTCAATAGTTAATTTGGGGATCACGAATATCTTCAACCAACCAACCGAGTAGAAACGAGCATGGCTATGTCCCACATACTAAAGTAGATGCAACAAAAAATACATACTGTAAATGAATCAATGCCTTCACATTCCATCGAGTACTTCTGTTCCAAATCCTGTAAATCCTGGTTCCTGGAAATGAATTTAATCTGAATTTAGTAAAGAGTTGGGGAAACAAGATCAAATGCAAGGCATTTTATTGCTTTTTGGCAACAAGCTTAATAAATTCAAAAATATAGGCTCACGAATGTTAGATTCTATATAATGTAAACAGTTTTTTATGCAAAAATAAGTACTACAAGATACAAACAATTTATATACACAATACATTACATTTGAAAGCGATACAGAAGTAAGTATCAGACTTGTTTAAATATGTCTCTATCATTTGACACTAATTAAATTACAATGTATGAACTTGAAATTTTAGCTTCATTAATGTTAAGAATTAGCCACATCTATGTGAAGCTTCAATGTGCGTCATTTCATAAAATTACTATTACTTTATTAATACCAAAAGTGGTTTATCAATTCTAATGCATGGTGATATATCACCCATAGAGGTGATGTCTTATAAATTTCCATATTAAGTAGCCCACAAGAGCACATTCATTTTTTTAATGGCAGGGCTGGAAAACTCCACTTGTCCGTTTGCTATGGCGAGTGCCTTATGCTGTAGGACCAGTAGAAATTTTGACTGTTACTAAATTTAAAATATTGAATTTACCAATTCATATGGTGATGTAGAACGAGTATCTAAATTCAATTTTGGACTTAATTCTCTCTTGTGCCAGGGACTTTTGAAACCCAGAATTTTATGGTGACTTAGTGTATATCATTAAAGTAAAGAAAATTGTTGGCTTTTATAGTTTTTTAGCAGTTTATTAAAATAATTTCTCATTAGGCCTTAAATAAAAAATTGTGTGTTTCAGGTTACCTTAATTTTTTGCCCCTGACCCTAAAGTTTTTAAGCATATTTAGGGGATTTCCAAGGGATTTCCCAGGTCGGCCATCTTGTTTCCCCATCTTCCCCATGTTAAAACTTTTAACAAAATAAAAATATTTTCCTTCCTACCGTCCCTATTTTAAAATTTCATGTGACCCGAAACACGGATAATAATTTTTTTTGGCCTTATAAGAAGATTGGAGTGTTGTTCCATCAGGGTTCATACAGGCAAGTTTGAGTAAAATTCAAAGACTTTTCAAGGACTTCTAAGACTCTCCTACCGTTTTCAAGGAAAACTTCTGATTTAAGTGTTAGAATTCTACTTCAGAAATGCTACACTGAGATAATGGAGAAATTAGTACTTGAAAATTAGTATAAAATTGTTGTGCCTTTATTTCGTGCAGCACATGCTAAACCAAATAAAGGCACAGCAATTTTATACTGATTTAGTTCTCTTTCAACAGAGTTAAGTTCTACATACAATAGTAGAATTCAAGGACTTTGAAGGCCTTTGAGTGATTTTACAGTACCTTTCAAGACAGATTTAATTTTCAAGTACTTTTCAAGAAATCCCTCTATATTCAAGTACTTTTCAAGCCTGTGCTAACCCTGTCGATTTTGGGATTTTCATAATCGATCATCGAAAATCATCGGACAGGTCATTTCCCTCAATCTTTGAAGATATAATCTAAATTCTGAAGCTTTCAGTGTTTTGCAAGATTTTGTGATTGATACCATAGAGCTACTTGTAAAAGCAAATTGTTTTGTGATTGATATCATGGATAAAGCATAGAGCAACTTGTAATGTCAAATTTTATTTTTAACACATAATTTGAAAGAGTTTGAATCTCAATTTAACACTAAATAAAGTTTTAAAAAAATATAATACAAAAACATGAACATTACACGACAAACAAGACAACTATAAGAACATGGTTGACTAGATTATACTATTTGAGTCAGACAAAGAATCCATTCATTTAACATTTGTGTCCAGTAACACTGGGTATCTGTATATTCTAATAAGAGTTCTTTGTGCCCTCCTTTGATAGCTAAGGATTCAAAACTGCTTAATGTTGTATACAAAGACTGGGATCAGATTGGGCATTTCTGGTAGGGCACTGCCAATAAATGCTTGAAAATGCCTAATCCAAAAGTCACTTAACTTTGTACACTAAAGGTTTCCCCTATACTGCACATGCTTGAAAAATTGAAAAATGACTAAGTCAACACACTGAAACTAAGTGAACACACTGGAAAAAAAAATTGGACAGGGGTTTCCCCATACATAATGATTTTTTGTTAAATCCCAGCCCTTTTCCCCCGCCAACATAAGTGGGGGGGCAGAAATGGGTGGGGTACTTTGAACTATTGAAACTTGCAAAGTACTAACTCTTTCAGATCTGATAGACAAGATGTAAAGATAGATAGTCAAAATAAGAGCTTACCTCTAAATGTTCCCATATCTTGAATTTAGTCCCATTTTACAACAGATGTTCCAAACTCAGCTAGCTGTTATATCAGCTGTTTGGTATTTATCTTTTATGCATCCAGAGAACAATTTTAGATGTTGTAACTTCAGTGGCAAATGCCAGTTAGTAGCAGACACAAAGTAAGAAAGAGGGCAAAGATCAGGAATGATACAAGCAAGCACCATGTGCACCTGACCCAGGATACAACCCACATGGGTCCAGATAATGTGACTGTCGTTTCCGTTAATGGATACTGTTTTGAAAACTATAGTAATTGTTTGTGTTATTTAATTAATTTATATTAGACCCAAAAAGAGTTTGTTTCCCTCTTCAGGAAGGACCATTAAAATATGTGGCGACCATTTTTTATTCCGCCCCAAAAACTGAAAAAAAATCGGCCGGAAATGTGTTCCTTGCATTCCGCAAAATGTGTTTGTTACGGAAATTTGTTCAATACTCCGATGCGGATAAACTCGTTTTTCCCCCATGAAACAAACAACAAAAATGGCGGCACACTCGAGGACTTCTTTATTGAAAAATGCAGTCAATTTAGCCGAAGAAAACAGATTCTTTTTCTATATTTTAGCGGAAAATTATACAGTAAAAAAAAACTTCAGAAGGATAAAAATAAACCCTTTGAAATCTATTTGATAATCAACATTTGATGATATTTTTGGCCCTGTAAGTTATTAGAACATGTACTGATGAAGGGTAACTTTGTATGTTCAACAAAATAGATTGGAAGATATTATTTTAGATTTTGGAATACTTTATTGTAAATGGATGTTAATTAATGATTTAGGATGTAACTAGCCTGCGAGAAACAAAGGTATTTAAATGAGAAACATTATCAATTTGAACCTTAATCATAGTGAAAAATTCCGATCAACCATTTTGTGGAAAACTTCTTGCTTCAGTTTTTTTTTTTTTATTTTAGAAAAGATCACGATCCACCGATTTTGCCAGTGACGAATATTCATACTCGATTTTATAGTCAGATCCATGAATAAACAAGTACTCGGATACTCGCAGCAGCCCTACTGCATGGCACTGAAACTATAGAAATTATTATCTTGGTACAAAATCTCTATTTCATCAAAAACATACCCTTGTTCACCTCCTTTTCCCTGTGCACCTCCTCTACCCTGTCCACCCCTGGAATTTATATCATTTTTCAAGTGTCTGCAGCGCTCTGAAAAAAGAAACAAAATGTGAATTGATAATAATAATAATTGCACAATACACACAAGGCTCTCGTTTGCCCGAATGCGGGTCAGTATTTTACACAACCTAATAAAGGGAAGTAAACAGCACAATTTAGACAGAGCTAGCAGTTAGGGGTGCAACAATATGCCAAAAAGCATATTGGGATATGGAAAACCAATATTGCGATACACCTGGTACTTACAGCCCCTTGTTCAGTATTATAATATAATTCAAGGGTCATGAAATTGGCACCTATTTTGTACACACTGTCATATTTTCAGCTACTCCTTGTGTCTATAGCAGGGGTGTAACCATACGTCAAAAAGGGTACTACGATATATTGTGATATGGAAAAACCGCATTGCAATACATATTGCGATACACCCGAGGCGATTCAACAATGGGAGCGCTCTCGAGCGCTTGTTGTACTGATGTCAGGCTTTAAAGATTATGAATCAAGATAGGTACTGGAATGAGCGCCCACGAACGCTAGCATTGTTTAACTCGCCTCTGGTATCTTTATTTCTGATCATTTCTGTTTATTATTCAAGGGTCATGAAATTGGCATCTATTACACGCTGTCATATTTCAGCTATCCTTGTGTCACTTGTCTGCTTTACAAGGAGAAATGATCAAATTTTTACTTTTCTCTTTCAGATGTTTCACTACAATAATTTGTGATTGTCATCAGCCATCTTTTTTGAAAACGAAAGTAGCTGTTGCCTGTTGGTCTAATTTGCAACACGAACAGTTATGTACAAGTTTTACCAATGAAGCTTTGGTATTTGAAATGCCGAAATAACTTGAAGGAGAATAGAAAATGTATAAAATATCCATAAACAATATGCAATGGCTCGCATTGATGTCTCTCATACAGAATTAACATCTCTCAATGCGTTTAAGATGGCGATATGCTATTAGACAATAGACACAGTCAAGGCTTGTGTAAGTTCGTATCAGGAATTATACCACAGCGTCTTTATTTCCTCTTTTTTTACACCTTCCAGTTTTGAAAATGACCCGAATTTCCGGCAAATTCAAAGCCATTAATGGATATTTACTTGCAAAGTTTAGATGGAAACTGGCTTGATGACACATGGGGAAGGCTAGTTTACTGATACAGCCAAAAGCTATACAATATTTATTTTGAGTGAATTGCGGCTTACCGGTATACCGGTACCCTACTCACGGTAAACCAATTAGCTATGATAATGATGCATCCCAAATCGATATCTCAACCAGTCATATACAACGTCAATGGCGGGAAAAAAAAAGATTTTATTACACAGAAGCTATTTAAAGATATAGAAATAGAAAACTTGCAGGCAAATTAAAAACTCTGGCAATGTTGGAAACTACTGTTTGGAGTCATATATTCTCATTCTCAAGCCAATTTAACTATCAAAATCAAGTACAAAATTAAGTAAAAATGGAACAGAAACTACCCGAAATTATGACTGGAAACTATATTTAACAAGTAAAAATAGGATAGATTTGGTGTTTCCCTCAGAATTTGCAAATGTCCCTATAGAGATGAAATTCAAGTAGGGGAACAGTCGGGTGTCCATCTGAAATCTTGACCTAGGCACAACATTGCTTCTCAGACCGCACAAAAAGCAAGGGACAGACTCAATAAAAAAGACTAACAGGGGCCCAGTCACCCAGTGCCCCTAAATTTTGGGATGGGTCCCTAAAAATAAATGTGATGGGACCCAGCTTGCCCCTGAAAGCATTGTATGTAAAAGTATGAAGTGTTTTAAAAATCTGAAACTAGCTGTTGGAAGTTTACAGATCTTGATTAAACTGATCCTAAATACTGTTAATATGGTAAATAATTAGAGGAATACAGATTTTGAGGGTCTTCAAATTCAATTATGAGTAAAGCCAATGCTTGGCAATGGTGTTGCAATGATTTTAATTTTCCGCTGAATTCTGGGCCCCAATGTTTTTCGCTGGGCCCCCAATCATATTGTTTTAGGGACCAGCTTGCTACTGGAGAAAAAAGATAGTCTGTATCCAAACCAGGTCAAGATGGTGTGTCATATACAGGCATAGTTATAAATTATATATGCCTACGAATTATCATCAAACACAACAAATATGACACACTCACACCATCTTGATTGACCTAATATATTAATATCAAAATATCTCAAAGCGTATAAAAGTTATTGAGAACACAAGCTTCGTCTGGGCACTTCCATGTTAAATTAGAGAAATTAACATTGGACATATCAACCATAATAAAACCTTTAACACTTTGCATAAAACAAATAAAATGGTAACTGTGTATATATGCAGCTGGCTGCTAGCATCTTTCTGAGGTTGAGCAAGATTGGTCTTATGGTAAAAATGTCCATTTTTTGGACAAATAAAATTCTCATTAAAAAAATGCAACAGCAAATAGTTTATTCTGAAATGGAGATTGTTTCTCATAAAATATGGTGTTTTATGAAGCTTATATGCCTCATTTATTGCATACAAACAATCATAAATCATTTAAATGTGCCCCAAAAATATGCGAAAAAAATCTTTTTCATAAATAACCTTGACTTTGTCCCCTAAAATGTCCTCTCCAGAACATGGATTGAAAAGAGCACAACAGAGATAAAATTTATCAACAGTTTTGTGCTTTGGATAAACTTACACACCCTATATACAGAATAAATGTACACCTTTATTTTTTCATTCAATACTATTTACTTTTAAGCCTAGATCCCAAAACCTGATAATTATTTGTCTCCAAAAATGTCTTCTCCAGAACAAGATTTTTTTCTGTAATAAAACTTGGCTGCTGCAAATAGTAATTAAAAGTTGATAAATCTTGAGGTTTCTCCTGGTCTGCTGAACTGGCTGTCTTCTGATATTGTCCTTTTGAAGGAAATGTCAAAGAATGCATGGAAAACAAGAAATGTCCTCTCCAGAACATTTGGGCATCCATAATTAATCTAATAATTTAGGAAAAAGTCACTCATAAAACATTGTTTTCAAGTCGTGTTATCATCGCTTGAATGTTTAAACAGTTCCAAATGTTCGCAAATATGCTTCAGTTCTGCTTAATTTTGATAAAATTAAGGATTTGTTCCAAGTTGTATAGCTGTAATGATATGAAATAAGAACATTACACATAGAAAGACAATTTTCAAACATATTGTTTGTGCAATTTATTTATCTAAACATGTAACATGAACTTGTTGCAACTTAGGCTGTATGTAACATGTTAAATCTGATATCATCCATTGGTTATTGGACGGTTAGTATTGTTCTGGAGAAGACATTTTAGTGACAGAATTCAAAGTAGCGCTATAAATTTGTTACACAATATACTATCTTAAAATTTAGTTCTTTGTTATCTGTATATTTTAAAATTGTTTAAATATTTTTAAAAAGCTTTTTTTAAATCTATAATCACCCTTGTATGAGTGTCATTTACCCTTGGAATACATATATGTAGCCTTTATGACCTCAAAGTCCCCTAAAGATATATACATTTTGAACAGCTTATCTCATACACCATTTAAGGACAATTTAGTCTGTTATCTGCTGAGTATTATATTTGAGCAAAAATTGTTCCAATTCTATTGTTTCTTCATAATGACATTGGTTAAATTAGTGCAGTTGCATGCATACATAAAATTCTTTTGTTGTAGTTGTAGGTATAAATTTTTATCATATACAAAGTAATGAAATACAGGAAATATTGTTTAAATATAATAGATATTTTAAAAAAACTGTATTTCACAGCCATGAAAATATAAGATGTTGTATTTTCACTGCAGTGAAAATATAAGTTGTATTTCACGGGTGAAATTGGATGTCCTCTGCTTTGTCCATTAAATTAACTTCTTTAGCCCACTTCAGAATTTCAAACGCCTGTAACTTTCTTATTAGTGGACAAAAACACAAAGTGTGGGTATTCATTTTCTTAGTTAGATCGCATGGAATATTTTGGTTATTAAATTGGCGCGATCTGCTGAAATTTTCACTTTTTCTACTCCTGTTCCTATGGTTTCAGCTTTTGCAGCAATTGCACATTATCAAACGTCATCATTAATATGATGTAATGTGTGACCGCGTATGGCGTCATTTAGTGCAAAAAATCTGTCCTGATGGTATAAAATAAAAAGAAAAATTAAATTTTTTAAAAGTAAAATTTATTTTAATAAGCATACCTACCATATATTTATCTTATAGCTACAACCCTGTTGCCACCAATACAAACTTAAGAGCCTTGACCTTGGTGTATCCCTGTTCAGGATTAGGACTCGACTGACGTCACGGATTACCGGAATTTAAGCACGGAAGTGCACGTGGCTTCATAAAATTTGTAAATAATATAAAGCAAGACTGAGGGGTATTTCCCGGGAGGTGGGAATTTTCCAGATAAATATATGGTAGGTATGCTTATTAAAATAAATTTTACTTTTAAAAAATTTAATTTTAATAGCGCTACTACCATATATTAATCTTATAGCTACCCAGAATCACCAAAAATGGTGGGAGGAGTCTTAACACCAAGGTCGGCTCAGTATAAGCTTCCAGAGATAATCCAGAGGATCTTAGAATTAGTTTGAAAAAATTTTCAAAGTATAAGATCCCATAAACTGGGTCGAATGAGTAGAAATAATCTTCCAGTAACCTCAGTTTATCTCTGGATGCCGCTCATAGTATGATTATTAACTAGTACCTTTTAGCAAGCTGTCTCCTTGAATCATTAGGTGGTATCGTCTTCTTAGATATCTTGATCACAGGGAGCCTGATTGTTGGCCCCCCCCACCACCTTTTGAGCAACCACAACTGGACCAATGTCATGCAAGTTGGAGGTTTGACTACTAAAGTCGCGGAGATAGTGTGAAGCAAAGATCGAAGAGTTTGACCAGACAGCTGCTTTAATGATTTCATCCAGTGGAATGAAATTAAAGTAAGCCCAAGAGGCTGATAGAGCTCTTAGCTCATGAGCTCTTATTTTCAGAAGTTTAATTTGGTTGGTAGAAATTGCCTTGTAGGCATGTTTAATTGTATATTTAACCCACTTGGAGATCGTAGATTTGTTTATGTCATGATCTCCTCTTGTGGGAATAAATAGTCTATTCCTATTTTTTCTTAAAATTTTTGTTCTTTTAAGGTATACTTTAATAGCTCTAATAGGACAAAGTAACCGGCTAAAAGAATCATTTCTTGCACAGAAATTAGATAATTTGGGTATTTTAATAGAATCAGGGGCCCTGGTGGGAAGCTGATTCTTTGCAAGAAAACCAACTTGAGTTCTAATGATAAGTGAACCGTCTATATTGCTAAATCTGAAATGTTCTTTATCAATAGCAAAAGCGTGTACCTCACTCACCCTTCTAGCCGTAGCCATGGTGAGGAGAAAAGCTGTTTTCATTGATAAATGAAGTAAAGAGGCTTCATGTAATGGTTCAAAAGGAGCCTTGCATATATGAGAAAGAACCAGAGATAAATCCCATTTAGGAGCAAGTGATCTTTCCACTGGTCTTTGAGTTTCAAAAGATTTAATCAGTTCAGAAATAATTGGATGTGATCCTATATCATATCCAGATTTGAATTTCAAGGTATTTGAAATAGTTGATCTATAACCTTTAATGGTGCTAACTTGACATTTTTTATCTCTGAACAGAAATATCAAGAAATCAGCAATTACAGTTGGAGATGCCTTGATAGGATTAATCTGTTTCTGATTTGTCCAATCAACAAAAACTCGCCATTTGGCATCATAGACTTTCCTTGTAGACTCTCTACGAGCCCTGGAGACATGATCTGCAACTTCTTTTGAAAATTTTTTATCTCTGATGGATTGTTGGATAATTCCCATGCGTGAAGTTGCAGAAGACCTGGATTTTGATGCAAAAACTTTCCGTGGAGCTGTTCGAGTAGGTTTGGTCTTATCGGGAGAGTTATTGGTGATGATATCAACAGATTGAGTAGTTCTGGAAACCATGTTCTGTTGGGCCAAAAGGGGGCTATCAATACCACTTTGCACTGAGCTGTTCTTATTTTGTTTATCACTGAGGGAATGAGATGGAAAGGAGGAAACGCATAACCATGTATGTGATTCCAGTTCATTGTGAGAGCGTCTATTGAAAGTGCCTTTTGGTCCGGAATCGGAGATACATACAGTGGAAGTTTGTGATTTAGACGAGTTGCGAACAGATCTAAATTGGGAAATTGGGTCATTCGAAAAACTGCGTTCGCAACCGATTGATTGAGACCCCATTCTGTTGAGATCGGTTTGGTTATTCTGCTTAACCGATCTGCCAGGACATTGAATTTCCCCGGAATGTGTTTTATCAGAAGATTTATTTGGTTCTGATGACACCATATTAGAGTTTTCCAAACTTCCATGCAAAGATCTGGTGAATGTGTCCCCCCCTGACGGTTCAAATATGCTACTACTGTTGTGTTGTCTGTTGATATGAGAACCGTGGAGTTCTTTATGAATTAAAGAGCCCTCCTCAGTGTCAATGAAATGGCCATCATTTCTAAAATATTGATGTGGAGTCGGGATTGGGTTTTGGACCAGACTCCATGATACAGAAGTCCTTCCGGCTCCAGATGTGAACCCCAGCCTGTTAGACTGGCATCCGAGAAAATGTGATGAGATGGAGGATCTGCCTTCATAGGAACACCTTGAAGGTAGAGCCGATGTTGTTTCCACCAATTTAGATGGTGTAGAACATCCGCCGTCAACTTTATTTGATGTTGAAGCGGTAATGTTTGTGGCCTCCATTGAGCAAGCAGAGACATTTGTAATGGTCTGAGATGTAATCTGCCTAGCATTACAAAGTCTGCTGCTGCATTGAGTTGTCCCAAAAGAGAAAGGAATTCTCGGGCTGATACATAAGTTTTCTGAGAGAATTTCTTGACCGTTTCTAATAGAATTTGAACTCTGGCTTGTGGAACTCTGACTATATTCATATGAGTTAGAAATTCCATTCCTATAAAGGTGAACATTTGTGTGGGAATCAGATCTGATTTTTCTTGATTGATGATCAGTCCCAAAGATGTGATTAGCTGAATAATGAAATATCTGTGTTCCAACAGAATTAGACGAGATTGATTTCTTGACAACCAATCGTCTAGATAGGGATGAAGAATTATAGCTCTTCTCCTTAGATATGTCGCAATGACTGTCATGAGGAGAGTGAAAATGTAAGGACTGGTCGAAAGACCGAATGGGAGCGCTCTGAAATGAAACACTCGGCCTTTTAGAGTGAAACGAAGGTATTTGCGTGACCTTGGATGAATAGGGACGTGCAAATAGGCGTCCGTCAAGTCCAACGAAAATGCCCAATCGTTTTGACGAATGGCATTCCTCACTTTTCTCTGTGTTTCCATCCTGAAACTCTGGACAAAAACATATTTGTTTAGAGTGGATAGATCTATGATCAGCCTGAGTTTTCCATTCTTTTTTGGAACAAGGAAAATCCGAGAGTAAAAACCGGGAGTTTCCGGTTGAATTTCCTCCACTGCCCCTTTTTGGAGTAAGCTGGTTACCTCTTCCTCCAACTCTCTTCTTTGAGATTGCTGAAAGAAGATGGGCTCTCTTGATAATGGAGGCTGTTCTTTGAATGGAATTTGATAGCCGTTTTTTATCAAAGAGAGGACCCATTGGTCGTTTGTAATGTTTTGCCAATTTAGGGCAAAGTGGGCCAACCTTCCTCCTACCGGAATTTGTGGGTGAGGAAGGGGCAGTGGAGGGAGGTTTTCAGAATCTACGGGCAGAGGAGGCCCCTCTACTAGAGGGGACCGCTCTGTCCATCCTACCATAACCCCTACCAGAACGTCCACCTCTTGGTCTAGGGTAAGAGCTAGATGTTCTAGATTCTCTATTGCTAGGATTAGAATTCTTATGAGATACTGATTTCTTAGGATCAGGCTTATTTCTCTGTTGAGATGCCAAACTAGAACTTTGAGGTCTAGGATGGGCTACTGCTTTAGTGATCAATTTGTTTCTATTCACTTCAGAATTCTCTTTGTAAATAGAATCAATTTGACCTCCAAAAAGAGTCTTAGAAGCAATAGGAATATTTCTAAGTTGGTTCTTAGCTTCTAATGAAAGGGACTTTGCAGCTGATTGAATAGCAGCATCCCTTCTTGTTTGTTGTAATTCTACAGTCAGAAAAGAAACCATACCCACAGCATGTTTAACTGAAAGAGAAAGTGATTCTAAAATCTGACTGAGCATTTTTGGATTTAAGGACTCTTGTTGTAGACATTTGAAAGCAGCAAATGAGAAAACATCTGTATGAGATAGCATTCTGAGAGTTTCTCTCAATTGCTTTTCATACATATCCAGGCTTTTGATAGGAATCTGATAATTGCCATTTAAAGACAGATTAAGTTTACTAGCATCATTATCAAGTGGAGTGGCTGATGAGGTCATAAACTTCTCTGCATGAGCCTGATAATATTTAAGATTGGCAAGAGCCGAAATGTCTTTATTTGTCGGAAGCCAATTTTCAGTGAAAGATTTATTGTTGAGCTTTAACTGATTTTGAATAAAGTTAATACTATCCACAATTAAAGCAGACTGAGGCAGAGAAATTGATTTCCTCTTTTCTTTGACCATCTCAGATTCAATACTAGACTTGGGTCGAGGATTATCGTCAGTCCCAATTTCTTTCCTTGGAAATTTTTCTTCAGGTAAAATATTAAAAATTTCATCAATGACCTGGGCGAAGCTGAATTTTTCTTCTTCGTCCTGAAATTCTGTTGGTTCTACATTGGAAAGAAACTGGGAGTCTGCAATATTTGTGGTT
This sequence comes from Loripinus fragilis, assembly GCA_964019695.1. Classification (NCBI taxonomy): domain Eukaryota; kingdom Metazoa; phylum Mollusca; class Bivalvia; order Lucinida; family Lucinidae; genus Loripinus; species Loripinus fragilis. Next base: position 44,703,280 of record OZ026516.1, on the reverse strand, counting down.
TCTTGAGATTTTGATTTTGACGGGGATTGAAAATCATCATCATGAGGTCCCACTGTCAAACTAATTTCATGTGCAACAGTGGACCTTGAAGGGCTAGGTGACAAAGATTGTCTAACTGGAGAAACTGACTTCGCATCAGCCCTTTCATTAAAAGATTTCTTGCTTCTTCTCTCAGAAGAAGAAGATGATGGTGATCTCCGTCTCTTACGGCCATGTCTATGTCGATGATGTCGTGAGACGGATCTAGATCTATGATGTCTCTTCTTGTGTCTTCTGGATCTAGATCTAGAAGAGGAAGAGCTACTAGAAATAGAAGAGTCCGATGAAGAAGAATGCCTGATGCGTTTTTTCTTCTTCTCCGATCTATGTTTCCTCCTAGATCTCCTAGATGGAGAACTGAAAGAAGGTGACCGGTTATTCGGTGAACTATTTCTTAAGGGTATTCTGAAACCTTGACCATCAAGTCTGCTTGGGCGATCAGTCGATTTAGAACGATCCCTAGAGACTAATGATCTCCGGTGTCCTGTTTTGTCTGGTACATTATCAGTTCTGTAGCCTATTTTCCGGTAATCAGAACTGTTTGTCTGATCCGGACCAGTAGAATATCTTTTCCTACTGGTAACAGTTGGACCTCTGTCAGAACTATGTCCCATATGTCCAATTGTAGTAGGCTGTTCAGTGGATGACCTTTGCCCCATTGGAATTCTTCCATGTTGTACAGAAGACAGTTTGAGCTGACCGGTAGACTTATCTAACGTCCTTTGACCGGTAGATAGCTCAACTGTCCCGTGACCGGTGGACTCGTCTGTAGATTGACACCCAGTTCGGTCCGGTCCGGTCCGATCCGGTTCCGTGGATTTGGTCGGTGACTTTTGTACCGACCGGTCCCTTCCGGTAGATAATAGACCGGTCAGCCTGTCCGGAGACTGCTGTTCCGGTCCGCCCGGTCCGGTCGAACATAATTGACCGGTAGACTTGTCCACGAATTCACCACTGGTAGATTCATCCAAAGATCGTCGACCGGTGAATCTGTCTGGTGAAGAATGGGATCGAATTTTCCAGTCAGAAGAACCGGATCCCGATGGAGGTGTACCGCACTGACTTCCCCTTCCTTTGGCCCTAGGCCTGTCCGGTTGGTCAGTGTGGCGCGGTACGATATCATCCGAAGATGATATGCCTCCCGGATTGATCGTATGATCAGAAAGGTCATCTACCCCGAACATCTCAGCAGGTGCCGATTTCTTCTTCGGTTTGACCGGTCTTGCAGAAAATGCAAACTGTTCTTTCTCTTTTGTATTCTTCTTCCCCATCCTGGCTTTGTAGGACCGTCTCTGTTCAAATTTTAACCATGTGCTCAGGGGCCAGGAACAGCAGAATTCACATGTGTTTTGCCTGGAACAACAAGAACAATTAGCACATGACGGGTGGTTGTCCCACAAGGCCTTAAAATGTCCACAAAAACCTTTTGTTTGGGACATACAGGCCTTGAGGAGAAACCCGGGAAGAAAAATAAATAAACAAAGCAAAATACGAATTTATCGCCGAGAAAAAACTGATAGCTATTCACTCGAAACGAAATGGCGGACGTAAGCGAAAGCACCTCTCGACGAGTGAAAAAAGGACAAATTCGACTATAAAAAATAATCCAAGACGAAATGTACAAAGTCCATTCAGTCGGAAAAAATATATATAAAGGCGAGAAAGGTGAACAAAATTCACAGACGAGGACTCGCGGAAAATATAAGAAAGTATTGGCAGCAAAATGATGAAAATAGAAGGAGCTTAACAACCAAGAACGATGAATTTTAAAAGAAAATTCTTCCGATTCAAAATGTCTGCCTTCTTCCTTTCACCAATACAAATTTTATGAAGCCACGTGCACTTCCGTGCTTAAATTCCGGTAATCCGTGACGTCAGTCGAGTCTATATTTAATCCTGAACAGGGATACACCAAGGTCAAGGCTCTTAAGTTTGTATTGGTGGCAACAGGGTTGTAGCTATAAGATAAATATATGGTAGTAGCGCTATTAAATTCAAATTTTTGTCATGAACATGCCATTTATTTCATCTCGTGAAGCGAGAAACTGAATATTTCATTTGTGGCGTTGCCACTCATGAAATATGCATTTTTCGCTTCACTCGATGAAATAAATGGCATATTCATTCCAAAAATTTGAATATCCTCTATGTATTGTTTATTGAGAGTTGGCTACATAAAATTTGCTGACAGTTTGTAGAAATTTAGAAAACAGTATACAAAATCAAATGTATATTTTTTACTATTAACTATCTCTGCAGCTTTATGAGAAAACAAAGGGTGCTTGTGTTTTTTCACCGTTGTTTGTTCATGCAGTTTACTGAAGTACAAAATATATTATTTTGTAGGTGGGGTTAAACTAAAGTGTTTGTTGTTTGTTTGTTTCTAAAAACTTTTTATGACTTTTCCCTTCTAGTATTGATGATTCATTCAAATTAAGCTGTTAAGTCTCTAACATTAATTTACCAGCTATGGAATTTGGGATCAAATAGGAGATATAAAGAAAAACCTTTTATCAAGTCTAATAACTGTCTATAAAGGAGTACTTTTTTGGACACCCTGAGACTTTTTTCTCTAATTTAAAATGAAAGTGCCCATCTACAGACGAATTGACACAGGCTGATCGCTTTATTGCATGATCCCCTCTGTCAGGGGTTAAACAAATTTAAATCAACCAAGATGAAATGAGCTTAGCTGCCTAATAGCTGATTACTTGATACAATATACCTTTCATCTTTTTAATATCTCTGAAAGATGTTGAATGAATTGAAAAATGCATCCCTCCTGGTCCAGGGCCCATATTGCCATCTCCTGGGCCCTTCGTGTTTCCTCCAGGGCCTGTCAAGTTTCCTCCTGGGCCGGTCATATTTCCTCCAGGGCCAGTCATATTGCCCCCAGGCTCTGTTATATTTTGTCCATGCGAAACACAGTAACCTGAAGTACAATAAATGGAACATTCAAGGATATTTCTGGACTCAGGCTAGATAAGCAAACTTTTTGAGCGCAAAATTGTAATTATTTCTTTATCCGTCAGCTTAAACATGTTTTGGCATGAGTGTGGAAATCACAAAAAGTCGATACTTGCCCAGGGACAAGTAAATTGCCTTGAGAAACTTGTCCAAAGAAAGATTTACTTGTCCCAATGAACAGATAATGCACAAAGAATACATGTATAGCATTTAAGCCCTCAATGTGCTTAAACAATATACATGTATTTAAACTATTTTTAAAAACTGTATGAAACCAGATATAAACACTTAAAAACAGTGTAGATGCAGATTATCCGGCTTCTAAAGAAGCCGGCTGATCAGGATCCACACTGTTTTCCACTCTACATGTGAGTTTATAATGAAATAGAATATGAAATACAGAATTGTATTAACATTCTCTAACTTGTTCCAGGGCTGGTAAATAGAAATTTACAACTGGTCCTGTGTGAAATGGGACCTGGTCGGACACGTCCAGCATGGTATTTACACACCTCTCTTTAAGACATACAATTCTTTTGAGTACCCACATTACGTATGTTTAGGTTGAGAAATTAAAGAATAATCTTTGATTACCCACTCTTATCTGCAGGACTGACGATGCATGGCCATGTCGACATATGTTAAAGGTTTGTTTTATGGTAAATTTCTGTTTTATGTACAAGGAAAATATTTTCCGATTGTTTAATTAGAGATTTATAATAAATACATGGTTACCGCCTGAAGACCCTTGGGCAAATACTCCACAGGAACACCGGACAGATATGCTTGATAACATGGTAGCAGCCACGCTTTAAACTTTTTATTACCTGTCTTATCAAAATGGTCCTTTCAAAATGTATATGATGGGCTGACCTTTTTGCTGGACAACATTTTTATTCTATTTGGCACCAAGCTGTATAGAAAAGTGGTTGGGATTGCTATGGGCACTAATTGTGCTTCCCTGGTTGCTAATTTATTCCTGTTTTGAGAGGGACTTTATGATGTCTCTTACTGATGACAAGCAGGCTGATATTATTGATGCTTTTAACACTACATCCAGATATTTGGAAACATTAATAATGTTTATGTTAACAATATGGTAAGTCAAACATGCCCTTCTGAGCTCCAACTTAATAAAGCCAATACCTTTGATACCGAAGCCGCGTTTTTAGACTAGCACTGCTATTAGCCCCCTGCCCCCAGGGACATGAAACAAGAGAGCCAAGTGGCCCTAAAGCGCTCACCTGAGTTTTGTTTAAAGCTTACATATAGGTATCTGTAGAAAGCTGACCATGTCCCTGGCGACCCTAGCGCGGGGCCATTTTGGCCCCAGGGGCATAATTTGAACAAACTTGGTAGAGGTCTACTAGGTGATGCTATAAACCAAATATCAAGGCTTTAAGCCTTATGGTTTCAGACAAGAAGATTTTTCCATGTTTTTCCCTGTAATATAAGCCAATGTATTTAGTATGTGACCCCCAGGGCGGGGTCATTTTTGGCCCCAGGGGCATAATCCACAAGGTGATGCTACATACCAAATATCATGGCTCTAGGCATAATGGTTTCAGACAAGAAGATTTTTTCATGTTTCTCCCTATTTAAGCCAATGTAAAGCATGTAACTCGGGGTGGGGCCATTTTTGGCCCCAGGGGTATAATTTGATCAAACTTGGTAGACAACTAGATAATGTACCATACCAAATATCAAGGCTCTAGGCCTTGTGATTTTTTCATGTTTTTCACTATATAAGCCAATGTAAAATATGTGACCCCCGGGGTGGGGCAATTTTTGGCCCCAGAGGCATAATCCACAAGGTGAAGCTACATACCAAATATCATGGCTCTAGGCATTATGGTTTGGGACAAGAAGATTTTTTCATGTTTCTCCCTATTTAAGCCTATGTAAAGCATGTAACCCCCTGGGTGGGGCCATTTTTGGCCCCAGGGGTTATAATTTGATCAAACTTGGTAGAAGGCCAAGTTTAGATAATGCATCACACCAAATATCAAGGCTCTAGGCCTTGTGGTTTCAGACAAGAAGATTTTTTCATGTTTTTCCCTATATAAGCCAATGTAAAATATGTGAACCCCAGGGTGGGGCCATTTTATGCCCCAGAGGCATAATCCACAAGATGATGCTACATACCAAATATCAAGGCTCTAGGCCTTGTGGTTTCGGAAAAGAAGTTTTTTTCATGTTTCTCCCTATATTAGACTATGTTAAGCATGTGACCCCCGGGGCATAATTTAAACAAACTTGTTAGAGGTCCACAAGGTTATGCTACATACCAAATATCAAAGCTCTAGGCCTTGTGGTTTCAGACAAGAAGATTTTTTCATGTTGCTTTCTATATAAGCCTATGTAAAACATGACCCCCTGGGCGGGCCATTTTTGGCCCAAGGGCTATTATTTGAACAAACTTGGTAGAGGTTCACAGGTGATGCTACATACCAAATATCAAAGCTCTAGGCCTTGTGGTTTCGGAGAAGAAGATTTTTATAGTTTTCATCTTGAAAATCTATTTTTAGCCTGTGTGACCTTCTCTAAATTTTATAGACTATACTATGATTTGATATAGTGTTGTATCGATGATTGATTATAATCGATGATCAATCGAAAATTTTATCGATTCTACTAATCGATTGTGTTTGGTAATAATCGATTATAATCGAAAAGATTCACACCTGACCCTCTTGTAAGCTACTATTCTAAATTTGCAACAAGAAAATACAATCCATAAATTCAAAGGTTTATAGAATGTGAGGAGTAAAGAAACAAACTGTAATTACAACCACTAAGAAGTCTTCAGTGCACACCTTAACCCTTTGCATGCTAATGACTCGGAGTGACTAGAGATTTCACTCTTTGTTAAAGTACGCATTTAGGGGTTGCTCCTAAAAAGAGTGAAAACTCTAATGAAATGCCATGGAATGTGGCATTTCATCAGGATCTACACTGTCTGCTAAGACATCAAATATCTTCAGAGAAAAAAATATACTTTTGTTTGGAAATAATAACCTGAGACCCCTTGATGTATACAATGGACCTTCTCAAGTTTATTGTTTCAAACCAGAAGGAAGAATCCATAAGTGCATAAAGGGTTGAAATGCCGATGGCTGTTAAATTGAGTTTGCTGTCAGGACCAGTTGTGGTATTTGATACTGTACATAAAATAGCATGACACTGACGCTAACATTTTTTTCATAAAGATAAGAGTTTCAAGCAGTACAAGGACAGACGGAATATGGGCTTCCCTTTCATATGATAATTTTGGATTATAATCGATCATCAATCGAAACCTCCTGACCGATTATTTTTGATGATCGATTATGAAAAATGCAATAATCGAACATCACTAGAAATTCTAAATTCCAACCTGGACTTCAATCTCTCTTGGGCACAGGACTTTCGGAACCTGAATTCTATGGTGACTTGGTGTATGAATTGAAGAAGATTGTTGACTCTAATAATTTTCAGCACAGTTCATTAAAATAATTTCCCATTATAAAAAGATTGGCTATAACAATGTATCATGCAACAGACTGCATGCTTGGTGGTCAACCCAATCACGGTTGGCAACTTTGCTTTCCTCTTTAATTGCACACCGGTGGGTCGGACTTCAGACTCTATGACGGTTCCGACTTAAAGACTTATATAGTATTGATGAGATGGTACGGGCCTGATGCTTTGGCTGTTGTCAGGCCAACAGGGGTTTACCTGTTGGATTTCTTTTGCTCCGGTATTCAGTTTTATTTACTGTTGAGTCCTTATCTTTGATATCTCCTTTTTGTATCTTGATTGATATGTTCTAGGAGATTATGCATTTGATAAGTTAGGGGTCTTTCATGCAAACCAAACATCTATGTGTCTTGATCCACATCTGTACTAAGGAAGAGGTTGGCACTGTGAAACCGGTTTAAGCCCTCCAGTAAAATATTTTTATCGACCATTCTAAGGCGGTACTTCTTTTGTGGATCATTCATGTTATTTCTGTCTTGTGCTTGTTATTCTTTCGTGTGCGTCTGTTTATTGACGCCTTGTGGTCATCTGCTGGGAAAGGGCTGACCTCTTGGCTCTCGTTTGTGATGTCTAATTGTGAGTTTGTTACTTTCCCAGTGGCATCCTGGGTCAGGTGTGATACTTGATTGTATCGATTCCTGATCTTTGCCCTCTTTCTTACTTTAATGTCACGGCAACGTGAAATCAGAATGGCATCGTTAATGACACTGAAAATGTAGGGGAGGGCCGATATGTTTGCACATGTGATGGCCAATATGGGTTCACACAAGGGCCAATATGGGTTCATGTGAGCGGGCTGTTATGGGTTTGGAATCACAAGCAGTATGAGAACGGGTAACTAAGCATTTTGTTACTTTTTTTAGTAAAACATGTTACAATGGATAATAAATTGGCTAAGGTCAGTGATTCATTTACAATTTTGGGCTTAGGCCAGAATTTTTTATTAGTTGATTTACGAACCCTCCTACTGTAATTTTCCGGAAAGAAGGAAACAAATAAAATTTAATTTCTGATTTTTTTTTATTTTATCCGCCTACTCTAAATATTATTTGTTTTGTTGGAAAAAAAAACAATTAATTTTTAAGGTTCTGTCTGTCTAGTTTTGAGTGACACTGTTAAGTGAATGTCCTGTCCAGATTTTAAGGAAAATGATGAAATATTTAAAGATTACCTTACTAGTTTAACTGTTTTTTTGGGGATACTGAAGAAAAAAAAAGCTCTGAAAAAAAAAAAGCTCGTAAATGACCAATCAACTGGTCATGTTCAGAGCTTTTTTATTTATTGTTTTCCATCCCCCCGACCCTAGATCTGAAAAAAAAATCCCGTAAATCAACTAATAAAAAAAATCTGGCCTTATGGGTCCTGGGACTTGCTGTTTCCCATATCAATGAGTCAAACTGCAAACTTATGAGTCCAGAACACTATTTGTCATGACAATTCTGCAATACCATCCTGGAACTCGCTGAAAAAAAAACCTTTGCATCCCAGAGACAAAACTATGCGCAAAAGATGCAGGACGCTTTTGTTTGATTTAATTCTTTACGTCCCATCAACAATCTTTCGGTTAAACAGGGACGAGTCTTCCTGGGTTGAACCAGTACTAAGCTAGGATAAATGTGTCTTGTTTAAGGACCACAACGCAGTGACGCTGGTGAGGCTCGAACCTGCGCCCCCTCGGTCTCGAGTCAAGAGATGCAGGATGCGCAGGTAAAAACTTCACTGTAAGGTATTCCAAAAATTGATAGTGATCTTTTTTTCCAATCGGATACCCAACACGTACCAGTACGTGATTCATTTACAATTTTTAGCTTATGGGTCCTGGGACTCACTGTTTCCCATATCAATGAGTCCCAACTGCAAACTTATGAGTCCATATCACTATTAATTAGTATTTTTCGTGATAAGTTTGCAAAACTATTGCATCCTGGGAATCACTGAAATAAAAACTTTGCATCTCAGAGAAAAAATTATGCTCAAAAGATGCAGGATGCGCAGGTAAAAAAAGCACTGTGTCTTACATGTGTACCACATATAATATGGGGCTCCATGAGGCAAGAAAACCTGTCTTCGGGGCTTGCCAACAACAATGGCTCAGACTAGCATGTGCATCTATGGAGCCTGAATACTCTGACCAGCGAAGTTGTTATTTATCATATACATAGACATGGCATGCTACAAGCGAAATTTCAACTTTCTAGCTAGTCTATAACAGACTATAAGGCTGGTTAACTCACATTGTCCGAAACCCCAAAGACAGATTTTTTCATGTCGCAGCCCATATTGTATGATACAAGAGTACATAGCAGAGAAATTTCTCATGTAACTAAGGGTGTTGATTTAGAGCCCCACAACATTCCATTCATTATACACTGACCCAAAATGAAAACTTTACACTTTATTTCTTCGAATAGCTATTTTGTTAGTATACATGTCGCTGTAAGATTTATGCATAACTATCGAAATTTCGTCGTGGATAATGATTATGCAATTTTTATTCAAATCCTAGGTCTGTTCAAACGTCAACGCCTGTAAAACGCGTTCCTTACGTTGCACGTGCTCAGGAACAGGTGTTTCACTAACAGCTTTAAAACTGACAAGAAAACATTTGCAGCTGAGTACTGATGATAAAAAATGATTTATTGTTACAAAACGCTTGCATTTAGCACGTCTTTCAAAAGATCAAAGAAACCAAATTATTGGCGTGCTCAAGGCGGTGTCTACGGTAAATGATATCGCGCATCATTTTGGCTGCTCTAGACAGACTGTTCATAGTCTTATGAACCGGTACAACGTTTCTGGGTCTGTCAGAGTTCGTACAAGAACTGGTCGTGCACGTGTGACAGCGTTACGTCCTTATCACGTTAACACGTTAACTTACCCACGTAGTCATTTTAACCAGCAACCATAATTGCTCGGCGTTTACGGGGTTCATGCACAAAAGATCCTTAATCATTTAGCAAAATAACGGACCTGACATTTTCCAACATGACAATGCAAGGCCTCACACAACGCGTACATATCCACACAAAGTCTGCTCTATATAACGTCAACGTCTTGCATTGGTCTGCTTTATCCCCAGTCATGAACCCCATAGAACAAGTATAGGATGAATTGGGTCGACGGGTCGGGTTCAATCATCGAATGGATGCGATAAATGACTCCAATAGGCACCTCTGTTAGAATGACAAATGTATCCTTAACGTGCTCATACAACGTTACGTAAATTCAATGAGGCGACGTATTCAGCTACGCATTCTTAAGAATGGAGGTCACACTGGTTACTGATGATCTTTTAAATCTCACTTATTGCACGCAGTCAGTAATTTATTGTTTCCAAATGCTGTGTGACTGTTTTATTTTTTTAGGTTTTTTTTTCCATTTTGACCCCTCTGAATTGAATTATTCATAAAAATATGCAATACCTGATTTTCATCGAAAATCTTTTTTCAGAGACATCAATAAGACATTGAAGATTCGATGACAGAAAAAATTAACCCCGAAAATTAATTTATCAAGAAAATATATATACTTTTAACTACAGTGTAAAGTTTTCATTTTGGGTCAGTGTAGAAAAGTTTAGCCACATGTGCCCATCAAACTGAAAAGAAGTTAAATACATCATAGCCACTCTTTGCCAATCTTACTTACATGAAAAAAGAGTAAGTAGCACCAAAAGTGCATTAAAGTATAACATTCTCCAAACTTGCAGCATTGTAACATCAAACTGAGCCTGCCAAGGACCTGTTGAAAGAAAGAAAAAAAAAGCAATAAAAACTATTTCAGCCATATATCCCTCTTTCTCATGTTTTCATCAATTCCTATCATGTTTTCATCAATTGGCATGTTTCTCGTCTACCTTTACATTCTTGATTTTTTGGTTTGGTTTGTTTCTTTACGTCAAAGGCAACAGCTATGGTCATGGTTTGACATAAGCGGACGTCTGATTGCCAGATTGGGGCTGTAATTGTTGCGGGCAAGCTGTATCAGGGTTCACAGGCAATTATGAGTAATATTCAAGGACTTTTCAAGGACTTCTAAAAGCCTCTCCAACAGTTTTCAATTAGGACTTGGAAGTTAATGAAAAATACCAATTTAAGTGTTAAAATTCTTCTTCAGAAATGCTAGACTGAGATAATGGAGACATTAGTACTGGAAAATTAGGATAAAATTGTTGTGCCTATATTTGGTGCAGCATATGCTGCACCAAATAAAGGCACAACAATTTTATACTGATCTAGATCTCTATCAACAGTGCTAAGTCCTACAGAAAATAGTAGAATTCAAGGACTTTTCAAGGCTTTTGAGTGATTTTCCAGTACTTTTCAAGGCAGATTTAATTTTCAAGGACTTTTCAAGAAAACCCTCTAAATTCAAGTACTTTTCAAGCCTGTGCGAACCCTGTGTATCTAACAGTGGTGAGCCCGCCAGGCAAGTAAAATTTTTAGACTGTTATCGGCAATTTTCAGTCTTTATCAGAGCTTTTTTAAGCGAGGTGCCTGCTGTGAAGTGAGGTCCTCTCTGCTAAACTGTTGCCTGACCCAAATAAACGTTTTACACAAATATGCTGTGCTTGTTGCCATAGCTAAAAGTCAGCGACAATCGATTGAAACTTTATACTATCTAGATAGTCGGAACGCTGTTACAGTTCCAGTTTTAATATAAATTGAACAACCTACCTTTGGATCTGGCAGGCTAAAGACGTGTGTATTTCACACTAAATCACAAATTAGTATCCTCATAATATATTCGGTATTAAAACAGTCAACACATGCAAAAATTGACACTGCACGCAGCGCCATAGATAAGCTTTTGGGTCAATTGGGTATTTACGCAACCTGGTTATCCTCAATTGCGTACTTGCAAAAACAATTGCGTATTTTCATAATTTTTTACGCCACGTTTTTTCTGTGTTTATACGTTTTCATATTGCATGAAGCCATCGGGAATTTGCTTGCATATTTATTCACTCGCATTGTCTGCCTTTCTAAAGTATCTAACTAGCGGATTTTATTGTACCTGAAGCAAATCTCTTCCCCTTGTTGACCTTCTAGCGTGTTCACTTTGCAAAGTTTTACTTTCAATATAGTGTTTTTCCGCGAAATACTGGACTGGGTACCGATATTTCATTAACAATAAAGAGTTATATTGCGCTCTCGCTAGTAAAAAAAATCAATACCCGACTGGCATTTGTTTATTACCCAAATGGAAACGAAATAGACCAAATGGTACGCAATGACATCGCATGTAATTGCATACCGATCGTTAGAATTGCTTTTCGGTACGCACACATTTCATTTTAATTTTTTTTGAGGATTTTAATTGCGTATTTACGCAAATACGCTGCTTATCTAGGGTGCTGCTGCACGCATTTATAAATAATTTTATATGCCGCTGTTTTTCTCTAAAAATGGAAGACTCAAACTCATTGCCTGCTGGCTGCAAATTTTGTCGTCACAAACAGTTTGGACCCAGATCAGGATGTCAGGCCTGATCTGGGCCCAAGCTGTTTGACACCCTGATGTTATACCTGAAAGATTATTTTGACAAAGATAAAAGTAAAGTTGAAAAATATATCTACAGACACAAACATTAATCAGCATGCAAAGAGTTAGTCCTTTGAAGTTTTCTGTCAAGGAGTGTCTACATCAAGGTGTGTCCTAGGGCTGCAAGGATACAGTTACCTCACGATACGATATGTATCGCGATATTTGCGTCACGATACGATACGTATCACGATACATTTTTGACAACTTTCGAGCCTTAGATATAAGATCGATTTATGACATTAGGAGAAGTAAATACTAAAATATTAACCCTTGTCATGTTGGATGTTTTTGTGTACTTCACTCTTCCCCAGTTTTTATCAAATTCTCTTAAAATATTTCAATTATTAGCATGTATTTACATGCAGAGCCAAAAACTGTGTAGACTAAGATCAGCTGGATTCACAAAAGCCAGCTGATCTTGTTCTACACTGTTTCAAAACAGGATATATCAAGAGTTAAGCCTGGAAAAGGAGTTTACTGATTAAAGCAGAACAATTAAAAGGGAAAATAGTAATATTCTTTTTGTACAAAGACATATATTTCTAAAATTCTTTTCTAATATATAACACTAAGTGCTGTATCGTTTGCGTATCGCGAAATGACCTCACGATACGATACGCGTATCGTCAGAATACGTATCGCGATACGATACGATTTCAATGAATCGTTGCAGCTCTAGTGTGTCCACAGAGGAAATCAATGTCAAAGAAAAATGGACTTTATTGAAAACACAGATCACCTGAAGTAAAACGAATTCGGCAAAGCATTTTTTTATGAATTGTCTATTGCAAACAATATCTATCTATCTATCTATCTATCTATCTATCTATCCATTCATCCATCCATCCATCCATCCATCCATCCATCCATCCATCCATCCATCCATTAGATCTAATATCTATCTATCTATCCATCCATCCATCCACATCTTTCCATCCATCCATCTGTCTGCCTGTCTGTCTATCCACAATACCAACAGAAACAATTTTAGTTTTATCTGATCAGAGTCAAACTCTCATATGGGGGTGGGGGCTAGTATAGTCTATTTTCTGAGTTGCCCAACTATCACTTTAATCGCCAAACATCTCCCTAAATTCACTTCTCTCTAAATTTCTGGGATAGCTTGGACCCTGCCTTTTGATTTGTTGGAATACATTTACAACATTTTTTATTGGTCTCCAAAAAGCCATGCTATGCTAACTTAGGCTTTTATCAATCACATTACAATTTTCACCTAATTAATTGCAACTTTTTGGGGTTACATTACTCAGTAAAAAATCAGAGCATCAAGTTTTAACTCGATTAAAATAAAAAAAATGATGAGTGAAAATAACCAAATATGGGGGCCATCAAGGATTAATGTCATGATATTTACATCGGTGATCTATAGATTAAAATTCTTTTTATATACAAGACTTACAAGTTCCTGTTATTGAATAAATTTGGTCACAATATTGAATTTTAAGGGAGATTGAGATTTTCTTCCACTTTAATTTGATATGCAACATGACAACTTTTAGAAAAGAAAACACAATGACCTTTTGACCCCACCCCAGGGGTCGCTGGTGTGTGTAATGACAGCATATTTGCTTTCATGGTGCTCTGTGTTCAATTGCCTTTAGTTTGATATGCAACATGACTACTTTCAGAAAAAGATATAATTTGACCTTTTGACCCCACCCCCTCAGTGATTCATTTACAATTTTGGGCTTCTGGGTCCTGGGACTCGCCGTTTCCAATATCAATGAGTCCCAACTGCAAATTTATGAGTCCAAAACACTATTTTTAATGACAAGTCTGCAATATTATTGCATCCCGGGACTCCCTGGGACTCGCTGAAATAAAAACTTATGCGCAAAAGATGCAGGATGCGCAGGTAACAAAATCACTGCCCCCTGGGTCGGGTGTGTCTGTGGGCAAAATATTTTCCTACCATGTTGCTGCCAGCGTCGTCAGCTTTAATTTGATATGCAACATGACTACTTTCAGAAAAATATATAGTTTGACCTTTTGACTCTGTGGGCAAAATATTTGCTACCATGTTGCTGCCAGCATTGTCAGCTTTAATTTGATATGCAACATGACCATATTCTGAAAAAGTTTAATTTTGGCCTCCACCCCGCCCCCTAAGTCGGGTCACCCAACGGACTCAGACCCAGGCCTTCAAACTGAGATACCGTTTGATATGTTTCATATCTATGCTGCGCTGCCTGCATGCAAAAATTCAGCAAAAAATATTAGCAATTGCCTTAGTTATTGCGAAATTAAAATATTTGACCTTTGACCCCTTATGTGGGGTCAAAGGGGGTGGGTAAAACTTTGACACTGCCATGCTTATCTACAGGCTCTTGGCAATCATGTTGTAGAGAGAGAATTTGTTAAATATAAAAGCTTGGATGAAATGTGAAGATCATCACAAAAAAGCTAATATAGGTTTTGTCTTAAATATAATTGCCTATACCAAAACAAGGGCAATAACTCAAGTGTTAAGGGGTTGATTTTGACCAAACTTATAGGATATTGAGAGCAAGGTTGGGCGGTCGAAACCACCCCTGGTTTTAACCGGCGGTTTTAACCGGTTAAAACCGCCCTGGTCAATATGCTCAAAAGTGGTCAATACTGGTCAATATGAATCTGAGTGGTCGATTGAAAATTTTAAGTGGTCCTTTTAGTGGTGGACTGAGATAAGGTCAGGGTTTATGTTGCCATCTGCTGAAATTCCAAAGGTGTTGACAATTCCCCTTTGAAGGTGGCTCTACACTGGTGTCTGTTTTTAATCAGTTCAGGACACTTTTCACAGTTAGATTTCAATTTCAAGACCTTAGCACTGACTTCTCTATTACAGTCCAAGCACCTAACACTAGTCGTTTTTTTTCATCAAGGACAGACTACAATAACCATACAGGGTATTTTTGCTTCATATAGAGACAAAAAAGTATGAATTTATGACACTAGTTAAAATTAATTACATTACTGATAACAGCAGATAACAGAATGACCACACTTTCACACCTCAATATTAACACAGATGCCACCTGTATTTTAAGCTCAGTGATTGGATAGGTTATATAAAATGAACACACCTTTTTCAGTCTGAGAGACATGCCCAGTATGCTGTCAGTTTTGTTTGTTCTGGAGTAATTAAATTGTTAAATTTAACTCCTTGATATATTAGCTGACAGTTGTGTATTCTTTACAGTTTTCACACCTTTGTCAGTCCAATTTGCTAATAGAGCATGACTTCAATTTGTACATGATTAACTAACCACTTTGAAATATTGATTGATTTTTGTCACTTTCTTTCAATTACCTGCTGTAATAATAGTAAGATTATCAGACGAATTTGATAAGTCACTGATTTTAATATTTTTATGACTATGAAAAAGCTACTTTAAAAATTACTTATTTTCAATACTTGCATTTCCTTTACTTTTTTTTAAATTAAATTGTTAATAGAAAATAAGTTCAAATCTTTAGTCTGAGCTGAAAGTTGCGATAATGATTCAATCTGATGGAGACTGGAGATCTAAACTATAGTAATAAAGTTTTGCTTGTTTTATGGCCTATTTGATACATTAAAGCAAAAGCAACACTTGATACACATATTAAATTATGCCTGTATTATCTTATATTGAAACTATTTTTAAGTCTGTTTAGAGAATCTAGTAAAATGGGACAACTAATGCCAAGTATCTTCACATCGACCATGTTTTTTTCCATCGACCAATTGACCACCAATCGACCAGTAATGACCGGTTAAAACCAGTAATGACCGCTGGTCTGGTCAATATGCTTATTGACCGGTCGATTGCCAACCTTGATTGAGAGTCCATGGTACTTATCATTTGTACCAAGAATGAATCAAATCTGACCAAAAGGTACTGAGATATGGTTCCCGACAGACAAAAAGTGTGGAGGGACGGACAACGCCAAAACTATATCCCTCCGACTTCGTCGGGGGTTAATAAGCATAACGATCCGGTAATAGGGTGGGTGGAATATAAAGAAAGGGAAAACAACACATTGATATGTTTTTATTGATTTATTTAATGAAAACTGTAAATGTCACAGTTTACCCCCATGTCCGAGATTACCCTAATCTCCCCTAGACAGATGCACCAAGGAAGGTAATCAGAGCTGACTTTGCTAAAAGTACATTGAAAATCTGAGATTTAGGTAAACAGGTCTGGGGAATCTCGGAAACACGCGATCGTAAATTACAGCGTAAATGTTCTATAGCGGACTACCCATGTAAAGGGAAATCAATCTAAACGTCATCTGGGGAAATAAGTTTGGTGGTCAACTTCCGTTTTGTTTCATTCATATATCGCGCATTCCCGCGACGACCATCACCACATGTCTCTTTTGTTTGTTTGTTTGGTTGCTTTACGTCCCAAGTCAACAGCTATGGTCATTGCGGAACGGTCAGTTCACCTAACCACACTTTTTCATGGGCAAGCTTGAACAAGCAGTTAACCAGTACTTCGCGCACATACTTTCGCTTGTAACTGACAACAACCCTTCTTGAATGATTCAGCGGAAGGGAGGAGAATGACTGTAGAAATTATTTCAAGATCAATCTCCACGAAAGTATGGGACCGGGCCCGGATCGAACTCGCGACCCCTGGATCTGCAGTCAGACACGCATCTGTTGCCAGACACGTTACCGACTGCCCTACGCGGCCCGGTACCACATGTCTCGCCTTTTGCAAGTGCCTAGATTCAGAAACATTACAACACACAAATAAAAGATTACAAATAAATATTTAACCATCAGAACCTCGGCCACAAATCAATGATAAAATTGATGTGAAAATGGTAAGAGAAAAAAATTACGTGTTTCTGGAGGGTTCAATGTTTGGTGATTTTTTCCTGAAAAGTTTGTTTGTTTACCGTTTAGCTTCTCACCCCTTGGTCCGAATGCATCCGAAAAAAGATCAATCGAATCAGCGGAAACGGGCCAAAATGATAAACCAATAATCAAATTTCTATCACTCAGAACTGCAACTACCTCTGTTAGCAGGTCTGCCAATCTCAAGCGTGGTCGCGCATTTGAATGATAATTTTGATCGCGTGTTTCAGAGATTCCCCAGACCTGACTAAAGCCAAAGCTTGATAAAATCATAATATCGCGAAATCTAATGACAACCTTGGATATCCATCAAAGATTCTATCAAAAAATCTTTTATCATTTGCATTTGGAGAATGACTGATAAAGTAGTCTTTCTCCGCTGTCACACTATATAATAAAAATATAAAATTAGTAAATTTCCCACGATTTCTTACTCTCCGCCAATAACCTTGCAGCAGACGATTGACAGCTTCTTCAGCTCGAACTCCCCAGCTCAGGGAAAGTATAAAAGCCGGGACCAACGTCCGGTATCCGGAAACAATTATCGGTACCAAAGTTTGCAAGCATCAAAATTATATTTATCATGCAAATATCAGCATGAAAATTGGAATATATGTTCATTATAGGGTTTTCTTAAAAATGGATTAACAGATTTTTATGACACTTGGTCATTTTTAGTAAACAGCCAAAATACCGGACCCTGTCAATCATTTTATATCCGGGACCAGTTTTTGCGGTAGTGACGATGTCAAGCATCCCGGAGGGGGAGAGGGGGGGGGGGGTACTCTGATATTTGCATACATACGTAGGCTCGGGTCATTTTTTGGGTTCAAAATTTTGAATGTCAATTAGGTTTTCAAAAAAATAAATATTTTATGGGGGTATGAAGATTTTGTGGATGTTTTTTTAGGGTTATCACAAAATTGGACTTTATTTAGGGGTAATTTCTATGCATTTTAGGGTCTTTTCTTAAGGTCAAGGTACAGAACGGGGGTATTTTTTGGGGTTGCTAAAATTTCAAATATTTTTTGGAGTGCTTGAAATTCCTGATATTTTTTGGGGGTGAAGGGTAGATGCTGGGCCCAAGCCAACATATGAAGAAAAAATGAGAGTACCCCCCCACCCCCCCCCCCCATCCCCCACCCCCCCCACCCCCCCCCCCCCCTGGGTTAAGTATATTAAAAATAATCACAAGAGAAACCTTTTTGATTCAAACTTTTTTTTTTCGTTTCATTATCTACAAACTCCCAAAGAGTATAAAAATCAAAAAATATTTGAATTGGTCTAGTATTGTAAGAGATAATCAGCCCAGGACCAATCTGGGACCAAAATCGTCATTAATTTTTCTATTGTGGTTTTGACGATGTCAAGTATATTCAAAATTTTCAGAAGAGAAGACTTTTTTATCCGAATTTTTTCATATTGCCATCTACAAAGATCCCCAAGAGTATAAAAATAAGAAAAATATTTGAATTGATCGAACATTCTAAGAGATAATCAACCCAGGACCAAAGTCGTGATTAATATTTTCTCTTGCGGTATTGACAATGTCAAGTATATTCAAAAAGTTTCACTAGAGAAACCTTTTTAATCCCATTTTTTCATATTGTCATCTACAAAGATCTCAAAGAGTATAAAAATAAGAAAAAATATTTGAATTGATCGAACATTCTAAGAGATAATCAACCCAGGACCAAAGTCGTGAATAATATTTTCTATTGCGGTATTGACGATGTCAAGTATATTCAAAAAGTTTCACTAGAGAATCCTTTTTGATCCCATTTTTTCATATTATCATCTACAAAGATCCCAAAGAGTATTAAAATTAAAAAAATATTTAAATTGATCGGATATTCTAAGAGATAATGAGCCCAAGACCAACCCAGGACCAAAACCGTCATTAATTTTTCTATTGCGGTATTGACGATATCAAGGGAATTTCTATATATTAAGCCTTTAGAAACGTTTTAGAAATCAATCTTATTTGGTACTTATCGAATCTTCAAGCAGGGAAGGCTCAGTCAAGTTTATGCCAATGCACATCCTCGCCTGAGCTTTCGCTGCTTGCATTAAACTAGAAAGAAAATCTTGAAATTAGGTACATGTGTTTGTCGCAATTTAAAGCAACGAAGGCTTAGTTGAGTTTATGCTAATGCACAGTCTAGCCTGTGATTTCGCTGCTCGCATCAGATAAGATTAAAATATGGAAATTTGCTATTTCTCGAATTTTAAAGCTGTTGTCAGACACAGCAGACTTTGGTGATTTAGTACTCTTAGCAGATTCAACGGACGTCTGGGACACACCATAACTTTAGCAGATTCAACGGACATCTCAGACACAACAGACTTCTAAAATTTATGATAAACTGGATGATTTTAATTTCGACATAGTAAATTTCCCATTTCTTGATGGAGATGTTCCTCGCTCCCCTTCCTATGGTGTATATATTTCTCAGCTTAACTGTTTTGCTAGAGTGTGTTCTAATGTTGATGACTTCAACAACAGAAACTTATTTTTAACAGCTAAGTTATTAAAACAAGGTTATATATATCATAAAATTCGAAAAGCGTTTTCTAAATTATACCACAGAATCTCAGAGTTAATTGTTAAATACAACATTGGGTTAAAAACTCTTCTGCAACAAGGCATATCAGAACCTATATTTTATGGTGATTTAGTTTATAAATTCAAACGAATTGTTGAAAACCTAATTTTAGTGATCAATTCAAAAATATAGTAAAACGTTATATAAGGGTTGGATATAACTTGTATATCATGCGACAGTCTGCATGCCTAGTTTTAAACCCAATCACGGTTTATAGCTATGGTTTCCTCTTTAACTGCACGACAGTGGGTCAGGCCTCAGACTCTATGACGGCTCTGGCATAAAGCTTTAATCGGTGGGTTGGTGCCTGATACTTATCTGTAGCTGGACCCACCGTGGCTCATCTCTAGGGTTTCTTTAGCTCTGACTATCTGTGAGTCATGAGCCATTTTCTTTGTTTCATCATGGTGTGTTAATTTGATTGGAGTGTTTCTCCATGATGATACATTGCATTAATTAGATGGTCTCCATGGGAGCTGAGCATTTCTTGTACTTCAACAACAGCAGAATCTAGGGCGAAGATTTGGTACCAGTAAAATGCATTTAAGCCCCCCCTCCCCCCCCCCCCCCCACGGTGACTTAGGCTGCTGTCCGTTCTAAGGCGGTGTTTCTGTTGTTGTTGACTTTTTGTTTATTGTTACTCCCATTGTGGGAGTCTGTTATTGTTCTATGTTTTGTTGTACGTTGCTTTGTGTCCGTTCTAGTATTGCAATAATCTTAATGGGGAATAGAGAGCTGGTTGCTTTGCTTAATTTGTCTTCATGGTGTCTTTTGATGGTTGAGTGGCTCTTCCTCGCGGTGCCACAGGATTGTCTGCGGTTTGTGATTGTGGTATTTCCTGATCATACTCACTTACTATTTTTCTGTGCTTTAGTACTCTTAGCAGATTCAACGGACATATCAGACACAAGAGACTTCGGTGCTTCAGTACTCTTAGCTGAGACAACGGACATCTCAGACACAACAGACTTCGGTGCTTTAGTACTCTTAGCAGATTCAATGGACATCTCAGACACACCAGACTTCCGCGCTTTAGTTCTCTTAGCAGAGTCAACGGACATCTCAGACACAACAGACTTGGGTGCTTTATCAGACTTTGGTGCTTATTAACTCTTAGGAGTGTCAACGGACAGCTCAGACACAACAGACTTTGGTGCTTTATCAGACATATCAGACTCCCGTGCTAAATAACTCCTAGCAGAGTAAACGGTCGAGGTCAGCACCAGACTCGTAGACGACATCAATGGAATCATCTTGTAGATTGTCAGCCAAATACCTTCCTTGGCCAGGGGCGAGGATCAAACAATAGGACATTGTTTGAAGAGTAGCGTCTCATGTAGCATGAATTTTAAGCTCAAGTCGCGAGATGCTGGAGTTTTAGGGTTTTTATACCCAGCATTTTTGTTGTTGTTGTTGTTGATGTTTTGAATAAGTGAAATTCGCCAGCGTGAACTGTTCGCATATTTTGGGGGTCTGGTCTTCACTATTAATTAAAAGTTTAGCCCATTATTCATCTCAGTAAAATTTGGGGTCATTCATTAAAATAAGACCAATTATTCATTAAAACTAAGAAATGTGGCAACGAATCTGACTATTCACTATTCATTAATTTTTCTTCAATTCATTAAAAACATAGGATTATTCATTAATTATAGGCACTCTTGATTCACTATTGATTATTTTTGGCTCATTATTCACTATTCATTATAAAAAGGGTCATTATTCACTAATCATTATATCCCATCCAGACCCTCATTATTTTGCATGTTAATTTGGCCGCCAAAGATAACTTGATTGTCCAATGTTTCTATAATGCATCATAATAATGTGAGCTCCTATCATAATTAAATCTCGTTAGCTAATGAATTAATCATATACAATTATGGGCGTGATTAGTTAAATTCCCTAACACTCTCGTTTAAAGTGGGTTATCAAGTCATTAAGTGCTTAATACAAACTCAACTGCTATAACGTATAGCTTTATTTTCTGAATTTGAGCCAATTCAAATATTTTTCTTTTATTTTCATACTCTTTGCGAGCTTCATAGATGACAAAACGAAATATATTGACATCTAAAAAGTTTTTATAGGCAAAACTTGAAATTCCCTTGGCATCATCAACGCCGCGATAGAAATTATAAATGGCGATTTATGTCCCGGGTTGGTCCAAGGATTAATTTCTCTTAGAATATTAGATTAATTCAAACAATTTTTTTTTATTTTTATACCCTTTGGGATCTTTTTAAACAAAAATATGAAAAAATGGGATTTAAATGGTTTCTGTAGTCAAATTTTAGAATATACTTGACATCTTCAATACCGCGAAAACTGGTCACGGGTCTAAAATGCATGACAGGGTACGGTATTAGTGCTAGTAATTAAAAAAAATCAAAAGTCAAAAATCTTTATATGCATTTTTAAGAAGACCCTATAATGAACATGTGATCCAATTTTCAGGTCGACATTTACATTTTAAAGCTGCATAGTCTGTAACTTTTGATCTTTTAATTTTTAAAATAATGTTTCTATTTTTCAAGAACACAGTAAAAACTAAAATTCAGGTATACATTTTGCCAATTTCGTAAATCTTTACAAATTATCAGTATCAAAACAACAGCATTTATGTTAAAACTTAACTGTCTATAATTATTGGAGGGACGCAAATAATTACCAACAAGAGAAAAAACACCCGTTTTTTTATAAAATAATTCACTTTTCCATGCAGTTTTCAGCTATAGTGAACAGATTTATAGTGAAAACTTAAATTAATTCTGCTTTTACAAATGATTTAAAAAGAAAAGAAAATTTTTTGAAAAATGTTCATAGTTGCAGACTTAAGTCTCTTTAAATACCATTTTGATGTTTGCTAACTTTGGTCCCGGAATTTGGTCCCACGTTTCGGGAGTTGGTCCCGGCTTTAATACCCCCAGCTCATAAAATGTGCCTTCTAAGTAAGAATACCGCCGTTCATTTGTCGGTGCATTCGCATTTTACAGTCAGGAAGATTTTTTAAGTTTTCCCTCTATCCTAGATATATACTATAGAAAAACTGGCCTGCCGCACCATTAATTATTTATTGAACTGAAAGGATAAATAATTAGAAGAGTTTGAATTGTTAATCAAGAAGAAAAGGTAAAATATGTGTTTTTGATCTCTAGGACCTAGTATTAAGACCCCAGGCCCAGTATATGGGCCCTAGTTTTGGAAAACAGTGTACATACACCCTGAGAGAAACCATATGGACCAGCACACTCTATTTTGGTATTTATGGCTTATGCACAAACAGTGAAGTTCCAGATGAAATATCGCAACATGCAATTCATCTGTATCTACACTGTTTTCTCAGAGCCACTGCGCTCCCAAAATGCATTTAATTATAACCTGTGACCCCACAATATATACAATGTACCATCCCGAGGTATGCAAAAATTTTGTAGTGAATAAATTGCAGTATATTTCCAGACCATACTGCTCCTATGTGTGAAAAACAAACACATTACTGTATTTAAATTAACACTTTTTGGTGATTGCACTGGGTGGAAATGTACACCGGATATTGCCCCAAAATGAGCCAATATATACAAAATGCCGAGAAAATACACAAAACGAGGGTAAGCAAATGTGGAATTTCTCCTCTTAAATTATTTGTTCGGTACCTGGCAGGGGGTATTTTAGAGTCAGTATACCCATATGAAGCACATCTAACACATGGATTGGTATAAAACACTGTAGATAATGGTGAAAATCACAAAATAAGGGCCGTGCTCACTCGAAATGTATACTCCACTCCCAAAAAAGAACATTATTGAAACATGTAAGAGAGCTATCCAAATTCTGAATCGGCCAATCTTTTTTAATGTCAATTAAATATCATTACAGACAAATTCAGCCACGTTGGTAAAATTTGACCAGATACAGCTCCAAACCAATAGCCAGCTAGTCACCAAAATGGTACTGGGGATTGATAAGAAGTGTACTGGGTAATGCATGTTTTCTAAATTTGTTGTACTGAGGATTGGCAATAGATTTATAGTCTTTTATGTTCCCCTACCGGTCAAAGTAAGGAAGGGTGCAAAGATCAGGAATCGATACAATCAAATAACACACCTGACCTAGGATACCAATGGGAAAGTGACAAACTTTAAGTTAAACACATCAAACGAGAGCCAAGAGATCAGCCCTCTCCCAGCAGGTAACCCGGGGCACGTATAAACAGACACTCAAGAAGTTATAAAGAGGGCAATGATCAAGAATCGATACGATCAAGCACCACACCTGACCCAGGATAACAATGGCAAAGTGACAACGTCACAATTGGACATCACAAACGAGAGCCAAGAGGTCAGCTCTTTACCAGCAGGCACAAAGGCACAATAAACACAAGACAGAAAAAGCATAAAAGATCCACAAAAGAAGTACCACCTTGGAATGGTCAGTAACATATATTACTAGAAGGCTTAAACCGGTTGCACAGTGCCAACCTCACCCTTAATTCAGATGCTGATCAAGACACACAGATATTTGGTTTGCATGAAAGACCTCTTACTTATCAATGCATCATCTCCTAGAACCTATAAATCAAGATATAACAAGGAGATAAAGCAAAGATAAGGACTCAACAGTAAATAAAACTGAATACCCGAGCAAAGAAACCCAACTGGTAAAACCCCAGTGGGCCCGACAAACAGCCAAAGCATCGGGCCCCTACAATCTCATCAATAGATTAGTCTTTAAGTCGGAACCATCAAAGAGTCTGAAGTCAGACCCACCGGGGTGCAATTACAGAGGAAAGCAAAGTTACCAGCCATGATTGAGTTGACCACCAAGCATGCAGTCTGTTGCAATACATTAATGTTATAGCCTATCTTTTTATAATGGGAAATTATTTTAATGAACTGCACTGAAAAATTATTAAAGCCAACAATCTTCTTCAATTTATACACCAAGTCACCATAGAACTCATGTTCCAAAAGTCCTTGGCACAGGAGAGATTTAAGTCCAACTTGGAATTTAGATATCAAATCATAGTATCCTCTATAAAATTTAAAAAAGGTTTTGCGAAGTTTATGATACCGATAGCCTTGTTTAAGAAGTTTCTGAGTTAACAATTTATTGCAAGTGTTGAAGTCAGTAACATAGCTAGGTGCTCTAGCAAAACGAAGTTGAGAGATATAGATTCCATAGGATGTAGAGCGAGGAACATCACAATCTAAAAATGGGAAATTGACAATTTCAAAATCAAAGTCGTCACGTCAGTTTATCATAAATTTTAGTAGAAACAATATCATTAGAAATTGAAAAATGCAAGTCTAAAAATGTGGCTTCGGTATCAGAGATATTGGCTTTATTAAGTTGGAGCTCTGAACGGTACATTTGACTTACCATATTGTCAAAATAAACATTATTAATCTTTAAAATATCATCCAAATATCTGGATGTTAAACGCATCAATAGCATCAGCCTGCTTATCATCAGAAGGGGACATCATAAAGTCCCTCTAATAACAAAACAGGAATTAATCGGCAACCAGGGGAGCACAATTAGTGCCCATAGGAATTCTAAGTACTTGTCTATACAGTTTGGTGCCAAATCGAATAAAAATGTTGTCCAACAAAAAGGCCAGCACATCAAAAACATTTTGACAAGCAATGCATGATACTTTTTAGGTTATTCCGAAGTAAAAATGCATTTGTGTCATTACATGCAAGGTAAGGAGAACCTTCTCTCTGGAAGGTTCTTTCAATAATTTTATCTTTATTCAAATTATGAGGTAAAGTAGTGTAAAGACTAGAAAAATCATAAGTAGACATACTGGTCGCATTGAAATATCTAGCTTTAAGTTTATCTAAAATTTCACCTGAATTTTTAATAGACCATAATAGGTTTTTGCTGGATCTCTCATATACCTTTTCACAGTACTTGATAACATGTTTTTAACAGCTGTAAGACACGAGATTAACAATTTAGAAAGTTCTGTTGTCGTACAAGAACTAGAATTAGCAATAAATCTTGCTTTATAGGTTTTTATGAAGTTTAGGTAACCAGTACAACGTAGGAACTTTGTTTTGATTTTCTTTAGTTTTGAAACCAAAATGTAGGGCTGTATGACAACCATGCCCATCGACAATCACGCTTAAGAGTATTAATATAATACAACCATCAAACAACTACAACATTGTTAGCAGCTTTATCTCCTGGAACCAAAACATAGTTCATATGAAAATCCTGGATACCTCGTTTAAATTGACGAAAAGAAGATTTAGGTTTAGGGGGTAAAATATGTGTATTACTAGAGTAAAATGAAATACGAGTATCAATAATTTAAAAAATGTTAATCTTCCATTCCTTCAACATTTTCCCCTTTGCACCAACGAATACTTAAGTCATTTAAAGAAGCAGCGATCTCTCTACAACATGTAGGGAAATCAATATTAGAGGTAAATCTATATTTAGGACATTTAGAAATAATATTGCGAACTCTAGCGTCAGGAATGACATTTAGATTACCTGTAATCACATGCCCTGCAGAGGGATATAAATAATTAGAATTTTGACAATCTCTGGAGCCAGGAGTATTGGAATCTTTATCTATATCCATTACAATTTTATTAAAGTTAAATATAGTAGACCTAAATGGTTTGTTATATTTATAAGAAACGATAGGAGTTTCAGAATTATTAAAAGACTGGTTTGTGGACTATAGGTTTGCTCTCTTCTGTCTGTCAGTCCGCCAGTCCGTCTGTCCTTACAGACTCTCTGTACATTATTAGACATTATGATACGTGCAGGCGTGTTTAGTGAGCTTAGGATTAAAATGAGTTTGAAGGGTTAACCTTTTGTGGTTAACCTTATAATGTAATGGCCACAGACCATTAGGAACATCAAAACGTTCAGTTTGTCCTTTGAGTACGTCCATCCATTCGCCCGTCAGTAACACTTTCATGTTCGGTGATATTTCCTTCAAGTGTAGGCCAATTTCATTATTACACATACCTATATTATAACCAGTAGCACGAAGGTATGTCGCACACAGTACTTAGCCACTAGGTCAAGGTGACACCTTTGACTCAAACTTGATCAGAAGAGGCAATACTCAGAATCTCGTTTCTTCTCCTACAAGGGTTGGGCAAATTCATTTTAACTTTACATCATTATTTCCATTAGGATGAATTCTAAGTAGGGGTTTGGTAAGAGACAAACAGTTGCACCCACAAGGCCCTGTGTTTAAATAGCAGCATGACAATATTTATAGAGTTTTATTATCCTGTTTTTTTTAGAAAATGTATATCATTTTTGCATCAAAGTTGGTACCATCGTACATCCACGGTACATCTGTCTGTTTGAGTGTTTGTAAGTCCGTCCATCACGTTTCTTGAAATTGCATCACCTCCTTAACCGTTGGACGTAACACCTTCGAAATTTGCAGGTGACGCAAAGGGGTACTGTACAACCTTTCGTGTGAATTTGACAAGATCAAAGGTGAAATAATGTATTTTTCTTGTAAACACATCTCCTAACGCAGTAACTTAAAAGCTTTTCAGGTGCGTAGGTCACATAATCTATATGGTACTGAGAAATATTTCCAGTGACTAAGATCAAGGTCAAATAATGAATTTTCTTCGTATTGCATCTTGTCCTAAACCGTTGAACTTAACACCTTCAAATTATTAAGTTAGATACATTGGGCAACGTTTTGTGATGAAGGTAAAATAGGTATTTACGATAGTGTGCAACAAAGGAATCTTCTAATGCATACACTTTTGTTTTGGCAATTTCTTGAAAACTTGAATTTTGAATTTAAAATATTTTGGAATACATTAGAACCATTAGAACAATGTTTTCCGGTAATACATGCTTATTTTAGAGACACGTTACTTAGAACTTTTAAAATATGGAAGTTTGAATTGAAAACTTCAAAAAAAACTAAAGTCGCAAATTTACCATTTTTCAAACAAATCAATACGGAAAACAGAATAGTAATTTGTCACTGTATTCCATTTTTATGAGATATGATTCTGGATTATTTTCAAAGGTAAGTCAGTTTGCATTCTATTATTCATTGAATAAAATGAAAACCTTCCAAGAAGCTCTAGCGATAAGGCGTATATTTTCCCTAGTTGACATGATTACAAAAGCTCAATTTTCAAATTGCCCTAATGATTTTTAAATTCATCTGTTTGGGTAGTATAATATGTATAGTTAGCATCAAAATACGTTTCAAAGCGATTCATCATTTACAAAGCCTTGAAAACTTGCGCTTTCTACTCCCACCCGTCATTTTACGTCTTTATACTGGGTGTCGTTTAGACCAGAATTTTAGTAAATCCATTATAGGTTTTCAAAAAGTTAAAGTACTAGATTATTAAGGATATCAATGCCCTTCGTTTCCAAAACTTTGCAGCATTCCTTCTGCGCATGGGTACGAAATATACTTAAAATTGTGATGTTTGTCATATAAAAGATGAATCTGGTGTCTATCAGTTTGTTTTTAGATGCTTTCCCCTCCCCCCTAGACCCAAGATGCCCGTTGGACAATTGGACGTCATTATATAAATATACAACATGTGTAGAGGGCGTCTTGGGTCTAGGGGGGGGTTGTATGAGTGAAAGAAGACATCAATCATCTAACAAAAATAGACCACTTTGCAAGATGGTCGTTTTTATTGTACATCAACTGTATTAATATATATATAATATACTCTATCGTGATGAATGTAGGACGATTGTTTACCTTAGTTAAACGGTCTATTTCCAACACATGTTACTGAATAGCAAGCACAGGTGATGATCAAAATAAATTCCCATTCAAAACGAAGTAGAAGGAAAACCCGTTTTAATGATAAGAACTAGAGGACAAGGGTACATAGACGGCTCGTCTATATGTATATTTGTTGAGTGTGCCTAGTGTCCCCATTCGTTATTTCAACAAAATAAAACGAAAGTCGTATTTAGGGAAATAGCCCGCCTTATCGCTAGAAATTCTTTCTATCTTCTTTATCTATAAACACACACACACACACACACACACACACACACACACACACACACACACACACACACACAACAACAACAACAACAACAACAACAATAAACAATCAATCAACAACAACAACAGAGCCATCGCCTTAGAAAGCTCAACCGAAGTCACTGAGTGCTTAAGTTAATTTTACTGCCAAATATTCGCCCTAGATTCTGTTGTTGTCAAACAAGGAAAAATGTTAATCTCGCTTGGAGGCTTCCATACTTATCCAATGTACCATCATGGGGAAACAATCAAATATATAATCATATTGCCAGGAAACAAAGAAAATGGCTCTCAATTCAGTGACAGTCAGAGCTAAAGAAAACCCCCAGCTGAGCCACGGTGGGCCAAGCTAAAGGCAAACATCAGGTGCTGACCTACCGATGGAAGTGATATGCCATAGTCGTCATAGGGTCTGAAGTTTGACCCACCATGAATTTCATGCATTTCTTATTCCAAATGACGTTTTTTTATTGTTCAGCGTGACAAATGAAATTAAAGTACCTCACTGAAACACATAATTGTGCATAAATTCGACTTTTTTGTGTCTTTTGATGTTGACCCTTTCAAATTAAATAAGCTGTATTTTGCATAATGCTCAAGGAATTGTTTTGAAATTTTCACACATGATGTGAAAAATATTGAATTTGTGTTTAATAACAGAATATTGAAATTATTTAACATAATTAAGCTTTAGTAGTAAGTTGTTTACTGTATGCGTTGGAAGATTCCTTAAGAAAAATGCACCATCGACTGATGTCTAAATTAGTTCAATTTTTATTTTATGAACTCTCATATTGTACCATGTGCAGTCAACTTCTTGTGCTTTATAATAAATTGATGCTTTATGACGAAGCACGAGCAAAAAATAGTACTTAAACTATTATATGTGTTGCCTATCACATGCTCAGCGTTCACACGAATAGAACATGTCTGAAAAAGCTACTAGTATGTGCCATAGTCCAAAACAAAACATACTTTTTTCAAACGTCTACGACTATTATACTTGAGACTCGAAGAATAAGAAAAATAGCCAGATCCAGGCAGTGGATTGCCTGTGCCATGGTTTATGAATTCATAAATGCGCTAAAAAGGCATACTGAGAACTGAAAGCAGGATATTGTAGATGAAAACGCCTCGTTTTGCAAGCAAGAAAAGAACAAGTTAAAACTTTTTAGAAAAGCTTGTCATCTTTAAGATCCATTTCTAATGTGTGATGTAAATTAAACATAAACAGTACATACATTGGTATCTCTTATCTTTTTTATTTGACAAATGAAACCCTTTCTAAACAAGGGTTTACTCAAATCAACTGTCTATATATCAGCAACTTCTAAATAATTGAACAGCTTTGTATTCCAGATTATGCCCGCTAAAATTGAATGCCTATGATATCAGAGATAAACTTATATCTGAGAGAAATATTAATTGTCTGCAATAACATTGTATTTTACAGAAACTCTGAAGATTTTATTTCTGCGACTGATCTGTTTACATATTGTAGATATACAATATAGTAATAGTGCTGTTAAGATGCACACAACGCCATTCTGGTCACTTCACTGTAGACAAATGAAGGGTGATAACAACATTCATTTAACCCTTACGCACTGATGGATTCTACATTCTAATACAACACAATAAACTTGAGATGATTCATCGTATACATTGTGGTGTTACAGCTTATGATTGCCAACAAAAAATTGTATTTCTTTCTTTGGAGATTATTTTTGTCTTAGCAAACACTGTAGACCTGAAAAGCAACATTTATCTGGATATTTATTTTTTGCCAAAGTACACATTTAGGAGTCACTGGTAAAAAAGTAAGTGGGTTCATTAGTGGTCTGAACATGTGCTTAAATTTAAGCATGCTGGAAAATTTTATAAAGTTATGTTGTCGTCTGCTGGTTTTTTTTGGTTGTATTTTTTTTCAAAATAATCTGGGTCCAATTCATTTGAAAAGTTAAAAAAAAATATCAACGACGGCAAAAGTAGTCTGTAGCAGACTTCAGCGCCAGTTATGAGCTCTTTAGCCTGCTATAGACTACTTTTGTCGTCCCTGTCCACTTTGCCAACTGGCCATGGAGTAATCATTGTGTATAGCTAAATGTTCAATTATATAATGACAGTTGAATAATCTGAAAAGATAAAAAGCCAGTATTACTTGATGAATCTTTATGTGTGTTTGTATCAAGCAGGCTAGAGGACGCTATACATCTTTACATGTTTGCTTCTTCATTGTTATTTAATGCCACTTTCAAAATGTTTCAGTTATTTCGATTTGAAGTTTATTTAAGTTTATTTAACAATGATTTCTGGGTGAAAACCAGTACTTAGTAATGTAAGAAAGGAGGCAAAGATCAGGAATCGATACAATCAAGCTCCACACCAAACCCAGGACACCACATGGGAAAGTGGCAAACACAAAAAAAAACATCACATACAAAAGTGCCAAGAGGTCAGCCCTTTCCCAGCAAGTGGTTCATAATGACCTGCTGAATCACAGGGACTTGAGCAAGTCTATCCGTTCTCTTTGAATGTTGACATTCAACTGAACATAAATCAGTTGAACTTTACATTTTATATAGAAAGGATACAAAAGCGCATCGAAAGCGTAGCTCCATTGCCTAGGTTGTAGCAAGGTCGCAGCTACATCGCAATCAGCGCAGACTAAGCATAGCAAGATCTTTCCTGTTGTAGTGGGATCGTAGCAAAAGCGTAGTAGAAGCATAGTGTGAGCGTATTGGAAACATCAAGTCCCCAAATCATATGGCTGTCTACGCTTCCTCTGCAATTTGGAATAATTTCAGAAAAAATCCGTGATCGCTATGAGCGTAGTGGAATGCGGGGGGGGGGGGGGGGGGGGCTTAGCCCGCAATGGGGGGCTTATTTGAGCAAAAGTCAAAGTTCCGTCATTTGCTAGGCATGAGTTTTTAAAGAAGTACTAGATTTATCTATAATACGGATGAGCAAATGTATGAAATAAGTAAAAGCTACTCTGGAACTCTTCTAGCTATTTAGATATTATCTTTCAGCAACTTGTATTATCATAGAATCTTCAAGTTGTTTTAACGTTGTTATTTATGACGTTGATTAACGTGAATTTTGGTGCTAGCCTCAACCTTGTATGGAAATTATATAAATAAAGTTTCACGTTTGTACATTGAAGAAAGAAATTACTTGTCAGGTCCACTAGTGTAATATCATATCTGATCATACTTTAACCCTTTTAAGAATATATTTGACTTCACTACCGCTCGTGACTGGGACTTTGTGGCGGCGGTAGAATGTCTCCCTGTCCTTCACTATAGTGTAGATTTTATTGTCTTGTCCTTTGGGATCATGGGTTTCATTGTGGAACATTGAAACTATACTATGCACAATAAGTTTAGCAATTTCTTATGTTTCCCATCTTTTTTGAGCTCATCTTTGTGCAGTGCCGATCAATTTCAATTGCAATGGCGAGAACAGGATCTTAGGCGAATGAAACCATGAAGTTTCAGACGCCATCCTTTAAATAGGCATTTGGGGAGAGCAAGAATTGCAGAAGGCTTCAGTAAGCAAAAATCACACCCGTTGTAAGAATAGATAAAATGATAAGCATGTGATTTTCCGTTTGGTGGTCTTTCATCTTCCTAATGCATCATACGCCAAAAAAAATATTGGTTATGTGACAGATGTGTTAGAGATTTCATGCTGTATAAAAACAGGTACCATCAATGACGTCAAAACGTAGTCATCACTTGATTAAACTTCTAATGTTAATGGCGTTTCCATTCAACAGAGTACCAGCTTACAAAGATATCATAGGCTTACAATGTAATTCATCTTATGGTTGATTACAACCTCAAGTTACTGAAAAACGGTGTGACGCATTTGCGAGGTAACGGTGACGTTAGATTTTATCTTTCGGCTCGTGCACTGTAGTAGTGAAGATGTTTCATTCACCAGTATTTGTGTGAATGTGTTGGAAGGCATCAAGCAGTTTTACTTGTTAATGTATTTCAAGAAAACCCAACTAAAACACCGTTTGAAGGCGATAACGTAAACGCATTAGTAAAAACGTCAAATTGTGAAAACTTGGTCCTTTGTTTTTATGAGAAAATTCAGAAAATTGCAGCATTTGCTATGCTTTTTAGGTTTTCAGTGACCAAACAATCGTTTGAAAATGGTTTTGGCTTCCCCCAATGATCAGAAATACCCACGTTACCCGCTAGTCTTAAAATTAAACGTCACGTTAGCACGGCTGCTGCGTTTGATAATTCTGTATTTTTTTTAAATAGAAAATCTTGTCAGATGATCGTGCGCTTGTATCTTCATGACAGCAAATGAAACTCGAGATCTGATGTGGATAGGCTCACCCATACAAAACAATTGCTAAATATATTGTGCATAGTATATTTGAGGGTTACTGATGAGGCCTAACTGGTCGAAACTAGCTAGTCTGGCCCTTAAATATGCACACTCTAGTTTCAGTTCTTTGGTGCGTTCTTTACTTCCAAAGAAAACCCTTTTAAGATTATATTTGACTTCACTACGGCTGGTGACTGGGACTAAGTGGCGGTGGTAGAACGTCTCCCTGCCTTTCACCATAGTGTAGATTTCATTTTCTTGTCCTTTGGGATCATGGTTTTAATTGTGGAACTTTGAAACTATTAGAGGGTCACTGATGAGGCCTTACTGGCCAAAACTAGCTAGTCTGGTCCAAAAAATATGCACACTTTACTCTCAGTTCTTTGGTGCACTCTTTGCTTCCAAAGGAAACCCTTTTAAGAATATATTTGACTTCACTACAGCTGGAGATTGGGACTGTGTGGCGGCGGTAGGACGTCTCCCTGCCATTCACTTTAGTGTAGGTTTTATTTTCTTGTCCTTTGGGATCATGGGTTTCATTGTGGAAAGGACCAGTGTCTATAAGGCCTGTTTCACGGCCACTATGAATTTCCTTTAAACTTTGTGTAATAAAAGTAGCATGTCTTAGCTGTAATATCATAAAATGTTGGATCAATAGATGAAGTTTTCTGAGTTGTATACTCATTTGAAGTGGGCGGGGTAATTCCATCCCAAACAGGGTTACGCTACGAAAACGACTATATTTTTTATAATCATATGTAGCTGGGAATCAGCCATTTCAAGATTATTTATGGGATAACAGATATAAAAACTGGCAATATGATATTTTAAAATATTTATAAATGATAAGTACATACTCACTTGAAAGTCATACCAAAATTTTAGTACTTTTTCTTCACCAACTTTACGCAAAACCACAACATCTTGTCATGCTTGAATGGATTCAATTGATGTTTAGAGGTAACATAGTATATATGAAGGTTATTATAGAATTATGAGGAATTGTTACCATGATGATTACTTAAAGAGTTATCTGCCCGCAAAACCAGCGATGTTTATTTTTTTTCATTTTCTTAAGAGTGGGTATACATGCATTAGATATTTTAGATACATCATTGCTTCTAGGTTACACACTGATTGGTCATGGTGTTTAGAATAAAACAAAGGCTTCAGATAGAAGATATGACCTTGTGGTCAAAGGTCAAGGTCACACATACTTATAATTTATCTATAGCTCAAAACGCTAATACCTCTTTCATTTTTTGGATCTAGTGTGTACATATTCGCCACAATGATTATCTATTATGTGTAGATTATATAAAAAGTATCAGAATATACATATGACCTTAAAATCAAGGGTCAAATTAAGTCAAATATTCTTATAAAACTGTCACACTGCTCATAATACAAAACTCCTCTTTGGTGTATTGATGGGATGTGTTCATATTTAGCACAACAATTGCGTATGATGTGTAGATTAAAACAAAGGTTTCATATAGCTGATATGACCTTTTGGTCAAACGTCAAGGTCACACATACTTAGAACTTGTCTATGGTTCAAAACGCGAATACTTCTTTCATGTTTTGGCCTAGTGTGTACATTTTCGCCACAATGATTGCCTATCATGTGTAGATTACAACAAAAGTCTCAGAATTTGGATATGACCTCGAAATCAAGGATCAAAGTCAAATATTCTTAAAACTGTCACACTGCTCATTATACAAACTCCTCTTTGGTGTATTGATGGGATGTGTTCATATTTAGCACAACAATTGCGTATGATGTGTCGACTAAAACGAAGATTTCAGATAGCTGATATGACCTTGTGTCAAAGGTCAAGGACAAACATTCTTACAACCTTTAAGATTGCTCGAAACACAAATATCTTCTTCATTTATTTTGACCGAGGGTGTTCAAATTCGCCCCTATGTTTGCATATCATGTGTTAATTGCAACAAACATCTCGGAATATATTTATGACCTTGAAGTCAAGGTTCAAGTTCAAATATTTCTTAAAATCTGTCCTACGGCTCTTAACACAAACTCCTCATTCGTGCATTGATAGAGTGCCTTCATATTTAGCACAATGATTTCTTATCAAGTGTAGTTTAAAACCGAGGTTTCATATCGCTGATGTGACCTTGAAGTCAACGTAACACTTGCAAAAACCTATATACAGCCCATACTGAGAGCTCCTCTTTCATTTCTTGAGCGAGAGTGTTCATATTTGGAAGAATGCTTGCCTATAGTAGGCTGTTTGTTTGATTTGATCCTTTTTATCCCAGTCAATATTTTTCAGTCTAGTCATGTCAGGATGGCTCTTACTGGGTTGAACTGGTACTAAGCAGGATTTAATGTGTTTTGCCTGTCATGTCTTTTTCTTGCAGTCTTGTAGTCACCTATTGGACAAGGGCTGACCTCTTGGCTCACTTGTATGTGATGTTTTCTTGTGTTTATATCACCTTCCCGCACTGTGTCCTGGGTCATGTGTGGAACTTGATTGTATCGATTCCTGACCTTTGCCTTCTTCTTTACTTTGCTCAAGGACAATATGCAGTATCCACCTGTGAGGCTAAAACACGCAACCCCTCTATCTTGACTCAAACACTCTACCACTGGATAATGCACTCACATATTGTGTGGTGATTATGATGAAAGTTTCAGATAACTGCTATGACCTTGGAGTAAAAGGTCTAAGTCAAATATATCTTACAAATGTTGACGTGAATTCTTTTTTTCATTTTTGTTAGAGGATGTCCATATATAGCGAAATGGTTTCTTAAGGTGGGTACATTAAAATGAAGGTTTCAGAGAACCAATGTGACCTTGGGATCAAAGGTCAATGTAGTTAGAATCGGTCCTATGGCTCGCAACATGAACTTCTGTAGTCTTTGATAGAGGTTTTATAAATGCAAATTAATTATATAAATACATGTATATTATCAGGTTGTTTGGCTTCTAATGCCACTCCTCTTACTTTTTCAATGGAGGATATTCATATTTGCAACAGTGTTTGTCTTAGGTATGTAGATGACAAGAAACTCTCTGTTTTCCAGTCAAATGTTAAATATTTAAAACTCAAAAATATTCAAAAATATTTAAACTTGTAAAGCGTGTCTGACTGCAGATCCAGGGGTCGCGAGTTCGATCCCGGCCCGGTACCATACTTTCGTGGAGATTGATCATGAAATAACTTCTACGGTCATTCTCCTCCCTTCCGCTGATTTATTCAAGAAGGGTTGTTGTCAGTTACAAGCGAAAGTATGTGCACAAATTACTGGTTAATCGCTTGCTCAAGCCTGCCCACACTGTCTGTATCGAGCTCCGGATCGGCCGATTTTCGGAAGCGGAGCGGACCACCCAAGATGGCGGACCATTCAACAAAGGCAAGGTAGGTGTCTCATTGTATCCAATATGATTACTATATAAAGCATACATCAACCGAACGAGCCAAAATACTGCACGTAGAATTGATTTATCTGCACAAAACGGCAAGTTCTGTGGCGAAAAATATACACAGTTGCTTGCATCGGTTCATTGAAATGTCTTTTTCTGTGCTGATAATTTTTGAAGCGATGACCCAAATATTTTTTGTCATTCCTTTGAAACTGCATGTATATATCCTTATCATATCTATGCACTACCATGCGCAATTCAAATCTGATCCAGACGGCGAAAACCGTAATAACATCCCTTGGCTGATTTTTGAGAAATAGTTGTTTATGTTAGCCGTGTAAGCGGCAATTGTTGACGGATTGGACTAGCTAGTTCAACACAAATTATACCATTATATGCAGTAATATGTCAACGGATTGGCTCACAAAAACCCGTGAAAATGTCAACGGTTTGGACAAACTTAACTTTGAACAGACAAGCGCTATAACAAAACGATTTTCTTACAATGCATAGAAAACACGCTGCTCTATGGCTGCTGTGCATACGTAGACTGGCCACAGTCTAACTGAAACTTAACAAAAATCTGCAACTTAAAAAACCGTCCACTTATTGACTTGAGTCCTATATACTGTCTCTTTGATAGGGCTATCAGCTTAGAAGGGGGATTATATCAAAGAAAAGTTTGGTTTAGTAGGAGTAGTTTACCTTAAACTCAGGGCCTGAAAGCCAGGCTAGTGCATATGGTAATTCTTTATTTACCCAATTAAATCTAATACTGATACCCAGGTTTACGGATTAATATATATAGACCCCTTAACGTGAGATTAACTATCCAGATACATGGCTATCAATTCTGTTAGTCT
Source organism: Loripinus fragilis (assembly GCA_964019695.1). Lineage (NCBI taxonomy): Eukaryota > Metazoa > Mollusca > Bivalvia > Lucinida > Lucinidae > Loripinus > Loripinus fragilis. The sequence continues at coordinate 44,666,116 of OZ026516.1, read as the reverse complement.
AAGATTAAAAAGGATTTGATAAAAATGCTGAAATGACTGCTTTATCGAAATTATCAGTTAAAACAAAACAGAAACAAAACCTTTCTTATTGTCATACATCGATATTTACATTTTCGAAGAAATACTTTGATGAATCTTAAGATTTTTGCAACCGTTCATAGTCTCACGAATGACACAACTATGATTGACATCTGCAATGCTCACATGCCTGTGGTATATGCTTCGAACATCTAGCTCATTTGCCAGAAGTGACACTGGTGTTGTGAGTGACAGCGAGCCACCCAAGAGTTGCACGTACCAAGCTAGCCTCTTGTTTGCACCATTGGCTGTACGTGTTTACGCTGGCTGTTCCGCTTTTCCGTTTTATACTCTGACAAAGCCGTTAATATGATTACACATTAAATACAAAACTGGTTTGTTTCCTAAATTAAAAATATGTTTTATATTTTAGATATTTATAATAAAATATAAATATAAGCAATAAATTCAATTTTTGGTCTGTTCATGGAATCATGAATACTTCGGGTCTCTTGCAAAGTTAAATTACTTTGCCAGAGACCCGAAGTACTAATGATTCCATGAATATTCCAAAAATTGAAATCATTTCTTTAATATTTTTATTTTGTGCCATAAAATACATTTATATAGATTTCTAGCCATTGTGACTTGTAAGACACCTAAAACTGATAAAAAAGCATTAATCAGACCACCAGATTTTTTCTGCTTTCAAACCAAAGCATATTTTGTCTCATGAAGACGGTGCTTTTGAGAATCCAAACGTATGCTGAGGGTACTTAAAACAATTTCATGGTGGTTCCATCGATCACCAAACACGTGCTAATACTGGTAGGCAAGAAAATAAAAATAATTTTTACACTTAAACATTTGGTTATCTGAGTCTACATGTATGATTAATAATGAATTATTTTCCTTCTGTTAAACATTTGTAATTCTTATTTTGCATTTTTGATGGCTTTCATTGTGTCAATGCTGTTAGAAGTCATTAAATAAGCATCGTATTCTGGCACTCTTAACATATAATAACTCTCTCAACTCAAAAATGGTAAGTGAGAATGATCAGGAAATACCACAATCACAACTGCAGACAAACCCATGACACTGTAAGGAAGAGTCACACAACAATCTCAAGGCACTAGGAAGGCAAAAATAAAAGCAAAGCAACCAGCTCTCTCTTCCCCATCAATATAATTGCAAAACTAGAGTGAAAATAAAGTACCGTACAACAAAACATAAAACAATTACTTACTCCCACAATGAGAGAAACAATCAACAATGAATCGCCAATAACAATACCACCAAAGTAGAACGAACAAAAGCATAAGCCACCAGGGGGCTTAAATGCAAATCTGTTACCTGTATGTACATTTATATTGAAGTCCAGTGGTTTTCGACTCATAAGACACCTAATCACGCCTACCAAACGCTCATAATCTGGCTGAATATGAAAAACAGTTGCTCTACGAAGAGAATCAAAAATTGGGGAATGTCATGCAATAGCCTATGGATTCCTCCTGTTGTGGTATAAATACGAGCTCAGAAAGTTTCTCATTTGTTTATATTTATTTTTCGCGTGATAGACACGTTCTTGTCGAATTCAGGTACACCTATTTTACGCGAAAAGTAAATCTGACAAAACGAGAAAACTTTCTGACCACAAATTTATACCACAAACGTAGGAAGGCATAGGCTATTGCATGACATTCCCCGATATTTTATTCTCTTCCTGCAGCAGTTGTTTTACGTATTCAACCAAATGTTGAGCATTGGATCGTTTTGTAGGCGTGTAATGTCTAATTTAGAAATAAAAAGAGTGTGTAATGGAAAATAATTTTTCTTGTTTAAAAAACAGCATTGTAGGTACTCAAAAGAACCGTCTCACTTTTCATTATATACAAAAGAAGAAACATTAGAAAAATTGACTGCCTTTCAAAACATTTTATTTTGGAATGTGTGTGATCTAGTCAGCTTTAAAATAATGAATAAGTTTTCCTTTCCTGACCCTAACACAAAATGCCCATTTTCAAGAACCGTACATAGATATATTTTCAAGTGTACCGTCTCTTTTTTAACGACGTCAGCGTAAGAGGAAGCAATTAGGTACATGTGTGCTAATCTGACAGCGCTTAAGCAGCTAAAAGGAAATAAAAACCAAAACTGTGGATATGCAATTTGTGCTTCTTAGAAAATACAGAATGCCTTCCTAAATTCGTTAAAATATTTCTTTGCTATCCAATGTATATGAGTATGCCCTTTCTAAAGTCTGCACCTAAATAAGTCAGAACGATAAATATTGTTGTTAGGCTCAAGATTGATCTTTTGTTTAGCATATAGTATAGAAACCTAACGCATTTGCGGATTGAATCATGAATGCGCTTCATTACATACACTGAAGGAATTTTAAAAACACAAAAACTGAAATTCGTAAAGTTTTCTTATTTTTAATGTGTCAATTTTATTGAGACTTGGCAACAATGAACATCAACATGTCAGCTAAACATGTTTTTAGATTTTATACCAAAATAATAAATAATTTTAGGACACCAGTCTATCGAATAGCAATACCGTTAGATTCTATAGTTGCAATTTGAATTTGTCTAGAAATCGGACGCAATTTAAAGTAATTGTTTAAAAATATTTTTATTAAAAATCTGGATACAAATTACCCTCGGAGCCCTACTATTTGTCTGGCATGGACGGTAGCCAGTCGGTACGGATATTGTCGATACAAATATTGTCGATACACTCTATGTAAGTTGCCATCTTAATGGCAGTTCGTCATTTTGGTTAACCAGATCTACGTCGATATTTCACGGTTCCTGTTGCCTGATAACGATCTCTTAGGCGCTGTACAGTTAACGGATGGAATAATAATATCACGTGACATCAGAAACACGCGCTCCAGCTTGCAACATACCAATTGCGCCAAATCGTTCATGTTCGGACAACCCTTGTATATTTAATAAAGTTATGAAATTAAAGCTGCAGTGTTTTATACATGTATCTGTACAAGCTGCATGTTAAATGATTTAATATTTGGCTTCATTGATTCATAGTGACGCCACGTGCAAAACATAGTAAACCTGCGATGCGTAGCTGGTGGTGGCCAGTGCTTCTAAAAACCTTGGTTTTAGTATTTTATAGAAGCAGAGTGTCGTTAACCCTGGTCGTTACCAGCCCAATTTACCCGTTAAAGAAGGCTAAAATGTTATGAGTGCAATAATAATAGCTATGTGCATTTAGGGGCAAATTTGGCCCCCTCTGGGGCCAAAAACTGAAAGTTGTGTTTCACCAATTTCATTCAATTGGATTATTAGAAGTATAGCCTAAGTGTTATATCCTGGCTTTCATTCTACTTTTAACGTTGCTATGGAAACAAAAATGGCAGACGAAATAGGCTTAAAATAGAGAAATTGCCATTTTGGACAAAATTTAAGGTTGTTGGAGACCGATTTTTTAAGCATTATATATCAGCACAAGCGAATACCAAAAAGATGTTTAATATATTGTGTGCTGTGACAATTCTAATCATGTTTTAATATATCGTTTTGGCATTTGCTAGTGCTCTATATTAATTCCTCTGTTACATGTCTCAAATTTGCTCCAAAATGGTCATTTTCCTATTTTCAGCCTATTTTGGAGGCCATTTTTGTTACCATAGCAACCGTAAAAGTCGAATCAATACCTGACTTTTCACACGTTGGCTATTGTTCTAATAAACTTATAAGAAGACACTTGTGAAGAGCAACTTTTATTTTTTGACCTCATAGGGGGCCAAAATAGCCTTTTAATGCACGTACCCCTTTCATTTTTTGACTTTTAAAGTCATTCAGCGTATTGGGCCCCCTAGTAATGATGTCATTAGGCCTTTTCAAATGTATTGATGTTGCGTATGTATCGTGATTCATTCATCCCCTACCATGATGCCCCTGGGACCAAATTTGGCAGGCCCTGGGTTCACAATGTTTACATAGACTATTGTAAAGCAAAGTCGATGTTCTACATGATGGAAACTTTTCTATGTATAGCCGTAATGAAACTTGTTGAAGAACTGGTATTTTGGAAGACAAATGCTTTCCTTATAATTAGTCACTCTCGGGTGATTGACCAGGGCCCAAGTGCCCTCTTGCTTTTATATTAACTATCTTACAGGAGGCTTATAACTGAGGCTATAGGAGTGGCTTTCTTCTGTCAGTCCATCTGTAAGTCCATCTGTCAGTCCGCATGATCACTGAATATCTCTTGCAGCATACGTGTGATCTCATAAAACTACACTCACTCTCAATGAGACGATGTGCAGAATCCATGACTCAGCTACCAGAATACAGTTCAAAGACACGCGATTTACCCTTGAATTTCATGGCCGCCCCATATATCTCGATCCCTTCCAATATTTTCACTGAACTTCATCCAAGAGACGATGTGCAGAATTTAGATCACGGTCATACTTCAATATCATGTTTTAGCCCGTTCTATATCTCCTTACTCATGATTGCTATACACTAAGCCTCACTCATATGTTCCTCTCTGGTGAGACAATATGCAGAACTCATGACTCAGTTACTCAGACTCTAATGTCAAGGTCACAGTTCAATGAAATGGGATTTACCCTTGTAGTCGGTGTCCACTCTGTTTCTCCTTAACCCTTTCACGAATTTCATTAAACTTCAGCCAAATATTCATCTGAGTGAGACAATGTGTAGAGCCTACAAGGTCACACTTCAAGAATATGGTATTTACCCGTCAAATCAGTTCTGCTGCCTATCTAATGAACCCTTTCAATGAATTTTATTAAACTTCAACCTAATGTTCCTCTCAGTAAGATGGTTTGCAGAAATCAGAGACTAAAGGTAAAGATCAAACTTCACGGTCATTGGATTTACCATTGAACTGCGTTTTCAGTTCAAATCTCCTCATTGCTTTGAAAAGTTTTCATAAAACTTCACTCAAATGTTTCTCTCAGTGAGACGATGTGTAGAATTTATGACTCAGGGTGTTGAATCAAATTTAAAGGTCATGGTCATTCTCAAATGATTGACAAATCTTATAGGTTTTGTGAATATCTACTTAATCAGCTAGATTAGATCATTGCTCTAAACAAATCTACACATAAGCTTACGTACGTCCATTACTTACTCAAGCGTGTAGTTAACCACTTGGGCCGAAAATTACAATGCCTCCTTAGAGTTAAGGAAGGCTTAAGTTAAGAATTGAATTTTAGGAAGTGAACTATATACGTTTCGAACTTAAATCAAAATAGTTTCATTATTTCTGTAGATCACTATTATATCGTTGACCATAAGTATTGCATCAATCCTGGCATTTTCTTTACATTTAATGTACCCTGTAACATGTTAAATAAATATCAATAATTCGCTTAAGCCGTCCTTAACTTTAATGAAGCATTGTAATTTGGGGCCCTGGCTGCTTAAAAACTAAAAACTAACTGCTAGGCTATATTCCCTTAGTATATAGCCGCGGATCATGCTGGATCGCATTGGATTAAAATCTAATACTTTGTGAGACATTGTTTATATATTTTGTAGATGCTTCTACATGAGCACTTCTGCTGCAAAGGTCTAACCTAGTTATGTTTATGAAAATAAGATGGAGGTAAGCATGCATGATGGAAGCATTAATACAATTCTGTTCGTTTTATTTTTCATATTTTGACTAATTATTATGTTGCATTGAAAACAGTGTGGATCCAGATCAACTGGCTTTTGAAGAAGCCAGCTGATCTGGGTCTACACTGTTTACAAGGTAAATGATGTCTGGTTTTATACTGTTTTCGAAAGCGTAAATTGTTTAAGCACAGAAAGATTTAAGCTTATCTGTTCTTTCGGACAAGTACAAATTTCTTGGGACAAGTACATTATGGTCCTTTATTTGTCCCTGGACAAGTTAATAATTTTAATATTTCCACACCCCTGCATCTTGCATACACCTAAAGTATGTATCATGCTAATAAATGTTAAAATGCAAACAATTGTCAGCATTTTAACATTTAATATCATGATCATTTTTGTGCTCAGTTGAGTTGAACATGAAAAATCTTATAACCTCGGGCCTTATTTCTTGCATTGCGTAGATATATATAATTTAGTCTCTTATGCTCCAGTTACATTTGCCACGGGCATCGTACGATTTATTTGTATACGACTTTCGGTACGATTTTTCACGCACAGCAGAGTATAACAGCATGCAAACAGTTAGATTCCCAACAACAAAACGTTTACCTTTGCGCGCGAGCGTATTTATAAAATGCACGGCTTTGTAGTTATACGTTGTGATTATAGGAAAATAGTAAGTGAGTATGATCAGGAAATATCACAATCACAAACTGCAGACAAACTTATTGCACCGCGAGGAAGAGTCACACAACAATCACGAGACACCAGCAAGACAAACCAAGCAAGGCAACAAGCTCTCTCCCCTTCGAGATGATTGCAAACTACAATGGACATAAAGTTAAGTACAACAAAACATACTCCCACAAGGGGAGTAACAATAAACAATGAATCAACAACGACAGAGCCGCTACCTTAGAACGGACAGCAGTGTAAGCCACTGGAACGCTTAGATGCATTTTACTGGTACCAAATCTTCGCCCTAGAGTCGTCTGTTGTTGAAGTACAAGAAACTCGGGTTTCTAGTTAATAAAATAATGGCCTACGATTTGCTTATTCAACTCGACTGGATTAAGACGTTTGAATTTGTATGAAACACAAGTTTCGGCAAATTAACAAATAACTCTGAAGTCAGCATCATTGACTTGAATTCTGGTTGTCTTTACCCAGCAGACACAGAACAACAAAGTAACGTCGTTTTGACGTCAATGCGATGTAATAACGTCACACTGACGTAAATACGACGACACATGCCTGCTGGGTAATGTGTTATGTCTGTCGCACTTGGGGAAACTGTTTAGTAATACCCAATATTAACAAAATATAATAAAACACGTAAATATGGCAAACTATGCCGAATAGGATACCATGAGGAAAAGGCATAGAGCACAGACAGCCACAAGAGAGCAAGATCTGGGCCTCTAGGGGTTCGGGGAGAATGTATATTTCTTTTCAGAGAGCTGGGGAGCACTGGCTAATTATTTAGGTATCTATGGAGCAAGCTCATAGTTTTGGGGATTTAGTGAGCACTGCCAAATAGTTTAAAATATATATATAACATCTCATATCTTAAAGGAAAAGCCTCCATTTTGTTTAATTTTTTAGAAAAATTCTTTGCTTCTGGTAGGTGCGGCTCATGCCCCCAGACCCCCTTTGTAAAATGTTTTTGTTTATTTACATGCACATCTGGATTGATCGAAGACAAAAATATGCCGAATAATTTTTGTTGTTGTTGATTTATTATCCCTAAAGTTGTTGATTTTTAGGCACGCTCAGAATGCACCAGATTGCACTTTTTTCCTGGACCCCGTTAGCACACTTACATTCCGCATCCTTACAGGGCTACATGCGCACTCTCTCTAGTTAACTCACTGATTTTTATTAAAACTTTGAAGGATGCTGAACAAATTGTAAAAAGGCTCTGAACAGTTACAAAAAATTAAATGCTTTCACTTTCTTTAAAATTATTCAAGTTTAAGCTGTTGGAACAAAGAAAGGCCCCCAAGGACCCTCCATCTTACCAGGAAAGCAAATGGTCTGTCCCTAATTTAAAACAAATAATCTAGAGAGCACTCCTCCATTTTTACTCTACCAGGTACAGCAATAGCATTTTAAGGATGACCTCATACTTTGAGCTTTCATTAAAATACTTATATATGTCATGTTTTATTTGTCTAAGCTCTGGCTTTACATGTATGACGCCAAATATTAAGTGAACATTGAGTCAAAAAATGTGCTTGCGCATTGCTTCATAGTTTTTTAGTATGTGATTTTAATCCTACGGAGAGCAAAATACATTTTAGGGAGACTTGGCTTATATTTTAGGGGATTTGGGGAGAAGCTGGATTAATTTTAGGGATTTGTGAAGCAAGACAAAATACTTTACTTACAGGGAGCTGAAAATTTTCTTCAGGGATTTGGGGAAATCAATGCATTATTTTAAGGGAGCAAGGGAGCACAGACTCCCTCCTGGGAGGCCTCAAGAACACGTTTAATTTAACTCATATAAGCCTAGCGTCCTTTTTGTGGGACATAGGCAAACTGTACAGACCCAGATCAGACGCGGCAAAACGCAGCATCTGATCAGGTTCTCCACTGACAGACACTGTTTGCTTACCGAATGTTCTATTTAAATTTGAATGTAAATGAAAAATACTACCCAGCGTACCTTACAAAGGAAACAGATTCGTCCGAATGATAAGGTTAGGAAATACCATTAGGCATAAATGGGTTGAAAGCACAGCACCGACTGTCGTTGGCCTGGGCTGATCCAAACTATTTTCAAAGGTTAAATACGACCTCGAAGCTATTGTGCTTTAGAGATGCGACCAGAATATAAAATAAAAATAGCTTAAACCCAGTTCAAACACGACAAGATCTCAGGCCTGATCTGGATCAAAGCTGTTTTCAGACGAATTTGCTTAGAGTGCCAATTGACAATATTATATCAGCAACCAGAATGTAAAAAAAATGTTTGCTCCAGATCAAACCCATCCATCTGAATGCAAATTGTACGCAAATGATATCAGCAAATGAATGTGGTCAAAATCAAACCGCTTGGATCAAGAGCAGGCTAAACAATATTGATTAGGATCAGGCCATACAATATTGATAAAGATCACACATTGATTAAGATCAGGCCCAGCGATATGGATTAAGATTAGGCCCTACAATAATGATTAATACCATGCCCATTGATATGGATTAAGATCAGGCCCTACAATATGGATTAAGATCAGGTCCTACAATATGGATTAACGCTTAAAGCGCCAATCACGACTGCAGCAGTCGACAAATTTTGCAACATCTTTCCTAATTTTCGAAACTAATAAGTAATATTTTATTAGAATCGTCTGCCAGCAGACGATTCTTATGAAATACCATGCCTTATTTGTTATTTTTGAAAAAGTGGCAAAATTTGCAATTGTCGTCTGCTGCAAATTATAGGCAGAGCTTTAAGGGTTAAGATCAGGCCATACAATATGGATTGAGATCAGGCCCACCGATATGGATTAAGATTAGGCCCTACAATATTGATTAAGATCAGGCCCTACAATATGGATTAAGATTGGACCCTACATATGTATTTAGATAAGGCCCTACAATGTGGATTAAGATCAGGCCCTAGATAAGGATTTAGATCAGCCCCAACAGTATGGGTTAAGATCAGGCCCTACAATATTGATTAAGATCAGGCCCTACAATATAGATTAAGATCAGACCCGACAATATGGATTTAGATCAGGCCCTACAATATTGGTTAAGCTCAGGCCCAACAATATGGATTAAGAGAAGGCCCTACAAGATTGATTAAGATCAAGCCCTACCCTATGGATTTAGATCAGGCCCAACAATATGGACAACATGCCTTGATGTTGGTTCGGTATTTTTTTTACGCTTTTGTGGTGTCTAAAGTAGGAATTGTTTCTCAAATTTTTACGTTTCTAAAACGTTCTTCCAGGAGTATCATAAGGGTGTCAAGCAGTGTGGGCCCAGATCAGGACAAACACTACGACAAGTCTGTAATTTTTGTTAGTCCTAGTTTGAGTCCAAAGTGTTTGCAAATGTATCAACAGACAACATGAAAAGAGTTTAGTATGTTGTCTGTGAAAACCAAAAATCGTCCAATCCGTAGACATTTTCATGATTTTTCGCGAGCCAATCCGTTGACAAATGACTGCATATAGTGGCATAATGTGTGTTGAACTAGCTAGTCCAATCCATCGACAATTGCCGCTTACACGGCTAACGTAAACAACTATTTCTCAAAAACCAGCCAATGGATTTTATTACGGTTTTCGGAGTCTGGATCAAAATTGAATTGCGCATCGTAGTTCATAGATGTGATAAGGATATATACATGTAGTTTCAAAGGAATGACACGAAAATATTAGAGTCATCGCTTCAAAAATTAACAGGACAGAAAAAGACATTTCAATGAACCGATACAAGAAACTGTGTATATTTTTCGCCACAGAACTTGCTGTTTTATGCAGATAAATCAATTCTACGTGCGGTAATTTGGCTCGTTTGGCTGATGCATGTTTCATACAGTAATCATATTGATTACAATGAGACACCTACCTTGCCTGTGTTGAGTGGTCCGCCATCTTGGGTGGTCCGCTCCGCTTCTAAAAACGGCCGATCCGGAGCTCGATATAGACAGTGGCCCAGGAAAAAGTGTGGTTAAGTGAACTGACCGTCCCGCAATGACCATAGCTGTTGACATGGGACGTAAAGCAACAAAAACAAACAAACTCGTAGTTTCGATGAAGATTATATATATTTTGCACACAAATTGCCAAAATATGTAGATATCATCAATGGTTTCAGGTCGCTGCTATGACATATGAATCAAAGTTCAAGGTTAAACTATTAGCTTTTAGAGCAATTGACAGGTTTTAAGTATATGTGGCCTTGACCTTTGACCACAAGGTCATATCAGCTATCTGAAACCTTTATTTTAATCAACACATTATAAGCAATTATTGTGCTTGATATAAACACATCTCATCAATGCACGAAAGAGGAGTTTGTATTATGAGCAGTGTGACAGATTTAAAGAATATTTGACCCTTGATTTCAAGGTCATATCCATATTCTGAGACTTTTGTTGTAATCTTCACATGATATGCAAATATTGTAGCAAATATGAATATGCAAGGTCAAAAATGAAATAAGTGCTCGCGTTTTGAGCCGTAGACAGGTTTTAAGTATTAGTGACCTTGACCTTTGACTACCAGATCATATCAGCGATGTGAAACCTATGTTTTATTCTACACACTATGAGCAATCATTGTGTAACATAGAATCAATGATGTATCTAAAATCTCTAATGCATGCAAGCCCACTCTAAAATTTGGAAAAAAAAGAATCCCTGGTTTTGTGGGCAGATAACTCTTAAAATATTCGCCATAGAAACAGTTCCTCATAATTCTATAGTTACCATCTTATATACTAAGTAACCTATAAACATCAATTGTATCACCCCAAGCATGAAAAGATGTTGTGGTTTTTCGCGAAGTTGGCGAAGAAAAAATACTAAAATTTTGGTATGACTTTCAAGTGAGTATATACTTATCATTTATAAATATTTTAAAATATCATAAGTGCCAGTTTTTATATCTGTTATCCCATAAATGATCTTGAAATGGCTGATTCCCAGCTACATATGGTTATAAAAAATATAGCCGTTTTCGTAGCGTAACCCTGTTTGGGGCGGAATTACCCCACCCACTTCAAATGAGTATACAACTTAGAAAACTTCATCTATTGATCCAACATTTCATGATATTACAGCTAAGACATGCTACTTTTATTACACAAAGTTTAAAGGAAATTCATAGTGGCCGTGAAACAGGCCTTATAGACACTGGTCCTTTGAAACTATTAGAGGGGTCGCTGATGAGTCCTAACTGGCCGAAACTAGCTAGTCTGGCCCAGAAAATATGCACAGTCTAGTTTCAGTTCTTTGGTGCATTCTTTTCTTCCAAAGGAAACCCTTTTAAGAATCTATTCCACAAACAAACAAAGTAGACCCTGATCTGGTCTGCTCTGTTTTTAATAGTGTGAAAAGACTTCTATATGAGATTGAGGGTTAATAAAACATTAGGAGTTGGGGGCTTTTTTGACGCAACTTGATTGATTGCATTTAAAATCTAAATTATTTGGACCCTCTCATGTTTTTTCGCGTTTGTGTTTTAGTCACCTTTCAAACATGCATGTGCTGCCATCTAGCGTACCAAATGCCTAAACTTCGGACTATGAATTTATCCGGGTCCCTGGTTATAAGCCGTTTTCATGCTGAACTTAATTGCTGGCAATTGCTGGCATTTTAACATCCATAAGCATGGCAACACATCTTTTTTTTATTCACAATTTAAATCTTATAAGTTGATCTGTAATCTCACCTGATTAATTCTTTGCTTGGCTCTTGGTAAGTTGAGCTTTAACCCCAGGCCCCACAGAGCTTGTGACCTCTTGGCGACTGATTTTGTTTCAACCTTCGTGACCACTGCCACTGTTTTTTCTATTACTATATGGTCGCGACAGATCGCCGCACATTCGACGATCTTTTAGCATTTAGTCAGCCATCTGTCAGAGACAGATCGTCGGCGACAGATCAGCGATCGGTCAGCTACTGGTCGGGGATTGGTTGGCGACTGATGGAAGACTGGTCTGTGACTGGATGGAGACTGTTCTATCGTCAATTTTTAAGAAAGAAAATGTTTGGAAAGAATATAACCATTTCTATGCAAGTTGCCACCTTGATAATATATTAGATAAAGTTGTTTCGCTCACAACAAATCAGAACGCTGCATGTGTGGTTGTGATGATTCTGCTGGGACCTACTAGCTCTGAGCTTACATTTTCAGCATTTGATATATTGGCTCAATTTGTCTCTAGGACAGCTGAGATCATCATCAGAATCAGGAGTCTGAATATCAGTAGTAATATTCACCATCTGATTTGGTACTGCTATCTTTTCTACCACCTCTATGCCCCATGATGCACAAACTTTCAACACTTGTGGTGAATCGATGTTAGGATTGCAAGATAGCCTCATGTTGAAGCTTGCACTGCGATTGTTCGCCAGTCAGTGGCTGATTAGTTGCTGACTAGTTGCTGATGATTTCACAGCCAAAGTATTCATGAGGTCGGTCAATGACAGATCGACGATCAATGCCGACTGTTCCGCGTTTTTGAAAATCTAGAAAACCTTTGCAACTAGTCTGGCCTGGACTTATTTTGTACTGTAACCAATCACCGACCTTGCTGTCATCCTATTGCCACCTTTGTAAAACCTCGCAGCTCTGTGGGACCGGGGCACCCATGTTTTTGTTTTATTTCTTACTTCGGTATATACGCAGAAAATGCTCAGAAGAGATTGGACTAATGTGCAGGCTCACGTCATTTTATGTAACTTATCGCACATGTACATAGTCACCCCTAAGAATATTATATGCAAAGTCATCCAGTGAGACCCCCCCCCCTATGTTTCGGCCTGTATTTTGACCCAAGTCTCTATGTTTTGTATGTAAAGAGCAAAGGCGCTGAAGAGATTTATATTTGTACAGGTTTAACTAAGTCTTCCCTGTTCACATACCCACATATAGGGTTTTTTAACGCTTTATTGTTCCTCAAGCATAAAAAACTGACTTTGTTGCATACATTGCATTTGCGCAAACTAATCGGTGCCTTTGGTGTTCCCTCTGTGTCAGCATGCACATGCAAAGTTTCCACATTTTACCTTCTCTCTGAAGCTGAGCCTGGTCACATACTTTTTTGCGTAGCGGCCCATGAAGTCGCGTACATTCACAGGCTTATATCTTGGGTAGCCTATTTGTGATATCAGACCGCTTTAGTCTCAGCCAGTGCGCTAATTGCTTTCCCTATTGTTTTTATGCAAGCATTGCGATTTGCACAGCTTTGTATGAGCCACTTTGTCGCTCGCATATCAGTATTAAGCTTGTAGACGCTATATTTTTAAAGGCCGCAATGTACATGCAACATATAACTGAGAGCAATATCTTAAACATAACATAAATAGTTCCAAACATCAATTTTACTTTAATCTTCAATGCAATACCCAGTACACTAAAATACAATATTCCCGTACACTTAATCCGAGATTTATCAATCCCCAGTACCATTTTCATGACTAACTGACCATTGGTTTGTAGCCGTACCTTGGTAAAATTTCATCCCACATAGCTGAAATTTTCAGTTTTAATATATACTCCTCGCCAAAAATTTAGCATAATGCGAAAACAGATTCAAAGAATTTATACAAACTAATGCTATTTAACTATGAACATTTTTTCAGCAGAAAATATCATTGCATTCTGATGCATCAATGTGTATGGGAAGTCCAAAAACCTATTTTCATTTGATTCTGTACAACAATGGTATGGTAAGAACGCATGCGCAATGTCGCCCAAAGCCACAAATTTTGAAAGCGAAAACAAGTTTGTGTTTGAACTGATAGAACTTTACGTTTTTGTTAAAGACATATGCGGCTATTTCCCATGCGCACCTTTTCCGCGTCTGGAAACAGCTAAAGTTGTCTGGGTCCTGTCTTTCGACCTTTCACGGATTCAGATCAACATAGCTTTTAGATATTCTTATGTCATATCGGTGTTCCGACATTTTATTGACAAAATAAAGTAATTAAAGTATGTCCGATATAGCTATTGACCTTTTATCAGAACTAAGCATCTTAGTACCAAAGACAGATAAATGTAGCTCAGACCAAATCAAACGACGTACACGATTATCCTGGTTACAAATACGAAAGTGGCCGAGTCTCTACTATTAGAACGGTTATTTAAAGCTGCGCACGACCTGATCTCGTGGCCTAGTGGTTAGCGTGCCTGGCTACGAAGCCAAAGGACCTTGATCGATTTCTGGTTGCGCACCTACTTTCAGTGTTTTTTTTTTTTCCTTTTTAACATTTTAATGCTAAATTACTTCAATAAATAGTAAAATGGCATCACCAAAATGGCCGAAATGGGCATTCCTGAACTCTTTATATTGAATAACGCATGAAACCTATGGGGTGGGGTTAAATTTGGCCCTCCTGAAAGAGAATTAGTTCGGTGACCCCAGATTTTTATTCTTTTTTTTCTGAAAGGCAGTATAATAGTCCTTGAAATAAAAATAAATTCTTAAGATTTTCAACATCAGATTTTTTAATACAAGAGGTGATTCACCAATTTTGAAACACTTTTATTTTATCTATAAATTTTACATAATAAGGCTTTCATTGCAAAATATTTTCTATTTGTGATCCATGTAATGGAGGTTATAGATCAGTCTACATTGCTTATATCATGGCCCCAGTGTGTTATTGATAATGGAATGGTCCAGTTTTTCTTCAATTATCTCACAATGCTCGTTTAAGGTTTACCAAATGGTAGGTTTCGTACGCTTCTAAAAGCCTTTTATAAGGATTTCCCAAATAGCAAAATCAATCGGGCGGCATCTTGACCTTAAGGCATCTACTCCTGATGAGTAACAACGTTCACGTTTAGGAAACGTATATACAAATGTACGTCAACGTCTGTTTGACGCATGGCTCGAAGACTTGTCCTGGTTAAATACTATTTTCTTAATTTGGTCACTTAGAAACAGTCTTGCTTAATAATGTTTAATGAATGGTTTCAAAACTTAGCCAATATAAAATTTCGAATTGACCTTGACACCTTTAGGGATGATCCGAGTCTCAGTTTTGCCTGGGAACTAACTAGAGCCCAGGCTAAGAAACCTGGCGCAAACGAATCACTTTTAACATATTTGAGTTTTGAAGGATCACCATGTCCTTTACGGATGTAGCTGACTCAGCGACGACCATAGCTGCAACCCAAATTAAACATTGCCTCATCTGTCGTCACAAAGGTTTTCCATTCGTCAAATTTTAAACATGCCACGATGCCACGAACATGGCCGCCGTTTTTTCAATTTGTGCTGCATTTAACTGGTGAACTTTGCACTATTTTTTGAAATTTTGCGTGCAGTGCATTTTTAAAATGCTGTAAATGGTTGACTGAGACACCCTAATTGAGTTGCCATTTCACGCTGTGAGGATGGGTTAACCTTTTTCATAATCACTGCAACTTTAAGATTAACTGCAGATGTTGACTTTTGGGGTGGCTTTCTGTATGGCCCTATTTTTGGCTTTTTCCTACTAGCGCCGAGATTTTTACATATCTAGTGCTTTACTAGATGGGTTGTTGATATAGAAATTTCATGTTCATGGCCTATGTCTCTCATTGTTTATTCCTGTAGGACTTTTTCTTCTTCAAATGGTATGTAATGGAAGGTTCCACTATAATGTTAATATTAGCTCTACCCATTTTACAATCCGCACAAAACTGACAAATATATATAATACATATGTTTATTGATAAATAAGTGTAAATTTCGTGTTTTTGAAACGCGATGCTAGATAACAACGAAGGATTCAAAAGTGTTTCAAAACTGGTGAATCACCTCTCGTATCATGATTTATTCCGAAAACAAATTCCAATTTTCGACGAATTTCAAAAATATATCATGCAGTATCTTAACCAAACATGGGATAAAAACTTAACTTGCACATTTTCTAAAAGGTTTGATGTCATGGGCAACAATTTAAGCTAAATAAAAGAAGCTGGTCGAAGATTACAACAGATTAAGCTCTATATTTAGGACCAGTGTTATTTTTTCATATTTTTAAAAAATTGGTCAAATACTGAAAACTTCAATATGAGATTGTTAAAAAAATAAGCACTTTGACAATTCCTTTTTATTTCATAAATGGATAGCACATGCATAAAACAAACTGTATGCAAAGTGTTGAACATATTTCAACATGGGAAGTATTTGGTAGCATATGTCCTTAAGAAAACACATTGTGATCAGCAAAAATGTTTCAGATGATGTCTTTTATAGATTACTCACTAATAATTGAGGGTCTGGATGGGGTATAATGATTAGTGAATAATGGCCCTTTTTTATAATGAATAGTGGATGATGAGCCAAAAAAATAATGAATAGTGAATATTGAGGGCCTAAAAATAATAAATAATCTTATTTTTTTAAAGAATTGAAGAAAAAATTAATGAATAGTGAATAATCAGATTTCTTTGCCACCTTTTATACTGTTATAAATAATTGGTCTTCTTTTAATGTATAACCTAAAATTTTAATGAGATGAATAATGGGCTAAATTTTTAATGAATAGTGAATACCAGACCCCCATCCAGACCCCCATAACTAGTGCCACCAGGCTCGGCGTCTTTTCAGAAATCGACGTCAATAACGGGTGTATCCACCTCAACGCTGGTGTAGCTCTCGTACTCGCTGTGACATACCTTGCACTAGTTTTAAAAAAACGGGGCTGTAAATTGTTCCACTCGTTGACAAGTGCACGTACAAGGTCATCAAGCGTGACGACGTCATTTCGTTTGCAGACGTTACGTCCCATGCGGTCCCAAACGTGTTCGATGGGATTCATATCGAGGCTCCTGCTTGGCCACTGAAGATTCTCAATTTCCTCCTGTGCAAGAGAATCTGTAACAATACGTGCCCAATGCGGATGGACATTGTCGTCTTGAAATATGGGGCATGCTGCTTGATGTGCTTGGAAATGTGGATCCACAATAGGCTCAAGGATATCGTCAATGTAACGTTGCCCTGTCAAAGTTTGTCTAACAACCTTGATATCAAGCTTGTGGTCATGGCTAAAGCAGTCCCACACCATAATGGATCTGCCACGGAACATTTCAGTTTCAGCAACGACGTTATCTTGAAATGGATCCTGTCGACGTCGACGCCATACCCGAACACGCCCATCCGTAAAGCGTTACAGAAAACGGCTCTCGTATGACCAGTAGATATGGCGCCACGTTCTTAATTTCCAACGAAGTTTGTTAGCGGCCCAACTGCACACAATTGCGTCGATGATCAAGCGTCAGAAACGTCCGACGACGAGGACGGCGCGCCTTCAACCCAGCCTTATTAAGTCGCCTGTTAACAGTTCTGGTACTCGCTTGAACATTAAGATTTTGCCACTGCTGACGAAGTTCAGAACAAGGAGCCTTAGGATCACGAACAGCAGATCACACAAGCACTCTATCATCGGCGGCAGAAGAGATTCTTGGTCTCACAGGCCGTTGTCTGTCAGTGACGTTATTGGTTTGGCGATACTTTGCAATTAACTGGCTTACTTGGCTCTGGTTTATCCCAATTTGCCTGGCTATTACAGTCTGTGTTTGGCCAGCCTCCCACATACCGATTATGTGCCAACGGTCCTTATTTTGCAGGGTTTGATGCACCATGATGTCTTCGTACAAACTTGAGATTTTCGTACATGAGGGTACCCCAAGAAAAGCGTTAGCCATACGCAGTACATTTCGTTTCAGCAAATAAGCATGCTACTGTTTTATCACAGATATGTAGGACAACTTATACCATACTTCACAAAATATCTTAGATTCGCATTTTTTCTTACTTTTGCAAATTTCCAAAATATGCTAAATTTTTGTGAGGAGTAATGTAAGTGAAATTAAAAAAAGATCTGTCGATTCAGAATTTTAATAGCTTTCTTACTTGTTTCAATAGTGTTCATTTTTTGGGGGAGAGAAGTATATATTTTCGAGTGAGTACGGCGCTCATTTTGTGATTTTCACTGTCATTTACAGTGCTTGATGCCAACCCGTGTGTTAATGTGCGTAATATGGGTATAGTGTCTCTAAAATACCACCTGACAAGTACTAACAACATAATTAAATAGGAGAAATTTCTCGTTGTGTGAATTTTCGTTGGCGTTTTGTAAATATCGGCTCATTTTGGAGCAATATCCGGTGTACGTTTCACCTTTAGTGTCTTGCATTGCCACGATACAATCTAAGAAGATTGCGAAGATTCGCGCTCAGACTAATTCGCACTTTTATTAGTCACATTTATTAGCACGAAACCATAAAGTAGCTAGAATATTTCAAAGTGCACTCCATGACGACTTCAAACGACAATGCCTTAACAATAAGAATCCGTTTTGTTTGTTTAGATGTTTTTCGTCCCAGTCAACAGCCATGCCAGCTATGGTCATGTCAAGACGGTCAGTTCACCTAACCACACTTCTTGTCTAAGTGGTAAACCAGTACTTCGTGCACACACTTCGCTTGTAGCGGAAACAACCCTTCTTGAATCGGCGGAAGGAAGAAAATGACCGTAGAAATTATTCCATGACCAATCTCCACGAAAGTATGCACCGAGCCGGGATCGAACTCTGCACTGTAAAAATAAATATAACGTTACACAAAATTTGGTGGAACTGCCACTGGCTTTGGTGTATTTTTTTTTTTTTCAATAAAAAAAAAACTATTTTCTGTTCGAATGTTCAAGTATAGAATAACTACAACACTTTTACACATGTACCTTGTACGTAGAAACAGTTACCATCTTTTGGCATCAATAAAGTAAGTGTAGGTCAGCATCAAAAGTGGTGTTCACTTACTCTTGTGAAAATCGGAAGTTAAATGCGCCAATAGAGGGGCATGCTTTGGTCTAGGCAAATTTATGCAGAACATAAAGACAGTTCTTTATCGTTTTTTTATATATTTATTCTTTGTAAAAACTCGACTAAACCCAGCAGGCACATGACGTCAAAAAACGTCATATCGACTAAACCCAGCAGGCACATGACGTCAAAAAACGTCATATCGACGTTGATGTGACGTCATGGAATAGCATAGACGTTGATCTGACGTTGTTTTAGGTTGTGTGCCTAACCACTTTTTTATGAGAATTTCGAATTTCAATACCATTTTGTTACGGTTATTAACTTGTAAGATGAACCATTGACACAATTCAGGAATATATAGGCCAACGTTATCATACCGTATCAAATCAGTCTGTTCAGCTACACAGACTAGTTTGAACTTGCAACCGTTTGAAAGGAGCTATTGTAGCTTTTAATCTATATAAAAAGCGAATTGCAAAGCCATTGGTTAGTCTGTGTGCATGGATGCACAGGCTGGTCTGCGTCTGTGACTTTCGCATACCCAAAAACAGTTTCTCTCCTAGCGTGACTTAAGCCCAACTTAACTACTTTCCATGCTTTTGTGTCATCTGCTGATTTTTTTGTTTTGTTTTGAAATTAACTTGTCCAAAATATTATTTCAGGATACCGTTTGAGTGTCAAATCGCTTGGATTCAGATCAGGCCCGACATTTATATTTTGTCGGGCCTGGTCTAGGTCCAAACTGTGTGCAAAGTCTATCATCAGATGTTACTAGCAGGTATAAGGGGTAATTACCATATCAAAAGCAATTCAGTCAATATGACTTTTCACTTTACTTGTTGTAGTATAGTTTTGAAAAAAAATGAGCATTTTTTTTTAAGTTTTTTGATGAGATATTCGTTGTCTATCAAAGTATAATACTGTACTTTGAAAGACACCTTCAAGCTAGCATACCAACATGGGCCACTATCGGCCCGCCAGCGAAACGCCATTAGGATGGCGTTTCGCTGGCACGCCGATAGTGACACGCTTTTATGTGGCTACTGATTAAACTACATGTATCTGATATGTTCTGGCATTATTCATTTATTTATTCAATGGGGACGATGGAACTTTTTAAAATATTAAAAAAGCCAGCGTAATGACGAGTGATTCTGACAAAAACGTACACGAATCTAGATTCCGCTTGTTTTTCATCGTCGTTGGAAGTTTCGTGCTGTATTTTAATTCATGGGGGATGGCGCAGTCGTTTGGTGTGATGTATATAGAGTTGAGGGACAGGTTTGGCGGAACAAGATCTGATGCAGCTTGGGTTCAGTCAATATTTAGTGGAATTCTTCTAGCAGCAGGCAAGTGATGAGGTTATTTTATTTTCGAGACGCTTTTCTTTTTTGAATATTGGGTAGCTTCTCATGTTGTTGTTTTGTTGTTTTTTTGTCGAAGAACAAGTTTCTAGAAAAATATTTTAGGAATATCGTCAGTTCCAGGAAGGTGACCTGTGCCTAACAGGAGCGGATCCAGGACTTCTGAATAGGGGACTCATTTGTATAAAGGTGTGGCCCTGTGGATTCGCTTTGCTGTTTTTTTTCTATTTTTTATTAAATATCCCATGCAAATGAAATATTTTGGTCTCACTGAGACCAAATAATTTCATTTTCATAGGATATTTAAAAAAAAAACGGGGGCGGGGAGGGGGTTCGAGCGAACCCCCTGAACCCCCTCTGGATCCGCCACTGCCTGAGCATTATGAACTACAAAAGTCGCCACTAGCATAATCAAGTATTTTACGTTTCTTGTTGCTTATGTTAATCAACATGACTGTAGCACTGAACAGACGAGAGAGAAAAACTTGCGATGTTTGTCTTGATTTTCGAGGACAATGAAGTGTGCGATTCCATGTCAATCGTCTGTATCTGGATGTACTTGTGGCCGAAGATAGCTACTTTTGCAGCACCACGTATTTAACCCTTTTCATTATGGATACTTTGGTAAGCAGTGAAGACGCATATGATCGGAGTTTTGCACTGTTTGCCAAAATCAAAAATATCTCCAGTAGTTGGCAATCCGAATCGAAAAAAGATGCATATTTTTGGTTTTGTTGGCATTTTTGAGTACATTTGTTAGACCACTTTTTACATAATATTTAGCATGTGTACAAAGCCATAGGGGTGGATGCCAAGTCTGAATTTGCATATGAAGGCCAGAAATTAGGTCAAAGGTCATTGAGTGCAAAAATGAGAAAATGTGTACTACTGTGAAACAACTTTATCTTTTTATAAATAAAACATGTTTCATTTCAAGCCAAAATTTGTATGCTTATACTTATAAGTCTGAAAAACATGGAGAAAATGGTTTTTTATAACTAAATGTTCATATGTCGACTTTAAAATTGGGTCAAAGGTCATCAAGTGCAATAATCGGAGCATTTTTACAAACTGTGTTTCTTTTTTTTCTCTGGTCCAACAACAAGATGTTTTTTAAACTCTAAAAACGGTAGAAGTCTTTCAGAAGGCTTGAATTAACATGTTTATTATTAAAGGAACCCCTTTGGAAGCATCCTTTTAAGGATTTTACAAAGAAAAACATCGTAAGTTTTGTGCAATTCTGACGGAAATTCTCCCTCAACTAGGCTAAGCTCAGATATATGGGCTACTTTGAGAGTTTGCTGCACCTCTCAGAAAGTAAAACTATTTTTAGTTTTGGACATGTCTTGGGGCCTTAGAAACCCATAGTTTAATAACTTTTCTGTGGTCATTTTTCTATAAATCACCTGTAATCAACGTTACCCTACTGACATTGAAAATAACAGTACACACAATACAAGGCCAATGTTGATTTATTTTAATAGTATTAGTGAAACAGTTAAGCATTAAATGTTTAAACTAGACATAAAAATCAATTGCATGCCTCTGTGATATGTAATTTTGCTCGTCAGCGACACTTATGTTACATTTTATACTAAATTGCAGATAATGACTTTACAAATTACATGTATTAGAAAAAAACCATGATACCTGAACTGAAATATACATGATGTTGATCTATATTTTAATTGAAAATGTTCATTTTTATATATTTTAAGTTGTTTATAACTTTAAACTTGCAATGAAGTGAAATCAGGTAAATATTTAAAGATGCTAATTAGTATGGAATTTGTACTGGCTCCAGCATGTAACGCATAGCTGCTTACAGGATCATTTTTCTATTATTTACATTGCATTGGAATTGGCAAAATATCTTTCACAATGAAATCAAATTATAACTATATTAAGAATAATGGATCTTAAAATGCTGCACATATATCATTGAGGTAACGTAGGTAACAAAAGGTGCTTTACATAAATGGATAAAGGTAGCAAAATTGTTGTTAGGCTTATATAAAATTTGGGTCTGCTCTTCATAATTCGCTTACATATACTACACACATTTTATTCTATATAAGACTTAATTTGAAAGAGTGCTATGTGTTGGTCTGCAATATGTAAATGTGGCATTTCCTGGTCTTACTCAATTACTTTTTGTAATTTGCTTTGTTTTTTACATTCATATTGCAGTTTTCAGATTTCTACCCATGTTACATAAATATAAACATGCAATCTACATGGGAGCGCAGTGGCTCAGTGGTTGAGTGCTTGACTCGAGACCGAAGGGCCGCGGGTTCGAGCCTCACCGGCGTCACTGCGTTGTGGTCCTTGAGCAAGACACATTTATCCTAGCTTAGTACTGGTTCAACCCAGGAAGACCCGTCCCGCATAACTGAAAGATTGTTGAGTGGACGTTAAGAATCAAATCAAACAAAACAAATGCAATCTACATCATGATTTAAATATTGACTTAATATCAATAATTTACTTAAAATAGCATGGCAATATTTCATACATCTAGTGGCAAGGCAGGAATTAAGGCAGGGATAGTGCTGAGTGTCTTCTATAGCAGTTATAGGTTTTGAAGATTGCAAATGTAACATCAACCGAGGCTTTCAGAGTACAGAACCAGCATTGTTTATGTCCAAATATAGAATGTTACATAGATCTAGTATTAAAGATTTTCCTTGTACGCTGAATTCTTGTAATTTTCACTTTTCACTGTTGACAATTACATTATAAAATTAATTTATCATCTGTCCCCATTAAAATCTTCTATCTTTTGTTGAACTAGATTTCATATCATATTGTAATGATGATTATCTTATTATATTTTG
This sequence comes from Loripinus fragilis, assembly GCA_964019695.1. Lineage (NCBI taxonomy): Eukaryota > Metazoa > Mollusca > Bivalvia > Lucinida > Lucinidae > Loripinus > Loripinus fragilis. Next base: position 44,642,763 of record OZ026516.1, on the reverse strand, counting down.
CAGCAATTCTGATAGAAACTATCCTGCTTGTTAATTATCTTAGACTAAGGTTGGTTGAGGTAAGGTTACCTGAGCCATGTAGCAGTCTTGTAAAACATCTGAACATATTTCATGGTAACATAAACAACAAATCATTGAAGGTTAGTGATACTTTATTTAAAAGATCAGTTGACTGTTTTATTCTTAAGCATAAAAAAACATGACTCCCAAATTCACTAGTATGGTTTGCATCTCTGAAACTCACAGATTAAACTGAATGTTGAAAAAGTAGTGTCACACGCAGCTGATTTCTCTGCTTTTCTTATTCACAAGGTAGTTTGTTTTTAGTTTTGTTTATGCTCTATTTGATTTTGTTGAGCTATTTGTAACCCTAGTACATGTTTTATATATGTCCTATGAAAAGTGAGTTATGGTCTGTTTGTTGGTTTTGAAAGGTTTACTAAATTTGGCTTTTTGTGATAGTCTTAAATATATATGCAAAACTATCGAAAATGTGAACAACATTGCTGACAACAGTTTGCAGAAAGTATTTTAAGCATAAACTTACTCACTCTTGTACCTATATCCTTGTAGATATTTGTGAAGACTAACACTGTTTGAGGACTGTCTTGTATATAGTGAAAGGAAAGTAGTTCAGTTCTATTTCAAGAGTAATGCCATATTAAAACTACACATTTCGAGTATGTTACCAATTACAAGTGCTATCCAATCTGATATATTGCACTTGTATCTACGAGCAGTAGATGTATACATTAATGTAAGTCACCTACCCTATATGCAAATTGTTATGGTTAACAGATAGATTCTACACTAGAACAGGTGAGTTAACTACCTTAGAATCTTGTATACATCAAGCAAATCGGATATGTTAAACCAATTGATTATGCTAGTAAATGTACATATTAGATAGCCATTTCAGGAGACATTTACTCTAAATACTAAGAAATTACCCCAAACTGATGGAAAACTATGAACACAATCAAATCATCAGGTGCTCCAATATGGTGAATGCATGTGTTCCCAAGAAGTCACCAGACATCTGTTTTGAGGAAATATAATTTGGAATAAGACTTGCATTGGCATTTTACAGTTAAAAAGAATAACACAAAGAAACACATGCCAATAACCTCATAGCATTTGATCTCTATCATCATTGAAAAAAATAAATAGCAAAATATGTTTAATAATGATACTTAGAATTGAACTTAACGACACTGAAACAATTATAATATATAAAAAGTTGCGCTGTGAAAGACATCGATATATATTTTATGGTATCTTAAAATTAGAGGTTACCTTTAGTATCAATCTATACTGCTTCTATATATGGATTTTGAATCAACATCATTTCTGTAATTTCATTAATATGTGCAAATGAAAAAGCACCCTTACAATAAAATGTTAAAAGTTATATGGAGGATTACCCTTAATGTTAGGGCTATTTCCATGATATACCCCACAAAAAGTTAGCAATGTTTTCGCTGGATGGTCATAATTAGAAATGTACCTGTATATTAGTTTTATGTTATGTAATTACCATCTCCTAACAGGCCGATGTGAAGACCAATGCGAGGATATATTCCTTCCAGTATATGGTATTTACCATATTCTATCATAGTTTCAACACGCCTGATGTTTTATGAAAGGAGGCTTGGTATTTGTGTTTTCATGAAGCTATGCTTGGTATATGCAATTAGCAGGTAGTGGCCTTATAAAAAGTGTTTTACAATTACTCATAGATGGGAACAAACACAACAAATGTGTGAAATGAGGAAAGGAATATATTTTAGTCCTATAAGCATGAGATCATGGCCAAGTCCTTCATGAAAGCTGTAGCTAGGAACATATACCTTTGAGAAATCACTTAATTTCAGATGTTAAAATGTAACGTAAGTAACAGCTTAAACACATCTTATGTATAAAAGGATAGATAATTGCATAAAATGACGTATTCATACAAAGGATTAAGCAAAAAAAAAAAAACAACATTTCTTTAAAATGAAATGGTTGTTCTTAGTTGTAATACATTTTAATTGATTTTATACGGTAACGTACTTTACATGCCTATTATAAGTATTTGACCGCGGGAAACTTGGTAAATCATTGCTTTCCGAACATGATAGACACACACCTAGCAGGACACTAATAAAAATTCTTCCATTAGGATAGAAGGGAACTTAAAATTTGAATTTTGTCCCTATATGAATAAAATATTGCTACAATTTTCACCGATTTTGCACTTAAATGACCTTTGCTCCAAACACATATCATGCCTTGATGATGCTGTTTGTTTATATAGCATGGCTGTATTATCCAAAAGAGATTTTGCATTACTTTGAATCATAATTTTGGAGAGCTAATTGATAAAAACGCTAAAATCTGACGTATATACAAGAATTTGCACTCAGTTGACCTTTGACCTAATTCTGGGACTTTGGGACATTTCCAGACTTGGCATCCATCCCTATCCTTTTTAAAACACATCAAGATACACTTTGAGCATGGATGCCAAAATTATACTCAAAAATGCCAACAGATTTTTTTTTCAGGCTCTGGATGGCCAACTACAGGAACAGACACACTAATTTAGAACTTCGTAAAATACAAATGAGCAATTTCATACTTATTCTACATCATGCATAGGAAAATCCATCAGAAAGAAATGGGATAATGAAACAATTCAGATAATAGCATAATCAGTGGCGGATCCAGAGGGGGTTCAGGGGTTCGCTCGAGCCCCCGCCTCGTCCCCCCCCCCCCCCCCCCCCCCCGTTTTTAAATATTTTGTGAAAATGAAATAATTTGGTCATAGTGAGACCAAATTATTTCATTTCCATGGGATATTTAATAAAAATCGGCGAAGCGAACCCCCCACCCCTTTATACAAATGAACCCCCATTTTCAGAAATCCTGGATCCGCCCTGATCACTGTACTTCAAGTTACCCTGACCGTCATTGTACAGCATTCTTTAGGGAGCGCAGTGGCTCAGTGGTAGACAGCTTGACTCGAGACCGAGGGGCCGCAAATTCGAGCCTCACCGGCGTCACTGTGTTGTGTCCTTAAGCAAGAGACATTATTAATCCTAGCTTAGTACTGGTTCAGCCCAGGAAGACCCGTCCCTTTATAACTGAAAGATTGTTGATGGGACGTAAAGAATCAACTCAAACAAAGTAAACAACATTCTTCATTTCAGGTCCCATTGCTGGAATCCTACTGAAGAGATTTGGTTGTCGTCTGGTAGCCATTGCTGGATCTTTGATCTTGTTCGTGGGCCTGCTTACAAGTTCTTTCATCACATCTCTGCCGGGACTATACGCCACATATGGGTTTGTTGGTGGTAAGCCTCAATATATCGCCTATATCTGCTATGTATCACAGGTATCGTGCCAAGTTCTTGGCCGCGGATATTTTTCGACTAGTCTTTTCGCAGAGAATAAATAAAGTGAAATTGAAGGTAGGGGCTCTCATTTGAAATAGTAAAAAATTATTTACGAACACTTGTCAGAGTCGATGAATTTGGCAGCATCATAGCAGCTAAACTGCCACTGTTCTTGGTGTAACCTTTCAACTGCTTTAAAAGCTGTTCATGCACTGTAAACAGCCAAAACGAGTTAAGTTCACCAATTCGGTCATTTTTGTGTCCCATCCCCATTTTAGCATGTAAACAGTGTATTTTCTAACGCTTTAAGGTTTAAAAGTTTAGTTTAGGTTTATGGCTTGACAATCAAGTAATAGAAAAGCAACGGAATAGTCATTGCTTGCGACGTTTATCAACAGCAAGTACCCCCAAAATTACCAAAAAATGCTGTCCCATCGTCATAGTATGTAATTTTAAGAATGTATTATGCTCAAATGGTTGTTTTTATAAGCAGTTTTCAACTATATTTTATTGACACACATATATGCCTTTCATTTAATGTCCCTCGCTTGATTGAAAAGTAAAAAAAAAAAATTTTTTTGTATTGATTTTTAATGTCCCATAATCTTAAGTGAAATACATTACCAATTTAACCATCTCACAAATTACACACCATGCATGTTAAGCTCGCATAAAACATCTCTATGTCAAGAGGATTAATATGCACATGGACAAAAGAAACGAATTTGGGGAAACATTTGTTTATTTTTCGCAGATGAAAAGCTATCTGAGGTTGTTTAAAAAAATCTGCAGTTTTGTGAATTACGTTACCCTATGTGTTTTATTTGTATAAGAAGAGGTACAAATATTGCAATTGAAGCCAATGTAAGAACTATATCCTAACTATATAACAAACCATACAAGAACTTTACAAGAAGTTGTTTGCATAGAAAATAATATGTACACTAGCTGAAAAAATGTTTGTTTTTAATCAAAGCAAATCTGTCCCAATTAATAAAGATCAATTTGAACCATATTGCAGTTGTCATTTTATTTTAACTAGGATTTACCTTTATGCTCTGGGTACATCAACTCCCCTAATTATGTAACTTACAAAGATATTTTTATATCAACACACCATATGCAAAGTAATCTGTTTGAAAAACAAAATTGAATAGTGTAAATCTCTAAGGGATCGTTCGTATGGTTTTTTAAACGAGCTGGATTAAACATAGGTAACGTAATTCACAAGTAGGTAACGTAATTCACATTCTACAAAAACCCGGATTAGTCCAATCAAAGGGCAAAAGGCAACAAATCGACGGTGATTATAAGTTTCTGACTTGTTGTTAAATTGTTATTTTCTCTTTTTCAAACCATTTTATCTCATTGCTGTTACCACTCGAGGTTTATTGGTGAGTTTATGTGTATTCTTTGAAATTGGCACTCTTGCTTTTGCATCCTGGTCCATACCAGTTGATCACAGTGACCTCAAATGCTCTCATGACTTACTATCTTGATAACTTCTATGGTTTATATGATGAATAAAAAGTTAGCTTGAATTAATAAATTCTTATCTCCAATTGAAGTGAGTAAAGCTGTGTAAATTACATTACCATGAACATTTTGCCATTTTTCTAGGAAGGGTGTATCTTTGGGAATGATGCAAACTTTGCTTTTTTGTAATATATGTACATAAAAAGGCATTTATTGAAGTTGTATTAATTTGTAGTGAGCCACAACATGTTTTCAAATATATGGAATATTTAAAATCATTATTCTATATTCATATTTTAAAGTATTATTCCAAGAAGATTAATGAAACTAGATGAAACAGCTTACATCCAATGTGCAAAGGATGATGTAAAAAGTGTTAAGCAACACACTAGAACCTGATATTTTGCAGAAAAATGTGTTTCTACGCAGGAAACAAGACAAGAGTGTAAGGTATGTGAATTACGTTACCGACCTATGGGTACGATGTTCTTTACACAAGAATGCAATTTATTATGTCCAATACCAAAGAAGAATGTAATTTTTAACATTCATCATCTACTGTTTCAAAACCAATATTTTTTCTGGTCAACTCTTCAAATTTGAAGGATACAATTAAAACAATAATTGCACTCATATAATTACAGCTGAATTCCTCTGTCAACTCATAACAAACCTGCTTAGACCATGCTGAGAATCAAAAACATGATGTAAATTCTACATATTTGGCTTATTTGATCAACAAGAGATCCAAGTAGAAATGCATGCAATAAAAACTTTTAAATATTTCAGTCTTGTAAGAAATTTGGTATGTACAAGTATACTCAATCACGTATTCACATTCAAATTCAGTGGTGCTCTTCGTGAGGCTGAATGAATTGAAATTTTTGGATGAGCAAATTTTTTAGACATCATTATCTAATTTACCTATACCAATAAGTAAATCAAAGCACTGAGAGTACTGATGGGGACGGCTGTATTTAAGCGTGCAAGTCTTCAAATAGGGATATTTTTAGTTTGATACCTTTTGTACAACCTGCGATTTACCTAACAAGAATGGTTAACTAAAACCTTACAACAAAAAAGCCAAACAAGGAACAAGAAAAAAAAATAGAAGAAACAATAAACAATTAATCAACATCAAAACCACTTCCTTAGAACTGGCAGCATCAAAATTTGAAATCACTTGGTTCCTATATAAATTGTCATTTCTTATTTGTATCTACATCACACGGAATTAGATATGAATTGATGTACTGCCATATAACGGACACGGTAAACAGTTTTACTATAGACTATTAATGATTATGCATACGTATCTACAATATAAGACTATAGGTACTTAATTGCTGAAGGAACAGGACTTACTCTCATACTTTAGTATCATCGTCCATTTGTATGTACATATGGTCAAATTAAGATACTATTCTTTCTCAGCTTTTGACTTCAGCAGAATCCATCTAGAGTGAAGATTTGTCCAGTAAAATTAATTTAGGCACCAAGTGGTTTCTGCTGCTGTCAGTTCTGAGACAGTGTTTCAGTGTTGACATAATGTCGGGATCATATCTCTTGTATTATTTGAAGTAGGAATGCCAAAATTCGTGAATTCATGTATCTTGGGGTCACGGAGCGTCGCGTACCCTACCTTAACATATGCCCTCAGATCTAGAAAAATCGTGTCACGAGCATAAATCCTATATTATATGATATAGGAATCCCGAATTTGGTTTGTGGACACATCCAGGGGGTCAGGGAGTGTCGAATATCATTCAGTGTCACTGTTACCTTGCTTTCGGGCCTCAGTTTTAGAAAAAAAATATCGTAAAAATGGGCTGTCCAATGTTGTCAAATAACGTTCCATAATTGTGTCGCATGCTAGATCCATTATCATAACATATCTTGTTCACGATAGACTATAAATGGCCATGCATAAGCCGGGTACTTAAAATCCAGCCACATAAAAAGAGTAGACCTATACGCGATGGAAGCACGTTTTAAATGGTAAACAATTACAGCTCTGACGTTTATATCTCAGAGCTTTGAACCATTGTAAATGGACAGGCTCGAGAAGTTAAAAATTGAAGCATGCAGTGTGCATGAATACATATTATAATCAGGTTAAACGACCGCCAGCTTTTTTAGGCTAATACTTGTTTCATAATTATTATTACCTGCGTGGCCTCAGCGAAAGCAGGTCTAGTAGTAGGTCCACTCTCTCCGTTCGTACTCACGAATGGACTCTCGTTGGGTACTTTAAATTTCCGAAATTTCTTGGTACTTTAAATTTCCAAAATCAATTACGGAATAAACCTCATTTGCATATAAAGGGAGCTAATGCCTTGGTTACATTTGCCTTACGACGAGTATACGAAGCCCGTACGATGTCCAAATCACCGTTTCCGTACCGCCTCCACAGGGAGACCTTGCGATCATCGTACGGATTTACGGGCATCGTACACTCTTGCGATAGTCGTAAGAAGCCCGCAAGGTCGCCGTACGATGCCTTTGCAGGGCCCATAAAATCGTATGGACATCGGACGGTCGTCCTGCGGTAACCCTAAGGCGATGGCACGATGATCGTGCGTTCGCCTTGCGACGTGTCAACAATTTCCCGGAGAGTTATCAGTAGCTGTTTGTTTCATTTCAATATTTGTCTTCAGGTGATGTTTCTTATACCACCACTCAGTGTGACTCAATATGGACACAGTTCAGTTTGCTGATGGAAGCAGTCTAATCATGAGCGGATCCAGAGGGGGGGGGGGGCAGGGGGTCCGGACCCCCCCCCCCCGGAAAATCAAAAAAATATAGTTTTTTTATCAATACTGGTCCAGATCCCGTAGAAAATCTCAAAGCTAAACATGTACCAAGCCAGCACTACATGACGGGCCAGCATCGGTCCGCCAGCGAAACGCCATTTAAAATGACGTTTTGCTAGCGGGCCAATAATGACCCCCGCTTTTAGTGGTATTTGGATCCTCTCGCCTTTATCAAGTAAAAAAAGTTGAGTTGGACCCCCTCTGACATAACTTTCTGGATCCGCGCCATGCTAATCAGGGCCCATAGAGTATGTTTCCATGATAAAATTATCTGAAGAGCAATTCAAAATATGCACCTAACGTGAAATGCATATGCATTTTCAGTATATAAAATGCTGGTTGGATAAGGGGTTTAATTAATTAGATAAGATTAAAAAAAAGTCCAGATATTTTTGTGATTTATAACTCTGGGATTTGAATTTGAGTATTACTTCAAGGAATAAAATCTCGAAGTGAGAAGATGTGACTAGTTCGAACATTGAAATTTGAATGAATGAATGTTCTACAAAATGTATTTTACTGAAAACGAATGGCAAATGTGCTGACCAGGCCGAGTGGAAGAAAGTGCATTCTGATCAGTACCTTTGCTGTTCGCATGCAACGACTTCATTTTTGCTTATGACGCAGATTTTATGTGTTGCTGGCCGTAGAGTGCCTTTGAATGATTAAACTGAATAAAACCATAATAAGCGTTTTAGTCTACGCTGATACAATAAAAGCATCTTTATATTTTCAATTAAAGTGCTACTTTTCGAATTATAAAAGTGTACTATAAAAAAGTGGTTGCAATATTCTGTGATTTAAACATTATGAAAACTGCAGAACTTAGAAATCGACATTAAAATATACACAAAGGTATCACGCTGTTTCATACCTTGGGACCATGTTCAATTAAAACACTAGCCTCTTCACATCACGATTTGTGATCACATGACTTTGAAACATAGTTCAAATGAAATGCAAAAATGAACATGGATAGCCGTTTGAATCCATGCACATAATTACACGACAATTGCACAGTCAGCGTACCGACTCCTTGCGACTTCCGCAAGGTCATCGTACGGGCATCGTGCGATTTATATAGGGAGGTCGTGAAGATAACACGATGATTGTACGATAACCTTGTGGTTGTCGTACGATATCCGCAAGGTCTCTGTAAACTTTTGATCTAGTTTGTCGCCGAAAGAAATCGTAAGGTGATCGTAAGCAATGTAAACACATACGTCGTAGCTTTTAGCCGCCTACGATGCCGAAAAAATCGTAGAGAAAATCGTAGACAAATAAATCGTACGACGACCGTAGCAAATGTAACCTAGGCATTATAAACTCAAAATGAAGTTTATTCCGTTAAACTTTTCTGGGATTTGTTGGGTACTTACGCTTTATTGGCAACCAACAAGAATCCATTTGTTAGAGAGTCCGTCTTTCCGTCTGTCCATCCATCCGCAATACTTTTAGGGTGCCTAGTTTTTGTAATCTGTAACTCCAAAAGTTTTCATTCATTTTTATTAAAACTTTGCATAGTGATTGTTCACATATAGAAGATGTGCACCTCCTATTTTGTGCATAATTCATGAATATCAAGTTTCTTATTTTTGAGGGGCGTTGCTCTTAGACATATTTTCTGTCCAGAATGCTAAGATGGTGTCTGGTCTTTGTAATCTGTAACTCAAACACTTTTCATTCCTTTATATTCAAACTTTGCATAATGATTGTTCACACATTGAAGATGTGCATCTCTTATTTTGTGTTCATTTGAAAATTATTTTCTCAATTTTTGACGGGTGTTGAACTTAGAATTTGGTGGTCTTAAAATCATCATTGCCGACCCCTGTGAGCTGAGAAGAAACAGAAAAAATAATATAAAATTATGCTGTTTCGAATCAAACATGATTTCGTGTTAACCCGTAGTAATGTTGTAGATGCGCAACCTGATTTGTTGAGTCTTCTCTCGATATAGAATCATAGGTCTAGATTAGCAAACAATTCCAGCGTAATAGTGAGAATGTTTTCTTGTCCATCAGTTTTAATATTTGCTTTGGGTACTCAAAAGATGATACAGTTCCATTTTGATTATCCACAACATATGCCTTGGTAGAGATTTAAACATATGTTTGGATGCTTTAAAGAACCGTCTTATTGAGACAATTCTTTGAGTACCCGCAACTATGTTTTGGTTGAGAAATAGAAACTGTCCACCGCCACCGCCGATGGGCCGAAATATGTGTTAATGCATTGATGGTGAGGGTTCAAAAAGCTGCTATATGCATTTTAAAAAAAAAAGCTAATGCTTGTAAAAAAATAAACTTGGCTTCACTAGAAAAATATGACCTCAAAATGCATTAGAATCGCTTTTACGGACATTTTGAATTAGAAATATTTCTTTAGGGAGGCTCTATCCCCCAACGAGAGGGGTCGTTTCTCTCGTGCTCCCCCCTCCCACCCCTACACACACACACACACACACACACACACACGTGCCTTTGACACTCGAAAGACGCATACTACATTTCAAGATCGTACCAGTTTTCAAAAGTCGACAACGACCCTTGAGTCAGTTAGCAGCCTATATTGATGAAAGCATAGGCAGCATTATACCTCCATGAAATGACATTTTCTTGATAAAAGTTTTATTGAGGATTTTCATAACCTTGAAGTGAGCATTGAAATAACGCAACGATGGTTGCACCCCGTTGTTGTATTTACTGGTGCAGACTCGCCAGAGCCTTCGCTGCTCGTATAAATAGGACACAAGTCGTCATTTGAGCCAACGCAAAACATTTTTGGTACAGTGACGAAGGCTCAGTTGAGCCTGTGCAAATGTGCAGACTCACCAGAGCATTCGCTGAAGTCATATATGACAGCGAAAGCGCATTTCGGGCCAGCAAGAGAGTTTGGTACTTATTAGATTGTCGAGTGACAAAAGGCTCAGGTGAACCTGTGCAGCCTTGTGAATATTCACCAGAGCCTTAACTCGCTGCTCGCATAAATGACACACACACCGCCGATCGAGCATGCACATGGGATTCTGATACTGTTACGAAGGCTCAAGCGAGCCTGTGCAAATGTGCAGACTCACCAGAACCTTCGCTTCTGGAACACAGATTTCCATTTGAGCCACCACATGATATTTTGGAACTGTGATGAATCATTAGGTGAGCCAGTTATTTAGAGCATTTTCTGCTTGCAAAAATGACACCGAAATCGCCATTTGAGAGAGCACGAGATTTTGACACTTATCGCATTGTGAAGTGACTACGGCTTTGGCGAGTCTGCATATTTGCGCTGACAGTTTCGTCTGAGCCTTCGCAACAGTATTAAAATGTCGCGTGTTTGATCAAATGGTGATTGGGTTGTCGCTAATACGAGCAGCGAATGCATGACGAGTCTGCACATTTGCCTGAGACACTCAACAAAGCGACTGCGAAGGCGAGTCTGCACATGTTTGCGCGGAGTCGCCCGAGTCTTCGTCACTGGACAATGCCTTAAGTACCAAAAGGTCGTGTTGACTCAAGTGGTGATATGGTTCACATTTATGCTAGAAACGAAGGCTCCGAGAAGTCTGCACATTGTACAGTCAACAGGTTTAGATTTTATTTACCTTTTGGCTTTTGCATTTTCCAGGGTGCATCAAATGGGAAAATGTATTAAATTGTAAAAATTAAACATAAAATCACAGCTGGGATATTTATAATCAAAACTTCGAACAAATATTAATGCAATTGGACAAGTCTGAGAGGTTCAAACACAAGTATGGAGTGCGTAAGACGACTTACAATCATATCGCTAAACGACCGCTAACTTTTTTAAAAAGCCAATTCTTGTATATGTATCAACTGGTTCCCTGCTCACGTGGTCGCTAATTATATAAATTTTTATTATTGCGCGATAATAATTTACATATATTTATGATTGGTTTTTTGAAATCGAGCAGATAAATCTCAAATACTGTAGATCTAGACCTATTTTTAAAAAGACAAAAACAACAACGACAATAAAAAACACGAAACAAGTTGGAACTATTTTTACGCGGAAGCTTCTTAATAGGCGTTGTTAGGATCGTATTAATCCCTTATCATGCGGCTTGGTAATGCCCTGTTTTGAATACAATGTAGATCCATATCAGCCGGCTTCTCAGAAAATAACTGATCCAGAATCAACTGTTTACCACTCTGCCTCTAAATCAACCATTTAACCTGATACTTTGCAACAAATATGCTGAAAAATTGGGATTAATGGTAACATATTGATGTGTTCAACAGTGCAAGAGCAAATTACGACGTGTGGTCAAAACGCTATTGTTAAAATTGGGGAACGGACTAACATCCGTCCCCAAAAATAACATAAAAATGAAAATCTAAGCCAAAAAAATGTGGGACAAAAAATAGCTGCAATTGGTGAACTTAACTCGTTTTGGCTGTAAAAATAACTTAACCCAATTTGGCAGCATCATAGCAGCTAAACTGCCACTAATCTTGGTTTAACCTTTCAACTGCTTTAAAAGCTAGTTCATGCACTGTAAAAATAACTAAACCCAATTTGGCAGCATCATAGCAGCTAAACAGCCAGCCACTGATATTGGTGTAACCTTTCAGCTGCTTTAAAAGCTGTTGTTCTGTGTACCTTTATGTACACATTCATTGCTGACATTGACTTCTTACATTGACAATCATTTTGGTAATACGTTTTGATGTAAATCATTGCATGAGATATGTTAAATTTACAGTGCATGAACACTTTTTTTATTTCAGGAAGCGGTGGAGCACTTATCTTCACATCTGCTGGAGTAGTACTGCTGGAACACTTTGACAAAAGAAAGTCATTAGCTGTTGGTATCGCCTGGTCAGGGGCCAGTGCAGGGACAATTGTGATACCATTGTTGACTCATGCGTGTATAGACGCTTACGGTTTTAGAGGGGCTTTCCTGATCCTTAGTGGCGTTGCCCTACAATGTTTAGTTGTTTCCTTGTTTTTTACTCCTCCATTATTTCACATGCAAGGTAATCAACCAAAGTGTTAAAGTGCGCTCTACATTATTTTAAGCCAAGTCCCTACAAAAAAGTTTCCCTTTAGTAATGTACATATACATGTATAAGTAACTTTTTTTTATTCAACTTTCAATATTTATCGAGTTAAAATTCTATGCATTTTGAAGAAGAGCCTATAATCAGCAAGTGATCAAATATTCATCCCTTTATTTACATGTAAAGTACCATGTTCATGTCAAGAATATTTGGTCACGTGTTTTGGTCTCCGCTTTTATTCATTCCCTTCCTGTGTTTGGGCATAGTATAGAATTTCATGGCATGGCTAAACGTTATAGTTAAATTAAGCCACTTCCGCTATACTGTTGTTAATTAATGGGTCGGCATGAGATTTTGGTAAGAATCACATTTGCGCATTGCAGCCTCCTTTTAAGCTTAAGAAGCTCAAAATGATTTTATGTCAGTGGCTTAACACTCATAGAATATCCAAGCGACTAGCAAAGCCTCTGATCAGACTGCGCTTATGCCCAGGCTGATCCGAGGCTTTGCTGGTCGCACATATCACATTGTTGGAAATCTCATGCCGCGGCTCATTTTGATCTGACTGCATCAACATCCATATGTTGTGAATACATGCAGCCAAGGCTCTGGTTAGTCTGCATATATGCACAGACTTGCTTAGCCTTCTCCTTATGCCAATGCGATAAGTACTAAAACCTTGCATGCTGGTCCATTTATTTAATATTACTTTTCAGGAATAGAACTTGAAGTTTCTTGTGACACTATAATTGACAGTACCCTCCAACAAAACGGCTGCAATGAAATTGACAATGCAGATTCTTGCCAACTGACAGGGTGCAAGATCCAAGATGCTTCCCAATATACAGGCTGCAAACCCAACGACGATACTCTCCATGAAGCAAGTTGTAACACCGTTGACGAAATTCCTAAACAATCAGGTTGCAAGTCCTATTTTTCTTTTATAAACAGTGGCTATGCAGCTTTCGCATTGTCCTGGGCTATTGTGATGTTTCCGTTTCTTGTTCCATTCCTGATTCTACCGGATACTGCTCTCACACGTGGTGTTACCAAACAGGAAGCTGCTTTTATTGCGTCATCTATGGGTCTTGGAAGTATGGCTGGTACTGCAGGTTTTGGTTTCCTGGGAGATATACACTGCTTAGAGACAAGTCTAATGCATATTGTTCCAATAATTTTATTTGGTACACTCACGCTTGTCTATAATTTCGTCAGTGGATTTTACAGCTTCTTGACTCTAGCAATCATCATAGGATTATTATCAGGTAAATATGACAAGAAACACTTAGCCAGTTAGCGGAAAGCAAATGAAAGAGGGGCACTGATCAGCACACTTCCATGTGTCAATGTCAGCCTGATAATGGATCAAAGGTAGATGATTGCTGATTGGGTCACTTTACATTCGTCAGTTAATTATGAGATAAAGGTCACTTGTTGTACATACGTGCCCAGCTATCATAATGTGTGTATGCCAGCAGTAAACAGTGACGTAACCAAGTTACGCACATCAAAGGGAGACTACTGGATCAAGCTGTGATTCTCTTCAATTGCATCCCTTTCTATAATGGGAACTTCTCTTAAATAAAAGAATTTGCTGCCAGAGGGAGTGAATTCTTTCCTTTAAAAGCAGTTCCTTATGGCATAGAAATCACTTTTGCCACATTAGGTGACCTCCCTTGAATGTTACTATTTTTATCACACACGTGGGTTACTGAGTAATTGGAGTTACGTCAATGGTAAATATTCTGGCAAGGCTGCGCAGGCTTATCTCTTATATGCTAAGTAACAGAAAACCTCATGTACTGGCCCCTTGAAAGAATTAACATATCTAGTTCTATTATGTTAATGTCAGAGCATTTAATAGTACAAAATTATATGATTGGATCAAAAGTCAACCCCATCTACGGTGACTATCATTACGTGGTTTGCTGATTGTACTTATAAAAGTACATTAATTTATCTACAAAATTTACCAAAATTTCAATTATCGTTGAGCAGAACCATGCAGTGACATCAAACATGTGTTTTTGTTTGTTTAATATATACACTCCGATCCGAATGAATGCCATTAGATGTTTTCTCTCATATAGTCAGCCTGAGGGATACTGCACAAAGAATTTGCAGAATTCACTCAATTGGAAATTAGGAAATTTAATTTCTAAAGTCGTTTTTATATTTAAATGTACAATAATCAATGTCAGTTCTACCAATCACCATACAATTTCACTATCGACAAACCAATGAAATAATTTGCTAGCTGAAAGTTGCACACTTTGAAATGTTTACTGGGTTATTTTAACAGATGTCACATGCTTGCTGGGTTTGTGCCTTAACCGATTATAATATATTGGTCACTTGTTTGTGGTTATATCTATTTTTCAGCAATATTTGATGGAATCCACCCAGTGATCACCCTACAACTTGTTGGTATAAAAGACATTGGTGTCGGGCTCGGATTTCTGTATTTCTTCATGAGTATTTCAGCTGTCGTTGGTACCCCAATAGCAAGTAAGCTAAGTATATACCTTAATAGTCCATATGTAGGTACATACGTTACCAATTTTGCAAGATTCAACTGTATGCGTACATGTTTTGCTGTTTCTTCTCTAAATTTCACACAATTCAGCAGGTAGTCTAATTGACTTGTTAAATTTTCAGATAAATACAGTATTTATGGTTAATACATTTGGAATACCATTGACAACAATAAATTATTTGTTTGTTTGTGTCAATTCTTAACCTCCCAGTGAACAATTTTTCATTTGTGTCAGGAGAGTTTTCCTGGGTTGAACCAGTACTAAGCAGAGGATAAAGAAAATTAAATTATTGTTTAACCCTTAAAGTGCAAATGGTAACAATTCATCTGCTTTTGTCGTCTGCTGAAATATTTTAGAAACCTTTTTCAACAAATAGTGTAGACCCAGATCAGACTGCTTCTAGGAGCAGTCTGATCTGGATCCACACTGTTTGTCCATATACTTAAAAGTACATTGGTTAAATAAAAGCAAATATTTGCAGCATACGACTTTAGCAGACCGCATTTTCATATGATTTTTTGCAGGTGCTTTAAGAGTTAAGGGGCCATATACAAG
This sequence comes from Loripinus fragilis, assembly GCA_964019695.1. Classification (NCBI taxonomy): domain Eukaryota; kingdom Metazoa; phylum Mollusca; class Bivalvia; order Lucinida; family Lucinidae; genus Loripinus; species Loripinus fragilis. Next base: position 44,626,978 of record OZ026516.1, on the reverse strand, counting down.
CTTCTGTGTTTTCAGGTTGGATATCAGAAGCAACTGGAAGATACGATGAAGCCTTGTATTACTGTGCTGGATTATCTTTCTTGGCGGCAGCAGTAGCTTTGTACATTCCTTGTTGGAAAAGGAGACATAAATCCTGATGACTGATCTCAATTTATAGAGCAAAACTACCAGAATTGACAATGCCATACATGACCCTCTTCGTCAGAAAACCAGATTTTGTTGCATGCAAACCATGAAGTTGCAGACCAGCCTGCCCATTTGTGAAGTCTGATAAGCACCTTTGTTAATAGCTGTTAGATCAGCTGGTATAAAATTGGTGAGGCAGCTTATTTAAGAATGTCAACCCACTACAAATCAAAATATTTCTTAATGATAGCCCTAATGTACTGATAATGGTCAAAACTACAGGTTTGGCCATTCTAAGTGGAATAGGGGGTAGAAGTTAATTCCATTTTTATTATTATATGATGTTGTGTCTGGGAGTGAAATAATGCAATGCAATAAAATCGATAAACCGCTAGGTTTATTTTAATTATCTTTTTTTGTTTTTTTGTTGCTTTTACATCCCAAGTCAACAGCTATGGTCATGGTGGGATGGTCAGTTCACCTAACCACACTTTTTCCTGGGCAAGCTTGAACAAGCAGTTAACCAGTACTTTGTGCTCAAATTTTCGCTTGTAACTGACAATAACCCTTCTTGAATGATTCAGCGGAAGGGAGGAGAATGACCGTAGAAATTATTTCATGATCAATCTCCACGCAAGTATGGGACCGGGCCAGGATCGAACTCGCGACCCCTAGATCTGCAGTCAGACTCTCATCTGTTGCCAGACACCTTACCAACTGCACTACCCGACCTGGTCTAGTGGTTTATAGATTTATCTAGTGGTTTATAGATTTAAGGGAAACGTTATAACGTCCATAAAAACTTTGCGTAAATAATGGCAAAATGATAACGTTTTTACGCCAGGAATGAGATTTCAAAGTATTTGTCATATAATAAATAAAATCTAACATTCATGCTCTTGTATTATTGAATTTATTTAACTTGTTGCGTAAAAGAGATAAGATGCTTGACAAGCCTCGCATTTTATCATTTTTCCCCAACTCGTTTAATGAATTCAATAAAACATGAGCACTCATGTAAGATCCTCTATGTATTTTAACCTGGAAACACATGATGTCATTGCTGTAAGAAAAGATAACACTGTCAACCAAATAATGAAAATCTTTATTATCAAAACCTCAAGCACAAAGTTATTTTTCAATTGTTCAGTAAAATATTTCAAAAATATACTTATAAAAAAATAATTTTTATCAGGAATGTTTAAAAATTTACTATCAATACTGCCTTGTTTACTTCATGCTTTTTTTTTTATAAACTTAGCTTATAAAAAATCTTATTTTACAATCAATTTTACTTTTCCCTTTTTTTTATAAAAGTTTTTATCTTAAATGTTTAAAATTTTCTGTTATCTTTACTTTGCATCTTTTTCTAACCCATTGGAATCTATCAATTAAAGCTGCAAAGTCTGCATTTTTTTATCTTCAATTTTTAGAATTAATGTTTCTTGTTTTCAAGAACACAGTAATATAGCTAAATTTTGGATATACATTTTCCAGTTTGGTAAACCTTTACAGATGATCACTATCAAAACAACAGCATATATGTTAAAAATTAACTGTCTAGAATTTCTGAAGGGACTTAAATAATTACCAATAAGAGAAAAACACCTTTTTTTCTAAAATAATTCATTTCCCCATGGCGTTTTCAGCTGTAGTGAACAGATCAATTATGAAAGCATAACTTAATTCTATGTTTACAAATGATTTAAATTTAAAAACTCAAAATTAGACTAAATAAATTAAGGTCTTAAAGACAAGTGGTAGCTTAGTGCAGGTCAAAAGTATTGCAGAATACTTTTGACCTGCATTAAGTGATTATCGGTCTTGAAAACATATTTTGGGGTCTCTTTTGAGTGGCTTAAGACAGAATTTTCTGTATTGTTACATCAACACTGTTTGTTAATGAAGTTAACTGTTTCAAGTCACTGTTTGTTAATGAATTTAACTGTTTCAAGTCACTGTTTGTTAATGAAGTTAACAGTTTCAAGTCACTGTTTGTTAATGAAGTTAACTGTTTTAAGTCACTGTTTGTTAATGAAGTAAACTGTTTCAAGTCACTGTTTGTTAATGAAGTTAACAGTTTCAAGTCACTGTTTGTTAATGAAGTTAACTGTTTCAAGTCACTGTTTGTTAATGAAAACTGTTTCAAGTCACTGTTTGTTAATGAAGTTAACTGTTTCAAGTCACTGTTTGTTAATGAAGTAAACTGTTTCAAGTCTCTGTTAATGAAGTTAACTGTTTCAAGTCACTGTTTGTTAATGAAGTTAACTGTTTCAAGTCACTGTTTGTTAATGAAGTAAACTGTTTCAAGTCACTGTTTGTTAATGAATTTAACAGTTTCAAGTCACTGTTTGTTAATGAAGTTAACTGTTTCAAGTTACCATTTGTAAATGAAAACTGTTTCAAGTCACTGTTTGTTAATGAAGTTAACTGTTTCAAGTCATGAAACGATTAAACTCAATTCTATTTCAATCTCCCATATTTCACATAGACACTCATGGTGATGAGCTACAAACTTTAAGACTAAATGAAAAGTAAAAATGATGAAAAAGTATATGATATATCATAGGTCCAGATAAGGATATAGTTAGTGTCCTTAACATTGCGTTTATTTCCTTATCAATCAATTTAAACATGTGTTTTGGGTGCTTAAAAGAACAATCGCATTGAGATGGTTCTTTTGAGTACCCACAACATATGTTTCAGTTGAGAAATAGGAAAAATAATTTTCCAGTACGCACTCTTATCTTAAGGTCCAGTATATACTATATACTGCAGATCCTTAAGTAATGAGATATTTTTAAGCCACTTGGGAACTAGATCTATCATGATTGTGAAAGGCCAAGAGAAAAATCCTTCCAGAGGATCACCATTTGGTATCAAAAGGCCTGCTGAGTGATACCTAAGGAAATCTTGAGGGATTTATCTTTTCTGTAGTTTTTTTTTTTCTGAATTAGCACCTAGAGGTTCATATAGATGCTGAAATCGGGTATTACATAATTTTTGGTGATATTTTTGCTAGTAGAATCTTTTGTTTTAAATTTCAATACCTTTTTCTTTAAAGCATTTTAAGACATAAATGTACATGTATACTTAAAATGTTATAAGGAAAAAAAGTCAATTTAAAACGGTTTACTATCACCATCCCTTTTGATTTACTCCTCTCATTCTATGAGGCTTTTCTAGCACCAAACACTCACATATATAAAAACAATATACAATGAAGTTACAAATCAAAGCAAGCTAGAAATGTTTATGTTAAATATATATAAAATAAGCCAATATCTAAAAACAATCAAATTCTTTCTATAAAAAGAATCTCAAAACATCCTCATTGCCTTTAAAACTTTATTATGTCACAAATTTTGATAAAAGAAAACCCCTGATCACATGGTCAAACAAGGGCTTGAGCAATCGATTCAAACAATGGAATGTATAGTGATTATGGGCCTTGTCACAAGAAAACCTGTCTTTGGGTTCCTGACCAGGCCCCAAAGCTTATAAAACGTTTTTGATGCTCAACTCAACTGAGCATGAACTTTCAACTGTTCATAAAAACTAAAATATTGACAAATAAAGAAGTTTATTGCTTTAAGTCTCAGATTTTGCATTTATCATGCTAATAAATGTTAAAATGCCAACAATTGTTGGCATTTTAACATTTATGAGCAGGATAAATTCATGCTCAGCTGAGTTGAGTATGAAAAAAGTTTTATAACCTCGGGATCAAGTCATGCTCAAACCAGCCTGCTCAGCAACAGATATTAGCACGTAGCCTGAAATTTTGACTATGACAAATATAGCTATCATACTTTCCAGAGCCGGAGAGAATAACAAAGGCGCTGAAAAGACTATATAGAGAGGCAAGCTGATCCGTGCCTTTGTTGTTTACATGCAACAAAGTCTGGTTTTCTATCCATCTATCTAGATTGTGATACTGGCGCAATCGAATTCGATCATTATGGCAGAGTGCAAATTTTGAAAAAAAACACACCTCATTTCTCACCACAAGGCCCATATATATTATCTTAAATTCTCAAACATTTGAAAGAAATTTAATGATCATAAAACTATAAATTAAGATGAAAATTTTAAATTAAAATAATAATACTGAAGCACTCCATTGTATGCATATCAGACTTGAACTTTGCCCAACTGAAGAGTTGAGAGAGAATGGGTTGAGAGGTTAAAGTTTATTACAAAATAGGGCAAATCCTGTCTGTTTGTTTTGTTGCTTTACGTCCCAAGTCAACAGCTATTGTCATGGCGGGACGGTCATTTGACCGAACCACACTTTTTCCTGGGCAAGCTTGAACAAGCAGTTAAAACCAGTACTTTGTGCACATACTTTTGCTTGTAACTGACAACAATCCTTCTTGAATGATTCAGCTGAAGGGAGAAGAATGACCGTAGAAATTATTTCATGATCAATCTCCACAAAAGTATGGGACCAGGCCAGGATCAAACTCATGACCCCTGGATCTGCAGTCAGACTCACAACTGTTGCCAGAAAGTTACGGACTGCGCTAAGCGGCCCGGTGCAAATTCTGTCATATGTGGAATATATAGTTACATGATGGACAAACTGAGCATTATATTTACAGTGAAGAGCACAAAATATCACAATCTTAACATGCATATTTACAAGATATTAACCCTCATCCCGCTTTTATTTTTATCCTGAAAAACGTCTGCATTTTATGTCTGCTGCATATATTCAAGTGCGCTTGAGAATAGATTTTATCATGGAAGCAAACACTATGGATCCTGATCAGACTGCTCCCTATGGGAGCAGTCTGATCTCGGTCCATACTGTTTGCAATATGGGAGCAGTCTGATCTGGGTCCATACTATTTGCAATATAGGCTTCCAAAGTACATAAGCAGATACGTGAGCAGACGGCAGTCCTGAATGGCGGGAAAATGGTTAAATGAAGGCACCTTTGATTACATGGCATCTGATTATAAAATATCTGTTGAGATAAACATTCCAGTTTAAAAACAATAAGTTAAACAACAATCAATCAGGGGCCAGTTTCATTAAAACATAATCATAGGTCAAGATGAGCAAAATTTTGAGCATTAATTTTTGAATATTTTCCGATCCATCAGTTAAACTTTCATTTTGGTTGCTCAAAAAAACACATCTCATCGAGAAGGTTCTATTATGTACCTACAACATGTTTTTGTTGAGAATAAGAAAAATAATTTCAAACTGTGCACTCTTATCTGGAGGCCTGCATACTTTGTCATACAAACTTCCTAAATTCATTACAAAGTGATGGAAGTATAATCTATTAACTAAGAAATTACTTTTAAATGATCTTTGGTGAAACTGGTCCCTGGAGTGCATCATACCTGGTGCTATTGGAGGGATGCATAAAAATTTAAGAAATTTATATTTTCTATTATAAACAATTAAGCCTGTTGTGGTTTAACCCTTAAAGGGCCAAGAAAAAATGCATCTGAAAATGACGTCTGCTGAAGTCTTCTGCTGCAAATAATTGCCTTACATTACTGACGAATTAAGTATAGAAGCAAACAGCGTGGACCCAGAATAGACTGCTCCTCTGGGTCCACACTGTTTGCCATAGAGGCTTCTTAAACATTTCAGCAGACAAGGAAACCAGATGACTTTTGTTGCAATTGGCGCAATAAGGGTTAAACATTGCTCTCCAGGTATATAAAAACATTTCAATATTTTCAATGCTCACAAAAAACAAAATGATATAGAAAAGCTGTTTTTGATGACTGTCTGAGATTACCAGGAAAATAATAGCACCTATTGCTAATTTGCAGGATAGTCAACATTTTCTTATTTCAATATTTTCAATGCATAGAAAAAACAAAAACAAAATGATATAGAAAAGCTGTTTTTGATGACTGTCTGAGATAACCAGGAAAATAAAAGCACCTATTGCTACTTTGCGGGATAGTCAACATTCATAGTCTTCACACAAACACTGTTACTCTTCAAGGCTTGATTAACTTTCCATTGGGGTCATACTTTCCTGAAAAAGACACACAACAAATCACAATTTTGCATGCTTTTTTGACGTCTGCCGATTTTTTTAAAAATCTACTTTTTTGAAAAATTCTTACAGAAATATAATAAGAGTGTCAGACATATAATAAGAATGTCAAACAGTTTGGCTCCAGATCAGGCCCATAATGTCGGGTCTGATCTGGGTCCAAACTGTTTGTAAAGATTATCAGCAGACGACACTAGAAAATATTACTTGTCTAATTTTTGCTTACTATTTGCCTACTGGGTAATTTTGCATGCTTTTTTGTTGTCTGCTGATTTTTTTCAAAATCAACTTTTTCGAAGAATTCTTTCAAGGATATAATCAATGTGTCAAATAGTTTGGATCCAGATCAGGCCCTGAGTCCAAACTGTTTGTAAAGATTACCAGCAGATGACACTAGGGTCATTACTTAGATGTCATGGTAGAAGTATACATGATGACATTCTCCTTCAATTTAATGGCTTAGTACTGGTTCAACCCAGGAAGACCCATCCCTATATAACTGAAAGATTGTTGATGGGACGTAAAGAATCAAATCAAACAAATCAATTAAATGGCAATAGTATATGTAATAGCTAATTTGTTTTTTTTGACCAAGAATGACATAATTGTGCACCGTAACAAATTTCCCAATTTAGGGGTTTGCCACGCTAATTTTCCCAATCGGAAAGGCCCTAGGGCCCCTTCCCAAAATTTGCACAAAAAATCCCTGAATTCTGACCATTGCTTTCAGAGAAATTGTTTATTATAGTGGTATACAAGTACAAGGGAACCAGCAATGGCCCTAATAGCCATGTTTATTGACAGATCAAATTGTTTGTAGAGGGTAACCAAGTGAACATTCTTGCCATTGTGATTTATATACTGGCCTATAGAAATAACCTGTCATATATTTCAATGGTAATTTTGTTTGATTTGATTCTTTACTTTTCATCAACAATCTTTCAGTTATAAAGGGACGGGTCTTCATGAGTTAAACCAGTACTAAGCTAGGATTACTGTGTCTTGCTCAAGGACACAACGCAGTGACACCCGTGAGGCTCAAACCCGCGGCACTTCGGTCTCGAATCAAGCACTCTACCACTGAGCCACTGTGCTCCCCACAATGGTAATTTTGATTTTTCATTCTGTATGCCCTAATACTGATCGGATTCTGAAGAAATAATGAGCATGTAAATGTGCTCAAGAAAACAAGTTTTAACTTTATTATGCACATGCTGAGTACTGTGTTATGGGGACATCAACATCAAACTTTGAAAGGCTATTTCTCGGTAAATAATAGGAATAATTTTTAACTGCAACAGAAAAATAATGCATCTAAGAAATGATGAGAAACAGTTAAGTATTGACAGAGAAAATAGATTTTTTCATATCAAAGTTACGTTTTTTGACGTCATCCTCAGTTCTCCACTGAGGACATATTTTTGAAAACTTTAGGATGGCAATTTGTTTGGCAATCTCCAAAAAATACTTCCGACTTGGTTTACTTTTTCTAAACACTCAAGCTTCTTGCACAATGTAAATCATCTGAAAAATGTATGTACAACAGAGTGATGTCGAACATTGGTGGCTGCAATTCTAAATTTCATTTGCTTTGTTTCAGTTGAGTTGTTTGTCATGGCCTATGACCAAATTTCAAATCTTAACCAAATTAATAACAAACCTGCGACAAATTAAAAACTGGTGGGTTTCTTTTGTCGTGGAGTATATAATGCCATTGCAACTTTAACCCATTTAAGCTGAATGGGAATTCTGACTCTTTATCAATTGGACCAGACCCTTTTCGTTTAAAGGGTTGCTAGGTGGTATTTTTCATTTTTATTCATTTTTTACCGAACATTCTGTAATCAAACAGTGAAGATCCTGATCAGACGCCGCATTTTGTGGCGTCTGATCTGGGTCTGCACTGTTTGCCTATGTCCCACAAAAAGGACGCTAGGCTTAAAAGGGTTAAGAAACCAGAAAAACAGACATTTTTCCTCTCAAGTTGATGAGAGTCAATAGTTTGAATAAACTACTATTTTAGGAACCTACCACAGTGAGCACTTCCGTATTTCTTTGTACCATGAATTTGGTGACCATTCAAGTCAACACACCAACAATATCCAGACTTGTCATGACACTGCTCCCTCTCATAGTACCCCTCTTTGTCACAACGAGGTTTCCAGTCATCTGAAAAGTACACAACTATGCTGATTAATGGTCTAGATAAACCAAAACTTTGAGTATAAAATTGAGAATATTTTCTTATCCACCAGTATAAACCACAACATGACTCTTATATCCAAATCCATGTTGTAATGAAGTGTGTTATAAAGGGTCTACACAGTATTTATTGAAAGTTAAATTTGGCTCATATATTCAATAACAAAGTTTGAATGTTACATTTCATTATCATATATTATATAATGACAGACTTCTAATAAAAAAGCAAAACGATAATTTTGATTATTTTAAAGAGTTTTCAGTTTGTAAGTAATACATGAACATTTTTTCTAATAAAATGAATTTAAAACATTTAAGATGTAAAAATTTTGAAATAGGCGAAAAATGTTTCATGTAACAAAATGTTGTCAGTGAAAGATTACATGCTTCTATTTAATCAAGAAACATGAGAGGCATCAAAGTGTGTCATGGATTTTGTTAGTCACCAGGAAATCACTCTCATATTTATTGGCTGGTCAGTGATACATTTGACATTTATCTGTTGGCACCCTTTCATTCAATGACTAAAATCTCTGCTATTTATTAAGAAATGTTTCAGTGACAAAATGTATTTGAAGCAGAAACAATGTCGACTCAAGTTGTACAATTAAAACTTAAAAGTGTTGGCTGAAGAAGCCAACTCAGAAGTGATATCGTCTTCCAAAAGATATAAAGGAATGTACTGTCCTGCCAGCCAAGAGTGACAGTGACTTTGTGTTTTGTTTACAATGTTTTTAGGAACTTATAATTGATAGATCACTTGTTTATTAATCCTATCCTGTGGATAGGATTAATACACAAGTGGTCTTTTGATTCTACTTAGCTCAAGTGGATTGTATAAGTTAATGTTTTACTTAATAATTGTAAACAAACTATTTCGTCACTGTCACTTTTGGTTTGCATGACAGTAAGTGTTGTGTTTCTAAATAATCTGAAAAAAAAAACGTTCCTCAGAAATAGAGAGCAGCTACAATATAAGAAAACAGTAGACTCGGTCTTATAGAGTCTGTCTGTGCATAAGAACTAAAGTCTTTCAGTAAACATATAAATCAAATTCAGATTTTGGGTTTTTGAGATGCTTTAGGAAGCACAATACATTTAATATTGTAGAACTAATTTGCAGATAAATGACTGCCATCTTGTTTACTGACTGTAAATTCCACCGAAAAAAATCTTGTGTTTTTTCCTGAAAGTCATATTTAGGTTCCTAGGGTTTCCATTCAAAATTTAAACTGGGTTCTTTTATACCCCCTTACTTTAAAATTTGAGGGTATGAAGTGAAATTTGAAAGTATGACTTTTTGGAGACGAAATATAACTAAGTACATGCACGAAAATATATTGACACAGAAAACATAAGTTTTTAGCTGGCTAGATATACTGTGTCTTGTAGGTAGGGAACTAAGCCAGCTGCTTAGTACTCTCAATTGATTCTGTACAATCACTTTCTCGGTGTCAGAGTTGTACCGGAGCCATGAAAACTCAAGGCAGTCAATGTTTGAAAGTGGTAAAGCTACCGCAATGCTTTTTGCTCTATTACAATGAACTTGATTATGGGAATGATGTTTCCTAAAGCTTGCTTATCCAAGGAAAGAACTTATTCTGGGACTTTTCTTTTTCCCATATTAGCTAAATATTACGTCCCTGTGTATTTACCATCAGAGTTATTTGGGCGACTTTTATCAAAATTGAATAGAATAGACTTGTTGGCTTTTACACAAAGCGCATTATCACCCAAAAACAAAAATGTATTTCGAAAATGAAACAATAAATGATCAAAAAAGAATTAGACATGAAATAAAGCTGGTCAAACTCGCAGCAGAGTGAATGAAAAATTATGATTTTGATAGAAAAAAGATGCCTGAATGCAATGTTTTTGCCGTACAAAGTGTGCATGATTTTTACAATTTCCAAGTCAATCACATGCAATACTATGTGAATGGGAAACCTGGATTCTATCCTCCACCTCAGTCTGTTAGATTAGGTCCCATCCAATATGAGCCACAACATGTGATTTCCAACAATGTGGCATTTTGACATGTGTAGACTCAGACGAGCCTGTGCAGCCTCCTTTTAAGCTTAGAAACTCCAAATGCTGTTCAATCAGTAGCTTAACAGTGGTAGAATATTCAAGCGACTAGCAAATGCTCTGATCAGACTGCGCATATGCGCAGGCTGGTCTGAGCCTTTGCTTGTCGCACATACCACACTTTTGGAAATTTCATGCTATGGCTCATATATAGTTCTTGATTGAATGTTGAACCTTTTCATTCTGATGGATTATCCCATACATATTGCATTTATATGTATGAAATTGTCCATTTTGTATTTTAAAGGGTTGCCCATCAAAATTTCTATGAGATGATTGTATAGTTCTGTCCCTGAAGATTGTTATATACTGAGCAAACAGTGCAGACCCGAATGAAATATGGCCTTATGTGGCATTTCATCTGGGTCTTCACTGTTTGCCAAAGTATCTAGAATGAAAAAAGTTGAACAAAAATTAATAATGTAACACAGTAAAACCTGTCTTAAGCGGCCACTCAAAAATAGACAAAAAGATCTTAAAGACAAATGGTAGCTTAATGAAGGTCGAAAGAATTGCAGAATGCTCTCCTTGGAGCATTCTGCAATACTTTTGATCTGCATTAAGCGATAACTGGTATTGAAAACCAAATTTTGATCTCTTTGAGAGTGGCCGTTTTAGACAGGTTTTACTGTAAACTATATAAATTATGTAACCTGAATCTGTTAATCTTGCTTTCTCAGCACAGGGAGCCACTGGAAAAAATACGAAATCAATAGCTTCAGACTAGACATTTTAAAGTGTATTTTGTCTAATTTGAGTTACTGGAATAAAATACTACATTGGTGGTTGCCTGGTTTTATACCACCCTTACCAAGTTTAGCACAAAATATCTCGTGATATGCAAGGTCTACACTGATGTAGGAGGTATAAAATAGTTATACCATGATTGTCCACCTGTTCCTGCCTAAGATAACCCACTCGCTAAAGCTTGTGGATTATCTCCATGTACAGGCGCACAACCCAAGGTATAACTATTACATAATTTAAACTGAACTATGTACTAAGCTGAAGAATAAGTTTAGTGTGCCAAATTGATTTCCTATCCTGTTTGAAATTTCAGTGATTTTAAGAAGAAGCACAATTTCAGTCATGATTAAACATTGTTATACAAAATTTCAATTTTCTAGCAGACATGCTTTATAAATAAGAAGAAATATATAAAATCACACAAAAAAGGATGGGCCAATGGAGACTTAAAAGCGCCACTGTCACTCTGAAACTGCTCAACTGATCATTTCAACTCCATCAAATTTATATATATGTACATATCATTTCCTGCCAAAAATGAGAAAATATATTCTTGAAAATCCAAGTGAATGTTGGTCAGTTTGCTTGAGCAAAACATTTGCTTAGTACTCTAACATGTATTAAAGCATGTATGTAACCATTTTTCAAATAATGTACACATTTTATTGACTGTTTACACTATATGAACTTAAATCAATTAAAAAATTTTGACATCCCACCTACTGTCCTGCCAGCCAAGAGGGACTTATAATCGATATATCACTTGTGTATTAATCCTATCCTGTGGTTAGGATTAATACACAAGTGATATATTTTTGTTTTAGCTCAAGTGGAGTGTACAAGTTAATGCTTTACTTAACAATTGTAAACAAAATATTATGTCACTGTCAGTCTTGGTTGGCAAGACAGTAAGGCCATGTTTGCTTACCTGTATCAGCGAGACAGCAGCACCATTCCACATGGGCCAATTTTTTATCGTTGTTCTTGTCGCAGGATTTAAACAGTGGCTTCATACAAGGTTCCCTCATGTTGCCCTCCAGTGTGCCCAGCTCCTCGTGGCTAAGGTAGCCATCCCTGTCAGCGTCTTGTTTGCGGAACTCCCACATTACAGACTTGGAGCACTTGCAGTGGCCATCTGAAGATATCATATATACACAAACTTAAAATTGTGCATAACATACATTACCATACTTAAATAACTGGTTTTCAAACAAACGACTCCACCCATTTTCTTGATAGACTGCAGTGTTAAATTTTTCATTGAAGGGTTTAAATACACAAAGTATTATGGCAAGAATTTGTATATCAAAGCCAATGGCGTAGCTAGAACACTGAAAAAGTTACACACATCAAAGGGAGACTACTGGATCAAGCACAAATTCTCTTCAATTGCATCCCTTTTCATGATGGTTACTTCTCTTAAAGGAAAGAATAAGCTCCCAGAGGGAGCAAATTCTTTCTTTTAAGAGAAGTTCCTTATGGTATGTAAAATCACCTTTACCACATTAGGTGACCTCCCTTGAATGTTACTATTTTTATTATGCACGTGCATTACTGTGTAATGGGAGCTAGGCCAATGCAAGTCATGTCGGGACAGGTTTTCCTGGGTTGGACAAGTACTAAGCAGATGATAAAGTGTCTTGCTCAAAGATGAAATGCAGTACCTCTAGTGAGGCTCAAACCAGCACCCCCTTGATCTTGAGTCAAGCACTCTACCACTGAGCCACTGTGCTCCTCGAACAACACAATATAAGCTAAAGATACCTCCATTGGAACCATGCTTTTAAAATTTAAGGAAGAATTTAAAATCAGGTTACGAGCAAAATTGTAGCCAAGATTTCTCAGCAAACTCAATTACGAATCAATTAACGTTTTCAGTCTATAAACAGGCCTCCAGATAAGAGTGTGTAATAGAAAATTATTTTTCTTATTTCTCAACCAAAACATATGTTGTGGGTACTCTAAAGGACTGTGTCATTGAGACAGTTCTTTTGAGCACCCAAAACAAATGTTTAAATTGATGGATAAGAAAATAATAACAATTTTACGCCCCAAATGTTTTATTTATCTTGAGGCCTGATAAACTAACTGCATTAATTATGGAAATCTACAATGATCCAATTGCAAATTAATAAAAAAAATCTTTCTTCTGTGATCTGCAACTTAGGAGGGGTGATCTGAAAGTTCGTGTAAAAGTGCTATTAAATCATATAATGTTTATGGATTGCAATAAAAATTCACAAACATAAACTGTTATTCTTTGCAAGTGGACTGAAAATAAAATTTAGAAAATATGACTTCAGACTCATGAGCATGCGGTGCCATTGTTATGTGACTTTGCTGCACTGGACCTGAGGCATCTGTACCCCAGATATGTCTACCAGAGCTCAAATTTGTAGTGATGGCAATTTTTAACAAAAAGCAATTTAACATCATTCTTTGAACATAAATTAGGTTCTTATGTTAGTGGGATGTGCTATGTATTCAAATAAAATTGTTTGAGATCAGAGGGCAGGCCTAAAATGTTTCAATTTTTCGACATTTTGTAAATTTCCAATGAAAACCTATTTTCTAGTCTGTGTTCAATGCAATAATCATTATTTTGGACTTTACTATTGATTTTAGATCTACTGTCGTGAAAGAGGGTGTTTTGAAGTGTGTAACTAATTTATTTAAAAAATGACCAGGCAATATGTTCATAGAAGTTGGATATTTTGACTTTTTGACTACCATTATTCGTTTGGGTCTAGAACAAAATCCTTTTGAAGGTTTGCATAGGAGAGGAGTAAATATGTCGCTAAATATGCATGGAACGCAATATGGGCTAACACAGCATAACAAAATATTACAAGATGTTAAGGTTTTATTAGTTATGTAGTAAACAATCAAAACACAACGTAAATTAACCCCGTTTTTGGCTATGTAGGGTTGCCTTGACTACAGCTGTAGTGTGCATAGAACACTAACATAAACCATAATGTGGAGGATCAACTGGAGTCTGCATATGTGTTGCAGCATTAAATGCTGAAATTTCAATGTTGTAGAAATGGCGACAAATTTCCACGCATTTGTTGATCACCCCTTGTATCTCTGCATTAAGCAAAAATCATTTTCAGTAAATTACTTACGTGATTCTGTTTCAATAGCCACATCATGTATGGATCTCTTGCTCTTCTTGTGTCCTCCCTTGTGTTTCTGATGCTTGTCAATGTGGCCGAAACTGTTGTGTTTCTTCAGTATGTCAGGGTGGGTGAGGCGACGGTTTGTCCTGTGGTGCCTCTGTCTACTCTCAGTATGTAACAAGACAAAGTAACCAGTTAACCTCTTCCTCAGTTCATACATCTCCCGTGGTCGACACTCTTAAACAAAAACAGCCATTGAACAAGCGTAAAATTATGATTATTTTCTTACCCATGAGTTTAAACATGTGTTTTGGGTGCTCAAAAGAACTGTCTCATCGAGACGGTTCTTTTGAGTACCCACAACATATGTTTTGGTTGAGAAATAAGAAAATAATTTTCTGTTACACACTCTTATCTGGGGGCCTGCCTAAACCCTTTGAAAACTAATGAAACCTGTCTAGTTTAAGGCAAAAAAATGACATGCAATTTAAGAAGCCACATAATTTGTTTAGCCATTCCAAATTATGTGGAATTTAAGAGCCCTGAACATGGTAACGATAATAAGGTGTCCCTCTAAAATTTTATTTTAACAGACATTTGGAATTTTTAGGGGACTTGTCAAAATTTCTGTCTCTTTTAGGATGTGCTGCTTTTGTTTTGTGTGAGGTTTTACATCCCAGTCAACAGCTATGATCATGTTGAAAAGGTCAGTTCACCTAACCACACTTTTTTCCTAGGCAAGTTAACCAGTACTTTGTGCACATACTTTCACTTGTACTGACAACAACCCTTTTGAATCAAAGGAAGGAGGAGAATGACCGTAGAAATATTTCACCCAAAACATATGCTAAAAATTATGAGTAAGAAAATATCTACAATTTTACACTGAAATTTTTTGTTTATCTAAACATGTGCCACGTGTAATACTCTAGCACTGAGCCAATGTGCTCCTCTCATACAAAGAGTTAAGAGGTAAGTGGTTGTATTTAGGCCAGAATTTTTTATTAGCTGATTTACGGGAATTTTTTTTCAGATTTAGGGTCAAGGGGGGGGGGGGGGGGGGGGAAAAAGCTTCGAAAAAGACCAGTTAGCTGGTCATTTTCAAGGCTTTTTTCCTAAAAATCTGGATAGAACAATCACTTTTAACAGTGTCTCTCTCAAAAATACACAGACAAAACTTCAAAAATATATTATTTTTTCAACGAAACAAATAATATTTAGTGTTGGCCGATAAAATAAAAAAAAATCTTTAGAAGTTAAATTTTTTTAAAACTTGCAGTAGGAGGGTTTGTGAATGATTAATAAAAAAAATTCTGTACTTACCATCTGTAGCTGTGGCTTCTTTAAAGAGACTATCTTGAATCACTTCAGCTGGCTAAAAATACAACAATAAAAACTTACTCTTTCTTCACTGGAATTTGTTTTGTTTGTTTGATTAGATTCTTTACCTCCCAATCAACACTCTTTCAGTTAAACAGGGACGGGTCTTCCTGGGTTGAACCAGTACTAAGCTAGGATAAATGTGTCTTGCTCAAGGACCACAACGCAGTGACACCGGTGAGGATTGAACCCGCGGCCTCTCGGTCTCGAGTCAAGCACTCTACCACTGAGCCACTGCGCTCCCTTATTCACTGGAATAATATACATGTAATGATGTCATAATGGTGCCAGAATATGCTTTGCTATTTATACCTTAAAGGTCTTGTGAACCTTCAAAAAAACTTTTTTTAAACTTCTATAGATTGAAAAGCCAGTAATGAGAGAAACAGAATGTCGAAAACCCCATCAAAAAATTCAAAATAGTTACCAAGTTATGAAGGTTTCAAAATTTAATTAGATGAAAATATGCGAGAGGCTCATATGACGTCATTTGAGCTTTTTGAAATATTAAATTTAATATATTTAATTTATTTTAACATTATTTAATATTTTATTTGATGAAAATGATTCAATATGTTAAATACAACATTTGCACATAAAAGCTAAACTGGGCTGTTTTTAATTGCTTAGAAATCGCACTACATAAAATATGACATTTTGAAAAAATCATCTCAAAACAATAAAGTGGGCGGGGCTTATATATTAATTTGCATAATTTTTAAACATGTATAACTTTTGACTCGGTTGGAATTTTAAGATGGGGTTTTCAGCATTTTGGTTTTCTCATCATTGTCATTAAAATCATGAAGAGTTTCAAAAATGTTTTTGAAGATTCACAAGACCTTTAAAGTTGGTGCCAATAGATGTGATATTCTTTTTTTTCTTTTGGACAAATAATAAAATTCAAATGGTATATTTTAAGAGATGTTTACAACCATATTTGTGTGAATAAATATGCTAGTTTAGTATATTATATATAACTGCAATGATCAATTAAAAAGACAACATGTTACAGTATAATGGTGTATGTTATCGTATATGTTAATTAATCTTTCAATAGTATAACACAGGTTTAGATAATCAAATTTTGAATCGTAAAATTGTAAATATTTTCTTACTCATGATTTTTAGCATATGTTTTGGGTGCTAAAAAGAACCGTCTCATTGAGACGGTTCTTTTAAGAACCCACAACACATGTTTTGGTTGAGAAATACGAAAAATAAGAAGATCATTTTTCTGTTACACACTCTTAACTAAAGTCCTGGTATAAATTACCAGAAATTGTGGGGGAAAGGCAATCCATCATGAGCCATTCATTATAAAATATCTCAACCACCATATTACACAATTTCAAGCAGGGACATAGTTTCACTTTCTTAAGAAGACCAGGCCTCGAGGTAATAAAAACTTGAAATAAAGTCAGACTTAAAATAAAGTGCAATGATTGGCTGCTTGTGGACAAGTTCATTCTCAGACTTAAAATAAAGCGCAAGGATTGGCTGCTTGCGGACACGTGTCCGCAAGCAGCCAATCATTGCGCTTTATTTTAAGTCTGAGAATGAACTCCAGTTTTATAACCTCAGACCTGGTCTCCAGACAAGAGACTAAGGGAGCAGAGTGGCTCAGTGGTAGAGTGCTTGACTCAAGATCGAGGAGCTGGGGGTTCGAGCCTCACCAGCATCACTGTGTTGTGACCTTAAGCAAGACATGTTTAACCTTGCTTAGTACTGGTTCAACCCAGGAAGACCCGTCCCCACATAACTGAAAAATTGTTGACTGGGACATAATCGAATCAAACAAAAGACGAGACTGTAATCGAAAATTAATTATCTTCTTTCTCAACCAAATATGTTTCATCTCAATAAAATGAATCTTTGAGCACCCAAAACCTATGTTTAATTAATGAATAAGAAAGTAATCACAATTTTACATATAAAACATAAGCTAATCTGGACTATTGACATGATGATCATAGATGGACCTCATCGTGAGAAAAGTAAGTAAGAAGGCAAAGATCAGGAATCAGGTACCACACCAGACCCAGAAAACCAAATGGGAAAGTGACTAAAACACAAGAAAACATCACATACAAGAGAGCCAAGAGGCTAGCCCTTTCCCAGCAGGTGACCACAAGGCTGCAATGAACAGACAAGAAAGCATGACAAAACACAAAAAACATAAATAACAAAAATGATCCACAAAAGAAGCACCATTTTGAAGGGTCAGTAAAAAATATTTTTACTGGAGGTCTTAAACTAGTTTTACGGTATCCTACCAACCTCACCCTTATTTCAGATGTGGATCAAGACAAATAGAAGTTTGGTTCATATGAAAGATCCCTTTGAAAAAAAATCAGAAGATGACAAAAACTTATGAAAAATTTCCCCAGCATACAAAAGAGTTAAACATGCATTTATAGCTATTAACCACTGTGGTTTCAAGGCTTTTTTTGGGGTATGTTCTGAGCCTTGCCTCTGTGGTCACTTTGTACCAAAATCTGAAATTCTGGGCTATTCCTTTATACCTTCTTAACCTGAATGTCATGTTTCAACATCTTAGGCTTGGAGACCGGTTCCTTCTTGTAATGTTTCATTAGGTCATAAACTTCTCTCATGTTTTCCGCTGTCCTCAAGTTTTTCTTCATATCCATGAGTTTCTGATCAACCCCCTTCACGTCATCCTTTAGTAGATTCTTCCTCCGGTGGAAGTCTCTGAACAACTTTCGCCTGAAATTTTAACAGAATTGTGTGGTGAAATAGGAGCAACTGTGATCACGAATAAGAGTGATTTCAGGGCTTCCATTAACTTTCAAATCCAGGAAGTCCAGACTTCCTACCCTTGAAATTTGGAAGTCCCACTGAATTTTTTTGGAAGTCCCACTTTTTTTCTGTGATACCGTCGCGGTGTGGCGGATTGTCAAACTTGCTTTAAAAAATAAGATATATATTTCAGAGATCATTCTTTGTTCCTTACAAGATAGGTAGGGTAGGGTAGGTTTAGGTAGGGTAGGGTTAGGTAGGGTAGGGTAGGGTTGGGAAGGGTAGGGTAGGGTAGGGTAGATAGATAGATTTGTTTGGGAGGGTGTTTGTGTAGCAATTTTTATTTTAAAAGCTAGTACTTATTTGTGTAACAATTATTTTTTATAAGCTTGTACTTATACAGAATGAGATCATTCTTTGTTCCTTACAATGCATAGATAGGTAGGGTAGGGTATGGTAGGGTAAGGTAGGGTTAGGTAGGGTAAGGTAGGGTAGGGTAGGGTCGGGTTAGGTAGGGTAGGAAAGGGAAAGGTAGGGTAATGTAGGGTAGATAGATCGATTAGTTTGGGAGAGTGTTTGTGTAGCAATTTTTATTTTAAAAGCTTGTACTTATTTTGTGTAACGATTATTTTTTAAAAGCTTGTACTTGTACAGCATAAAAATTGCAACAAAACAGCATTCGTTTTTAATATGTTGTATGTTCGTTGGTGTAGTGCCTGTGTAGAAGGAGTGTTCAAGTACTAAATTATCGCATGCGCAGGATCTACACAATTAATTACGACGCAGACGTGTAGAGTTTATAAAAGTTATTTCACAATCGTGCAAAGTGTCACGTCGGCACTTCAAACAAAACGATAGTGATCGGGCTGTTGGCCGTTTCGCTTTATTGCTCAGGGACTGGACGTCCGCCTCGCGGGAATGGTTTCTAAGGCCGTTGCCAAGATGTGTCAATGTAAATTTTCACACCTGTTGGATGACACGCTTTTATAATTACGCTTCCGACTGAAGCCTACACGTGACACTGGCTGTCAATAAAACTCTCGAAATCAGTCAAGTGGAACGTCCTAGCATGGTCAATAAACAAAATAAATGAGTTTCCAATACGAAGGCGGGACATAAATCACGTAATCTGGTAAATGTGGGCGGGTTTTTTTCTACAGACAGGACGTCTCGATATCCATTTTCGGCCGTACTAAGGAATTTTCAGAAGTCCGCGGTACGTCTCTGATGTGTAATTTCGGCGTACGCAGCCGATTTTTGGACGTAATATACGGCGTACGTCCGCCTAACGGAAGCCCTGTGATTTTGATTCACAGTCTGATCAGAACCTTTGTTCTCTGGAATGTATAATACACCAATCTTGTCTGGAATGTATTATACACCATCTTGCAACATGCTAAATTGTGACATTCAAGCTAGTCATAGTAGGCATGGCCAAAGCGCGAAGACAGGATTTCTCACACCGAGGCCCATTTGAGCCACATCGTGACGACTATGACACTGTCTAAAACCAGTGAACATTTTTTTTCAAGGCCTGGCTCGTAAGCCTTATAGCAAAGGTTCAAAATTTGAGATTTGCGTATTTAGCCCGAAATATAACGTCACATTAACATCTTACCCCAGCCAGTGCATGCGATTTTGGTGCTTATCAAATAATCGAGCAACGAAGGCTCAGGCGAGTCAGTGCATATGCACAGACTCGCCTGAGCCTTCCCTACTCACACACAAAAAGAATGGATGTAGATAAAAACTCAGACCAAAAATTAGAACTCCAGCCCAGCTTGCTGGCTGATTTACAGTAAATATTCTAAACTTTCCAACACTTTATTTTCCTTTCTGTTTTCAATTATAAAAATGTTGGTTATCAGGCTGGAATTCACAAAATGTCTGTTAGAGAATATCAAACAGGGAAGACCCTGATCAGACTGCTTCTTTAGAAGCAGTTGGATCTGGGTCTGTGCTGTTTGCCTTTTTGGCAGGCATTTTAGAACATAAGTTACCGAAAATGCTAATTGTGAACATGCCTTATACACACCTACCAAACGATCCAACGGACTATGAAAAACAACTGCATAACTGCTTCAGGAAGAGAATAAAAATCAGGGAATATCATGCAACAGCCTATGCATTCCTACATTTGTGGTATAAATTTGAGGTCAGAAAGCTCTCTCGTGTTGTCAGATTTACTTTTGCGTAAAATAGGTTTACAAGAATTTGACAGGAATGCGTTTCTCGCACGAAAAGCAAATATGACCTAATGAGAATACTTTCTGACCTCGTATTTATACCACAAACGTAGGAATCCATAGGCTATTGCATGACATTCCACGATTTTTAATTCTCTTCATAGAGCAGTTGTTTTTCAACCAGATGTTGAGGATTAGATGGTTTGGTAGGCGTGTATATATTTAACCACTTGTATGACATATTGAACATGTACTAGACTGCATGAGCTAGAGAATAGATCAGACTGTTTTTTCAAAACAGGCTTATTTGGAGTAAACATTTATCTGTCAAAATATTAAGGGTAAATATGGTTTCACTCCTATTTGTCGATTTCCCCATAGCAGCCTAATGACGATCTATAAATAGCACAGACTCTGACCTTTAGGAGTGTTATGATTCGTTGTTCTTCCTGGTTCGACTGACTATACATTGTTCTCGGATGATCATGAGATTGCTACCAATTAATGGCAGCTTACATGTACAATGAACAAATGAGGAGTGAAAATTTCACAAATTTGAGGTAGTATCAAAGTATATATAGGATTTGTTAGGTATCAATATCCATCCCAGCAGATTCAGCATGAACAGGGTGTGTTCAGACACCTGAACGCTGGACAGCTGTCAAACTGTCAAGTATGACCGACTAGTAACATGTAATACAACCTTGTTAGCAGTAAGAGGAGCATACTATTTGACAGTCCCTAATCTAACCCTTAATGCACCAATTGCATCAAAATTTGTCTGCTTTTCTAGTCTGCTGAAATGTTTCAGAAGCCTCAATGGCAAACAGTGTGGACCCAGATCAGACTGCTCCTATAGGAGCAGTCTGTTCTGGGTCCACTCTGTTTGCTTCTATACTTAATTTGTCAGTAATGTTAGGTAACTATTTGCAGCAGACAACTTCAGCAGATGACAATTTCAGATGCATTTTTTTTCTTGGCGCTTTAAGGGCTAAATGTGTTTTCCCTAAATAATCAGACACACAAACTGTCCTAAAATTTGAGTCTTTCCTTAAGGTGTGTAAATGGCTAAATGCATAGCAGTGACGGAATGGTAAATATTATGTTAAATATGAAGCATTGCAAAATTTAAGTCACCATCATTCAATAAAATGCTCTGAACAGCATGTGCGAATCCAGAGCGGGGGACATGGGTCCCGACCCCTAACCCCTGAAAAATCACAAAAATATAGATTTTGTTAGTAATATTGGTCCGGACCCCTGAAAAATCACAAAGCTACCTAAGCCATTTAAATTGCGTATCAGAGGTGGGCAGATGATGGCCCACTTATAGTGGTATTTGGATCCTCATCAACTTAAAAAAAGAGAAAAAAAACGTTGAAAAAGTTGGACCACCTCTGACAAAACTTACTGGATCCCCGCATGAACAGAAGATTTAATCTCTGGAAGGTTAAAGCAGGGTTTGACAAAACATTATAAAATCTAGGGCTAAAAACAATGTCTATCTCAATGAGTGTACAACAACCACAATAAATTATATAAATCTGGAAAATCGATCACAAGTTGGTCATGTTCATGTTGGATTTTGAACAGATTTTCAATGTGCATGCAAACTTCAAAGACTTTGCCAGCAATAAAATTGCATTTGGATTCCAATTTCAAATTCTCTTTATATGATATTTAATTCATAATTAGCTAACAGTTTCATATTACCTACAGTATGCCGAACTCTTGTATGCTGGAAATTTTACCTTGACACAGATTCAGCCCACTGGATACCAAAAATTAAAGTCAAGTCATTTTTTTTTCTTTTTGGGGGTGGGGGGGGGGTTTAATAATACAACACCCCATTATTTAAACAAGCATTTTTATATGTAAAAGAAATCAAAATTCACATTTAGAAAAACATATACTTTTCTACAGTGTTAAAACCAATAAGTGCACTAAATGTATTCTTTAACCTTGGTTTAAAACATAATTATAAAATCCATATCAGCTGGCTTCTGATGAAGAAGCCAGCTGATCGGGATCTACACTAGTCTATTTTAAAATTATCAACATGATTGAGTCCATCATCCATATTAATAATAAAATTACACAACTGGATTGATCAGTGTGTTTCCCACAACAACAGCCCATATATGATGGCTTGAAGTCTCATCTGATAGACTAGCTGAAGCCAGTGGATCCAACCTGTGACTCCTGGTTTACAAAGCAAGTGGTTTATCCACTACACCACGGCTGCTCTTACTACTGGATTTAGGCCTCTAGATAAGAGTGAGTGCCTAATTAAAATTTAATTTTCTAACATGTTGTGGGTACTTTAAAGAACCGTCTCAATGTTAAAACTGATGAATAAGAAAATATTCACAATTTTACTCTCAATTGTTTTCTTTATCTCGGCTGGACCTATGTTAATTGACTGAAAACTAGAAGCCTAGCGATTAGGTCCAATATGGTATATAAAATATCCTTCCACTGATCAATATGCCCCACATTTTAATTAAAAATATGCAGGCGTGGATAGGAATCCCTTGTTGGGGTGTCCTCTAGGGTGCTGCTGGGGGGTGGGGGGGGGGGGGGGGGGGTGGGGGGTACTCTGATATTTTCACACATACATAGGCTCGGACCATTTTTGGGGGTTCAAAATTCTGAATTTCAATATTTTGGGGGGTTTTGAGAAAAATGAATATTTTTTTGGGGTATGAAGATTTTGTGGATATTTTTTTGGGGTCATCACAAAATTGGGCTAGTTTGAGGGTCATTTCTATGCATTTTAGGGTCTTTTTTTTAAGGTCAAGGTATATAATTGGGATATTTTTTTGGGTCGCTAAAATTTCAAATATTTTTTTGAGGTGCTTGAAATTCCTGATATTTTTTTTGGGTGAACGGTAGATGCTGGGTCCGAGCCTACGTATACGGAAAAATATTGAGTATCCCCCCTCTAGGGGCTCGAACCTGCGGCCTCTCTGTCTTGGGTGCTCATTGAGATGTTAACTGTCTCATTGAGATGGTTCTTTCGAGTACCCACAACAAATGTTTTGGTTAAGAAATAAGAAAATATTTTTCAAATATGCCCTCTTATTTTGAGGCTTGTGACTGTGTCTGCGATTGTATTATCTGGAGCTAGAGCAGTTTCTGTCAAGGTATATCAATCACTATTTGTTTTATGCAAAATAATTTTATGCAAAGTGACTGCGCCCCAGGCGAAATGTTGTTCATTGTATACGCTTCAGGTGATTCATCAACTGGGATTGTTTTATGTCAAAAGAATGTCTGCAAAAAATGTAGGTGTATTAAATCTGAACATCTTAATCTATCACCAGAATTTTTAACCTGCCTAAAACATAATTAGCTTCCCCAAAAGAGGATATTGCTAGCAAGTTTACCAAAATGAGGGACAGTAAGACGGTAAAACCTGTCTTAAGCGGCCCCTAACAAATAGACAAAACAAAGATCTTAATGACAAATGGTAGCTTAATTAATGAAGGTCTAAAGTTTGGGCTTTTTGTGGGGGGAGGGGGTGTCCTGACAACATTGTTTTTTTTGTCATCAACATATTTCACAGAGGGCCACACAGACCTCCCTCGAGAAGTACTTGAATCAATTGGGGTCAGTTGCTTCTTGAGGGGTGTCTGTACCAGCTAGTATTTCTAAAGAAACCTAAAGTCACTTGTAATATTCCAGGGGGGAGGTATGTGTGCGGTCCAAACCCCCTGTTCCCCCCTCTGGATCCGCGCATTCGGACCAACATACCTGCTGCCTGTAGTTACTCA
This sequence comes from Loripinus fragilis, assembly GCA_964019695.1. NCBI lineage: Eukaryota > Metazoa > Mollusca > Bivalvia > Lucinida > Lucinidae > Loripinus > Loripinus fragilis. The sequence goes on along the minus strand of OZ026516.1, from coordinate 44,602,560 downwards.
ACTTGACCCTAGATCACCTTCAGTGACCATGCAGATTAGAAGGCAAAATTAAACTTCAGACACAAACTTACCCTTCCTTAAACTTTCTGCGGTTGACACATTTTTCTTCACCAGTATGTTTGTATTTGATGCAGAATTCACCAGACTTGCACTCTTTTTTACAATCTGAATACAAAATAAGAGAAAATATTAAAAAGAAGGCAATTACCACAGATGCTCTTAGAAGTGCCAACATAGATAATTTTCAAAGCCCTTTTCCTCACTTGTGGCAGTTTTTGTCTTCTGCTGTTAACAGTATGGATCCAGATAAGGCCCAACATATAGTTGGGCCTGATCAGGATCCAAACTTTAGACACTCATGGTATTTCTGAAAGATTTTTTTTGTATAACCAAATCCCACTGACGACATCATAAACATCATACAAAAATTTAATTACGTACTGTACCTAACCCTTAAAGCACCACCTATAATATGCAGCAGACGACAATTTCAAACTTTGCTGATTTTTCAAAAATAACAAATAAGGCATGATGTATCATGAGAATCATCTGCTGGCAGACGATTCTCATGAAATATCATACCTTTTTTTTTTCAAAAATTAGGAAAGATTTCACAAAATTGTCATCTGTTGCAGTTGTGATTGGCACTTTAAGGGCTAAAATGCAAAGCGATGCTCAGAATTAACCTTTGAACAAAACAACTTTCCTGATCTGGAAACTGTTTGACACAGTCAAATGGTATTGAATGGTATTGAATTCCTAATGCTTTTTTAAAGAAGAATCTTCAGACGTCAAAAAAGCATGCAAAATAACCGAGCAAGCAAAGAGTCCATGGAAGAATCCACCAGTGAAGAAAGTGTTAACTCTAAAGTTTGCATGCTGGGTAATTTTTCATGCTTTTGTTGTCATCTGCTGACTTTTTCAAAATTAAAATTTCAATAAAATATTCCAGGAACACAATCACTCTTGTGTCAAACAGTTTGGATCCAGATCAGGACCGGCATTCAGGCCTTTAGTTAAGAGTGCGTACCAGAAAAATAATTTTCTTATTTCTAAACAAAAACATATGTTGTGAGTTCTCAAAAGGACCGTCCCAATGAGACGGTTCTTTTGAGCACCCAAAACTTATGCTAAAAATATGGGTAAGAAAATATTTACAATTTTACGCTGAAATTATTTGCTTATCTAAACCTATGGACATTCTGTTGGTCTTCAGTCACTCTTGATCTGTGTCCAAACTCTTTGCAAAAGTTATCAGTAGACGACAAAAGTCACAGCTAGCATGGACATAGTTTACAGATTTCTGCACTGAATGACATTAAAATAAAATGAAGGCATTCATTATTGCAGGTTCAAACTGTTGTCACTGTCTGACTACTTGTTAAGACTGTCATGGTAACGAAGGGAAGCTTTTTTTTAATATAAGCCAATCAATAGTTTCTTACCCATGGGCGTCAATGCGAGAGAACCTGTCTTTGGGTTTGTTACCAGGTATTATATGGACCTCATCCCTAGAAAACCTGTCTTTGGAGATAACAAGTTTCAAACCAGTCTCCTCAGCTACAGAGACTAGCTTGAAAATGGAAATTTCACCTGTAACAAGAATTTGTATGATTCTTCCCAAAAAGCGAATAACATAGGCGGGTGTGTTATTCGCAAACCCCGAAGACAGGTTTTCTAGCGCCGAGGCCCATATAAAGGATCATCAAACCAACCTGCTCAACCACATAGAATGATAGACTAGCTAGAATATTAAAATTTTGCATGTACATGTAGCAAGGAGTTTTATTAATACTTTCTAGAAACAGAATAACAAAAGTGCGGGTTTGCACTTTCCAATAGGTATTTCAGACCAGTGCACAAAATAATTTTAAAAGAACACTAGAAATGTGTCTTTCACCTTCAGACTAGCCTTTAATTTAAAGAATGGCATGTTGTTTTTGTGAGGGGATTAAACTCGATTTTTTATGTTTTTCACATTGATTTTCGGCGATAACTTTTTACACCCGCTTTTTCCTTTAGAAAAAAAGGGTATATTAATTTCGTGCCAAAGTCGGTCCGTCATCCGTCTGTCTGTCTGTCCGTCCGTCACGTTTCTTGTAAACCGTTAGAGGTAGCAACTTCAAACTTTGTAGCTGAATAGGCCACAAGATGTAGAGGGTACTGGGCAACATTTTGTGTGACCTTGACCCCAAGGTCAAAGGTCAAATATTGAATTTTCTTGTAAATGCATCTCCTCCTAAACCTTTTGACGTAGCAACTTCAAACTTTGTAGCTGAATAGGTCACATGATGTAGAGGGTACTGGGCAACATTTCGTGAACCCAAGGTCAAGGTCAAAGGTCAAATATTGAATTTTCTTGTAAATGCTTCTCCTAAAGCTTTTGATGTAGTAACTTCAAACTCTGTAGGTGCATAGGTCACATGATGTAGAGGGCACTGGGCAACATTTTGTGTGACTTTGACCTGAAGGTCAAGGTCATTTAATGTATTTTCTTGTAAATGCATCTTCTCCTCAACCGTGGGATGTAGCAATATCAAACTTTGCTGGTGCATAAGTCACATGATGTCGAGGGTACTGGGCAACATTTTTTGTGACCTTGACCCCAAGGTCAAGGTCAAATAATGTATTTTCTTGTAAATGCATCTTTTCCTTAACCATGGGATGTAGCAACATCAAACTTTTCTGGTGCAAAGGTCACATGAAGTCGAGGGTACTGGTCAATATTTTGTGTGACCGTGATCCCCTTGATCTTGGGGTCAAGGTCAAATAATGTATTTTTCTTGGTAATGCATCTCATTAACCATTGGCCGTAGCAACTTCAAACTTTTCAGTCACATAGGTCACATGATGTAAAGGGCAATGCTTTATGTGACCTTGACCCCAAGGTCAAGGTCAAATCGAATATTTCTTGTAAATGCATTTCCTCCTTAACTGTTGGACATAGCAGCTTCAAACTTTGCAGGTGCATAGGTCATATGTTGTAGAGGATACTAGGCAACATTTTGTGTTTTTCCTTGACCTAAGGTCAAGATCAAAATTGAAATAAGGTACTTTCTTGTAAATGCATCTCCCCCTAATTGGTTGGACGTAGCAACTTCAAACTTTGAAGATGCTTTGGTTAGCTCAAAAGTGGGTATTTGCCATGGTGTTCCATCGACTGAAGTCTAGTTTATTATCAATTTTAGCAAACTCACACTGGTCAATGTAAACGCACCGGTGGTTGCTACAATGAGCTGGTGGTTGCATTTTTCAGCATGTGCAGATTTCACTCAATTTAGGTAGTTACACTAGAAAAAAGCACCTGTCACGGCAAAACTCCAGAACCTTGTTGGATTTGCAGTCCAAACCATGAATTAAATCACCAATTGCTTGGCAGAGCCATAAACTGCAATGTTACCGGTGGTCTGTGCGCCAGGTGTCATCACAAATAAAATATATGCAAGTTTATAAATAAATGATAAAGTCAACAGGTATAGATTTTTTTACCTTTTACGCCACCACCGGTGCTGTAGAATGCAACCACCAGCTCGTTGTACATGTAGCAACCACCGGTGCGTTTACATTGACCAGTGTGAAACTGTGTTCGCGATGAAAGTTGTACAGAAAAATTAGCGCCGATTTCTCCAAGAGGTCCAAAGTTTGTGGATCACACAGATTTTTGTGCACATAGATGAAGATTTTGCAACAAATTGAATTCAGCCAAAATTTCTGAGTCTTTTATTGACAGGTAAATTTCGTAGAGGCGTGTCAGAAAGGGTTCGCCTCAAAAGAATATTCAAAAGGGGTGTATATACAATTACTCCACGGTTGTTTATAGCATAATCCTGTCGTATGTAGACTGACTCAGAATGTACCGTTCTTATTCAGAATCTACTATGAGCATGATCATTTGTAGGTACAGGAGCTGTGATATCGCATGACGTGCCATTTTTTCTTATGCACGTGCTCCTAAACGGGCAGTTTAATTCAAGATGACCCAACTAGCTTAACGCACCGGTGAATCAGATACATTTCCAATGTATTTGAAGAAGCCATCCATCGCCCTTCTTATTGAATCGGGGCGGTGCAATGTAACTTTTTGACTGACATATTTGACTTAGTTTATTTGCGCTTTGCTTAAGATGCTCAAAGAGTGCATCTATGCGCAGAGAAAATTGCAGCATCTGTGATGTTGAAATCGCTTGGAGAAGTTGGCGCTAATTTTTCTCTACAACTTTCATCGCGCACACAGTTTACTAAAACCAATAATGAAAAAGTTATTGCCGAAAATCAATGTGAAAAACATAAAAAAACGAGTTTAGATAAAGGGCAGTGGCTCAGTTGCTGTGTGGGATTTTGTTTGTTTGATTTGTTTCTTTACGTCCCATCAACAATCTTTCAGTTAAACAGGGACGGGTCTTCCTGGGTTTAACCAGTACAAAGCTAGGATAAATGTGTCTTGCTCAAGGACCACAACGCAGTGACGCGGGTGAGGCTCGAATCCGCGGCCCCTCTATCTTGAGTCAAGCACTCTACCACTGAGCCACTGCTTTCCCTCTGCATGTGTGGGATTAAATGTTGCACAGTGGTAGTGGATAAGGCTTGAGATAGCGGGGTCATTGGTTTGGTCAGAGGCATTATCCTCTGCTTAAATAGTATTTAGGTTCAAATATACTGACATGAACTGTGGCGTCATAATCCAGCCAATATTTTGTCCTGAAAAAACTGTCTACTTTTTATGTCTGCTGTATAGGTTCAAGTACACTTCAGACAAGTTTTTTTCATGGAAGCAAACCATATGAACTCTCAGGTAGCAGTCTGATCTGGGTCAATATTGCTTTCAATATATGCTACCTTAATGAACATAAGCAGAAGACTGAAGAGAGAGCAGAAGGCAAAAGTTGTGACTGGCAGGCTAGGGGCGAAATAGTGTAAGACAGACAACCAACCCAATGGGAAACTAATGCACTCCTATGTCGGATGCAACAACAAATAAAACTTACCCTTTGACACTGGAAACTTCATCCAATCATAATCATGCACTGATTTTACATCTCCCTGTGGATATAAATTAAAATGTACTCTAAATTAAGATACAGTACCCTATCAGAAAGGACATTTTATGTAGAAACAGATTGTTTTATTACCCAACCCTCTATATACGGAGTAATTGTCTATTACTCATGAGTCACTGAACTATTGCCCGTGCAATAGTTTTTGATATTGACTGGCACTACACTATGGCCTGTTTCCCATTTCACTGGTGCTTATCGGCATGCGGGACAACGATGTGCATATGTTTATGAAAGGAGACATTATCCAACAATGGTAAAAATGAGGCATGGTTTGGCAACTTTAAACTCCAATAACTTCGTTGTTTACGTATGGTCAGAAACATAAAGTGTGGAACTAATATTCTTCGTTAGAACAAGCAGAACATTTTGCCACCAAAATTGAGCAGATTTGGTGAACTTTTCTGTTTTGCAACAAAATCGCGACCATTCAAGGAACACTGCTAAGTATTTCATCAAATGCGAGTAAATGGGTTGGGTAATATAGCAGTTATTTCATGCCTGTTTGTAGTTAAGTTAACCCTCTTTACAACAACACTGTTTGTCCCCAAATACTTTGACGTTAAACTGAATTTCTGTTGTAACGAATTCAAAGGGTATGTGCATTAAGAGGCTATTTTGCCCCCCCCCCCCCCTGAGGTCAAAAAAAAAAAGTTGATCTTCACAAGTTTCTTCTTATTAGTTTATTAGAACAATAGCCAAAGTGTAAAGGTCTGGTATTGATTTGACTTTTGTGGTTGCTACGGTAACAAAAATGGCCACCAAAATATGCTGAAAATAGGGAAAATGACCATTTTTGAGCAAATTGGAGACATGTAACAGAGGAATTAATATAGAGTACAAGCAAATACCAAAACAATATTTTAACAGATGATGAGAATTTTCACTGCACACAATATATTAAAAGATTTTTTGGTATTTGCTTGTGCTGATATCTAATTTTTTAAAAATCGGTCTCCAAAAGCCTCAAATTTAGCCTAAAATGGCTAATACTCACTGTTTTGACTTTACCACAAACAGCAATGACATAACTGAATAATCAATCACACCTTCATCTTAGCAAGCCTAGGGTACACATAATGTCCACTTCGTTAAGATTATGAAAAACTGAGCATGGTGACATATCCTTTTTACATCATAAATTGACAGTCCATACATAAAACAAACCGTATGCAAAGTACTGAACAAATTTCAATGTGGGAAGTTAATTTAGTAGCATATGTCCTTAAATTAGTATTATAGGTAATTCAAGTGACCAGGCACTCTTCATTATGCACCCTTGTAGGTGTAATGGCCTACATGTAATTGTTGCTATGGCAACATACTTTAAATATTATCAGAAAGGTTTGCTACTTTGATGACATCAAGCTATAGAAACATTTTGTGGCATATTATAAAAACATGTGAAAGGGGTATGTGCATTAAGAGGCTATTTTGACCCCCCTATGAGGCCAAAAAATAAAAATTGCTTTTCACAAGTTTCTTCTTATTAGTTTATTAGAACAATAGCCCAAGTGTAAAAATCTGGGATTGATTCTATTTTTACCTGCCGTTACTATGGTAACAAAAATGGCTGCCAAAATAGGCTGAAAATAGGAAAAAAAACCATTTTGGAGCAAATTTAAGACATTTGACAGGGAAATTAACATAGAACACAAGCAAATACCAAAAAGATATTTTAAAAGAGGGTGAGAATTATCACGGCACACAATATATTAAAAGGTTTTTTTGTTATTCCCTTGTGGTGATATCTAATTCTTACAAAAAATCGGTCTCCAAAAGCCTTAAATTTGGTCCAAAATGTCAATTTCCCTGTTTTAAGCCTATTTTGTTGGCCATTTTTGTTACCATAGCAACAGTATTTTTTTTAATAAATGCCGAAATTTTACACTTGGGCCATTATTCTAATAAACCAATTCGGATGAAATTTGTGAAACACAACTTTCAGATTATGGCTCCGTGGGGGCCAAAATAGCCTCTTAATGCACGTACCCCAAATTTTGTCATTTTAGGTGTTTTTCAAATGTCTCCTATGTAATAATTGCTGGAATGCCTTAAGGACCCTTTTCTCAGATCTGGGCTCTAATGCATATTAAGAAAGCAAATTTAACCTTGACATTAAATAGGTCAAGGTCAACCTAATCATGGCTTGAACAAACTTGGAAGGCTCCACATCCTCAATGCTACATACCAAGTCCCTAGGTCATCATGCAGCCTTCTAGTTCCGGAGAAGATTTTTAAAGGGTTTTAAAAAACATGGCATATATGGGCATGGTGGCCATCTTGGTTGTGTAACCAGGACCATTTGAATGGGCATAGCATGATCTTACCATTTGAACAAACTTTTGTTCCCTCATGATCCTAAGGAGTATCCATAAAGTTCAATTGGCCCAGGAGTTTCAGAGGAGAAGATGTTTGAAAATGTTGACGGAAGCTCTTATTTGGAGCCTTCAGCTCACGTGAGCTAAAAATGCTATGGTCCATTTCAAATCGGAGCTAGGTCAGTTTTGAAAGCGCGTTGGCCAATGTGACTAATAGAGATTATAATGGACACTATTCATAATCATGGCAATGTCATCAGGAGTAATTTTATGTACTACACTCCTCCCCAACTTTTAAACATCTGCGCAGCATTCCACTTGTAGAGATGTATTTTCAACCAGAGATGAAAACAGTGTGGATCCTGATCATATTGCTTTGTCAGAAGCCATCTGATCTGGATCTACGTGCAGTGTTTTCAAAAAAGGATAATCCAGGTTTGGCATGCAAGGGTTAATGGAATTTAACCCTTTACTCCATTGGCTATTTTTAGATAATGACATCATTTTCTATTTTTAGACAACATGGAACAAAATTACAAATTCACAAAAAATCTAAGTATACTTTTGAAAATATTATGGAAAATGGAGCATTTATTTTCCATAACATTTTCAAATACATGCTGTTTCAAATGCATCAAAAGGCTTTATTATGGAGTAAAGACAGGAACAGCTACATTTTGTACTGCAGCAGCAGTCATTTACAAGAATCCACATGAACAGTCTGATGATGAATTACACTGTTCCTGCCTCTGAATATTTAGAGTAAAATTTATTATCAAAAACACTCTTTGCACATATACTATACTACTCAAAAAAAGTTTTGCATCACCCATTATATACCACATTTTTAAATATCATTTTTTCTATGTATACCAAGCTTGATTTTCAAATTTGACACTGCCTTTGAGGGTTTGATTCAGTATCTGACACAACAAAAAATTGTTTGGAAACATAATGTGGAAATCTGTAAAATTGCATTTTTCTGTTAATACCAACATTTTTTAATTTTTGAATGTCCACCAAAATTTTCATGGGCTTCAGAATTCAGATTTGTTTTCAAATCCTTACTATCACACTGGTCAATGTAAACGCACCGGTGGTTGCTACAACGAGCTGGTGGTTGCATTTTTCAGCACCGGTGGTGGCGTAAAAGGTAAAAAAATCTATACCTGTTGACTTTATTATTTATTTATAAACCTGTATTTATTTTATTTGTGATGACACCTGGCGCACAGACCACCGGTAACATTGCAGTTTATGGCTCTGCCAAGCAATTGGTGATTTAATTCATGGTTTGGACTGCAAATCCAACACAGTTCTGGAGTTTTGCCGTGACAGGTGTTTTTTTTCTAGTGTAACTGCCTAAATTGAGTGAAATCTGCATGTCTAAGCACAGCTGTTGTCACATTCCCATGAAATAACATCCAAAAAACGATTACTACTTTGATTTTTTTTCTTGGTAAACTAGCAAATGTTTTATTGAGGAATTTTTATTACAACGCACTGGGAGCATTTTTTGACGCATTGATACAACGCACTGATGGTTGCACAGAATTCCTGTGGTTGCTGGTGCAGACTCACCACATCATTCGTTGTTCACATAAACGTTGCAAAAATCGCCATTTCAACCAGCATATGATATTTCGATACTGTATAGAAGGCTCAGGCGAGCCTGTGCAAACGTGCATACTCCCAAGAGCCTTTGCTGCCAGCACAAGAGATCTTGATATTTATTACATTGTCCAGTGACTGCCTGCGCAAATGCGCAGACTCACCAGAGTATTCGCTGCTGGCGTGAATAGCACACTAATCGCCATTTAAGGCAGCACAAGAGATTTTGTACAGTGACGAAGGCTAAGGTAAGCCTGTGCAAATGTGCATTGCTCGCACAAAATGGCATTCAATCGCCATTTGAGCCACCACATGAGAATTTTAATCTGTGACGAAGGCTCAGACTAGACCAAGCAAATGTGCAAACTCGCCAAAGCCATCGCTGTTCGCATGAATGAAACCCCAAAAAAGTGAGTATCACAATCACAAACTGCACTCATGGCACTGAGAGGAATAGCCACACAACAATCACGAGACACCAGGAAGACAAACTAAGCAAAGCAGCCAGCTCTCTCTCTTCCCCATCAAGATGATTGTAAAACAAGAATGGACATAAAGTAACAAAATATTGACAATTACAGAATCCTGTAATGGGAGTAACAATTAAGAATGAATCAACATCAACAGAATCACCGCCTTAGAACAGACAGCAGCCTATACCTCTGGGGTGCTAAAATTGCATTTTACTGATACCAAATCTTCGCCCTAGAATCTGCTGTTGTTGAAGCACAAAAATTTTAAGCTCACATGGAGGCTTATTAACTATTGTAATGTATCATAATGGACAAACAATCTCATTAAATTAAAAGTTTTGTGGCCAATCTGAAAAATAGGCGGAAACACTCTCAAAGTGCGAACAGGGCTAGCTCTGGAGCATCTCTGGTGAGGCTACACATTTGCAGAGTCACGCTTGAGCCTTCATCAGTGTACAAAAACCACAAAATCTATGCCTATTGACTGTATGATTTCTTTATAAGCTTGCTTTTATGTTACTTTTGATGACCCAATGCGCACAAACCGTCAGAAACATTGCAGTTTATGGCTCTGCCATGCAATTGGCGTTTTAATTCATGGTTTGACCGATAAATCCAACACAGTTGTGGAGTTTGACAGTGACAGGTGCTTTTTCTATTGTGACTGCCTAACTTCAGGAAATTCTGCATGTCTAAGCACAGCTGCAGCTATGTTATCATAGTCCCATGAAATAACATCCAAAAACGATTACTACTCTCTATTTTTTCTATGCAGAAAAGGCTCAGGCGAGTCTGTACATTTGCATAGGCTCAGCCTCACCTGAGTCTTCGTCCTGGTTCTGAAATATCATGTGCTGGCTCAAACAACGATTTATGTACCATTTATAAGAACAGTGAATGCTGTGGTGAGACTGCACCAGCAACCACAGGAATTCTGTGCAACCATCAGTGCGTTGTATCAATGCGTCAAAAAATGCTCCCAGTGCGTTGTAATAAAAATTCCTCAATAAAACATTTGCTAGTTTACCAAGAAAAAAAATCAAAGTAGTAATCGTTTTTTGGATGTTATTTCATGGGAATGTGACAGCAGCTGCCCTAAGACGTGCAGATTTCACTCAATTTAGGCAGTTACACTAGAAAAAAACACCTGTCACGGCAAAACTCCAGAACTTTGTTGGATTTGCAGTCCAAACCATGATTTAAATCACCAATTGCTTGGCAGAGCCATAAACTGCAATGTTACAGGTGGTCTGTGCGCCAGGTGTCATCACAAATAAAATAAATGCAAGACTATAAATAAATAATAAAGTCAACAGGTATAGATTTTTTTACCTTTTACGCCACCACCGGTGCTGTATAATGCAACCACCAGCTCGTTGTAGCAACCACCGGTGCGTTTACATTGACCAGTGTGACTATTGAGTTTGTAAAGAACTGTTGTAGCCAAAAAGAAACTGAAAATTTATTCTTTGGAAGAAAAATGAGATTTTTGACCAAATACTGCTAATTTTGTAATTTTTTTAAATTCTTTGTCAAAGCTTGGAAACACATCTTTCTTATCATCGTTACATCAAAATTGACTGTTTTGGCACCAAAACCTGCTGCCAAATTCCTAACTGTTAAAACTGAAGTCGTACAGAAGTTCCTGTACCAGCTTTCTTAAATTTTGGTATCCCAAAATGTAACTTCAGAAATTGTAAAGATTGATAACAGTATGTGAATTTAATCAGTATGGACCTTTGCAGGCAGTTTTTTGGTCATATCTTGTTAGAAAGATGAGTTTCTCAGCTTTAACTGAGAAAATTGAAAAGTTCTCAAAAATCATAATTTTTCGTCAAAAATGGTATTTTTCTCTTAAAAGCAATTTTCACTTTTTTGCTTAAAATGGTATTTATCTATCTCTATAGAGTTAAGATTTAAAAACAAAACTGAAATCTGAAGCCCATGAAAAAAAATTGTGGAATTTTAACAATTCCAAACTTTTGGTCTTAACAGAGAAATGCAATTTTACAAATTTCCACATTAAGTTTCCAAACAAATTTTATTGTTGTGTCAGATTCTGTATCAGACCCCTTAAGGCAGTATCAAAACTAATCATCAAATTTGTTATACGTAGAATAAAATGACACTTAAAATGTGGCATATATTTAGTGATGTACAACTTTTTTTGTTTGTTTGTTTGTTTGATTTGATTCTTTACGTCCACTCAACAATCTTTCAGTTATGCGGGACGGGTCTTCCTGGGTTGAACCAGTACTAAGCTAGGATAAATGTGTCTTGCTCAAGGACACAACGCAGTGACGCCGGTGAGGCTCGAACCCGCGGCCCTTCGGTCTCGAGTCAAGCACTCTACCACTGAGCCACTGCGCTCCCTCACAACTTTTTTTGAGTAGTATATATGTACTACATAATTTTTCATGATTCTGACTTCATTCAAAACTTAACTTTTTCAAAAAATTCTTTCAGGAACACTAGATCAGAGTCTCAAATGGCTTGGATACAGATCAGGATCAATGTTCTGTCGGTCATGAACTGGGTCCAAACAGAGGTGTTTGCAAAGGCTATCTGTGCGAATACGGGTCAAGATATAGCCTACTATTTTCAATCATTAGGATGCCAGTACCATTCTGGTTGCTATGTGTTTTTATTAAAAATGTTTAACAAAAGTTTAAAGGGGATAATGTTTGGTTGTATCTATATTGTTGGACTGTCAATCTTGACTATATTTGCCTACTCAACGGGTCCTACTTCATTATGAATGCCAAGGAAAGGAGGGTGTAAAACAAAGAGAATATAGTCACCAAGAAGTTTTTACTAATTCAATATTAAGAAAACGATAATTGTCTTGTTTGCAATTTAAGATATGAGAGATCCGATCAGTGCTTGACAAAGTGTGAAAACTTTCATTAAGTTCAAGACAGTCATTACCTTTAATCAAGTAGCAAGTTCACCCTCAATTCGATCAATTAAGAGCTTTTAAAATGTTTGTCAGTAATTGTTTAATATCATGTATCTTTGATCTAGTCCGAAGATTATGCAAAACTCAAAACCATATATGTTTTGTTTTGTTTGATTTGATTCTGTATGTCCCATCAACAATCTTTCAGTTAAACAGGGACAGGTCTTCCTGGGTTGAACCAGTACTATTAAAGCTAGGATAAATGTGTCTTGCTCAAGGAGCACAACGCAGTGACACCGGTGAGGTTTGAACCTGCTGCCCCTCTGTCTTGAGTCAAGCACTCTACCACTGAGCCACTGCACTCCCATATCATATATGTAACTGAACCCTCTGAAAATACACCAGGCCTCGAGGTTATAAAACATGAGTTCATTCTCAGACTCAAAATAAAGCATAATGATTGGCTGCTTGCGGACACGTGTCCGCAATCAGCCAATCATTGCGCTTTATTTTGAGTCTGAGAATGTACTCAAGCTTTATAACCTTGAGGCCAGGCCGAGTTGACTCGAGTCGAGTTGACTCGGGCCGAGTTGACCCACTATCATCTGTGCAGATGACAAAAGTCACCGCTAAGAAGGAAACAGTTTAAAAATCTCATTTTAATTGTGATTACTCAATAGCAAATTGCAATGGAATTATATATGAGATATACAAATCTTCTCTCTCAAACACCCACTGTAGTTCTCCGTCTGAGAGCTTTTGTGCTAAACCCTTTGCCTACTAGTGTTGTCTGCTGATTAACACTAGTCTGCTGATAACATTTGCAAACAGTTTGGACCCAGATAAATGGGCATGATCTGGATCCAAACTGTTTGACACCCTGCTGGTATTCTTGAAAGAATTTTTCGAAAAAATATACTGTACGTTCTATAAAAAAAATCTGCAGACAACAAAAAAGCATGCAAAATAGGCAGTGTTCTTTTAAGGACATGATATCAGTAAGTGCAGCCCCTAGGAAGGTATACCAATACAAGAAAGCCGACTATGAGGGATTCAAGTCAGAACTTAGGGAATATGCGACTGAGTTCCAGAATATATCCAATTCAGAGGACATTGATACGTTGTGGACCAAGTTCAAGGGTAAAATACATGAACTTATGGAGAAATATATCCCCCAAAAGCAGCTCCGTGGAAACAAAGTCCATAAGCCATGGATTGACAAACATGTCAAGGCACTGCAGAGAAAGAGAAATAAACTCTTCAAGAGACAGCGAGCAACCCACCGTGCCAAAGATATCTCCCACTACAGACAGATGAAAGCCAAGGTACAGAAGGCTGAACGCCAGGCATATTGGAAGCATGTGGAGAACATAATTGATCTTGGAGATCCTGAATCAGACCACAGACCCAGTAAGCAGAAGCGATTTTGGTCGTTTATCAAGTCTCTCAGGAAAGACAGCTGCGGAGTGGCCCCCCTGAAAGAAAACGGTAAGATGCATGCCGACTCACGAGACAAGACGAACATCCTGAACCGACAATATGAGTCAGTTTACACCCATGAGGATACGTCAAGTGTTCCCAAGCCATCCGGCGAGCCGTTCAATCCCATGGAGGAGATCACTGTGACTGAAGAAGGAGTAAGGAAGCTTCTCCGGAAGCTCAACCCACACAAAGCTAGTGGTCCAGATTTGATCCCTGCTAGGATATTAAAAGACATGGCAGATGAGATTTCACCCTTACTCACAATCATCTTTCAAAGATCTTTTGACCGTGGAAAAGTACCGGATGATTGGAGGTCAGCTAACATCACACCGGTTTTCAAGAAAGGTGACAGATTTAAAGCCAGTAATTACCGTCCCGTGTCACTCACCAGCCTGTGCTGTAAGATTCAAGAGCACATTATAACCAGCAACATCCTGAGACACTTAGATGACAACAGCATACTGACCGACTGTCAACATGGCTTTCGAGCAAGACGCAGCTGTGAGACGCAACTCCTCACTCTCGCCCATGAACTGGCAGAATCCATCGACAAGAGAAGACAAATGGACCTCATAATCTTGGACTTCTCAAAGGCATTTGACCGCGTTCCACATCGACGTCTCTTAGCCAAGATTGACCACTACGGCATAAGGGGACAGACATACAGATGGATCCAGTCATTCCTGTCCGAGAGGAGCCAGCAGGTCATAGTTGATGGTTCTGTATCAGACAAAGCACCAGTAGTCAGCGGAGTACCCCAAGGAACAGTGCTGGGACCACTCCTTTTCTTGTTATTCATCAACGACCTACCGGATTGTGTCAAAGCCAAAACAAGATTGTTTGCGGATGATTGCATCATATACCAAGACATACGATGCCCTAATGATTGCCTTCAGCTACAAGATGATCTTAACAGGCTGGCCAATTGGGAAGAAAAGTGGGGAATGTGCTTCCATCCAGAAAAGTGTAGCGTGCTAAGAGTCACAAGATCAAGATCGCCAGTACTGCATGATTATTCACTGAAGGGACAAATCCTGCAAGCTGAATCCCATTCAAAGTACCTTGGAGTGGACCTGACAGCGAGTCTTACATGGAATACCCACATAGACAGGGTTGTGAAGAAAGGAAATAGCATGCTGGGCTTCTTGCAGCGGAATCTGCGAATTAACAACCAAGATACCAAAGCTTCAGCCTACTTCACACTTGTCCGTCCAAATCTGGAGTATTGCTCGACAGTGTGGAGTCCACATACTAACCAGGCCAAACACAAGATAGAGATGGTGCAGAGGAGGGCAGCACGATATGCGACTAACAGATACCGCAACACGAGCAGTGTGACCGACATGTTGGGAGAATCTGAACTGGGAAACACTGGAGTCAAGACGAACCAAATCACAATTGACTATGATGTTCAAGATACTGCATGGTTTAGTGGATATCCCTGCTGATGATTACCTCACTCCAGCATCAACTCGAACCAGAGCCTTACATACAAAGAAGCTGAGACAGTATGCCTCCTCTACTGATGCTCTTAAGTACAGCTTCTTTCCTCGTACTATTACCACCTGGAATTCTTTGTCAGCTTCAATAGCTGATGCTCCCGACTTGGTATCCTTCAAGCGGGAGCTTTTCAAATCTTCATTCTAATACAGTTAGGGGCCAAACTGTAAGTAGGACCTAATGATGGATAGAGCTATACCGGTCTGGCCTTGTGCCAGGGGGCGGCTACCGTAGCCGGTTTGGTCTAGACGGAAGGGCTGAAAATGCAGTTTGAAATCTTTCCAATTTTTCTGTCTTTCCTATCACTGATTTCTAACTTTCCTATCATTTCCTTTTTTCTTCCGCCAGCAGTATCGTAATAGTCAACGGTGACTGAAGATACTTACAACTTAGATGTAGATGTAATAAACTTGAAAACAATTACTATCTTAATTGATCTTGATATCTAAAATCCATTGTTGTACGCATAACTATTTTGTGATTTTATTCTGTGTAGGGCTGTAGGGGGGCCAGGACCTTTTCCGCCTACTAACCACTAGTAGATTTTAATTTAGAATTGGACCTGAAGCACATACACATGAACCTCGCTTAAACAGTTTAAACGAAACCAAATTGAAAACCATTTTAAAGCAAAAATACAGAGCAAATAACTTACGAAACCAGAATGTTTTCCAAACAGATGCTGTCCCCTCAAATGACCTGTTCTGTGTTTTGATCCATGATGAAATGGTTTGGCACTTGGTTTTCTAAACAAATCCTTCTTTGCATGGTTCTTGTGATGTTTCTTACACTCACAAATATAAATGATGGCGACTAGAATCGCCAGAAGAAAATAAACCTTCATACCAATGTTACTTGAGATTCGAACTAATGTAAACTCTCTTTTTGCGAAAATGACAACCGTTCTACAAACTTTGTCAACTTTTTTTCTTCACACCTGTGTAACAATGTGCTTATTGAATCAGTCTGAAAGGAGGGATTATTATGGTATAAATTTTTAACATGGACCTTGTTAACTTTAGTGAACCCTACAAATTGATCTATTTTGTTATATTACACAAGTAATCATACGTAGCTCAGCTATAGATAATTAAATAAAAAGATTTAATAAGGAAAATCGAAGCAAACGCTTTATCATTACACCTTTTGAAATCAAATAGACTCTTCCGGAAATCCTACCTGGATGACGTCATACACGCACACGGTCAGGTCAGAATGCGGCTTGATATATCTGTATGCGGACTCAGATGATCGACTATCTTGGTAAGAAACACGTAAAGAATAATATATCAGGCCCAGGGGGGGGGGGGGGGGTAGATCTACTCTCTTTTTTTTCATACGTAGGCTCGGGCCCAGCATCTACCGTTCACCCCAAAAATATCAGGAATTTCAAACACCACAAAATAATAGTTGAAATTTTGGCAACCTAAAAAAATATCCCCCTTTCTGTACCTTGACCTTAAGAAAAGTCCCTAAAATGCATAGAAATGTCCCCCAAATTAAGTCCATTTTTGTGAGGACCCCCCAAAAATATCAACAAAATCTTTATACCCCCAAAAATATTCATTTTTCTGAAAGCCAAAAATAATATTGAAATTGGCAAAGTTTTGAACCCCCCAAAATGACCTGAGCCTACGTCTGTATGAAAATATCAGAGTAACCCCTAGGATTACATGTTACTGGACATCTCGACCCCTAACCAACTCGGCCCCTAACCAACTCAGCCCCCCAAAACTCGGCCCTAACCAACTTGGCCCCTAATATCTATTAATATTCATTAAATGTCTAAAAAATGAACACTTATCTTCCGGAAATCCTACCTAGACGACGTCATACACAGCACACCATCAGGTCATAATGTAGCTTTATATTTCGGTATGTGGACTTATATGCAGGAAAAAGAAACACAGGTTTTAAATAACGAAACACACTCAGTAAGAAAAAGAGAGAAAAAACGTACAAATAATGAATACGAGTATGTGTAGGAATAATGATCAATTCTCATAAAACATCTTGTCAAAACTACTGGCATCAGAACTGGAAACCTCACATTCTCGTGAGATCTGATGGTATCTCATCTAAGACTCTCAGGATTGCAGTGGCTTAGTGGTAGAGTGTTTGACTTGAGACTGAGGGCCGCGGGTCGAGCCTCACCGGCGTCACTGCATTGTGATCCTTGAGCAAGACACATTTATCCCAGCTTAGTTCTGGTTCAACCCAGGAAGACCCGTTCCTGTTTAACTGAAAGATTCTTGATGGGACATAAAGAATCAAATCAAACAAACAAAATCTAAGACTCTGGCCAGACTTTAAAAACACACCATTCTACATTCTCTGTCTCTTCCGCATGATTTATTTGAGGATGTTTTCTTTATCATTTTTATCCTCTTGCAAAATGGACCTTGCTTTGCCAATTTCGATTTGCTCATGCTGTTCATTATGATGTAATATTGACGTGAGTGCTTTTCAACAATTGCCGTCTGACAAATTTGAATTTGTTTCAATTTGAAAACAAACACTTTTAGGTGGTAGCCAGACTGATGTCTTAACAAATGGAAAAACACAAAAGTTTTCAGAAATAATCGTTTTATTACACTCCCACTCGCAGCGTTTCTTTGCTAACGTCAGTCTTAAATTTTCAAACATCAATAACAGACGGGTGACGTCTGCGCATGTCGCGATACTTTTGTCTTTTTTGCAACTGATTGAGGAGTATCTGTTGGCAACAAAAAGATTTTGATTATTCCTGATCCTTAGGATATAATGACGTCATGTAGACGTAATGAACATTGCCAGAGCCCTAAAACTTCATGATTTGATTTTGTCTTTCCTTTTGCTTTCAAAAACAAACATCAGTTCGAAAACATTTTTCGTTCATAATGGAAGGTATGGGGACTGTGACTTTTTGAATTTGAGTTGTCTCAGAATTATCGCGACGTCAGGGCAATCATAAGCCACAGCGTTTCGATTTTCTTATTGAATGCAAGCTAAATGATGGAACTTGTCAATTTTATTTTTCACATAATGAAAATATCCAATTTTCGACATTAATTAGGATTTAAGCAGGTGGTGCGTTTTAAAGGCCTTCAGTATATAAAGAAAATTCGCAAAAAGTCCATTTTTTAAAGTTTACCATTTCTGTATTAATCAATATTACCTGGATATAAAGCCTTAAGTCATGCAAGCAGTGATCACGCAATATATTTTTTGAAAAAATGGCGGGAGAGAGGCAGTTCAATCCCAGTGTGCACCGAGCAAAAGGTGACAGGTTAGTGCATAGAGGGCTACCTGTTGACGACAATGGGAATCCTCAATACCTGGGACCCAACAATAATAGTGTAATACAGGTCTCTTTATAGTCACGAAATCCAAATCCAAATAAGGGCACTAAAACCAAGATGGTCACCATCCGACTAAGAGCATGACCTCTGAGACCTCTCGACCTCAGATTACCGCACCTACCACCTCCACCCCTTCACCACCACCATCACCATTACCACCACCACCAGCACAATTACTACTACCACCACCATTACCACCACCACTACCATCCCTCCACCACCACCACCACCACCGCCACCGCCACCGCCACCGCTTCCGCCGCCGCCGCCGGCGCCGCCACCGCCACCGCTGCCACCACCACCACCTCCACCACCACATCCACCATAACCACAACATCCACCATAACCACAACATCCACTACCACCTCCACCATCTACCACCACCACCACATCCACCATAACTACCACATCCATTACCTCCACCACCAAGATGGTCACCATCCGACTAAGAGCATGAACTCTGAGACCTCTCGACCTCAGATTACCGCACCTACCACCTCCACCCCTTCACCACCACCATCACCATTACCACCACCACCAGCACAATTACTACTACCACCACCATTACCACCACCACTACCATCCCTCCACCACCACCACCACCACCGCCACCGCCACCGCCGCCGCCGCCGCCGCCGCCACCACCACCACCTCCACCACCTCCACCACCACATCCACCATAACCACATCCACCATAACCACAACATCCACTACCTCCACCATCACCACCACCACCACATCAATCACCACTACCTCCACAACTCCAATACCACCACATCCACCACTGCCACCGCATCCACCATAACCACCACATACACTATATCCACTACCACATTCACCACAGTGGAGGTGGTGGTGGTGGAAGTCGTGGGTAATGTGGTGGTGGTAAAGGTGGAAGGAGTGGGGGTGGTGGTGGTAATGATGGAGGTGATGGTGAAGGTGGTGGACGGTAGGTATGGTGAAGGTTGTGGTAGTGGTGGTGGAAATGATGGAGGTGGTGGTGAAGGTGGCGGATATGCTGGCGGAGGTGGTGGTGGTGATAGAGGTGGTGGTGATGGAGGTGGACGGAAGTGGTAGTGGAGGTAGTGTTGGTGGTAGTAGTGGTAGAGGTGGTGGTGGTGGTGATGGAGGTAGTGGTGGTGGAGGTAATGGATGTGGTAGTTATGATGGGTGTGGTGGTGGTGGTAGTTGGTGGAGGTGGTAGTGGATGTTGTGGTAGAAGTGGTGGTGATGGTTGTGGTGGTGGTGGACATTGGGGGTGGTGAAGGTGGTAGCGAAGGTTGTAGTAGTGGTGGTGGAAATGATGGAGGTGGTGGTGAAGGTGGTGGATGTGTTGGTGAAGGTGGTGGTAGTGGTGGTGGTGGTGATGGTTGTGATGGTGGTGGACATTTGGGTGGTGAAGGTGGTAGTGAAGGTGGTGATAGTTGTATTGGAAATGATGGAGGTAGTGGTGAAGGTGGAGGGTGGGGCAGGTGAAGATGATGGTAGTAGTGGTGAAAATGATGTTGGTAGTGGTGAAGGTGGCAGATGTGTTGGTGAAGAAGGTGGTGGTTATAGAGGTGGTGGTGATGGAGGTGGACAGAAGTGGTAGTGGAGGTGGTGGTGGTGGTAGAGGTGGTGGTGGTGGTGATGGAGGTAGTGGTGGTGGAGGTAATGGATGTGGTAGTTATGGTGGATGTGGTGGTGGTAGGTGGTGGTGGTGGTAGATGGTGGAGGTGGTAGTGGATGTTGTGGTGGAAGTGGTGGTGATGGTTGTGGTGGTGGTGGACATAGGGGGTGATGAAGGTGGTAGTGACGGTGGTGGTAGTGTTGGTGGAGGTGGTGATGGTGATAGAGGTGGTGGTGATGGAGGTGGACAGAAGTGGTAGTGGTGGTAGAGGTGGTGGGGGTAGTAGTGGTAGAGGTGGTGGTGGTAATGGATGTGGTAGTTGTGGTGGTGGTGGTGGTGAAGGTGGTGGTGGTGATTAAGTGGTGGGGGTGGTTGTGGTGGTGGTGGATATTGGGGGTGTTGAACGTTGTGGTAGTTGCGGTGGTAATTGTGGAGGTGATGGTGAGGGTGTTGGAGTGGTGGAGAGTGGGGTGGTGGTAGTGGTGGTGGTTATGATGGAGGTGGTGGTGAAGGTGGTGGTTGTGTTGGTGGAGGTGGCAGAAGTGACAGTGGAGGTGGTGGTGGTTGTGGACGTGTTTTCTTTTTTGGTTAACACAGTCAACCCTCGAAAGTGACGTTCACCTCGGCTTAACAACAACAACAACAACAACAACAACAACAACAACAACAACAACAACAACAACAACAACAACAACAACAACAACAGCAACAGCAACAACAACAACAACAACAACAACAACAACAACAACAACAACAACAACAACAACAACAACAACAACAACAACTACAACAACAACAACAACAGCTCCATCACCTTGTAAACAAGTTGACCTTATCTTGCTAGACTTTAGTAAGGCCTTTGACAAAGTCAGCCATCCTAAACTCTTGTTCAAACTTTCACTGCATGGAGTGAAAGGAAATACTCTAAATTGGATTAGAGCTTTCCTGGTAGGTCGAACCCAGGCTGTGGTGCTGGAGGGGGAGAGCTCATCAGAGGTTCCTGTGACATCTGGTGTGCCCCAGGGATCTGTTCTTGGGCCTCTCCTCTTCCTGCTCTATATAAACGACCTACCACAAAATATACAAGCTACGGGTAAGACTTTTTGCCGATGACACGGCTGTCTATCTAACAGTTGGATCCTCAGACGATAGGGACACCCTCCAAGCAGACCTCAATACCTTACAGGAATGGGAGCTGGCGTGGGACATGGAATTTAACCCTAGCAAATGCCAGGTGCTCCACATTACAAGGTCGAAACATCCATTGAACACCCAGTACTCCCTTCATGGACAGGTACTTGAGGCAACTGACACAGCAAAGTATCTTGGTGTAAGTATCGCTAGGGATCTTAACTGGAACGACCACATCAGCTCAATAACTGCGAAAGCAAACAGGACCCTGGGTTTTGTAAAACGAAACGTTAGGACCAACAATGAGAAGGTAAAAGAACTGGCCTACAAAACATTAGTTCGTCCCCAAGTTGAGTATGCCTCCCCAGTCTGGTCCCCCCACACAAAGCATAATGTAAATAAAATTGAAATGACCCAAAGAAGAGCAGCTAGATGGGTCAAAAACCAATTCTCCCCATATGAAAGTGTCACTAACATGCTGAGTGAGCTTGGTTGGAGGTCACTGGAAGATCGACGGATTGATGCCCGGCTGATAATGTTTTACAAAATTGTCCATGGATATGTTGCGATTCAACTTCCTGCATACTTTGATAAACCCTTAAGATATACTCGCCACATGCACACTCTTTCATTTAGGCAGATACACACTGCTGCCAGCTATTACCAATATTCCTTTTATCCTGCATCAGTAGTTCTATGGAACAGACTCCCCTCTGAAGTTGTACTTTTGGAAGATCTTGACTCATTCAGGGAAGGAGTCTGCAAGATCAACCATCGGTCACCTTAATTTAAATACACTGTTTTTAACCTCTTTTACCTGCACCTCTTCTGCACTAACACTATAACTTTTATCAAGTCTCACTATCGCACTTTTTATCTCCTACAATCTTTCTTTTAACTCTTGCACTGACAGCGCAACTGCACGTAATACTCGAAATGAGGGTGCTGCAGAATGGATAGATAGATAGATAGAACAGCAGGAGCAGCAGCAGCAGCAGCAACAAACAAACAAATAAACAACAAATAAGATGAAACAAATAAAATGAAACAACCAATAAAATGACCCCCCCCCACACACACACAAAAAAAAAAAAATTGCGAAAAAGTTAGGATATCGCGAATTCGCTTTCGGTTCGGCTATTTAGCCGTACCGTCATACATTTTAGCGTCAAAATGGCGGGGATAAACCGAGTTGGATCCCCAATGGATTTAATAGAAGACAGTTCTCAAGAATTATCGAAAGATGTGATTGAGCAAAAGAAGAAAAAATTAGAACTTATGCATCGCACCAATTCACGTATCCTTTAAGTCTCTATTTGTTCCTATGGATTATCAAAATCATTTTATTTGGTTGCTAAGCTCGCTGACCAGTTTCTCGCATGTTATTTTAGAGTTGTAACACTGAATCTACATTATGAGAAGCTTTACACTTTAGAAGATTGTGCCACAAACCAGTTACAAAATAATTAAGTCAGCTGTCCGTGACGGGACACTTGCACTTTACTGGGCACCATTGAACAGTCTCACAGCAGGCACACATCACTGACTCAACTTAGAATCGAAATTGATTCAACCCCATGACGTTGAATCAACATTGAATCAATGTTGAGTCATGGTTACGTGTCTGCTGGGCTGTTCATGGGCGCCCGGAAATATCAGTCTGCAGCGTGTTTAGCTCTGTCTATAGCTAGATACCTCTGCCATGCAAGTTCGATTCTCGCTAGCAAATATATCAATTAGTGAAACAATTATCAAAATAGTTCCTGCAGTGGTATATGTACCATTGGTTGGTATCAATATTCAGGAACAGTTCCCAAAATACACAAGTGTATAATTTTTGATCCCCAAAGAACCAATACAGAGGGCGAGATCATACATGTGATACCTCCCTGATTTGAACCCAATATCCCGCACTCCCATGCAAGAAACGCAATCTCCTGGATTTCCAAATTTGCTATAATTATATTTTCGCAAGCGGCCATTTGTACGGCGATCGGCAGGCACTTTAGCAGCTGTCTGCAATTGAACTCTACGGGTAACTGGTCAGATAATCATTGTTTATTAAGCGCTAATTGGTACTTGAGCCGTGACATGTGATTTCCAACAATATGGTGTTTTGACAAATGTAGACTCAAGACTAGCCTGTGCAGCATTCTTTTAAGCTTAGAAGCCTCAAATGATGTTCGGTCAGTTAGCTTAACAGTCATTGGATATTTAAGCGACTAGCAAAGGCTCTGATCAGTCTGCGCGTATGCGCAAGCTGGTCTAAGCCTTTGCTGGTGGCACATACCACAATGTTGGAGATCTTTGCTGACTTAAAAATTCCATAGGTAAAAGTTTTGCAGGTTATTACTGAATTCAGGATTTTTGAGGCTGATTTTTTTGAGAAATTCAGCCTCATAATACTGAACAAACAGGTTATAATATCCTCTATGATTTGTTTCAGATTAATTATCTAAAGATGATTAACCATTCAAACTAGAAATTGACATACTGCAAAAGATTTTTATTTCTTAACTTCAGGATTTTGGAAATTTCAACTTTCATCCATGATTAACCCTTTGGAGACTGGAAAACCCTAAACAGGTACTTTGGCAAACAGTAAAGACCCAGATGAAATGCGGCATAATGCTGCATTTCATCAGGTTCTGCACTGTTTGCCAAGACAAAATAGATCTTCAGAAAAATAAATATAAAGTTTTTGAAAAGTATAACCTGTGGCCCCTCAATATATACAATTTGCCATCCCAAGTGTACTGTATAAAACCAGAAGGAAGAATCCATTAGTTCACAAAGGGTTAACTCCTTAACAAAGCAGCATTTTTGATTGGTTCTATTGAAGAGGTGAACAGGAAAATTAGTAAACTTGATAGAAAACTCCAGCAGTATACACAGTTGGTGGTGGAAAGTCGTGCATCTCAACATGAAGAAGACGAAACACTCTTCATACGACCTCCGAGTGCTGAGGGTAGAGCAATCATTGAAAGAAAAGGTACAAGTTAGGATTGTTCTTCACCTTAGTATCATTTATTATATTTTATTACCCCCCTCCCCACCCTGCCGCGAAGAGGAAGAGGGTTATAAGAATGCCCTTAGTCTGTCAGTTCTCCAGTCTGTCATTCCGTCCGCAACTCTCCCGTGTCCGCTCCATTCGTGTATTCTCCATATCTCCTGAATCCTTTGAACAGTTTCATTAAACTTCACTCAATTAAATGTTCCTCTCAGTGAGATGGTGTGCATCTGACCAGGGCGACAGAACAAAAAATCTTGTACGATATGTCTTATATCTTTTATTTGTGAGAACACACACAAAGTGTAATATAAAATCTTTGACATTGACTTGGTTATCGAAATTTAATGATATTTGACCTTTTGACACCTCCCCAGGACCCCATGGAGTAAGGGGGAGCGCAGTGGCTCAGTGGTAGAGTGCTTGACTCTAGACCGAGGGGCCGTGGGTTCGAGCCTCACCGGGGTCACTGCGTTGTGGTCCTTGAGCAAGACACATTTATCCTAGCTTAGTACTGGTTCAACCCAGGAAGACCCGTCCCTGTTTAACTGAAAGATTGTTGATGGGACGTAAAGAATCAAAACAAACACACAAACCATTGGGCAAGGCCCAAAAAAAGTGCAGTTACACGTCTCATTCATGTGAGTAACTCACACACCAAATTTGGTTGGATTTGGTCCAATGGTTTAGGAGGAGATAGCATAACGGACAGACGGCCGGGCACATTTAAATTTTTGACCCCAAGGCTTGAAGCACCCCCAAGTACCACCCCTAGAGCATGACACAGGCAACAAAATGTTTTAAATCTTATATTTGTGAGAAACACACACAAAGTTTGGTATTAAAATCTTTGAAATTGACTTTGTAATTGAAATTTAATGTTATTTGACTTTTTGACCCCTCCCCAGGGTCCCAGGGGGCATGGCCTAAAAATGTTCTGTTCAATGCCCCATTCATGTGAGTAACTCACACACCAAATTTGGTTGGATTTCTTCCAGTTGTTTAGGAGAAGATAGCATAACGAACAGGCGGACGGACAGAGACGATTACAATATACCTTTCGCTTTTTTAAAAAAAGTGTGGGGATTATAATAATGATGTTTTGTATTCTATAATTTATTTTGCCAGCAGATGATTCATTTGAAATACCAAGCCATATTTGCAACAAAGATGAAGATTTCAAAAAAGTTTGTTTTCTGCAATGTTTATAAATTAACATTCAATATATATTTTTTCCTTTCAGAAAAAGAACAGAAAGAGCTGAATAAGTTTGCTGGATATTATACGATGAAGCAAAGTAAGTAGTTCTAGTTCACCACCATAATGAGGAACTACTCTTCTTAGAAATTTCATTTTAACCATAGCACATCTGTCTTGAAGGTTCATCATGCCAAGCTTCATATAAATGAGACATTCATTGTGTCTGAGATGCAGAAGAATACTGTTGGAAATAGATCAGCTCTAGCTGTAAATTGTTGTGTAATAATTCACTGTTTGGAGGTCAGTTGTAAAGAAGATCAAATCATGAGCGCTGCGCGGGAGTGATTTATCTTCTTACAACTGACAGACAAACAGTCAATTATTACTCAACAATTTACACACTAGAGCTGATCTATTTTGATTCTAACACACATTAAACGACGAAAACACATTTGAAGTCTTTAGCTTCTTCCACCTTTCCGCCAATGCACTGAATAATTCCCGCCAATAGTAAGACTGTGTCCCATATGTTTACATGTATTTGTAACATCTTTCAAGCGTAAATACAACGTTACACGGTCTTACGCCATGAATGACGTCATTTTGCAGCATTAAATGACGTCAGCTAGCGTGCATTTTCCCTGCGCTTTCAAAACTTTGAATTATTGTTTGATATATCACGTTTTGTTGCCATGCGCTCTATAGGCGAGGTGTGTTAAAATTGATGATTTAGAGTCCAAACCACATGTACATCTTCAGACTATGAACAAAACATCAGCAAAGTTTAAAAAAGATTGGAATAAAATTATAGGAGAAGAATGAGCTCACAAAGTACCCTATCACTGCATATGAGGTGACGAAAAGTGACTAAGTTCACAAATTGAAAAAATGGAGAGAGAAAATTGATGATAATGTCCAAACCACATACACATCTTCAGACCATGAACAAAATATCTTCAAAGTTTCCATTTACATGCTACATTCTACCTAGCAAATGCACTGTATATGAATAGTTTTTTCGAAATTTTATTCCATCTTTTGTAAAGGGTGTAAATCCGGATCAGCTGGCTTCTGATGAAGCCAGCTGATCAGGATCCACACTGTTTTTATCCCAATTCATGGGATTGATTGGAAGTGAAAAGTTCCTAAAGTGTAAACAACCCATTAAGTACTCAGTGTGTGTTTCTGGTAGCAAATGCTTTTTAAGTTGGATACAAACATTTCATTATCACGACGGATAGGCGGCAATCGAAAACATTAATACCATTGATGAACATAGATAAAAATCATTAGAAACAGAGTTTTCATTGACATATGTTGCCAGTCGGGTGACAAATGGCAATCAAAAACACTGTTTCTAGCGATGTTTTGATCCACGTTCCTCAATTGTTAAGAGTGTTTTCGATTGCTGCCTACCCGGTGTGAATTTAATGTACCAATCTTGTTTTAGTACATTTACTGTTGATTTGTTATATCTTCAGCTTTTCTTCCTGGCAGAAGTGAAAGAGTTAGAAATATATCAAAGATCAGTCTGGCGCCCAGTAAAACTAGTCAGGTAGGTCAGGGATTTTTTTTTGGTGTTCTCAGGGGCTGAAATTCTGCCCCTTCCCAATGGAACTTAAGTGAATCCCAATCTTCAATTATTATTATTTTTATTTTTTTATTTTTTTTTATTTTAATTTTCATTCAGTCACCATATGCAAGCTATATGGTGACATTCTACTACCATTGCATCTTATTTCTTCTTGGCAATAGTATGTGTAATAGCTAATTTGTTTTTTAATTGACCGAAAATGCCGTAATTGTGCACTAGCAAATTTCCCAATTTTGGAGTTTACCGCACTAATTTTCCCATTCTTAAAGGCCCTAGGGCCCCTTCCTAAAATTGCAAAAAAAATCTCTGTATGTATTGTTCTTATTACCCCCCACTCATGACAATTGTCGTCTGCTCACTTATCTGCTGATACACTTCGGAAGCCTGCATTGGAATCAATATGGACCCCTTGGAGCAGTCTGAGCAGGGTTCCTAGCGTTCGCTTCCATGATCAATAGGAGTCAGAATTGCATTTGAATATATACAACTTAGACATAAAATGCAAACCACACTTTCTGAACAAAAAAAATAGCAGCATACGGGTTAAACATAGAAATAAGTCTAGCTCCCAGTAAGGCTTGTCAGATATATTCATTAAAGCCCAGGTTCAGTCATCTTGTCATACCAGGGCTTGCCATTAGCTATCTTAACCCTTGGCCTTGATCACAATGATACTTTCTTCCGATTGAGTATGTCATAAGACTAAAATAGTAACAAGAAATATGATCAATCACAAAGCGGTGCAAAAAATCAATAAACATCAGGCCTCCAAATAAGAATGTGTAATTAATTGAAATAAATTCAGTTTTCTTGTTTAACAACTAACAGCACCCTAGATAAGCAGCGTATTTGCGTAAATACGCAATTAAAATCCTCAAAAGAGCAATTAAAATGAAATGTGTGCGTATTGAAAAGCAATTCTGACGATCGGTATGCAATTACATGCGATGTCATTGCGTACCATTTGGTTCATTTCGTTTCCATTTGAGTAATAAACAAATGCCAGTCTGGTATTGATTTGTTTTTTTACTAGCGAGCGCGCAATATCATTCCAGTTAATGAATAAAATATCGGTGCCCAGTCCAGTATTTCGCGGAAAGACACAATGATGAAAGTGAAACTTTGCAAAGTGTACATGCTCGAATGTCAACAAGGGGATGAAATTTGCTTCAGGTACAATAAAATCCGCCAGTTTGATACTTTAGAAAGGCAGACGATGGGAGTGAATAAATATGCAAACACATTCCTGATGGCTTAATGCAATAAGAAAAGGTGTATTATAAATCACAGAAAAAAAACGTTGCGTAAAAAAATATGAAAATACGCAGTTGTTTTTGCAAATACGTAATTGAGGATAACCAGGTTGCGTAAATACCCAATTGACCAAAAAGCTTATCTAGGGTGCTGAACTAAAATATATGTTTAAGGTGCTCAAAAGAACCGCCACATTAAGATGGTTCTTTTGAGCACCTATTACATAATTTTAAAATGCAGGATAGAAGAAAATTAAATAATTTTATGACCAAAATCTTTGCTTATCTGGACTTATGGAGACTTAACAGAGGCTGTATATAAGATGCTGATAAACTGCTACGTTTAATCTGATTGGCAGGAATGGATTATAGAAAATATCCCTCCGGGCATTTTCATTGGTTGATTAGTCTTCGCTAATAATAAATTTTGAGGGCTGTGTGGTGAAGGGTTTTTCGAGAGGTAGATAAGACGAAACCTTCGCTGGAGAAGATGAAGGTCGGTATGATTCTGAGTATAACAAATCAGATATATAATATCCACTAAAGCTCAAGATCAATCTGGTTTCCAGTAAAACATGTCAAGTATTTTCTAAATACATTTTAAGACCGCTGGCTCCAAGTTTAATCCATATAAGCCTAGCGTCCTTTTTGTGGGACAGAGGCAAACAGTGCAGACCCAGATCAGACACAGCAGAATGTGGCATCTGATCAGGGTCTCCACTGTTTGCTTACAGAATGCTGTGTTAGGATTTGAATAAAGATGAAAAATACTACCTAACAGTAACAACCCTTCAAACGAAAATGGACTGGTCCAATTGATAATAGTGGGAAATCCTAGTCAGCCTAATTAGGTTACCGTTAACCACCATGAAAATTTTTTATGTAGCCTATAGACTGGTTATCAAGTTGAAATTGTGTACTAATGATAGTTACAGTGAGTGCCATAATAAATCCATCAACCAATATGTTAAAACTGATGGATAAGAAAATATTCACAATTTTAGGCCAGTCCCTATATAACTGAAAGATTGTTGATGGGACGTAAAGAATAGAATCAAACAAAAACAATTTCAGGCTAAAAAAAAATGTTTATCTAAACCTGTAAACATACACTTTTATTCTGTTCTATACAGGTGACAAAGAAAGAGACAGGGAAACCAAAGTTTGTTGAGGTAAGATACATTTCCTTATTAAGTCTTTACCTACTAGTGCCATCTGCTGATAATCTTTCAAACAGTTTGGACCCAGATCACGCCTGACATAGCGTTGGGTCTGTTCTGGATACAAACTGTTTGACAGTCTGATGGTATTCCTGAAAGAATTATTCGAAAGGTTTATTTTGGGAAAAATAAGCAGATGACAAAAAGCATCCAAACTTACCCAGTAGGCAAAGAGTTAACCTACTCCATGATGAATCAGGGTACGTCCTGTTTTGAAAACAGTTTACATTGTAACCAGGCCAGGAGGTTATGAAGCTCAACTCAACAGCACAAAATTTCTACTGCTCATAAGAACTAAAATACCGACAAATAAGGAAGTTTGTTGGTTAAAGTCTCTAAGATATTGTATTTATCATGCTTACAAATGTTAAAATGCCAACAATTGTTGGCATTTTAACTTTTATTAGCAAGATAAATTTCATGCTCAGCTGAGTTGAGCATGAAAAACGTTTTATAACCTCAAGGCCAGCTGGTTTCTTAAAAAATGGTCGAAGTAGGATCCTTACTGTTTTCCACTCTGCAATTTATCAAGTGGATTCCTGTTAGTTAATTGGATACAAATTGGTATTGTACATAAAAATATTCAACATGATAACCGTAATTTATACTTATAATTTAGCTTCAAAACCCACATGTTTGCAGTGGAAAATGTAAATAGCATCGCAATTTTTTCTTTTAAAGCATTTTTGATGCTCATTGGATGTAGCATCAAGTAGTTAGTATTAATAGATCATGTATTACTGGAGAAATAGAAAAGTAATGGTCTTATATCAAAATAGCGGTAGCTAAGATGAACTTGATCCATGAAAACTATTGCCAATAGGAGATGAAGCTAGTTTGCTGAATAGGCATTTACAGACAATTGTGAAACGTCCTATGAAATCAGCTGTCAGAATTTAAACCTTTGTGTACAGGAAACTCCTAAACTGGTACTTTATCAAACAGTAAAGACCCAGATGAAATTCCACAAGGTCTGCACCATTTCCTAAGACAAAACAGTACTTTAAAGGACAGAAATACAATGCTATAATGGATAATCATAACTTTATTCTGTCAAATTTGATGGAAAATTCTATTGGTCTAAAAAAGATTAAAACAAATGCCCACAACAGGGTGCCCACCCGTCAGGGAAAAGTCAGGGAAATTTGGTTTTTCTTCAAGGTCAGGGAAAAGTCAGGGAATTCTGTAAAATGGTCAGGGAAATTAGAAAATCATTAAAAGTCAGGGAAAAGTCAGGGAATTTTAAAATCATGCTTGGTGATCCCCTCAAAAATTAAACAAACAAATAAAGGATGATGACTTAAATAGTGTTAGGGTGAATATAATATGCAATCCAGTTGTTCTAATAAATATATATCTTTTGGCTAGGAACTGTTATTATAATCTAAAACCTAATTTTTGGTCACACTGTTTTAACTCACCTGAGTTAAAGGCTCAAGTTAGATATGATAATGAGTATATTGATGGTCTGTTGTCGTTGTCTGCTTCCATTTTCAAAGGAGTATATATCAGTTCTGATTGAATTTAATGTAAAGCACATACAGTAGCTAGGGGAAAGGCCGCCATGGGTAACATAAAGCTCCCATAGACTTATAATGGGAAAAATCTTCTCTGAAGTGACTGGAGCCATAAGCCCCACAGCTTGTTGATTTAATTTGTAGCAAAATCTAGTGGTCTCCTGCCAATCAAACCCCTGGGGTCCAAACTGGCCACACCCTGGGGGCCATTATATTATGTTGATTATAAATAAAAAAACAACTCTAAAATCATGAGGCCCACACCTTATATATTAAGCACATCTAGCAATGTTTAGTGATCCCCTACATAAATCTTGCCAATTATGTTCCTGAGGTCCAAATTGGCCATGTCCTGGGGGTTGTTTGCTCCCATTTACACCTGGGGAAATTCCCCAAACAGCTCAATTAAGCTGTATAACATATTAACAAAATATATCTTACACAACACAAAGTTATGTAATGTTCTTTTCTTACACGCTTGCTTCCTTTTGTGTGTCTTTTTGATTTAAACACATATTTCTGATGTAAAGCTCATACATTTTAAGGATTTAGTTAGATTTATGTCAGTATTTATAAAATGCGGGTGTATCAGACGGCTGGAAGGGGAGGAGGCGTGCGCGAAAGCGTGGTAAAATGGTCAGGGAAAAATGAATTTGGTCAGGGAAAAGTCAGTGAAAAGTCAGGGAATTTCATTTCAGACTAAGAGTGGGCACCCTGCACAAGAGCTGATGGTTTGTTAGACCAATCATCATCATCTTTGTCATAGATGCAGTAGTTGTTGTCACTGCCGCAATCGTCGTCTTCATTATCATCAATATTCAATTTTATCTTTCAATTAACAGCTACATCAGTATCCAGGGTATGACCCTACAGAATTGACTGACCTGCCAGATGAAGTCCCCACCAGAGAGATGCTAAAAAATGCTGCCCAGGCACAAATGGGCCTCCATAAAAAGGTAAGTTTAGATTATTAATATTTCTCGTAAATGAGTACTTGAACAAGCAGTGTAGGCCCAGGTGACATGCTGCGATATCCTCACTGTTTGTGACCACAATTGGATCTGCATTCTTAGAGATAAAAACATCTTTAGGCAGGGATATTTCTGAGATATATATTTGTGTTAGTAAAATACTTTCATTTTTATCCCCAGACGGACAAGTTTTGGGGGATGGCATCCATCCATCCGTCCGTCCCTCCGTCCGTAGGCAAAAGCTTATGCGCTCAATAACTTGAATGCCCTTTGAGATATTTTGATAATCTTTGGTAGGCATGTATATCAGGTCAAGATGGTGTGTCACATGCAAGAATGGTTGCTTTCCCTGGCTGGTCTTCTGAGTTAGCCCCCTTGAATGAACTTTATAGGGGAAAGCTTGTGTGCTCAATAACTCTTATACCTTTGGAGATATTTTGATGATATTTGGTATACATATATATCTGGTCAAGACAGTGTTCCGATGCAAGAATGGTTGCTCCCCCTTGCTGTCCTTTTGAATTATCTCCCTTGAATGATCTTTATTTTGTATACATATATATCAGGTCAAGATGGTGTGTCAAGTGCAAAAATGATTGCTCTACCTAGCTGCTCTTTTGAGTTATCTCCCTTGAATAAACTTTATAGGGGAAAGTTTGCACTCTCAATAGCTCTTATACCAACTGAGATATTTTGGATGAATATGGTATACATGTATATTAGGTCAAGATGATATGTCACATGCAAGAGTGGTTGTTCTCCCTTTCTGCCATTTTGAGCTATATCCCTTGAAAGAGCTTTATAGAGGATAGTTTGTGTGCTCAATAACTCTGCTACCCTTTGAGATTTTAATGATATTTGGGATACATATATATCAGGTGAAGACTGTGTGATACAGGCAAGAATGGTTGCTCCCCCTAATTGTCTTTTTGAGTTATCTCCCTTTAACAAACTTGACATGGAAAGTTTGTGCGCTCAATAACTCTTAATCCCTTTAGATATATTGATGATAATTGGATAAACATGGTACAATCTTCTTGTCTGAAACCAAAAGGACTAAAGCATTTATATTTGGTATGTAGCATCACTTAGTGGACCACTACAAAAAAGTGAGTATGATCAGGAAATACCACAATCACACACTGCAGACCAACCCACAACACTGTGAGGAAGAGCCACAGAACATTTATAGTAACAATACATCTGTAAGACAATAATAGCAAAGCAATCAGCTTGCTCTTCCTCTTCAAGATGATTGCAAAACTATAATGGACACAAAGTAATGCATAGCAAAACAAAGACAAAACACAGAACTCCCACAAACAATGGTAAGTACATTAAACAATAGATCAACACCAACAAGTTTGTTCAAATTATGCCCCTGGGTCCTAAAATGGGCCCGCCTTGGGGGTCAATATTTTACATAGGCTTAATGCTTATCTAGGGAAAGCATGATAAAATCTTCTTGTCTGACACCTCAAGGACTAAAGCCTTGATATTTGGTATATAGCATCACCTAGTGGACCACCACCAAGTTTGTTCAAATTATGCCGCTGGGACCAAAAATGGGCCTGCGCCGGGGGTCACATAGGCTTAAAATTAACTTTTTTTCAGAATATGGTCATGTTGCATACCAAATTAAAGGAAATGAAGCATACAATTACATGCTAGCAAATGTTCAAATCAGTCTGCACATTTGCACAGTCTGATCAGATTCTTAGTTTATGGCCTGAAGATATGGTAGACCCTTGGCTGCCCATATATAGAGCACCCATCCAAGACTGATCAGACTGCATGGATATCCAAGCTGATCTCAATGGCGTAACCAGAACGCTGAAAAAGTTACGCACATCAAAGGAAGACAACTGGACCAAGCAGTGATTATCATGAATTGCTTCCCTTTTACGCAATGGAACATCTTTAAATCTGGGAGCAAATTCTTTCCTTTAAGAGCAGTTCCTTATGACATTGAAATCACTTTTACAAGTTGACCTCCCTTGAATGTTACTATTTTTATTACGCACAGGCGTAACTGCGTAATGGGAGCTAGGCCATTGGATCTGATTCTTAAATAGGCGCCCATGCTAACTACTATTGTGCTATTGTTGGACACCGGCTCATTTAATGGTCAGTGAAATACCAGTGCAGACCATATTCAGACAGCACCTTTGCCTTCTCAGCAATAATTTCACCTGAGCTAAAAGCTTGTTTAACCCTTAATGGGCCAATCGCAACAAAAGTCATCTGCTTTTCTCGTCTGCTGAAATGTTTAAGAAGCCTCTATGGCAAACAGTGTGGACCCAGATCAGACTGCTCCTATAGGAGCAGTCTGTTCTGGGTCCAGGCTGTTTGCTTCTATACTTAATTTATCAGTATTGTTTGGCAATTATTTGCAGCAGACGACTTCAGCAGTCAACATTTTCAGATGCATTTTTTCTTGGCGCTTTAAGGGCTTAAAGCTTGTTTTAATACTATTATTTCAGCCACAGTATAGACCAGAGTTTGAGAAACTGTTCTATTCTCCAATGTCACAAGCAGTATTCCAGGTAATATAAATCACGTCCCAAGGTTATTAAACTTTTTTCATGCTCAACTCAACTGGGCATGAAATTTATCATGCTCATAAAATTTAAAATGCCAACAATTTATGAGCAAGATAAATACAACACCTGTGAATTTGAAAACATGAAAAGTCTTTATTTTTCAGCTTTTAGTTTTTATGAGCAGTCAAAATTTCATGCCCAGTTGAGTTGAGCATGAAAAAAGTTTTACATGTATTATGTATAACCTCTGGACCAGATTTGAGCCATGTCCTAAGAAACTTGAAATGAAAAAGATATTGAAAGCGATGTCAAGCCCCCATCACCAAAAACATCAAACATACAGAGCAGTCCCTTTATAACACACCATATTATATCACTGATTTTGATTTTACACAGCCACTTCGCTCTCCAATGTTTTAATCATGGGATTTTACATAGGAATTATAGGAAAATCACCATAACAATGATTCATTTACAATTTTGGGTTTATGGGTCCTGGGACTCGCTCTTTCCCATATCAATGAGTCCACTGCAAACTTATGAGTCCAGAACACTTTTTATAATGACAAGTCTGCAGTACTATTGCATCCTGGGACTCGCTGAAATAAAAACTTTGCATCCCAGAGACAAAATTATGCACAAAAAATGCAGGATGGACAGATAACAAAATCACTGCCACAATGGTCATTTTCCTACAATTCCTTTGTAAAATTGTCCCATTGTTTTTCTGAAACCTTTAATAGTTTATTAGGCATATCTGACAGATTATTTTTTGAAGGGCACTCTTAATTTACAGGAGATTGCGTTTTTAAAAAAAAAATTCTTATGATCAAAAAAGGCTTTATATTCCATGCAGCAGACAATTATCATGGAATATCATAGGTCCAGATAAGGATAGTTTGTGGACCTAAAATTGCATTTATTTCTTTACCCATCAATTTAAACATGTGTTTTGGGTGTCATTGAGACGGTTCTTTTGAGTACCCACAACATATGTTTTGGTTGAGAAATAAGAAAAATAATTTTCGGGTGGTTCTTTTGAGTACCCACAACATATGGTTTGGTTGTGAAATACGAAAAATAATTTTCGAGCACACAATTATATCTGGAGGCCTGAATATAAAGCCTTATTTTCATCACCTAATTTTTTCATGTATATGAAAAAATTTGGTCTGTTGTAATTGTAGTTGACACCTTTGTGGTTACAAACCAAACACTTACATGGTGACGGAGCTCTCAATTATTACATAAAAAACGTTATATAACAGTTAAGTTGATGAATTACATTTTATTGATTCTTTCAAATGTTGTCTGCTTGTCATGTACTTTGGTAACAGTCTAATCAGGGTTCATAGTGATAGCATCCATGATAAAAGTAGTCCAGAGTGCATTTTAACGTACCACTTCAGACTTTTTCTATAAAAATCTACTGTTAGCAAAATTCCGTTACGAAAGGGACTCCCATTCCCAAGCCATGCATCAATCTACAGAAAGCTACTACAAACCATCTCAATAATTAAAAAACAGCTTCTATTTTTTATCTTGTTGTATTTTGCAAATTTGTCAGAAAAAGTACATGATTATACATGACTTTGAACTTCAAAATGTTTATGAAATAAAATGATTTTCAGAGTTCCTAAACGATGCCATCCGAAAGACCACCGCCTGGTCTGGTTCATGTGCTAATCCGCAATATTTCATGTCCTTCCCTATTACGATAATGTCTTGACATTCAAAGTTGAATTTGCGATTCAGTGACATTTTTATTCCGTACAGTGCAAGATAAAATTCACGAACAGTGACGTCCCGCCATCCGCTTTTCTCATCAGTTTTACGGACTTTTTTGTCAAAATGTTTTATTTCACTAATTTCAAAACAATTTATTAGTATATGACCATTCAATTTCACTCAGAACTATCAAAATTACCGTCAACTTTATTTTTCAACATGGGGCGCAATTATATTGACACACCGGCATGTCCAATTTCGATGGAATGATGTTATGCGATCATAGCGTATTTATACATGAAACTGTATTTTCATGTTGGGAGAATTTACAAGTAGTTGAGTTTATATCTATTCATAGCAACACTCAATTTGGCTAAATAATTAAGCATGTTGAATTAATTGCGATTATTTTCATACTTTTTAAACCCGTTTCAGGAACTATTTTACTTCATGTATAGTCGCGTCTGTCCATTAGCGAGGTCATGCACGAGATTGTAGCTTTACACAACAACAACATAGCGGTACTTTTCTCCTCGCAAAA
The DNA here is from genome assembly GCA_964019695.1 of Loripinus fragilis. Taxonomy (NCBI): domain Eukaryota; kingdom Metazoa; phylum Mollusca; class Bivalvia; order Lucinida; family Lucinidae; genus Loripinus; species Loripinus fragilis. Next base: position 44,565,562 of record OZ026516.1, on the reverse strand, counting down.
ACTAACGGATTTGCAGCGATCTTTTGATTCTGATGGACAGGAGAGGAATGTCAAGGTATAAATAACTATTTTATAAACCAGCTTACGTTAATGTCGGGACTGATTTATTTTTCGATTTCCAGAATAAAGGAAGCAAAAGTTTCGTTTAATAAGCGATGCAATGACCTGATTTGTAAACACAATATAGGAAATATTTACTGAGGATACTTTTGGCTTTGCTTATTTCATATTACTATTTAATAACCTGTAATTGTATTTAATGACCCAGCCATGTGTTACTAAATTAAGTAGCATTTATTCAATGCCAAAACTTGATCGGGCCTAATCTGGATCCACTGGTTGATATCCTAATACGGATTTTAGCCTGATGAGTTGTATTTTATAAATTTTGTATCTTTCAATCTTGTATAGAAATGGGTACATGCCTTGGTGACGTATTATTACTGTCTCCCATTCACGGGCCCTGGGGCCTCTCCCTTGAAAAAATTGATTATTACTTTTGCAAACAGTTTCAACCTAGATCAAGCCCGACATAAAAAGGTCGGGCTTGATCTGCATCTGAACAGCGTCAGGTCTGATGTTGATCCATTGATGATGTTCTTGGGGAATTTTTCCTAAAATATTTTTTATGCAAACAGTTTGAACCAGATCAAGCCAGACATAATAATGTCCGGTCTCACTCTGCATCCACGCCATGCGTGGATGCAAATGGGGGAGGGTTTGAGGACCCCTTCTAAAATATCACAAAAATATAGTTTCTTTAGCAATTGGTCCGGACCCCTGAAAAATCACAAAGCTACCAAGCCACATTTTTATGTATGGCAAATATCGGCACTCTAGCGAAACAACATTTAAATGGCTTTTTGCTGGCGGGCCGATGATGGCCCGCTTATGGTGTTTTTTTTTTATTCTCTCTCCCCTCATTAAATTAAAAAGAAAAAGTGTGAAAGTTTGACTCCCTCTGACAAAATTTTCAGGATCCGGGCATGCATCCAAACTCTTTGAGACTGATGGTACGATAAGATGGGTTTTCAGTATATCTTAGTAAGCGGATACATTGGGTCCTCATCGGAAGCAGTTGTATCAAGATTAATAATAGGCTGACCCAAAAATCGTGTTTCGAGATTCTAAGAAATAAAACAAAAGATTCGTGTGCTCTCTCTCTCTCTCTCTCTCTCTCTCCTTTTAGCATCTGCTATCAAAGTTTGCAAACAGTTTGGATCCAGATGATCGTCCGACGTTTCAACGGGCCTGATCTGGGGCAAACAAGCATACCAATAGTTAATCTAGTAAGCGCATATCCTACCTATTTGCGTCGGATGCGCACAATACGCCGGGTATACTCATATATATCAAAGAAAAGAAAATTTCAGACAAGTACCACAAATCTACCTTTTCTTCAAGATGTATGCAGTGCGCCATTTCATCCATGTGTCAACCTGCTCAATTTAAATTAAACTGTCAACGGACATAATTTTATCATATTTTGGTACTTAGATGAGCCAGCGCAAATGTGCACTATTAAAACACCATTCATTGCTCACTGTGCCACACAAAACGCTGGAGAATAGATGTTGGCTCAAGCACTAAAGCTCAAGCATCACAGTGTGTTGAATGGATACGACTCAAACCACAACGTGGGAAAGGTCCTTTTGTTCATAAGCAAACTTATTTAGCATTCACAAGCATATCAAGACTGTTGTTTAACGCTGTGGTTTATATGGCTTAATTACGTCTACGACAAGAAGTTATGACCAGGCAGTGTATGACCTAGGTCCTACATGGTAAACACAAGCTTAGACGGGCGTTTTCTCGCCGCTCGGCATGCGAAAAAGAACATTGTTGCAAGATTAGCCATCTACTTAGAATGGAAAATTCAAAATGTCGCCTGCCTAATTTGCAATACGGTAGAACAAGGATGGGACAAACATATAAACGGACATCGATTTTTCGCATTTCATAATTTTAGAAATTCACTTTCTATAAAAAGGGCAGTGTTCTATATTTCAGAATGTTTTAAAAAATATTTTCGACAATAATTTTAGGTGTTCAAAATTTTAGAGTGTGCAATTTTTTTGAACATTTACCGTATATCTTAGTGAATTTGTCAAAACAGTTTTTTTCTTTAGCAAAAAGTTTAAACCCAGACCAAGCCCGACATGGTGTCCAGCATGATTTCATTCCAAACTGTGTTTGACACTCTGTATTCCTATTAGATATTTTATCCTTTGCAAACAGGTTTGAACACACATTAGGCCCGATGGACCTGATATTGATCTAAATTGTTTGACACTGATGATATTCTGATATAAAGAAAAAATACAAATCATGCAGAAAAGTATAAACAGTTAATCCCAGAATCCAAAGAGTTATATTTTACTGTCGAAAAGCCCGATATGCATGGCATTTTAGCAGCAGATCCTAGCTACTGGGTACAATAACGTCAATGTCATTTTGGCGTTTTACAATAACGTCATGTTATTTTGGATTTTAACATCACTTCCTATAAAAGCCTTACACATAAGTCCAGATAAAGCATTAGAGTGTGCACTATTTGCTGTAGCTTTCAGGGATGTGACCCTGTCATTTTATTTGTTGGTAGGGTGGAATTCGTTTCTCTTTAGGAACAATTGGTGGGGGGGTGGTAGTAGAGTGATCTTATTCTTTTCTCTCTCCTTTCTCTGGAAGGAGTCCCAACATGACTGAACTATTGATGACTAGGTCTTTAAGCCTTAACTCAATCAATCAATCAAATAAACATATTTTTGTAGCTCAAATCAATAAAATACTCTTATCTATCAATTTAAGCAGCTGTTTTGGGTTTCGTAAATTTGAGATGAAAAAAGGGGTTCCAATGTCTCAATGCGGTGAACCGGCGATTACGTTTTATTGGAGATTATCACGTGAACGGCTCTCCCAATAGGAGCGCTATCCGCGTACGCCAAGCTTGCGGAATTTCGACCAAGGCTGGAAGGGGCGAGGCTTGTTTTGTCTCTTATTGGTTCGTACCACAAAGTAAGCACAGAAATTACCAGCACAAAGGAGGCGCAGGGGAGGCAGAGGCGTACGCAATTTTGGTGGCAAAGAAACAGCCTGTGATATGTAGAGCAACAACTCACTGCCAGTGCGAATTTATTTCGACTCTAACACAAAAAAAGATTAGACCTAGACTTCAGTCAATGGTACACCATCGCAAATACCCGCTTTTGAGCTAACCAAATCATCTGCAAAGTTTGAATGTGCTACGTCCAACCGTTTAAGAGGAGATGCATTTACAAGAGAGTAGATTATTTCACTTTTGACCTTAACCTTAGGTCATGAACAAACAGGAATAATTGCCCAGTATCCTTTACATAATATGACATATGCACCAGCAAAGTTTGAAGCTGCTATTTCCAAGGGTTTAGGAGGAAATGCATTTACAAGAAATATTTTATTTAACTTTGAACCAATGTCAAGGTCACATGAAGCATTGCCCTCTACATTGTGTGACCTATGTAACTGCAAAGTTTGAAGTTACTACGGCCAATTGTTAAGGAGATGCGTTACGAAGAAAATACATTATTTGACCTTGACCCCAAGGTCAAAGGTGTCAAGGTCACACAAAATGTTGCCCAGTACCCTTGACTATATGTGACCTATGCACCAGCAAAATTTGATGTTGCTACATCCTATGGTTAAGGAGAAATGCATTTACAAGAAACTACATTATTTGACCTTCAAGGTCACACAAAATGTTGCCCAGTACCCTCGACATTGTGTGACCTATGCACCAGCAAAGTTTGATATTGCTACATCCCACGGTTAAGGAGAATATGCATTTGCAAAAAAATACATTATTTGACCTTGACCTTTTGGGTCAAGGTCAAACGAAATGTTGCCCAGTGCCCTCTACACCATGTGACATATGCACATACAGAGTTTGAAATTACTACGTCAAAAGGATCAGGAAGAGAAGTATTTAAAAGAAAATTCAATATTCAATATGTTGCCCAGTACCCTCTACATCATGTGACCTATCCAGCTACAAAGTTTGAAGTTGCTACGTCTAACCGTTTAGGAGGAGATACACTTACAAGAAAACATAATTTGATCTTTGACCTTGACCTTAGGATCAAGGTCACACGAAATGTTGCCCAGTACCCTCTACATCATGTGATCAATTCAGCTACGAAGTTTGAAGTTGCTACGTCAAAAGGTTTAGGAGAGATGCATTTACAGGAAAATTCAATATTCAATATGTTGCCCAGTACCCTCTACATCATGTGACCTATCCAGCTACAAAGTTTGAAGTTGCTACATCTAACCGTTTAGGAGGAGATACACTTACAAGAAAACATAATTTGACTTTTGACCTTGACCTTGGGGTCAAGGTCACACGAAACGTTTCCCAGTACCCTCTACATCATGTGACCTATTAAACTACAAAATTTATGAAATTGCTATCTCTAACGGTTTAGGAGATGATACATTTACAAGAAAAGTGATGGACGGACGATGGACCGACTTTGGTACGAAATTAATATACACTTTTCTTAAAAAAGCGGGTATAAAAATATGAACGAATCCTTCACAGCCTATAATAATCCATCATGAGCTGATACACGTTTTGAGCGTACAATGTTGTGAAAACGACGTTACAACGTCTAGTGTCAACGTTACAATGCCCTATGTGATAGTAGACATCATTAAAATCAAACTGGCTACCAAATGACGTCACACCAGTCCGTGTCCAGTCCGTACAGTGATTTATCAACTAATAAGTCACTGGGTTTAACAATTGGCTGTATGGACGAGGTGTGTCAGAATTATAGTAAGCAGCAACTTTTAAGTCTAAATACAAAATCGGCTGTTGTTAAGTCCCTTTTATGGCATTTATTACTCACCATACATTTTGAACGTACAAACATTTTCAACTGTTTGAGTTTAGCTAACATATTTCTTTAGTTTTAAAATGCATGTAATTTGTAGAAGTGATATGGCATGCTTTGTCCACCATACACATAAAATTGTAAAGCGGGACTACTTTTTTGATAAACCTTTCCTCCATTTTTCTAACAATATTTGAAAATTGGCTTTTGGTTTATATGGTTTAACAATGCATCGGAATAAATTGAAAATTAGCAGATGTTCTCAGCATGCTCACAAACAAGCTTTTGCAAGTATTATTCCATGTATATCTGTTTCTCTTTTTGAAAACAATTTTATTTCCCAGCTTAGCAATACCATCTTTTTCGATTGAAATATTATAAAATGGAAATGATGTTTCTGTTAAATAATAGCTTGAATGTATTGCAAAACAAACACTCTTCAAATTGATATATAGCTTTGGTTGGTATTTATTTGAAAATGGTCTTTTTGTACAAATTTGAATTGGCCAAAAATGCACCAAATAGTGTGAACACCCACCTTAACATATTGAGCAGAGGTAGGATAAGGATTTATTTAGTAATTTAGGGATCAATTATATTCTTTATGCATTGACATTCACCATGTCCTGAGGGATATGTCAAAAACCAATGGCAATCCCCAAGGTTTCAACATCTCCTCAGGGACCTAGGGAATGTTAATGTATTGGAAAACAATGTTTGATTGTTATAATTGCATAAATTCAATGATATACAGTAAAACCTGTGTAAAACGGTCACTCTCTAAAATACCAAAAATTAGTTTTCATGACCAATTATTGCTTAATGCAGATCATTTCGATATTTATTAAGATACCATTCAGGGATTCAGTTTGGCGGCGGCCATCGGACATAGTCAGAAAATAGTTCGAGATGTCTGAGAGTTTGCTGTCCAGTTTGGACAGTTTGTCGGAGACGATTTTCGGAAACACACACTGTACAGTAATGCACAGTGAGTCAGTGATGCAATAGTATTTTTGTTTTAAAAAACAATCGTTGAGTGGCCAAATTTGTGTAAGCTTCAGACTGGTTTGCCTTATTGTAAGCTTCAGACTGGTTTGCCTTATTTTACCCCACAAATACTTATTCACTAAAGCAAACTAGTCATAGTGTTTTGTTACGCCGTGCCTGATTGGTCTAATGCATCCTTAGTTTACTTCCATTGATTTCATCTTGAAGCGGACAGCATATTTGCTGGCATTTACCAATGAAATGACTAGAAAACTTAATTGCCACCAAAAAAATCAGGAACTCAAGTTTTTTATGCCCCAAAACAGTTTGCAAGCTCCATCATTACCTGAACAGTTGTTTTCCCTGGCTAACGAGTCGTGCAGCGGCCGCAAAAAGCAGCAAAAAACAGTACCCCACCCACTTCCACCAATCAACAAGCTCCAGTCTTCTCATGAAATAAAAAGCCAGACAATCAATCAGGCCACGCTTACCATCTGAAATGGTAGCAAAACTACCCCTGGTTTCGATTTGAGAATGGCAAATGGCAATTTCCGTAATGGTGGTAAAAATATGTGTTAAAAAATTAAAAAAATTCCGAATGTCCGAACAATATTGGGGCTGCTTGGACAAAATGTCCCAAGTAAATTTCAGTCCAGCTGAAACCCTGCCATTTGTCATTAAGATCTTTGTTTTGTCTATTTTTGAGTGGCAGTTTTACATAGGTTTTACTGTATTCACCTAAATTTATGAAAAGAATGGCACTATTTGTTTGTTGTCACCACTCCACAGTCAACTGAGGGTTTATGGTTTCATTCATATCTGTGTTCAAGGACCAGGCCATATATTAGAGTGATAAATGGATCAGCTGTCATACAACATAGATGCCTGGAACGAGTTTATTTAATGTACAAAATCCATGCATTAACAGCATGGAGTTAATACATTAGCGCCCATATTGCTGTATATTTCAGGATATTTTCTGGTACATATTTCTTGAGAGATATCAAGCGAGTAAGAATTCTCGGATCAAACTCTTCAATAGGACAGCCTTCAACTATGTCAAACTGTTCTATATTACAATTATCACATTGGTGCCCATACTTAAGAAATAGATCAGCTTCAGCAGTGAATTGTTGAGTAATAATTCACTGTTTGGAGGTCAGTTGTAAAGAAGATCAAATCACGAGGGCGCAGCGCGAGTGATTTATCTTTGAACAACTGACCGACAAACAGTGAATTATTACTCAACAATTCACGCACTGGAGCTGATCTATTTTGATTCTAACACACAATAAACAACGAAAACACATTTGAAGTCTTCAGCTTCTTCCAACTTTCCGCCATTGCACTGAAGAACTCCCGCCAATACTTAGACTATGTCGCATACGTTTACATGTAATTGTAATGTCTTTGAAGCGTAAAACTGACGTTACACCGTCTAACGCCATGAATGACGTCATTTTCCAGTGACGTCGGCTATCACACACTTTAGCTGTGAATTATTGTCAGATATATCACAGTTTGTTACCGTTGGCTCTATAGGCGAGGTGTGTTAGAATGCTGTATATTTCAGGATATGTTCTGGTACATATTTCTTGAGAGATATCAACCCAGTAAGAATCTTCAACAGGACAGCCTTCAACTATGTCAAACTGTTCTATATTACAATTATCACATTAGTGCCCATACTGTTGTACAGTCAAACCTTGATTATTCGAAGTGCCAGGGACCGCATGAATCATTTCGAATAATCGGTAGTTCGAATGATCGAAATCAGGTGCTTTTGAATATTTTTGGAAAAGCTTCGATGCTTCCATAGAACGTCGTTTGCAACTTCAACTCGTGTTTTCCGTGAAGTAATCAAAACAGCTGTCAAAGCATTAAAGAAAATGAGCTCATTGGAGGTTGTGGCCTCATCGTCTCTTATGCTTTGCAGGTCTAAGAACGCAGAAAAGAAAAGAAAATCAGAGCTCTTAATACATCTTTATATTGATATCCACTATATACATGTACCAACATCGATAACAACAATGAAAATGAAGGTTAAATGTAAATTGACGAACCATATTTACTGACGAAATATTGTCTCCTTTTTTATCGCCCTACTGTCATAAGGTCTCCACCCAGCTAGCACAGAATGTCGGGCCATCAACGGCCCACCAGCGATAAGCCAATGAGATGGCATATCGCTGGCGGGCCGTTGGTGGCCCGACGTTGTTTGTTTTTAGGGCTGGTAACTTTTCTTTTATTTCAGCAAAAACATACGATTTGTGTGTTAAAAAGAGCTGTCTCGATGAGAGGGTCCTTTTAAGGATCCAAACTTAGGTTTTGGTTGTTTCCCCTCAATCGTAAAATTGTGTTTTAGGCATTTAAAAGAAGTGTTTCGACGAGACAGTTCTTTTGAGCACCCAAAGCACATGTCCGTGATGCTCGTCTATTATCGAAATTGTTATTTTTGAAGTCGGTGCGCTTGGTGTGTTCGCTTAATTAATGTAATCAGTGGTCAAGAATAAATCAAAGGATGAAAGACGATCAAATTAAAAATAATCTTAGCTCATGTATGCCCCTAATTAGACATTTAAAAAAAACATCAAACAAAACCATCATTGCAGACGACCTTAATTAAAGACACCATTTACTCACTTAACGGTTCATCACGTAATAGTGTGAACGTTAATCCGGTGTCAATTACCTGTAGCAACTTTGTTAGCTAAATCACTCGGGTGTGTCAATCGAACTCGACCAAACAAAGAAATCATGATCACCATGCGTGACATTTTGGACTTCGAATCTTGAAGGGTAATTTAATAGGAATTTCTTTAATCGGGACCGACGAATCACTTCGAAAAATTGATTTTTTCGGATAATCGGAATTCGAATAATCGGTAGTTTTATTGCAATGCATAATAGATAAAAAAGTCGGGACTGTCTGTCGTCTTCGAATAACCCAGTAGTTTCGGATAATCAACGTTCAGATAACAGGGTTCATACGTGTCAGGGAAATGTCAGGGAAATTAAAAATTTTTCAAGGTCAGGGAATTGTCAGGGAATTTTATGTTGTGTCAGGGAAAAATGAATGTTTGCTAAAATGTCAGGGAAATGTCAGGGAATTTTTACAGTTTCCAATTTGTATCAAATGATGAGAAACAGAAAAAAGGCTAGGGCAGTTTTCTTAACATTTTGGATACAAACTAAATCATTTTGATAGCTTTTCAATTGCTTTTAACATTAGAAGAAGAAAGGATTTGGCATCCCTGGTCTCTTAAGCTGCCTTTTTAGCTCACCTGATCCAGTGAGTTTTTTTTTTCTATGGCAATGGTCAGGCGTCCCCCATCCATCCATCTGTCTGTCCTCCATTCACTTTTTCAAAGAAGTATATCTCTAATGTCAGACGGCCAAATGTGATCAAATTTCATGTAAAGCATCATCAGGTAGGGAGAAAGGCTGTATAAGGTTTTGGGGCTGATTGTATTGGGACTCTGCTTGCCACAAAGCTCCCATTCCGGGCCGCATAGCGCAGTCGGTAACGTGTCTGGCAACAGATGCGAGTCTGACTGCAGATCCAGGGGTCAGGAGTTCGATCCCGGTCCGGTACCATACTTTTGTGGAGATTGATCATGAAATAATTTCTACGGTCATTCTCCTCCCTTCCGCTGAATCATTCAAGAAGGGTTGTTGTCAGTTACAAGCGAAAGTATGTGCACGAAGTACTGGTTAACTGCTTGTTCAAGCTTGTCCAGGAAAAAGTGTGGTTAGGTTAACTGACCGTCCCGCCATGACCATAGCTGTTGACTTGTGACGTAAAGCAACAAAACAAACAAAACAAAACAAAGCTCCCATAGACATAATGGAAAAAAACTTTAAAAATCTTCTTCACTGAAGCCAAGAGGCCCACAGCTTATATATTTAGTATGTTGCAATGTCTAGTTGTCCCCTACATAAATTCTGCCAATCAAGTACCTGGGGTTAAAACTGGCCACACCCTTGGGATCGATAGCTCCCATAGACTTATTGTGTGAAAAGCATAAAAAATCTTCTGAAACTATATACACATATATTTAATATGCTTCCCAACATAAATCCTGCCAATCTATCCCCTGGGGTCCAAACTGGCCTAGCCATGTGGATCAATAACTCCCATTTAAACTTGTAATGGGAAAAACATAAAAAAATCTTCAGAAAACAGAGGCCCACAGCTGATATATTTAGTTTGTATAGGCAATATCTAGTGGTCCGTTACATAAATCTCTTTGATGAAAACTGGCCATGCCCCTGGGGATCAATAACTCTCAGACAGATAATGGGAAAAACTTTAAAAAAATCCTGTCTAATAACCACGAGGCCCACAGCTTATATATTTAGTATAAAGAAATGTCTGATGGTCCTCTACATAAATTGTGCCAATCATGAGGATGCCCCTGGAGTCCAAATTGGCCACATACACGAGGGTCTGGATAGGGGGTATGATATTCACTATTCATTAAAAATTAAGCCCATTATTCATCCCATTAAAAATTTTGGGGCATTCATTAAAATAAGACCAATTATTCATTAAAATCTGATTATTCACTGTTCATTATTTTTTTCTTCTTTCATTTAAATATAGGAATATTCATTATTTTTAGGCCCTCATTATTCTCTGTTCATTATTTTTTTGGCTCATTATTCACTATTCCTTGTAAAAAAGGCCATTATTCACAAATCATTATACCCCATCCAGACCCTCATACACCCTGAGTGTCATTAGCTTCCATAGACTTATAATGGGGTAAACTTTAAAACATATTTTATGAAACCATGAAGCCCAAAGTATGTACCAATACATAGTGGTTCACTATGTCAATCCTGCCAACCATGTCCCTGGGGTTCTAATGGGCCACCAGGGGAGAGGGGTCAATTGCTCCCATAAAATAAACTTCTCTGAAACCATGAAGTCAACAGATCAGATGTGCAGTTTAGGCTCATTAAGCCTCTTGTTAGCTCACCTAAGCACTTTATGCTCAAAGTAATCTGTTGTGATCACTCAATGTGGGTTACCTGTCATGCATCATCCGTTGTCAACAATTTGATGTATTCAGGGTTTTAGTTGATTTTTATCGAAAACCTTTTCTGGTGTAGCTTTTACAGTCAAATATTCCACATCCAGCTAAAAATGCTTTACTTTCCTCTATATACTGGTTACTTTATGGGTGCTTGAAGGCGAGGTTTAGAAGTCAGCATCCAATTTTTTTTCAAAGATAACCGGCTTAGACAGCAGTTTTATAATACAATAATTTGACAATCTGTAAATTTCTATGTTGAAAACATAGTTATTTACTATAGACATGCTGAAAAGCTTGAGAAAAAATTTTAATATCAAAATTCAAATAATCACTCTAAATTGATAACAGAGGCATTCACTGCAGCTATATATGCAAAGATTTGAATAAAACCAAGTTTCTCCGGCAAGTATGGTTATGTCAGGGAAATTTAGATTGCCGTCAGGGAAAAGTCAGGTAAATGTCAGGGAATTTGTTTTGTCCAGTCTGTATGAACCCTGGATAACCGAGATTTGACTGTATATTTCAGGATATTTTCTGGTACATATTTCTTGAGAGATATCAACCAAGTAAGAATGCTCAGATCAAACTCTTCAACAGGACAGCCTTCAACTATGTCAAACTCATGCTATATGCTAAAAACCCAATCTATAGGGATGTCTTTTTCAAGGTAAGGACATAAGTACATGTGTGTTTTTTAGGCTCCACCTTAACCCTTAAAGCACCAATCATGAATGCAGCAGACGAACAATTTTTGCAACATCTTTCTTAATTTTCGAAAAATGATACGGTATGATATTTCATGAGAATTGTCTGCCAGCAGACAATTCTCATCAAATATCATGCCTTATTTGTTATTTTTGAAAAAACAGCAAAATTTGAAATTGTCGTCTGCTGCAAATTATAGGTGGTGCATTAAGGGTTAAGAAAGAGCCTGATAAAAAAATAATTACATATGCTAAAAGATGATTTTTTTTTACCAAAAATATTGATCTGCTGATTTTTTTCTTCAAAATTACCATTTAGAAAAAAAAAAGATTCTTTCAGGAATATTATCGGAGAGTCAAACAGTTTGGATCCAGATCTGACCCATTCAGTGCAGGGTGAATACTTATCTGACTGTGATGATATCCAAGTTAATCTGAGGTTCCGCTTGGCAGACAGTTCTTTTTTTTTGGTTTTGTATGTGTATGGTGAGGCAATCCTAATTTCGCTGCAAAATTTTAATCTCTCTATTTCTCACTCGGTATGGGACATCAAATGTTACTACTCATGTCAATTAATAGCGACTTGATTGTGTGTGAAAGTGATATTGTAACAACATTTCTAGACTTGTTTGTTGAAAAGCCATAGGAGTTTTTCTGTTAGGCATACATTTTCTGAAAGACTTTTATCCAAACAAAAGCAAAGTTAGGGTCCTTAGAATAAAAGCATTGCTATACACATGAAAATGTAGATCAGTTTTAATTCTATCTGACAGTTAAGGATATTCTGCACTACTATTATTTAAAATACCAGAAAAATAACAATACCAGACATTATTTTATTTGAACTGTGATTACTAATACACCGAATTTTGGATGGATTTTTCACATGATTAAAAAACATATCTGGCTATGTAAGAATGATGTTCTTTCTGTTTGGTTACACATTGGTTCATTTTTATTTTTACATTGGCAGTACAGATGTTGATTCTCATGAAACAGTATAGATTTTAAGTTTGAAACCTCTATATGGAGTTGTACTTTAAGGCTAAACATTTACTACCATGAAATTAGGATTTATCATCATGTTTGTGTTTAACATTCAGCCAGCAGCTAAGGTCATATGGCGACGGGACCACTGCTTAAAGTCTGGTCTGAAAGATTTAAGAAGTCAGGGATTGAACCTGTAACCCTGGTATACTAGGCAAGTAGTTTATCCATTATGCCACCACAGCTCCTGTCTTAACCCTTAAAGCACCAATCACGACTGCAGCAGATGACAAATTTTGCGACATCTTTCAGAATTTAAAAAAAAAGGTATGATATTTCATGAGAATCGTCTGCCAGCAGACGATTCTCATGAAATATCATGCCTTATTTATTATTTTTGAAAAAGCGTCAAAATTTGAAATTGTCGTCTGCTGCAAATTATAGGTGGTGCTTTAAGGGTTAATGTTGTCTTACACTAACTCATTATTACATATTACAGGATTACCCCAGTCTGATATCTCAGGCTGTATACACTGGCTACTGTCATTGTTTCCCAGACTCCTACAGACAGTTTGGTGAGGAATTCAAAGAATATATGTGTGGTCTAGTCTATGGATGGATAGCAGGTAATTAAGGAAATAATTTCATTTTTTTATATTGCTGAAAGGATGAATGTCTAAAGTTCAGTTCAAAGTGAGTGTCTACTCAACAGTCAGGTGCATATTCTCCAAAAGTTCAAAAATAAATCACTTAAAGCAGTTGTTTTTTTACATCAAGAACAAAAATAACCTGTTTGAGTGAAAGTGTCTTTTTTCATCTTCATATTCTGGAGTTATCGTATTTTCATGGTCATATGGGTAATTTTATCTAAAAGACCTATTACATAACTTAACGATTATGCAATAAGATTATGTAAGCATTGTCTGGGGAAATTTGTACGCAAGGTTATTGAAGATCAGAAAATAAACTACTTTTTAACTTGAATCAGTTGAAGCCAGAATTCAATGTTGGGCCATCAAGGGGATGCGAGCAAAATGACATTTAAATGGCGTTTCACTGGTGGGCCAATGATGGCCCTCTTATAGTGGTGTTTGGTTGGTTCCTCTCTCACCCTCATCAACTAAAAATAAAAAAAAAAATAAAAGTTGGGGGGAAAGTTGGACCCCCTCTGACAAAACTTTCTGGATCCGTGCATGCCTATTGACCCCAAACATAGTGTTATAAAGGGACTGCACTGTACTTCTCTTTATTGAACAGTAAAGTACATGTGTGGGTTATCTAATAAGCAGTGCTTATGGCCCTTATTCATGCTATCTACATAGGTTTAGGTAAACAAAACTTTTGAGCGTAAAATTGTAAATATTTCCTTACCCACATGACTCAACCAAAACATATGTTGTGGGTACTCAAAAGAACCGTCTCAATGAAATGGTTCTTTTGAGCACCCAAAACATATGTTAAAACTGATGGGTAAGAAAATTTTTATAATTTTACGCTCAAAAATGTTGTTTATCTAAACCTATGCTTACCCATCAATTTTAACATTTGTTTACCGTCTCATTGAGGCGGTTCTTTAGGGTACCCACAACATATATATCTGGTTGAAAAATAAGAAAAATAATTTTTGGTACGCACTCTTAAATAAAGTCCAGTATCTAAGAAGTGAATAACAATGATACTAATTGGATGCACAGGTTAGTCTATCACAGCATCTTACTCTATAATAGCAGACTTGTTCACAAGGTGGATTATATATGTATTTCAGGTATTAAACCAGCCCCACGCTGTTGGCTAAAATGGAACATGGACAAATTAGAGCCTCCAAACATCAAGATGAGGGAAGAGATACTGAAGGCAAGGTCGAAAAAATGTATGTATGATTAATGAGCCGCGACATGTGATTTCCAACAATATGGCATTTCTACAAGTGTATGAAAGCGTGGTAGCTCAGTGGTTAGGCACTTGCCTCTGGTGCTAGAGGTCCCAGGTTCGATCCCCGCTTGCGGCGAGGAAAATTTCAGTGTCCGTACACGCTTTCCCTAGTGTCATTTGCAGGGATGACACTAGATAAGTGCATCATCCTTTAGATCGGGACGTTAACTGGATGTCCCCTGTGCAAGGAGAGTCACCCCTTGTGCAGGTTAAAGAACCCTACGGAAATTTCGATATGGTTACTTTTAGGCTTTCATCCTGCATCCCGGAGTGTACATAGTACACCTGCCGATAATACTCGAAAGAGGATCTGGCAGTATATAGAGAAAGGAAAAAAGAAAGACTCGGATGAGCCTGTGCAGCCTCCTTTTAGGCTTAGAAACACCAAATGATGTTCGGTCAGTAGCTTAACAATAATAGAATAGTCAAGCCACCAGCAAAGGCTCTGATCAGCCAGCGCGTATGCGCAGGCTGATCTGAGCCTTTGCTGGTCACACATACCACATTGTTGGAAATCTCATGTCACGGCTCATTTACTGTTGTACAATTTACTCTTGTTCTGCTGAATTCATTCATATTCTAAAGCTACCATCAGGGATTTTTTTTGCGATTTTGGGAAGGGGCCCTAGGGCCTTTCAGATAGGGAAAAGTAGCTTGGTAAACCCCTAAATAGGGAAATTTGTTATAGTTTACAAATACAGTCAAACCTGTCTTAAGCAAGCGGTCAAGGAATAATCCAAAATTGCTTGCTTAAGACAGGTGGCTGCTTAATAGAGGTTCAGCTAAGGTGGACATATGATTGAGGACTCGAAAGAATATTGGCTTCGAGTTGAGGATACCATAAAATTATAAAGAATAAGGTCTACACTGCTGCAGTTATTGCATTTCTTCATTAAAATATAAATAAAAAAATCAACAACATAACAAAATATGAAATAAACAAAATCATGTCAATTCAGTCTAAGAATTCCCGTGTATGTCAAAAGATTAGAGATAGCAATGCTAATCATATTTTTTCTAGAAACTAAAACTTGATTCTTGATAAGCAAATGCATACTTAATGGCCATCATACTAATGAACATGAAGAGAATGTTGTTAGAATTGTAAGTTTATTCAGGTGAAAAAGAATTGAAAAATGGTTCCAATTTTGTTTCTCAAAAATAACATCTTCTTTTCTCAAAAGCTATTGCTTGTTGACTTTTAGCAAAAATTGCATCCTTGTGTACCTCCAGCAAAGAGTATTACTTTGCATTTAGATTTTCACACATTTACCGTTAAACGTCTGTCACGGTATGGATGAGTGAACTTTGGCACCGGCAAAATGCTTTGATGTAGACAATTTCATCAATAGACTGGTTCTCTCCCTTTAATAGCTTGTCAGCATATTAAGATGGGTAGATCTAGGGGAGGGAACCAGACTATTTTATCAACTGACTGGCTGTACAACTGGTTACCCGCTTGCAATAATGGTTACCCGCTTACAAAAAATCAACAAGTGGTGTTCGTTTAGCGTATTCAAGTTTTCAATTACTGTCGACGCTGTTTTAATCCATATGTGCTAGTTTCCTGAACGATTTCGTAGTGTTTTATTAGCGTAAACACTTGAACTCAGTTGATTTCAGCTCTGTTGTGGTTCGACTGCACCACAAACTTCCAAATAGTCTCGACATAGGGTAGCGGCCGTTGAAGAATTTATTCTGGGTGACACCACTGCTGGGGAGTTTAATTGCACCAAGCATATGACCGGTGCAAAAAAAATAATCGATGAAATTTAATCGAAACTGGCCGCAACAACGCATAGAAAATTGGCCGTTTAAGGACACAATTTCAGTGTTTGGGGGCAAGTTTCACCGACCGCTGGCCGCGTTGGACAGGTGCACGCTTAAAAAAGGTGCATTTGCATTCAAAATCCTTGGGGGGGGGCTCTGAAATGGCCGCTTAAGGGAGGTTCACGCTTAATAGAGGTGGCCCCAACAGCAGGTTTGACTGTATGTCATTTTTGCTCAATAAAAAAACAAGTTAGCTATTACACACTCTATTGCCTTTAAATTAAGGGAGAACATCACCATGTATAGTGCTACCACGATATTATGACTATGTTTAAATTTTGTTTGTTTGTAAACATTGAAATCAAAACATTTGGGTGGCATATTCAGAAATCAGGTGTGGTTTTAAAAACTATTTGTCATCAGCATTGATAGCTCATTAGGTAGAGTCGCCGCCAGAAGAACATATACGTTGTCCACTCTGCACAGGTTCGAATCCCATCAATGTTTTATTTATTTATTTTTTCTTTAATATTTTCAAATGTATCTTGTAATCATTTGCTCAATAGTTTTAACTTTTATACAAAGTGTCCCTTAAATGATACATTAGCAAACCCTAAAACACATATGTGAGATGCCACGGAAAGCCTCAACTCAATAGGGTATGGACTGTTGCTGTAATTAAATAGTTATTCAGCAACAGAAATAATTTGGAATTGATTATGAGATATATTCAAACAATTGTATCAATAAACAAATAAGTGAAAATATAAATAAAAATTAAAGAAAAACAAACAAAAAAAAACTTGTATTATAACAGATGGATAAGAACTATTCATAATTTAGGTTCAAACAATTTTGTCGATCTTCACCTATAATTCAACTTATGTATTCAAGAAAGCTTTCTGTAAATTTCAGCTCCAACAGGTGTGAATTTTGACTTCCTGGATTCTCTGATTTCTAGCAACATCAGCCGATACGAGTCATCAAGTACCCTGTCACAGTCTGCATCTAACTATTCCATCACCTCTGGGGCTCAGAGGGGACGCAGGAAAGGTCTAGTGAGAAAGAAGAGTGGTGGGGTAGGGGAAAGAAAGAGTTCTGGAAGAAGAGGGGCAGCATCTTCCTCTTCCTCATCTTCTCATGAAAGTTAGTGTAATCTTTTCAAATCTAGCTATTTCACAGGTTTAGATATTTAAAACAAATTTTTGCGTTATATTGTAAATATATTCTTACCCATCAGTTTTAACATGTGTTTTGGTAGCTCAAAAGAACCGTCTCATTGAGACGGTTCTTTTGAGTACCCACAACATATGTTTTGGTTGAGAAATAAGAAAATCAGTTTTTTGGTACGCACTCTTAACTAAAGTTCTGTAATATAAATTATGGAGAACAGCTATAAGGCTATCTTGTAAATTATATTCTCATTGTAGAAAAATCACAATTTTTTGCGGTAAAGGAAAGGCAGCCCATGGTTTGAATCTTTTCAGCATTATTTTCCAACTTTACAGAGATGGACTGGCTCCGAGGTTATAAAACTTTTTCCATGTTCAACTCAGCTGTGCACGAAATTTATCCTGCTCATAAATGTTAAAATGCCAACAATTGTTGGCATTTAAACATTTATCAGCATGATAAATACTACATCTGAGAGACTTAAAGCAAGAAACTTTTTCATTTGTTGGTATTTTAGTTATTTTGAGAAGTTGAAATTTTGTGCTCAGTTGAGTTGAGCATGAAAAAGTTTTATAACCTCAGAACCAGGTCTCTATATTGGCATCAACTCTAAATTAGAAGAACAACATAAGCTTCCAGCTTTCATTCTTATCCTTTGACATTCTGTAACTTGTAAATGCTTATATGTATACTTTGTAAATCTTTATATAGAGGATCTTACATAAGTGCTTTTGTGTTTTATTGAATTTATTAAACAAGTTGGGGAAAAAAGATAAAATGTGAGGCTTGCCAAGCATTTTATTTCTTTTTTGCAATGAGTTTAAACCATTTAGTAATACACGAGCATGAAAGTTAGATTCTATTTATCTTCTGACATTAAGATTACTTTGAAATCTCATTTCTGCTGTAAAAACCTTATAATTTTGTCATTATGTAGGCAACGTTGTTATGGACGTCATAACATTTCCCAAAAATATGAAAACCACTGGTGGTTTATAAATATAATTGCATTGCATAATTTGGCTCCCAAACACGATGCCATATGATAAATGTGTATCTTATCAAGTTGATATAAAATATGTTTAAACTGATTAGTTTAACACCTTTTTTTAAAAATTTATTTGCTATCCTGTGAGAGGTGATTTATTCACTTTGTATATCTGTTAAGTTCCAACATATCATATGACTGTACAGCAGTGGCCCAGTGGTAGAGTGCTTGACTTGAGATCTAAGAGTTGATGGTTTAAGTCTCACCGGAGTCACTGCATTGTGTCCTTGAGCAAGACTATTTCTGCTTAGCACTGGTTAAACCCAGAAAAAGTCCTGACAAGAATGAAAATTGATGACTGGGACATAAAGCATCATATCCAAAACAGCCATAATTGAGCCACGACATGAGATTTCCAACAATGTGCGACCAGCAAAGGCTCAGACCAGCCTGCGCATACGAGCAGTCTGATCAGAGCCTTTGCTTGTCGCTTGAATATTCTATGAGTGATGAGCTACTGACTGAACATCATTTGGAGTTTCTAAGCTTAAAAGGAGGCTGCACAGGCTCGTCTGAGTCTACACTTGTCAAAATGCCACGTTGTTGAAAATCACATGTCAAGGCTCAATTACATCTGTACACTGAGCAATTCTTCTTCTAGTTGAGCTGTCAGAAACACCAAAATCCATGACTCAGCAGCCTGAGCGTGCTATTAAAAAGAAACCTGTGGACCCTAGGAAGCTAGTAGAGGCGCTCACACCGATTAGGGAGACAACATTTGAGGATTACGAAGATTCACAGATGGGATCAAAGAGTCGACAGTCAGAGCAGCTCCTCAAAATAATGGCAATGAAAGCTGCAAAGAAAGAAAAAGTGGAGGTAAGTACAGTACAGTCCCTTTATATAGAGGATCTTACATGAGTGTTCATGTTTTATTGAATTTATTAAATGAGTTGAGGAAAAGAGATAAAATGCGAATGTTAGATTCTATTTATTATATGACATTAAGATTTCTTTGAAATCTCATTTCTGCCGTAAAAACGTTATAATTTTGTCATTATGTACACAACGTTGTTATGGATGTCATAAGGTTTCCCGTAAATCTATAAACCACTAGTGGTTTATTGATTTTATTGCATGGTGTTATTTCACTCCCAGAGGTGACGTCATATGATAAAATGCTATGTTTGGGTTTCATAGGAAGTGAATCGTTTTAGAAAGGGACAGTTTTACAAAGGAATTATAGGAAAATGGTCATTTCCCTAAAATTCCTTTGTGAGATACCATGGTAAAAAAGTTAGGAACCACAACATGACAGGGCCGCATAGCGCAATCGGTAGCGAGTTTGATTGCTGTGCCTGGGGTTGTGAGTTTGATCCCAGTCTGGCCCTATGCTTTTATGGAGATTGATCATGAAATATCTTCTACAGTCATTCTCCTTCGGAGTTCTTCCGTTGATTCAAGAAGGACGTTGTCAGTTTTAAGCAAAAGTATGTGCACTGAGTACTGGTTAACCGCTTAGTCTAAACTTGCCCAGGAAAAAAAGTGTTGTTAGGCTAACTGACCGTCTTGACCATATCTGTTGACTGGGATGTTAAACCACAAACCAAACAAAAACAATGTGACAGTGTTATATACAAATCCATGTTATAACAAGGTGTGTTATAAAAGGACTGCTCTGTATTATAACTCCGTTTAGAAATTCTGTTGTAACGGTCTTTCAAAGTTTCTGCTTTTATACGTAATTTTAGGTCCTACATCACTATGAGATAGTTACTGGTGTATACCTCCCCTAATGTCTCCAGCAGGTCCAGTGCATGTGCAAGTTCTGGGCAAAGCCCTGATATCTTGGGAAAAATCATGAAATTGGGAAACTCACCCACAGACTAAGACAATTTGACATCCTTGAAACGCCCTTCATGAACAAATATGGAAACGCCAACAGTTTCATTATAGTGCTTTGGAGTAGTCATTTCAGTGGTCGAAAAGTTTGTGGGAAATCATCAAGTGTGACTACACACCGTATACCTAGAAACGTGACCGCAATTTTCTACGAGTTTGCAATAATTCTGTGCCCGATAAGTCAATTGTATATAAAACGGGTCTTGGAACAATATTTCAATCATGTTCAAGCATCTGAGAGAAACGGAGAGAGAATAATTGGATATAAAAGAAAAGTATCAAGCTTTTTACCCCCCCCCCCCATGTTGTTTTCGAAGAAAAGACAGTAGAATGCCATACTGATCAAATAAATAAACTTAGCAAACCATCGTCTAAAATCTAGGCACATAAACCATGAGCGGACTTGAACTAAGAAAACAACAAAGATTATAAATACATTTTATTTCTTGTCCGGTGAAACGAAGATACTATAACTCCAACTCTCTGTAAGGTTAACCCTCCATCCCTCCGTCTGTCTGTCCGCCCACAGTACAGCTCGAGATTCTGCAATAATAGCCAAAAAAGTAATAAAAAAACAGGTCAATGCATTTGATGTGATAAAATATTTTCTGTTACTATGGCAATGGAAGCAGTTCAAACGAGATACCTATTTTGGATATGCTCAATCCGTATTTGAGTAATGCAACCATGGTCTCACGGGACCTTTGATAGCAGTTGCATATAGAGACTCTTGTCAGCGTCTGCAGTGCTTTGGATATGTCAGGCCTTGAGCCCGCCAAAACAGAGGTACTCCTGGGCAGGCCTTAATGGGCGGAGACCATTACCAGTGGTTCGACGTTTAAATGTCTCCGTAGTGCAGGGCATATATTCAAACTTTGCAGAGGGAAACGTCAATATGTTTGTTATTCTCCGGTCCCAAGTGCATGGGGGGGGGGGTGCAAATAGCTGATGCATAATGCATGAATGTTTGCATGTATACAGGTACATGATCTACATGTATTTCAGGTGGCAATTTGAAGCAGTTCTGGCATATGTGGTGCCACAACGGTGCTCATAACACGAGCAATTTTGACAATGCCTGTGAAGGACGCGCCTAGAATTGACAACTTATTATCACAATCCCTTCACTCCTTGCACTTACATGTAATAAGTAGTATTTTAGGGTATATATGTAGATGTGGGGAGCCGTTGTTTTCATGAACAAAAGCAGAAAGATTCATCATTAGCTTACCAGTCCTCCAAATCATTTAATATTCGAGTAATGGGTGTGTTGTATTTTAAATAGACCATAGAGTTTTGAAGCGTATCAGTGAATATTGATGTATTTTATGTGGCAATCATCGTCAAATTGACTTAGTCTGTGGACGCATTTCTGAATTCCTTGATTTTTCCCAAGATATCAGCGATTAGCCAGAAGCTTTCACTGGTACAGAACCAGATGTGATTTTAAAGCTTGACCCTGTGAACCGTAAAAAATACCACTAAACTCTTTTCAGAACGTCTGTTGTAACGTTTTTTCAAAGTTCCTGCTTTTTTTCGTAATTGTAGGTCCAACATCACTATGAGAAAGCTGCTCATGTAGACCTCCCCTAATTTCTTAACTGGTTTGACTCTTTGCATGCTGGGTAATTATTTTTGCTTTTGTTGTCGTCTGCTTCAAAATTAACTTTTTCTAAAAGTTCTTTTCAGGAATTCTATAAGAGTGTGAAATGGTTTAGATCCAGATCAGGGTTGAAATGCTGTCACCCTCTCAGGGAATGTAATATCTATATTATTATTGTACCGAACATTGTTTCTTTATGCTCTACCTTTTCTCCCTCTTTTCATGGTGTAGAAAGTACCAAGGTGACACAATGCATAACCACTTGTTTATACAAATGAATGAAACTACTAGAATATCTTTCACAAAAGGGCTTTGTGTTTTTAACCCTTAATGCGCCAATCGCAACAAAAGTCATCTGCTTTTCTCGTCTGCTGAAATGTTTAAGAAGCCTCTATGACAAACAGTGTTGACCCAGATAAGACTGCTCTTATAGGAGCAGTCTGTTCTCGGTCCACGCTGTTTGCTTCTATGCTTAATTCGTCAGTAATGCTAGGCAATTATTTGCAGCAGACGACTTCAGCAGACGACATTTTCAGATGCATTTTTTTCTTGGCGCTTTTAGGGTTAAGTGAGCTCTTCAGGACCTTATGGT
Source organism: Loripinus fragilis (assembly GCA_964019695.1). Lineage (NCBI taxonomy): Eukaryota > Metazoa > Mollusca > Bivalvia > Lucinida > Lucinidae > Loripinus > Loripinus fragilis. The sequence goes on along the minus strand of OZ026516.1, from coordinate 44,543,011 downwards.
TCTCAGGGTACTTTTATTCTCATGCACACGGTGCATAGCACTCGGTCATGAGGGTGGTACAGAAACCATATATATATGAGCCGCGACACATGATTTCCAACAATGTGGCACTTTGACAAGTGTAGGCTCAGACGAGTCTGTGCAGCCTCAAGTTAAGCTTAGAAACTCCATATTTTGTTAGGTCAGTAGCTTAACAGTCAAAGAATATTGAAGCGACTAGCAAAGGCTCTGATCAGTCTGTGCATATACGCAGGCTGGTCTGAGCCTTTGCTGGTCGCACATTGTTGGAAATCTCATGCCATGGCTCATATATAGATAGAAAAATGTTTCCATGCTTGACCTGATGTTATGAGACTGAATAAAAGCAATTTTATATGATAAGCCTACTTACTTATTTATTTTTTTGCAGTCTCATCCAGCATGCAGAGGACCAGACTCAGTAAAGTCAGTATTCAACATTCAGGGACAGAGCCCTCTGGTGGCACATTTCCTACGAGTGAAGAATCTCTCACATGAGGCGGGGCAGTCTATCCTTGTACAGAGAACAGAACAGGAAAATCTTCCTCCATATCCTTGATAATAACAATATTAGTAACTCTTTATGGAGTAAATTGTTGGTAAACATGAAATGAGCTAGATTTTGGTTTGTTTGTACGAGACCTGTTTCTGTTTATTTGAACAAATTTGAATTTCAATTTTTGCGATTGCATATAAATAAAACAAACAAATGTTGCTTTTTTATACATAACAGACGTGTCCCTGGTATTACCAAATAGACAAGATGGCAATTTAAAGCATAGTCATAACACGGGGACGCTTAATACATCCCCACCCCCCCTTTGTTTGATTTTAAGAGCTAAAACGGATATATCTTCTAAGAAAATATGTATTTAAATGTGAGATTTTCTTTTAGGTTTAGAGGAACATTCAGTTTATTATTCAAATGAGAAACAGCATATGTCTGCCTGTTTTTGCTTGGCAAATGGGCTTATTAAGTTCTTCCATAAGAGTGACCAAATGGTTATCTCATATATGTGCTCATATATGTGTCTTAGAAGAATTTTGAAAAACAATTCTCAAAACTCACAGCCGAATCATTTTCTTAAATATTTGAAGTATCTATTGCAGATAAAACTGATCACCAAATATTGCATTTGAGTATTTTGCATACAATTTAGTCCTGCTATGGAAACTGTAAACCCTAAAATTTGATGTTCAAATTGCTTCCAAAAAGTAAATATCCAACTGGAATGCTTTATTTTCTAACACAACATACTTTAATTATTTATGCGCAATAAATATAAGGTTCCAAGAGAAAAACTTCACATCTTTTTGAGAAATCGTTTGAGGAAGATTTAGTACTTTTCGTTTCAGACAGCATTTTTAAACGCTTAAAATTTGACTAGTCATCTTTAGAGACTGTTTCAAACCAGATAATAAAAATTAAGAACTATTTTCTTGATAACTGCGTATTTCTGGAGATCAGACTAACCCATGGAAATCAATTATTACCAAATATAACTAGAAATAAATGAGTAACGGCATTTTCAGATTTGTTCAAATAAACAAGAAACACCTCTTGTATTGATGTTTTATGTCCCTGTCAACAATTTTTCAGTCATGTTAGGATGATTTCTTGTCTTTGGTGGAACCAGTACTAAGCAGAGGATAAAGTGTCTTGCTCAAGGACCCAATGCAGTGCCTCATTTGAGTCTCAAACTCACAACCTTTTGACCCCCAGTCTAACACTCTACCAACTGAGCCACCATGCTTCTCCTAGATTTTGGTACTTATTCATATGTGTAAAGTCATCCTTTAACCATGCATGCATCTAGTATGGCTAGAGGTATAAACTTTTGTCTGAGCCAATCAGACTCATCCACACCTCTGGTTGCATATGCCATACGCATCAAAATCTCAAGGACTTGTTACTATTTTCTCAGCCTTCCAATGATTTCGCCCAGATATTTTGTTGATTTATGACATCAGCCATATATATTCAATTTCACTCCAGACTCCCTTTATCATGGATGCTAACACTATGAATCCTGATCAGACTGCTCCTTTGTTAACAGTCTGATTTGAGACCATATGGTTTGCAATATTACAGTAAAACCTGTCTTAAGCGACCACACTAAAAGAAGACCAAAATTGGTTTTCAAGACTGATTATCGCTTAATGCAGGTCAAAAGTATTGCAGAATGCCCCAAGGGGAGCATTCTGCAATACTTTTGACCTTCATTAAGCAGCCATTTGTCATTAAGATCTTTGTTTTGTCTATTTTTGAGTAGCCGCTTAAGACAGGTTTTACTGTAACTACCAAAGTATATCAGTAGATAACCAAGCAGATGACAATTGTCATGAAAAGTGGGAAAATAGTTAAATAACGACATTATATGATCCATGTTTTATTTACCTTAACTATATTTACTATTGATGCTCCCACCTACAGAGATATAATGATTGAGAGCTTTAGGAAAGTGAAGAAATCAGAGAAAGAATACCAAGAGTAAGTCACTAGCCTTGGGCTCACTAGGGCTGCCACGTTTACGAAATTTGGTAAACGTTTACACGAGTTCCAGTAACCGAAACATTTCCGTTTACAGGAAACTTCCAGATTGACTTTTCATTATGCAGATCAGTAAAATCGCTGATATTTTTCATAAAAAAACTCTTTGAAAATGTACCTTGTGCAAATATTCGAAATTGTTTGGTTGAGTGTTGTGATAGAACACATTTCAAGTGATTGGAGAGTGATTGCAATATGCGCAGACTCATACATTACCGACATTTTCTTCAGTTGCAAGTGTGTAATTAATGAGTTGATACGCACAAGACATAATTGCCAATCATCACAATCGCATCAATACACATGCCGACAGGAAGTTAACAAAAAAAAAAAAAAAGTTTTAAGCCATGCACTTTCACATGCATCTCCACCAAATATTAAGATGTGACTTATAAATGCATGAATATAATTGCCAAGCAGTGACTGAGTGAGACGCTATTGGGGACATTTTTTATGGCCCGTTTAGCCACTGTCTGCGCAGGCGCAATACTCAAAGAATTTAAAAAATGCTCCCTATTGTATGATTATGTCTGTGAGCATCTCCGCTGTAATTCTAATTGCAGTAGATACTTTATCAACCACAATCAAATCTGAGAAAACAAACAAACTGATTGATGAGCCAGATCGGGATGTTTATTAGGAAATGCTATTAATAAACCATGATTCTGGTCACGTGCTAAAGTTTGTGTAATCTGTAGGCCAATTAAACGTTTATTGCAAAAACACGAAACGGTACTGTTTACACGTGTAAACATGGCAGCCCTAAGGCCCACAATAAACAAATGTTTGTTTGCCGCTTCCTAACTACGTACCAATCTCTAAAATATACAATTCATAGCACATCTAAAGCCTTGCTATCAAAGCCTTGCTATCAAAGTGCTTATCAGCATACTTTTCTCTGCCTTTTTTTGAAGAAATTTAAGGGGATAAAGTATTATCTGTGACTGTTTCTTATCAAACATTAGGTAGTAAGTGTGCAGATTTTTTTTTTTGAACATTTATTTAAATTTTAAAAGTTATCTCTGAGAAATTAAAAGAAACACTGTGTAAGTACATGTAACATGTATCTAAAAGGTCTGAAGGTATATGAGCCGCGGCATGTGATTTCCAACAATGTGGTATTTTGACATGTGTAGACTCAGATGCACCTTTGCAGCCTCCTTTGAAACTTAGAAACCTCAAATGATGTTCGGTCAGTAGCTTAACAGTCATAGAATATTTAAGCGACTAGCAAAGGCTCTGATCAGACTGCCCCTATGCGCAGGCTGGTCTGAGCCTTTGCTGGTCGCACATACCACATTGTTGGAAATCTCATGCACTGGCTCAATATTTTCTCGGGTCTGTATCGGTGTTAGATAGAATTTGAAAAGAAAAGACAATGATTATAGACAAATAAACAAGAAATTAGTCTTTTTTTTTTTCAGTTCTAAAAATGTTTCTATCTTATATTTATCATCAATATTCTATTCTTGCATGGGAATTCGTTACGCGAAGCTGTTTGAAGCCGCAAAATCCATGTTCAAATCATGAGATTCACGTGCTGTTTGAACATGGCTTTTACTTGAAAAAGCCTAAACTAGGCCCTGATTTGTATGCATGACGTTACACGGGAAAGCGTTGTGGCCGTGACTGACCATTTCGTCGACGTTTTCGTTCGCGAAAACGTTGCACGCGTATATATGACGTTGTGGCGACGTAGTGACGTTCGAAAGTTTGACGCTGTCGCCATTTTGTTTAGAGAAATCAAGGGTAAGAGAAAGGATATTTAATGTTTAAGCGATGTTTTCAGCGCAGTTTATACTGAAATCAGGTAAAATATGCAAGAATAACGATCACACATGTTTGTTTCATTGCATTAACACTTGCCAGGTCCCTCGGACGATGTTTGAACACTCGGCCTAGCGGCCTCTTGTTCAAACAGCTTCCTCGGGACCCGGCAAATGTTAATGCATGAAAAACCATGTGTGATCCCTATATTCAAATTCACTTGCCAATGTAAAAAAATGTTTGATTAGATATTGTCAAACATTTGCGACAGTTAATCCTGTGATATACTGTAGGAAACATGGTGCGGTGTCATTTTTCTTTTCATTGGCTGGTTAGTGGTTTAATAAAGATGCCAACCATTGGCTGTAGGCACAACTTAATACATTTTCACTGCTTCACTATGAAGGTACTAGTGTATTAGAATGCGGATAATCATATTCAAATTTTCATGTAGGAATGTATATTGTTGGATATAGAAGAAATTCTAATGTACTTGCAAATGCAACGCGACGTCTGATCGGGTAACGTCATAAATTTGCGACAGTATATCCTGCGATATACTGTCGGAAACCAGACGTCATTACGTAACGTCGCTTTTCATTGGTTGACAAGTGGATATATGCAGCTGGCAAGCAGTTTTATGCAGCTGGCGTCGCTGGACGTATAGGCGCAAAAAGTACACTTTCACTGTCTTTTTAAAGGGAAAATGTTAATAGTGTATTAGAATGGGGATAACCATATTCAAAATTTTCATTTGGGGAGGTATATCGTCGGATATACGTTCGGAAATCACGTTTTACAGCTCCGCTTACGCGTCGCCGTAAAACTAAATTTCCGACCGTATATCCGACGATATACCTCCCCAGAAGAAATTTTGAATACAGCTATCCCCTAAATGACTGCATTGGTGGTTGTCTTGATCCGAACATTGACACATTTCGACCCATTTTAGCGAATGCAGCTGTCCAGTATATTTGGCGATTTTACGTTGGTTGATGTTACTGCATCGTTTTCTATAATACAAATTGTCGGATATATTTTCGTAAATCAGATTTTACAGCTCTGCTCATGCGTTACGGTAAAATTAAATTTCCAACCCAGGAATATACCCAACCATGTACCTCCCCAAATGAAAATATTTGATCACAGTTATCCCCAAAATTTAATATATATTTTCTAGGATGTATGATAAGAGTGTAAAGGACAGTATAGCTTTTGGTAAACATCAGAGACACATGTTAAAGGAACACATGAGAAAACAGTCAGCACTGCTGGCACAACCCAATGAAGTGAAGCGACTCAGTGATCTTCTCATTTTAGAGTTCAGGGTAAGCTTAGTTCATAGTTTAGACACTTTTTTCAAGCCAAAATCATATATGAGCCGCAACATGTGATTTCCAACAATGCCTCCTTTTAAGCTTAGAAACACCAAATGACAATCTGTCAGTAGCCTAACAGTCATAGAATATTCAAGCGACTAGCAATTGCTCTGATCAGACTGAGTGTATGCGCAAGCTGGACAGAGTGGTCTGAGCCTTTGCTGGTCACACATACGGCATTGTTGGAAATCTCATTTTGGGGCTCATATCTACTCTACCAACTTTTCCACAAAACATAGCATTATAATTACCCATATCATAGAGGTTATGTCTTATTGGGCAGTGATTGGTACCATTCCGAACTACCTTGGCCAATTCCGTAGAATCAGACTTTGGATGTACACTGAGTGTCTACTTTGATAAAGTGGCACTGATGTCACAGAAACCATGCCAACACAATAGCAAGTTTGATTGCATTGAAACAAATGGTTACAACATTCCACAAGATGCTATATAAATGAAGTGTATGTGTTCTCGATAAAATATCGCTATAGCGATATTTTATTGAAAAAACATAAACTTCATTTATTCTGTCGATAAATCGTTTTGGGTAATCAGAATAATCAATTTTGATAGTTCTGAACTCGCATGCAACAGTACTAATTTTACTTAGCCAGTTCAGGCTAACAAAATGGGTTTTTTTCATACACAATACTATGCCTTACATACATCCGAGGCTTGATCCTCAAATTGAGCCGAGATTTACAGATTGTGATTGGTACCTGATAGATATTCCCCCCTACAATAAAGGTGAAAAAATTGTATATAAAACAGAATTCAGCATACTTAGTCTTATAAACATTATAGTACAGTATATAGATATGAAATCAAAGTGCCACAAATATTTGAAGTTTATTAAACCATATTTCTTTCAGAAATGATGGATAATTCTTGAAAGAATTGGTATTTCAGCTGTTTTTAGCTAACTTGAGCTATTATGATCCTGTGATGTCCGTCGTCAGTCAACAATTTGCTTTAAACAACATCCTCTAAACCACTAGGTTGATTGTCACCAAACTTCACAGGAATGATATTTAGGTGGTCCCCTTTCAAAGATAGTCAAAGAATTTTATTCCATGCAGAATACTGGTTGCCATGGCAACCAAAAGGAAAAACCTCAAAAATCTTCTTGCCAATAACTACCTGTCAGATTTCAAAATAATTTGGTACAAGTGACCCTCTACCAGAGTCATTCAAATCATTTTGGTTGGTTGAAAAACATGGCCCCCAGGGGGTGGCCAGTTTAAATCCTGTTAATTGTGTCAACAGAATCAATGGAAACTTTTCCATGTAAAGTCTTAATGAAGCTGATGATCTATCAAAATTCTTAGCTGGACATTGGGAGGAGCTATGCTTTCCTATACCTTTATAAACAGTCAGGTGAGTGATTAAGGGCCCGAGGGCCCTCTTGCTTATTATGATTGGGTAGAAATGCAAAGAGCAGCAAAGCAAATAGCAGATTCGCCTGATTAGGCCTTTTTGAAAACTGTATTTTAATAGAGAAGAAAATCTTAAAACTGTGTGGAATAGAAGACCACGCTTGAATTATTTTCAATGTAAACCTTTTTATACTGATGGGCTTGTGGTCTGACAAAATAAATTTGGGAGGGTTCATTGTGCATATGCATGGGTGAAAGTTTTCGGGATTAATTCTGAATTCAGGATTTTGAGGCTGACTTTCCATAGAAAGTCAGCCTCAAAATGCTGAATTAAGGAGATTATAATAGCTTCTTTGATTAGTTTTCAGATTACCTAAACACAATTAATCATTTCAACTTTAAATTGTCCATTTTTGTAGCCATTCTGCAAGTTTTAAAATTTGAATTACAAAAGTTCAGGATTTTTGAAATTTTGAACTTTCACCCATGTATTTCAGTCCCTGAAGATTGCTTGTATCTCTGCAAACAGTGTAGACCCAGATGAAATGCCACATTTAGTGGCATTTCATCTGGGTCTCCACTGTTTGCAAAAGTATTTTTCTATGGGTTTACAGTACAAAAAAAGTGTTAATATTCACCTTAACTGAGTTTGTGAGATCCCAATATATGTACAAACCCTTTCTTTGATAACGTCTTCCATTTTTTAAAAATATATAAGTATCCAGGGGTGTGGAAATAGTAAAAATTTTCTACTTGTCCAGGGACAAGTAAATAGCCATAATGTACTTGTACAAAGAAAATTTTACTTGTTCGATTATCTTATACCTTTCTGTGCTTAAACAATTTACACTTTCGAAAACAGTATGAAACCATGCAGATATCAACTCTCTTGTAAACAGTGTAGATCCAGATCAGCTGGCTTCTGAAGAAGCCAGCTAATCAGGATCCACTGTTTTCAGTGCAACATGTGAACTCATAATAAATAATCAAAATATGAAATACAAATTTTTATGAACTTTATAACAAATTTTGCACTTGTCCAAGGACAAGTAAATTGAAATTTTCAACTTGTCCTGAATGAAATGGGACCAGGTCGGACAAGTCAAGCATGGTATTTCCAGAGCCCTGATGTATCGATATGAGAAAATAGTACATTCTATTTGTATCTCTTTGCATGCTGGGTAATTTTTCATGTTTTTATTTTCATCTGCTGACGTTTTCAAAATTAACTTTTTCATAAAGTTCTTTCAGGAACACCATCAGAGTGTCAAACGGTGTGGATCCAGATGAGGAACAAATTTCTGTCTGTCCTTATCTGGATCCAGACTGTTTGCAGAGTTTATCAGCAGACAACAAAAGTCCCTGCTAGCAAGGAAAGAGTTGATATTTGAATGGACTGTTTGATTCTATTAATCAGCTTTTGGGTCACTGTAAAGCCACACCCCCAACTGGTTCCTATCTCCGTTAGCTATACGAGAGACAGGGACATTGCATACCACGTTGCGATACAGAAACCGATAAGCTATATAATATTACTGTTTCATTTCTTTGAATTTCAGCTGAAAAAATCAGGTGATTATTCAACCTTAGTAGGCATATATATGTTTTATATTGGTGAATAGAATTTTAACCTATGAAGTGCCGCCAAATATTTTCAGGGAATGACATTTTCAAATTTTATCGCTGTTTTTTAAAGCAAAACAAGGCTTGATATTTCGTGTGAATCATCTGCCAGGCTGGCAGATGATTCACAAGAAGTGTCAAGCCTATTTTTCTAAAATAATTAAGAAAGTTATCACACATTGTGTCATCTCTTTCATTTGGATTGACATTTTATGGGTTACATAATATTATATAGATATAACATTCTTGAGAGGGTGATAGTCGAAAATATCATCCCCAGGAATGTGATTATCAACCGAGGTGCAGCCGAGGTTGATAATCATATTTCGAGGGATGATTTTTTCGACTATCACCCTTTCAAGAATGTTATATTTATTTTATTATACCGAAAACAAATTCTACCCTTTTTTCCTCTACCCATTGTGCGGGAAGTTCCAATGCGCAATTTGCTACGAATGGATGAAAACAGGGTTGTGTTTGTAAACAGTTTTAGTGTTCAAGCTGATCATGATCGCCGTTTAAACAAATCGTGGCATAATCACTGAAGACGGCAAATTTAATAGGCCACTTAGCAGCGTCGCTTAGATCTACATTGTAGATGGAGTTGCTATGGATGGTGCGGTTTTGATGCAAAACCAAAAATTTCCCCACATCTATTCAATTTTGATTTCAGTGTTCCTCTCGTTCTAACTAAGAAAACGAGTACCCACACTTTATGTTTCTGACCACAAATAACGAAGTTATATGGAGATTAAAGTGACCAGGCCATGGCATCATACATATATCCGCCAGCGTCTCCTCGAGTATACGAACCGTACGCGCATCAAATTCGCGCATGTGATAGTCGAAATTATCGCAGGGTGATAGTCAAAATTACTGCCCGCCGGCCTATGGAGGTTTTACATGGGAAATTTATGTGAGGTATAATAAAAAGCATTGCATCATTTACAGGACAATTTTTTTTTGCTTTATATTAGTTGTTAGGTTTAACATTTTCTTGGAGAAAAAAATCAGCCCAGTATATTCAATTGCACAAGAAAAGTGTCTTTTTCACCCCCCCCCCCCCCCAAAAAAAAATTTTGTTCGCCATGACAACATTGGTTGGAGCTCATTGGAGATGCTTCCAAAGAGTGCCTATAACCAGTTCCAGTGGAGAAATAAGAAATATTAATTTGTATACGCCACTTATCTTTGTTTTTTTTTAAGTTTGTATGAATTATGCACTAGTCAATTGTTATTTCCCCCCCCCCCTTGAGTGTGGGGGATATTAGGGGATACCGACTTTTAACTCTGCTAAGTCTGGTATACATGTACACCCTGCACTGTTGGGATAATTTATGTCAAATCCCTGGTATTTGTTTAGCTTAATGCTGGATTACATTTGAAACTGAGTTGTATGGGATCCAAAATAAGGTAGGAAGGTAAGATACTTGAGAGCCCTTATTTTGACTAAAATTTTATAAAAGTTTCACAGGTTTAGGTAAACAAATTTTTTAGCATAAAATTGTAGTGTTTTCTTACCCGTCAGTTTTAACATATGTTTTGGGTGCTCAAAAGAACCGTCTCATTGAGACGGTTCTTTTGAGTACCCAAAACATAAGTTTTGGTTGAGAAATAAGAAAATTATTTTTTTGATACACACTCTTGACTAAAGGCCTGAAGTTTATCTGAATGTAAATTAAACTTTGGTTGTGATATTTGAAAGTGGATCACTTGAAATAAACTAGAGGACCTTACGGTCCTGAAGCGCTCACCTGATCTCCTTAATAATGTTAAAATAGGTCAAGATCAACTACGGCTTATAATGAAACATATTTTGTTTTATGGGGGTTGCGGCCATTTTGGTCAAGTGACATAAAACAATCTAATGAATACTCCATCAAACAGCCAAGTGATTTCAGAGGAAAAGATGTTTAGATAGGTATGAAACAGTCCAAATGAGTGGCCTTGGATAAAAGGTCACAGGTCAGCTTGACATTTGGTACTTACATAAAACCCTTGTCTCATTAGGTTAAACATATCTTGCAAGCATTATGATTTCGGCCTAAATAGTTATAGAAAAAAAGAACATTTCAAGATTTTTCCCAAATAAATGCATTAGGAATCAAATTTGACCTTGCCATAAAGTAGGTCAAGGCCAACCTAGATTCATCATTTGTGCAAATCTGGTAGGGCTCACATCCCCAATGCTACATACCAAGTCCCAAGGCCATTGGCCTTTTGGTTCCAGAGAAGAAGATATTGAAAGGGTTTTAACTGTATTTGGGCGTGGTGGCCATCTTGGTCATGTGACCAGTACAATTGGTGTAAATTTTGGCTAACCTATCACAAGGAGTCTTCATATGAAAATTGAGTTCGAATGGCCTAGTGGTTTCTGAGGAAACTATGTTTTAATGTGTTGATGGGTCTCCTATATGAGCGACCTTGGCTGAAAAATAAAGGTCAACCTTGACCTTTGAAACTTATTTATAGCCATTGTCTCATTTGGTTTAACATATCAAGTGAGAATAATGACTTTGGCCTCAACAGCTTTCAAAAAAAGAAATTTTCAAAAAAAATCCCATTTAAATGCATTAGGAAGCAAATTTGACCTTGACGTTAAGTAGGTCAAGGTCAACTTAGGTTCATCATTTGAACAAACTTGGTAGGCCCCACATCCCCAATGCTACATACCAAGTCCCAAGGTCATCGGCCTTCTGGTTCTGGAGAAGAAGATTTTTAAATGGTTTTTACCATATATGGGCATGGCGGCCATCTTTGTCATGTGACCAAAATATTTTGCATAAATTTTGGCTAACTTATCATAAAGAGTCTTCACATGAAATTTGAGTTCAATTGGGCCAATGATTTGTGAGAAAACTGTGTTTTAATATATTGATGGGACTCCATTATGAGCAACCTAAGCTGAAAGGTCAACCTTGACCTTTTGAACTTATTTATAGCCATTGTCTTATTAGGTTAAACATATTAAGTGAGAAAAAGGACTAAAGCTTCCACAGTTTTCAAAAAAATCAACTTTTCAGAATTTTTCCCATTTAAAAGCATTAGGACGCAAATTTGATCTTGACGTTAAGTAGGTCAAGGTAAACCTAGGATCATCATTTCAACAAACTTGGTAGGCTCCACAACCCCAATGCTACATACCAAGTCCCAAGGTTATGGGCCATCTGGTTCTAGAGAAAAAGAATTTTGAAGGGTTTTTACCATATATGGGTGTGGCGGCCATCTTGGTCATGTAACCAAGACAATCTGAACAAACTTTCGTTCCCTCATCCTAAGGAGTCTCCATATGAAATATGAGTTCAATTGGCCCAGTGGTTTCAGAGGAGAAGATGTTTGAAAATGTTGATGGACGAGCGACAGACGGACGCCGGAGTCATTGGTATACTATTAGCTCACCAATGAGCCTTCGGCTCAGGTGAGCTAAAAATCAAGGTCACACAATTAATCCAACAGAAACGCTTTTGAGTACTCATCAATCCTAGTTTTTGACCCTACTATCTATGCAAGTTCTAGATATGTTTTAATCATAAGTCACATTGGTTCAAATGAGAGTTACTAGGTTAAAGAATCAATTGGTGCCTCACTGTCTCAGTGCTGGTACAGTACCATGTACTTATAAAGCACAAGTTGATTCATATTATATTTATTAAATAGCATTTATAGAGAAAACAGCTTATTGTAGATCTAAATTAGTATTTAATTTATACATAATTGAATTACAGTAAAACCTGTGTTAAACGGCCACTCAAAAATAGACAAAACAAAGGTCTTGATGACAAATGGTAGCTTAATGAAGGTCAAAGTATTGCAGAATGCTCCCCTTGGAGCATTCTGCAATACTTTTGACCTGCATTAAGCGATAATTTGTCTTGAAAACAAATTTTTGGTCTTTTTGAGAGTTGCCGTTTTACACAGGTTTTACTGTATATTGATGGGCCCGCTCATGAGATTTCGGTTCTTATTTCATCTGTGTTAAGTTACTCTTTAAATGTATCATATGAACAGCTACCTAGTGGGGCTATAGGCATAAATTTTGTCCCAAGACTCCATATGTCCACTCATATTTTATGTAGCCTGTGGAGAGGTTGTGAAAGCTTGTCTGGACATTTTCTCCTGGTACAGTAAAACCTGTGTAAAACAGCCACTCTCTAAAAGACCGAAAATTGGTTTTCAAGACCAATTATCGCTAAATGCAGGTCAAAAGTATTGCAGAATGCTCCAAGGGGAGCATTCTGCAATACTTTTGACCTTCATTAAGCTACTATTTAACATTAAGATCTTTGTTTTGTCTATTTTTGAGTGGCTCTTTTACCCAGGTTTTACTGTACATGCATTAACCGTTTGTGTACTGGTAATTCCAGGGGTTGCACAGGCTTGAAAAGTACTTGAATTTAGAGGGCTTTCTTGAAAATTCCTTGAAAAAAACTGCCTTGAAAAGTACTGGAAAATCACTCAAAAGCCCTGAAAAGTCCTTAAATTCTACTATTTTCTGTAGGACTTTACACTGTTCATAGAGACCTAAATCAGTATAAAATTGTTGTGCCTTTATTTGGTGCAGCAAGTGCTGCACCAAATAAAGGCACAACAATTTTATAATAATTTTCCAGTACTAATGTCTCCATTATCCCGGTCTAGCATTTCTGAAGTAGAATTTACGCTAAGACGAAAACATTTTTCAGAGAAAGAAATACAATATTATTTGGAAAAGATAACCTCTGACCCCTGAATATATACATAGGACCATCCAAAGTGTATTGTATCAAACCAAAGGGAAGAATTTATTAGTACATAATACCACCTTTTGATGCCTTTGAAAAATCAAGTATGTGAAAATATTATGGAAAATGGAGCATTTGGTCCTTTGAAAGGAGCAAATGCTCCATTTTGCATAATATTTTCAAAAGTACTCAAATTTTCCTTGAATTTTCCCAATGTTGTATAAAAGTAAAAAATGTTGTCACAATCTAAAAATAGCCTATAGAGTAAAGGGTTAAGTACCAAAATCTCATGAGCTGTTCAAAGGCTTACAAGTATATTACAGTTCATAAGAACAATTAGATATTTTTCTAGGTGACAGCTATATTTATAGCTATCAAATGGTTATTGATTTGATAGTGGGGGGGGGGGGGGGGGGGGCTGACCCCTGACCTTGGGAAATACATCACATCACACTTTAGAAGAAGAAAATTGAGTACCACTGTAGTTCTTTTAAGTGTTTACTGACTTATATTAAAGCTTGCAGCTTGCTGCTGAGTGACCTACCATAAATAGGCATTGCTTTTATTAGCAAAATTGGATTACTTATGGTGTTTGTTTTTTTTGCTAAATGCTTGTTCCAAATAAAAGTAATAAACCTATAATGATGAAATCTTTTTCTCAAAATTGTGAATTTCAAAACATACACACTTTTCAACGTTTTCCCTTTACTTAAGTATTCAGCGAATATTAACTAGTTTGGTAGCCAATACTTTCTTCATAAAACCGAGAACACAGTGAAAAAAGGATACCCGACTATCACTTGTATATTACCCAAAAGTAAAGGAAATAAGCTAGGTGGTACTCAAAGACATCACATGTAAATGCATACAGATCAGCAAAATATGCATTATAGTAGGTACACATTTAATTTTAAATTGATTTTTGGATGATTTTGATTGCATAGTTAAGCAAAAATGCGCCTTATCAGGGCTTTTGAGTGATATTTTCCTGTTGCTTCCTGTTTATACTTCAATATTTTCTACATGGTGCTACATGTTTATAATGTTATTGGTAAGACAATCACAATACAGTAAAACGTGTGTAAAACGGCCACTCAAAAACAGACAAAACCAAGATCTTAATGACAAATGGTAGCTTAATGAAGGTTGAAAGTACTGCAGAATGATCCCCTTGGAGCATTCTGCAATACTTTTGACCTGCATTAAGCTACTTTTGACCTGCATTACGCGATAATTGCTCTTGAAAACCAATTTTAGGTCTTTTTGAGAGTGGCCATTTTACACAGGTTTTACTGTATTTTTTTCATTTCAGTAATTCTTAGGCACTTATATTATTTTCATATTGTTTTAAGGGTAATCAAATTCATCAATGTTTGTTCATATTGCTAAAGGATCTTTATTGAGATATAAATATATAGTATTAATATTGCTTTAAGGACAATGAGATTTAACAATGTATATTCATGTATATGTTTCTAAAGGGATAGTGAGAAAGATGTTTTATTTTAATGCTGCATAGAGGATAATGAGATGAATTCAATGCAATACAGTGCAGTCCCTTTATCAACCTATTTATGGCGAATGTATTTTCCCACCCCTATCAAATGGACAAGTCCATTTCCAATTTTAGGGTTGTTGGGTGGTATTTTTCATTTTCATTCAAATTTTAAAAGAAACAGTGGAGAACCTGATCAGACGCCACATTTTGCAGCGTCTGATCTGGTTTTGCACTGTTTGCAGATGTCCCACAAAAAGGATGCTAGGCTTTTATGGGTTAAACTATGTTTTGGGTCCATAGGAATGGGCTATGTAATAAGTGAGTCCTGTTATAAAGAGACAATTTTATGAAAGAATTATAGGAAAATGTCCATGATTTTTGCGGTCATTTTTATATAATTCCTTTGTAAAGTTCTATGGTAAAAACATTTGGGAGCTGGAATATGACATTATATCCAAATCTATGTTATACTGAGGTGTGTCAATTAAAAGGGACTTCCACTGCACTGTATTTGTTACTACATTTTGTTTAAGGATAGTCCACTACTTTATGAGCCAGTGCATGAGATTTCCAACAATGTGGTATGTGCGACCAGCAAAGCCTCAGATCAGCCTGCGCATATGCGCAGTCTGATCAGAGCCTTTGCTAGTCGCTTGAGTATTCTATGATTGTTAAGCTACTGACTGAACACCATTTGGAGTTCCAAAACTTAAAAGGAGGCTGCAGAGGCTCATCTGAGTCTACACATGTCAAAATGCCACATTGTTGGAAATCTCATGTCACGGCTCAATTGTTTCACACTGGTAAATGTATACGTCGATTTGGTGGTATTTACGCGTATTGCCGGTACTTCATAGGCGGGAAGTGGTAGATATTGGTGTTAATACTATATAGAAAAACATGCCATATGCCTAAAGGACTATAGAATTAGATCATTTTGAAGTATTCGGCATGCACATGGTGATTTATGTAAGCATTTAGGAATAGATTGGAGTACCAATCTGATGATCGGTACTCGAATCTTTTCATAAATGCTTACATAAATCGCCATGCACATACTGAATACTTAAAAATGATTGAAGTCTATAGTCCTTTAGGCATATGGCATGTTTTTCTATATACACCAATACCTACCACTTGTGGTCTATGAAGTACCGGCAATGCTCGTAAATACCACCAAAGCGACGTATACATTTACCAGTGTGTATTTTATTAATGTTAAGATACTACAATAATTCTTTTTTGTTGCTATAAGGATGGTATTGTTACTGGTAAGTAATCTTAAGAGCTATTATATTTCTACACTGGGTGAATTACGTTTGAGCGGAAATCATACCGTGACGGAGTATGAAATGAGCAGAGAACCATACAGTCAAAAGAGCGGATGGATAAAACATTGAAATGAGTGAATTTTCCAGGTAATGACCTTTAAATAAGTATTCGCTAAGTTGTATTACCTGTAATGGCCAACATTGCTCAGTCCTTAAAAGGTGATTTGGAGTGCATTACAGTGGCGAATCTAGGGGCAGTTCAGGGGGTTCGCTCCACCCTTTCCGCTATTAAATATTCTATGAAAATGAAATAATTTGGTCTCAATGAGACCAAATTATTTCATTTTCATTGAATATTTAAGATAAATGAGATAAGATCCACAAAGCGAAACCAACATCTTTTATACATATGAACCCCCTTTCCAGGAATCCTTGATCAGCCTCTGCATCAAGATCATGTTTACCTGGAAAATTCACTCATTTCATCGATTCAAACAGCAGCTCTTTTGCCTTATGGTTCTCTGCTCTTTCGTAAAAATAAATCTGCTCTTTCGTATCATGGATCTGCTCAAACGTAAATCTCCCTCTACACTATATCTTGCTGTAAATGATATGCTTTAACAAGATTACATTTCTTTTATCATACAGCTTGTTAGTGAGTCCCCTACCAGTTGCGGGTTTCGTCTATTTGACATTGTGTGTCTGCCAGGCCTAATACAATCTACTAGGTCTTGAGACAGCTTTAAAAGTATTTTTGCTTTGTGAAACTTTACATATGGACAAAAGATGAAAGGGAGATAATCAATGTGGTTTTCTTTCAACATAGATGATGAATGACATAAAAACTGAAAAAAAAAAAAGATCTTGAAAATTCAATTGCACAAAGCATTGATTAAGAGTTTAGCTATTTCTAACCTCAGTAGGGTGGACTAGAGCTCTATTTTGACCATTTGCACAATACAGGGTATTTTTGGTCCTGTGAAAACCAAAAACTCTAATATTTTAGCAATCCTGAGCTGAGGAGGTTGGTTAATTTAACTATAGAGTTTTAGCCATTCAGACTGACAGGATTCCATTTTCCCTGTGTTGTGATGATATTGATGTTTCTTTTTTACTCTTCTTGAGTGCAATAGGTTTAAGAGGTATCTAAGTAAGTTGATTCTCTCTTTAGGAGAAGGCAACAGGGACTGAGATTGACACACAGCATTATATTTTTTATATTGAACAAAATTGCAGTTATCATTGGAAAGAAGAGGAAGCTGGTAGGGGACTTCAGGTCACTTCAGTATATATCTTGCAGTACTCTGTTACTTGTACTTCTCAAAGTAGCCTTTCATATGTATTAACCCCAAACATTCAAACAAGCCTGTTCTGCCTATTTAATTTGGATATTTTCTCATAACATGGAAGTTTTTTGTTTTTTTTTGAACTGTTAGCCTGGCTCCAGTCTTGGAGATATTTTTCTTCAAACAAGAATGCAGGAAGAAAAACAAACTGTTATATTTCTGGAACCAGTCTGTATAAAGGTGAATCAATGTTTTGGGTAAATGCTATATTTTCTATATGCTTATAACATCAGGGTTCACACAGGCAAGAAAATGCATTGAGAATAAGGGCTTTCTTAAAAAGTCCTTGAAAACAAATCTGTCTTGAAAACTGTTGGAAAAAGAACTTAAAAAATGCTTAAATTTAATATTTCTGTGGTTCAAATGGACACAAAATCAGTATAAAATTTGGTTTACTTATTTTTGCCAAATAAAAGCATAGCTTTATGCTTGTTTATAGTAAGCCGACATCTTGGTTATATCGTAATAAGTTCTGATGGATTTTTCCTTACATATTGATAAAATAAGTTTGGGATTGTCCATTTTGTACTTTAAGGGGTTACAGGTAGAAGTTTCTAAATTATTATGTTACGAATTTTTTAAATTCTTAGCAAACAGTGCAGATCTAGATGGAATGCAGCATTATAATCTTGGTCTTCCCTGTTTGCCAAAGCACACATTTAGGGGTTTCCAGTATACAAAGGGTTAATGGTCTTTGGAAAGTCCTTCAATTTTATAAAACCTTCCTTGTATGAACCCTGTATACTGTAAATTCGGAAATTTTCGCGAGAGTCTAATTTTCGCTAACTTCGCATCTGCAAAGTTTCGTGAAAATCAAACCCTCGCAAATTGGCGATATCACTTGTCGTATACTGATATAGGTAAATCATGCATTGTTTGCAATGTGTTTACGTCCCAAGTGTGTCTTTTAACGCTATTCGGGAAAATAAAATTCTCGCGAAAATTTCCGAATTTACAGTAATACACAATAACAATCAGCATCTAACCTATTTTTGTCTAGTGGACTCATCTTCCTGACATTGGACAGGTCCATTTTCAATTTAGGGTACAAAAAATGGACTTTGCCAATGCTATGGGATGGATGATTCCATTCAACATAAATGAGTTACAATTTTAGTTTTATAACATGATGTTTTTAGATGTCTCAGTTTTAGATTTTTAGGAATAATTTTCTCTTTCAAGAAATAGACTATATTTTCTATTATACTTTTGTATCTAGATGTGCTGTCTTTTCAAAAACCAAAACAATTGTGATGACATGTGATCACAACATTACATTTGTACAGGGCATGACACAAGAGATTGGTACTTAATGCTTGAGTCCGGTCAAACATATTCATTTAATTCAAGAGGAATTTTAAAATGGTTTCTTATGTTAAATGAATATTGAATATTTGTGCTGTCAAATATATTAATTTTGAAAAAAAAAAAAAAATCAGCAGATGACAAAAAAAGCATGCAAAATTAGTTTTCTGCTATTTTCTACTGGATATGTCTGCATCTGTGTTTCTTAGTAGCTATAGTGCAACCACACTCTATGATAATTCTGTCACCTCTTTACTTAATTTGGCTTAGGAGACCTGTAGATGGGCTTATCCACAGTGTAGAACCAATTAAGTGGATGATAACATCCTATCAACAGTTTAGGTCATATGGAGACAGGGCCACGGCTTAGAGTCTCATCCCACAGACTGAAAGAATCAGGGATTGAACTAAGGAACCCCCTGGGCTGGGGTACAAGGCATGGTATATCCACTACACCACAGCAGCTCCTAGATATTTTTTTAATGTTTGCGCTGTGCTTAACATAAAAGAAAATTAGCCAGCCCATATGCATGCATTACCAGGGAAGGCTGGAGAGTCTTCTCTGCTCAAGTACATAAGGTATAATAAAAGCATAGCTTTATGCTAGTTTATAGTAAGCAGTTATCTTGAAAACTCAGACCAAAAACTTGACCTCTAGCTTCACTGAATATGCTTGCATGCATATTTAACTCTTTCCTTGCTAGTGATGACTTTTGTTGTCCGCTTATAATCTTTGCAAATAGGTTGAACCCAGATCAGGACAGACAGAATGTCAGTCCTGGCCCAGAGGTTATAAAACTTGAGTTCATTCTGAAACTCAAAATAAAGCGCAAACATGTCCGCAAGCAGCCAATCATTGTGCTTTATTTTGAGTTTGAGACTGTACTCAAATTTTATAACCTCGGGCCTGGTCTGGATCCAAACCATTTGACACTCTGATAGTGTTTGTATAAGAATTTTTTTGAAAAAAAATACCTTTGAAAAAAGTCAGCAGATGACAACAAAAACATGAAAAATTACGGTACCTATCATGCAAAGAGTTAAACCTGTGTGATTTACCATTAATTCTAATACATCTCGCCTACAGAGTCAGTGCTAAAGAAGTGTGATATGTCAAACAATAATTCACAGTTCTGAAAGCGAGAGGAAAGTGCGTGCTAGCTGACGTCATTTGCTGCTGGAAAATGACGTCATTTATGGCGTTAGACAGTGTAACATTGTTTTTATGCTTGAAAGACGTTACAAATACATGTAAACGAGTGCGACGTAGTCTAAGTATTAGGGGGAGTTCTTCAGTGCAATGGCGGAAAGTTTGAAAAAGCTGAAGACTTCAAGTGTGTTTTAGTTGTTTATTGTGTGTTAGAATTGAAATAGATCAGCTCTAGTGCGTGAATTATTGAGTAATAATTCACTGTTCGTTGGTCAGTTGTACGAAGATAAATCACTCGCGCTGCACGCTCGTGATTTGATCTTCTTTATAACTGACCTCCAAACAGTGAATTATTACACAACAATTCACTGCTAGAGCTGATCTATTTCTTAATTAAATGGCACATGTTTTCCATCTTTTTTTAGCTCATTGTCTGCTAGTGATCGATGTCTGCTGATATCCTTTGCAAACAAGTTGGACTCAGATCAGGCCCGACAGAATGTTCGGGCCTGATCTGGATCCAAACTCTTTGACACTCTGATAGTGTTCCTGAAAGAATTTTTTGAAAAGTAAATTTTGAAAAGTCAGCTGATGACAAAAAAAAGTCATGAAAAATTACCCAGCATGCAAAGAGTTAGTTTGCATGCCTGCAGATTTTTTATGCTCCCAAAGTTGAGGGCATATGGTTTTTGAACTGACCATCTGTGTGTGCGTCCGAACAGTGTCCAGAGAATATCTCCTATATTACTTGAGGCAGGAATCCCAAATTTGGTGTGTGGATACACCTTGGGGTCCCGGAGTGTCACATACTATTTTCGGATCACTGTGACCTTGACCGCTGGCCTCAGTTCTAGAATAATCGTGTCTGGAGCATATCTCCTATATCAATTCAGGTAGGAATACCAAATTTGGTGTGTGGATACACCTTGGGGTCACAGACTGCCGCATACTGTTTTCGGGCCATGTGTAATGACCTCTGGCCTCAGTTCTAGAAAATTAATTTCGGGAGCATATCTCCTATATTACATGTATTTGAGGTAGACATCCCAAATCAGGTGTGTGGACACACCTTGGGGCCCCGAAGTGTCACATATTATATTTTTGGGTCACAGTGACCTTAACCTCTGACAAATTGTGTCTGGAGCATATCTCCTATATTAATTTAGGTAGGAATCCCAAATTTGGTTTGTGGATACACCTTGGGGTCTCGGAGTGTCACATACTATTTTCAGGCCACTGTGACCTTGACCTTAATTCTAGAATAATCGTGTCCTGAGCATATCTCCTATAATATTGAAGTAGGAATCCAATATTTGGTGTGTGAATACACCTTGGGATCCCTGAGTGTCGCATACTGTTTTTGGGTCACAGTGACCTACCCCTGGCCTGGGTTCTAGAAAAATCATGTCCAGAGCATATCTCTTATATCATTTTAGGAAGGAATCCCAAATTTAGTGTGTGAATACATCTTGGGGTTGTGGAGTGTCTCACACTGTTTTCGGATCACTGTAACCTTCACCTCTGGCCTCAGTTCTAGAAATATCTTGTCTGGGGGCATTTCGTCACATTGTGACACATTTCTTGTTTAGATACACTTTTTATAAAAGAATCTTTCATGGATACCATCAGAGTGTCAAACAGGCTAGAGTCACCTAGATCAGACTTGATATTTAGTGAGAATTGATCTGGGTTCAAACTGTTTGCAAAGGTTTTTGACCTAAGTTAACACTAGTAGAGAAAGAGATACCTTTCTGAAAAAACTGTTTAATAAAATGACAATTTCATGTTTGCATAATAAACTTTAATTGGACATACCAGTACCCAAATAATTTGTGGTCAGCTGATACAAAATACTGCAGGTCTTAGATTAAGCAAGATTATAGGATTGTTTTGTTTGTTGGATTTGATTCTTTGCATCTCAGTCAACAATTTTTCAGTTATGTCGGGACAAGTCTTCCTGGCTTGAACCAGTACTTGAAGCAAGGATTAATATGCCTTGCTCAAGGACACAACACAATGACGCCAGTGAGGCACAAACCGACAACCCCTCGGTCTCGAGTCAAGCACTCTACCAATCAGAGCCACTGCGCTCCCTCCATAGAATTGTAGTTCTATTGAACGCAAAAGGGTTAAATGGAATTGGCTTGGTAGTGTTTAAAGAAAAGCATTAAATAAGCTCCAATCTGAAGTAGTGATTGTTAGAGTGGTATCCAATAGTCTTAGACATTTTTCTAGTTATTTCTATTGTTTCAATGTGGTTCCCATTGATGTTGACTTCTGATTTTAAATTTTCTTGCTCAGTTTTGTAGCACCAAATTTCCTAAAATGGAATCTTCCATTTGATCTGAATTTATTCATCCTAGCCCTTAAAACGCCAATCACAACAAAAGTCGTCTGCTTTTGTCGTCTGCTGAAATGTTTTAGAAGCCTTTCCAACAAACAGTGTAGACCCAGATCAGACTGCTCCTATAGGAGCAGTCTAATCTGGGTCCACACTGTTTGTCTCTATACTTAACTTTGTTAAATAATGTTAGCAAAAATTTGCAGCAGACGACAAAAGCAGACAGAAATTTTCAGATGATTTTTTTTGCTGGCATTTAAAGGGTTATCAATATCAGGGACCAAGCTAGGGGGCGACTAGGGCGAAATAGTCGCCCTAGGGGCTAAATGGGACCCAGGGAGAAGTGGGAGTCTCCCTAAAAAAAAAAAAAAAAAAAAAAAAAAAAGAAATTTTTTTTTTTTTTTTTTTTAGGGAGACTCATTTTCATTCTGTCACCACACAAATGCAAGCTATGGTGACATTATCAGACAATCTACTACCACTGCATTGTGTTTCTCCTTCCATTAAATGGCAATAGTATGTGTAATGGCTAATAATTGCTTCTAAATTGACAGAAAATGCGGTAATTTTGCGCTAGAACTTCTCCCTATCTGACTGTCACTTCTCCCTAATTTTCCTGCAGGTAGAAGTCACTTCTCCCTAAAATTCTGGGCCAGCTTGGTCCCTGAATATAAAATTTTCTGAAGAAAGCGAACAAATAGTCCCTTGTATAGGGCCAGTTAAGCAAAAATATTTTGAGTAAAATTGTGATTTTTTTCTTATCTATCAGTTTAAACATGTGTTTTGGGTGCTCAAAAGAACCGTCTCATCGAGACGGTTCATTTGAGTACTCACAACATGTGTTTTGGTTGAGAAATAAGAAAAATAATTTTCAATTACGCACGCTTATCTTGGGGCCTGGTCCCTTATCAGATGTACTGCTCATCTGAAGCAGGCTGACCTAGGACTATTTTGCACATGCTTTTTGGCTCTGGAACTCAAACAGTTAAGTGTTTCTTTGCTAGCGATCACTTTTGTCGTCTTCTGACAACCTTTGCAAACAGTTTGGATCCAGATTAGGACGGACAGAATGTCGGTTATGATCTGGATCCAATCATTTTGACACTCTTCTAGTGTTCCTGAAAGATTTTTTTTTAAAGTTAATTTTGAAAACAGTCATGAAATATTACCCAGCATGCAGAGAGTTAAACTTTCACTATTTATCTACTTTCAGAGAGATCCTGATTCAATATCTGCTGGTGCTAATGCGGCTCTAGAGCAGGCTCTGATGGCACAGGACTAGCAGGTGTAAAGACTTCAGTCAACACACAGCAACAGAAGTTTACAGATATGAAATTCTTAGAATCTGATATTTGGGATATGGTGTTTAACTGGTTGTATAATAAATTGCCTCCTTTTGGAGTCACTGGAAAGCTCTTCAAAAAGATTTCGGAAAAAAACTGTATTGGCAGTTCTGAATTCAACCTAATAAGCAATTGTTGTGTAGATAACTTTTTCAAAATTCTATAGCATCTTTTGAATACAGTGAAGATCCAAATGATCACACATTTTCATCCCACACCGTGAATATAGAGAATACCTAAGGTGAGTGTCTTTTGATTCACTCTTCGAACAAGTGGATATGAGGTAATGATCGATTTCTGTGTTGATTCAGTGTCATTGGGGACATCATTCAAAAAGTGCAACGTCATCAGTATAATGGCTTATGCCGTGAGATAGACAACGTTTGTCAGGCAACATACAACCCTCGTTAATCTGAGAGGTAACTGATAATGATTCATATTTGAAATGAATTGACTGGAACTCAGAACAGAAGTTCATAATTATACAAAAAAAAACATAAAATGCTAAGTGTGGGCTTATCAGTTCATATGCACTTATTAGATTGAATGTGGTAATTACCATGCATGCTCTGATAGGTGTGAGTCTTGAATAGCTGATCTGGGTCTCTAGTTTTAAAAAACTGGTATAAGATTTTGAAAAATTTTGTGCACTGTGTGCTTATTGAACATTTGAAGTCTTTTACTGTAAAGTCTGAAATTTTCGTGAGCAATCTTATTTTTGAAAATAGCTTTAAAAGACATATATTCAATGTTCAAACTTTTCGACTAAGGCATGATTTACCTATATCCGTAAACGACAGAGTGATTTTATCATTTGGCGAGGGTTTAATTTTCAGGAAACATTGCATATGCCAAGTTCCACGAAAATAAAACACTTACGAAAATTTCCGATTTTACAGTATGAGAAGCAAACACTGAAGTTAGATCTGTAAAATGGAAATGTGATATTCAGTTTTTAATATGATGCATTTATTTTTCTACTATTTAAGTTTTTTTTTTTAATAAAATTCATCGTCCCCATTTCTATTTTGCTATTAGATATAGTATCCCGCCACACAATAGGGTCAAGATACATGTATAAATTATGTAAAACATGTTGCTTCGGTCCTTTAAGTTTGTGGTGTGTTAATGTTCATTATGTGGTAACTCTATCAATATGTATGATAACTGGAGTAAAAATAGGTGCATTTGATATATGTGAGGTTTGATTGCATAGCATCAAACATGAGAGATATACTGTCATAAATTTGACATCATTGAGTAATTTTTCATTGGATGATATTTGTGTGAAAGTTGATGGATGGGGGTAGGGGTGGGTGGTTACGTTGACATCTTTATAGATCTGAAGTATTCAACACTTTGTATACCTGAAACCCCTAAACAAGTAATTTAGAAAACAGTGAAGACCCAGATGAAATGCTGCATTATGCAGCATTTCATCAGGGTCTGCACTATTTGCTAAGGTGAAACAATCTTTGGGGACTGAACACATCTTAATTTGGAAATTCGAACCTGTGACACTGGGACATTGTATCAAATCAGATGGAAGAATTCATTAGTGTACAAAGGGTTAAGTATGGGCTGCATAGCGCAGTCGGTAACGTGTCTGACTGCAGATCCAGGGGTAATGGGTTTGATCCCGACCCAGTCCCATACTTTTATGGAGATTGATCAGGAAATAATTTCTACGGCCATTCTCCTCCCTTCCGCTGATGTAATAGAGGTTGTTGTCAGTTACAGGCGAAAAGAAAAAGTATGGTTAGGTGAACTGACCGTCCCGGTTGACTGGGACATAAAGAATCAAACCCAAAAAACCCCAAAGGGTTAAATATCTAAGTTCAAGTGTCGATATATTTTTAGCTCACCAGAGCCGAAGGCTCAGGGTGAGCTTTTAGTATGGGACTCGAGCCGGCGTCCGTCCATCCGTGCATGCGTCTGTCCGTCTGTTCGTCCACACTTTCAAACATGAATATCTCTGAAACCAGCTGGCCAATCATAATCAAATTTCATCAGGAGCATCATTGGGGTGGGGGATTGACTGCATTAGGTTTTGGGTAAGATCAGATCAGAACTCTGGTTTCCATGGCAACAGATAGCTCCCATAGGGTTATAAGTGGGAAAATCTTGTGACCACTCTAGCTCCTTCATTTTTGATTTGTTCTTCTTTATTCTTGCAGTTAACAAGGACAACCATAAAATCTAGAATGAGTTTGAAATTCGGCAGGATCCGACCAGGGACTTATGAGTTAGCTGCCCTTGAGCGTCTGGAAAAATCCCTATAGACTTATAATGGGAGAAATGTTGTGACCACTCTAGTACCTTCATTTTTATACCCCGCCACTAAAGTGTGGCGAGGTATTATGTTATACCCTTCGGTGTCTGTCCGTCCGTCCGTCCGTGCTCACCATTTCTGATCGATAACTTGAGTATTTATTCACGGAATTTTTTCAAATTTTGCATACATATTGTTATCAGCGATGAGTGGTATGGGATTGTCAATGGGCAAAATCCGTCCATTTTTAACGGAGTGACTGCCCTTTTTCATATTGGAAAAATGGTTTCTGGCCTGTTATTCCTTTACTGTTGATGATATCTGAATGAAAATTCACAGATATGTTGCACATCAAAGGTTACATATTGTGACTAAGGACCGTCACTCTGACCTTCCCAGTTTGTGAGTTATCCGCCCTTGATAGGTCTGAAAAAAGGTTTTTGACCTATTGTTCCTTTACTATGTGGAATATCTAAATATAACTTCACAGATATGTTTCACATCAAAGGTAACATATTGTGACTAAGAACCGTCACTCTTACCTTTCCCGTTTGTGAGTTATCCGCCCTTGATTGAATTAAAAAATGTTTTTTACCCGTAGTTCCTTTACTATGTGGAATATTTAAATGAAACTTTACAGATATGTTTCACATCAAAGGTTACATACTGTGACAAAGAGCCATCACTCTTACCTTTCCAGTTCATGAGTTATCTGCCCTTGATTGATCTGAAAAATGGTTTTTGACCTGTAGTTCATTTACTATATGGAATATCTGAATGAAACTTCACAGATATGTTGATCATCAAAGGTTACATATTGTGACAAAGGATCTTCACTCTTACCTTTCCAGTTCATGAGTTATCTACCCTTGATTGATCTGAAAAATGGTTTTTGACCTGTAGTTCATTTACTATATGGAATATCTGAATGAAACTTCACAGATATGTTGATCATCAAAGGTTACATATTGTGACTAAGGATCTTCACTCTTACCTTTCCAGTTCATGAGTTATCTACCCTTGATTGATCTGAAAAATGGTTTTTGACCTGTAGTTCATTTACTATATGGAATATCTGAATGAAACTTCACAGATATGTTGAACATCAAAGGTTACATATTTTTAGTAAGGACCGTCACCCTTACCTTTCCAGTTCATGAGTTATCCGCCCTTGATTGATCTGAAAAATGGTTTTTGACCTGTAGTTCATTTACTATATGGAGTATCTGAATGAAACTTCATAGATATGTTGACCATCAAAGGTTACATATTGTGACTAAGGACGTCATATCACTGTCTATCTCAGTTCTGTTGCTATTTAGGCATTATATATCTCACAAAATCACTTTTTATTGGATGGATCTTCTTCATTCTTGCAGATAACAAGACCAACCATAAAAGCTTGGATGGGTTTGAATTTCGGCAAGATTCAATCACTGACTTTGGAGTTAGCTGCCCTTGAGCGTCAGAAAAATTAATGAATAATGTTGTGACCACTCTTGCTCCTTCATTTTTGATTGGATCTCCTTCATTCTTGCAGGCAACAATTAAACCCATAATATCTCGTATGGGTTCGAAATTCAGCAGGATCCGTCCAGGGACTTATGAGTTACCTGCCCTTGAGCGTTTGGAAAAATCCCCATAGACTTATTTTGGGAGAAATATTGTGACCACTCTAGTGCTTTCAATTTTGAATAGATCTTCCTCATTCTAGCATACAATAAGTACAACTATTAAAGCTTGGGTGAGTTTGAATTTCGGCAAGATTCCATTACTGACTTCAGAGTTAGCTGCCCTTGAGAGTCAGAAAAATTAATGAATAATGTTGTGACCACTCTAACGCCTTCATTTTTGATTGGATCTTCTTCATTCTTGCATACAATAAGAACAACTATTAAAGCGTGGATGAGTTTGAATTTTGTCAATATCCCATCACACATTTGGGAGTTAGCTCCCCTTGAGCATCTTAAAAATTAATGAATAACAATAAGGACAACTATTAAAGCTTGGGTGAGTTTGAATTTCATCAAGATCCCATCACATATTTTTATTTTGGAGTTAGCTCCCCTTGAGCATCTTAGAAATTAACAAATAATGTTGTGGCCACTCTAGCTCCTTCATTTTTGATTGGATCTTCTTCACTCTTGCAGGTAACAAGGACAACCATAAAAGCTTGGATGAGTTTAATTTAAAGTAGAACCAACTTTTGACTGTAGAGTTAACTTCCCTTGAGCATAAAAAAAATCTGCATAGACTTACAATGGGAGATCTGTTGTGACCACTCTAGCACCTTCATTTTTTAATGGATCTTCCTCATTTGTAGGTAACAAGGACTTCCATAAAAGTTTGAATGAGTTTGATTTTCCGCCACACCCATCCACCAGCTACAGAGTTAGCTGCCCTTGAGCATCTAAAATATAACCATATAATGTTGTGACCACTCTAGCACCTTCATTTTTCATTTTATTTTCTTCATCCCTGTAGGTTACCAGGACATACATAAAAGTATGGATGAGTTTGAATCTCGGTAAGATCCCATAACTCACCATGGAGTTAGCTGCCCTTGAGTATCTGAAAACTACACTTTCACCAGGTTTCCAATGCAATTTTTATTCAGATTTTTTTAATACTTGCAGATAACTAGAACCAGCATAATATCTTACGTTTTTGAATTAATTCCTGGTCACTGTTTCAAGTTCAGATTTATCTGCCTTTGAGCATCGTAAATTATGGTGTCTCCAAACATTATGCTGGCTCCATGGTGAGCGATCGTTGCCCATTTGGCTACTTGTTTTTAATTTTCCATGCCTTTGAATTTTTGGGTTCAGACGTCTGAAGCAGAATCTTGCATTAGCCAAAGCTAGTGTGTTGTGAGTAATGTTACATTTAATACACTGAATCATTCTCATAACAGACATTTCAGGTCTGAGCTCATTGGCCAAATATTGTCGTCTACATGTACGGTGAAGGCTTCTAACATTGCACACTTATGCCTTTTAACCTCCATTGGATATAATAAGAAAGAAACAAACTTGTGCACAGCCAAATAAAGTAATCATTATACTTTATTTACACACAGTTCAAAATAAAAAATATTTTCCCGATCTCTAGCCAATTTGATTTGAAGTACACAACCCCCCTGTTTTAGGGTAACAAAAATAGTCCCCTAACATTGCACACTTTCTGCAAAATTTTCAATAACTTCTCTTTAATAATTACTTTTACAATATCTACCAGAGAAAGTAACACCAGGTTGTACTCAACAATTTACCAAGATTCACTTATTGCATGATCTTTCCATATGGGCCTCAACGCAAGAAAACCTGTCTTGGGGGTTTGTGAACAACAAAGGCGCAGATCAGCCTGGGCATTTTGCCGAGAAACAATCTGATAAATGACCATTGTCATTTGACTAAAAGTTGTTGAAAAGAAAGTTCTTCAGTAACAAGACCCCTACCCTGGACGATATTCACCAATACCTGTGATGTTAGTTTATCATATAACGTTGTGTCTGGGAGTGAAATAACGCCATGCAATAAAATCGATAAACCACTAGTGGTTTACAGATTTTCGGGAAATTGTTATGACGTCCATAACAACGTTGCATACAAGATGATAAAATTATAATGTTTTACGCCAGAAATGAAATTTCAAAGCGATCTTAATGTCATATGATAAAAAGAATCTAACATACATGCTCTTGTATTATTGAAATTATTAAACGAGTTGCGAAAAAGAGCTAAAATGCTCGGCATGCCTCGCATTTTATCTCTTTTCCTCAACTCTTAATAAATTCAATAAAACATGAGCACTTATGTAAGATCCTCTATATATAATCACTATTTCTATCTTTGTTAATGTCTGTTATATTATTTCATGTTTTGTGTGTGCTTGCAGTACATGTCAAATTAATCTGTTTATGATTTATCTCGTATGATATTCAAGTAGCAAAAGCTGTGATATAGTATTGTTAGATAATTTTATGTATAAAGTTTAGTCTTGTGACATATTTTAATGGTTTACTATAAACAAGTCTGTGATATGCTTTATGTGATTAAATCTTTCTACCCATGTACTGTTTGTCTTAAACTTAGTTGTTTATTGTATCAAAGTAGAAGGTACATATAGCCCCCCTTAGAGTTGAAAAAACTTCCTCTCAGATTGCCAGTAGTTTGGTAGAAACACAAGATTTTTTATCCAACAGTTATCAAGATTGGGGATATAGTGATTAGATAAAATGATGAGCCTGGCATCACCAAAAAATGTCCTATATAAAATACACACCTATAGCATTTTGTTTCCTGAGTTATTATAAAGTGAAAAGCTTTGAATTTAGTAAATTTTAGCCATAAATAGTCCATTGTTTCAGGACTTCATTTATGCCTCTCAAAGTTCGGCATTGTCTCCAGCAACGGGAATTTTTTTTTGTAACCTTTTACCAAAAAAGGAGATGTTCTTTAACCTTTATGCATATTTCTGGGATGAAGATTCAACTAATTCAAAGATGTTTGTTGGTTTTTTTTAAAGAAAAGTTTGACACTTTTATAGTTATCTACAAAAAATCTAAATATTTATACAAATCTAAATTAAAATTTGATCCGTCAAAATCTGCGCACTAGTTCATGAGATATATTGCACACAAGAAAGCAGCATGCCAACCCAGACACCAACAGGATCCACATCAAAATCAATATGTCAACCTCCCCTTTGATGGGGGTTATAAAATTTGAAAATATGCACCTATAGTATAGCATTTTGCATCCTCCGTAATTAAAAAATAAAGTGTTTTGAAGTTCTTTAATTTTAGCAATATCTAGTCAATTCTTCCACGACTACATAAATAATTATATGCCCCTCAAAGTTCAGTATTTCAAAAACAGGAATATTCTTTCGTGTATAATTTGGGCCGCAACGCGAGGAAACCTGTCATGGGTTTCTGACAGTGAGATTCAAACCAGTCTGCTCAGCTACAGAGACTCAGGACTTAAGTTAAGAGTGCGTAACAAAAATTCAATTTTCTTAATTCTCAACCAAAACGTATGTTGTGGGTACTCAAAAGAACCGTCTCAATGAGACGGTTCTTTTGAACACCCAAAACATATGTTAAAATTGATGGGTAAGAAAATATTTACTATTTTACGCTGAAATTTTTTGTTTATCTAAACCTGTGAAGACTTGCTAGAATATTGATATTTAGTGTGTAGCAAGTGGAGTGAACTTATCAGAAAGCGAATAACAATGGCGCTGATTAGACTGAGTGTACAGATGGTCGCAGGGTTCGCACAGGCTTGAAAAGTACTTGAATTTGGAGGGCTTGCTTGAAAAGTCCTTGATGATTAAATCTGCCTTGATAAGTACTGGATAATCACTCAGAAGCCTTGAAAATTACTATTTTCTGTAGTACTTAGCACTGCTGATAGAGACCTAAATCAGTATAAAATTGTTGTGCTTTTATTTGGTGCAGCATATGCTGCACCAAATATAGGCACAACAACTTTATACTACATGTAATTTTCAAGTACTAATTTCTCCATTATCTAAGTCTAGCATTTCTGAAGTAAAATTTTAACATGCAGATCAGTCTTTTTCATTAACTTAAAGCTCTTGAAAACTGTTGAAGAGGTCTTTAGAAGTTCTTGAAAAGTCCTTGAATTTTACTCATACTTGCCTGTATGACCCTGGTGCAGGCTGGTCTGTGCCTTTGTTGTTCATATAGAACGAAGTCAGGTTTTCTCGCGTCGAGGCCCATTCCTTCATGTTCCTCAACATTTTTCTTTATGCATATTTCTTGGATGAACATTGAACAAATTCAAATTTTTTGTAGGTTTACATTAAAAGAAAAAAATCTGACGCTTTTGTAGTTATCTATATAAAATCTTTATTAATATACAAATTTTAATTAAATACAAGGCACATAAATTTTAACAGAAAAATTAAGCCCCTATCTCATTTACATATACATAGCCAATTAATGCTCAAGGATTTCTTTCAGTAAAGGTTGCCATTTTCCATATAAACCCCAATTACAGTGAAACTGGTATTTAGAATGCTGTTAACTTTATGGTTTTTGTCACCTACAGACTTTTTTTAAAACAAAACAAAATAAACTATTCAGAAAAAATCTTTTAGAAACACCACAAGAGTAACAGTTTGGATCCAGATCAGGCCCAATATTTTGTCAGGCTTGATCTGAGTAAAAAACTGTTTGCAAAGGTTACCAGCAGGAGGAAAGAAGAATCAACCTTTAGGAAAACTTTCTCGTATTTCAATAAAGACCACATCATAATATTTCTAATTATTATATGGAATAAATTGATTGTTTCTTACGGTCTACTCTTTTTTTCATTCAACAATGACCCCACATTTATAATGAAAATGAATCACTGAATTGGCTTGATATCAGAAGTTGATATAGCATTCCCAACTAAAAAGAACTCCGAGTTTATAAGAGCATTTGTGAGGGTGAAAACATACACATTATTACTTCAGTAGCTTTATCCAATGGGTCGGATCACGTCAAGTGGGCGTGCCAGGAACAACCAGATCACAAGAGATAAAGTTAAGTGTGATCTGGTCTGGCACACCCACGAGACTTGATCCGATGGGTTAAGTTACTAAAGTAATGATTTATTCATTATATACCTACAAAAATAAACAACAACAAGGGCAGTTTTATGGATAAATTCTTCAATTTTTAACAAGAACAGCGAAAAATGGTCAGGTTCTGGATTTTATGTGGCGTATAAATACATCAAATCAAAAGTACAAACTTGCTTCGATTCGATCGATGACAGTTCAAATTTAATCACTGTCAGAGTTACTGACACTTTTTCACTGCTTTTTTGGAGATTCTTCTTTATAGTCATATTGCAGTTAAGTAGCTTTGCCCCATGAAATATTATATCCCCCGAGAAACTTGAAACTGCAGCACAGCTGGGTGGGGTACTGATTGAGTCATTTTCCCGAAATATTTTAAAGGTATGGAGGATCAGTAGGCCTGAAAATGCGGAGAATCACAAAAAATAATCGATATCAGTTGTGTCCTGATGGAACAATACTGAGGAAAGGACGTTGAGAACTCTCGACCATAAGGCAAAAACTGGTTTTAGTATTACTCAAATAAGTACCAAACTCCCCAATAACGACAACCTTTCTTTCAAACAAATTGTTCTGACTGGAGGTACACCACTGCTGGAGAGTTTGATACAGTACAGTTGCAAAAGTAGTGAAAACTTGGGTAAAATATGTAGAATGGTGATAGGGAATCAGAAAACGCTAGTAGGGTGATACATGATTTTGTATTTTTGTGTAGGAAAGTAAGTAGTATCAATGGATGTTTTTGTAGGTATATAATAAAGTATTGTATCACCAACTCCTTTAACCCTTTTCATTCTCTATAGGTTTTCCAAGGTATGGTATAAGAATACTTACAGTAAAACCTGTATAAAATGGCCACTCTCAAAAAGGCAAAAAATTGGTTTTCATAACTGATGATCACTTAATGCAGGTCAAAAGCATTGCAGAATGCTCCAATGGCCAGTTGTTTCCAGTACACTCTGCTCACAACAGGCTAACATGTTCCTCAATAATTTCAAATATGTTGGGACTTACTGAACAGATAGGCACTATTTTTGGCATAGTTATTCTGTAAAGTGGTGTTTTGAATCCTTGAAATTTTCAAACTCAGAAGTTGTCTATAAATATGATTTCCAGAAAAAAAAATTGCTGTCTGCTACAAAATTTGAATTTGCCCCACAAATGATTGACAGTTCTACCATTGGCTGATAGCTAGCTGCTGTATTAGTCATCCACTACAGAAAGGTAATGTCTGACATTTGGCGGGAAATTAGCACATGGAAAGCAAGCAGATATTTTACTGATGCAAGTCTTTTTTTAAAAAAAATCAATCAGATGATTGTGTTAAAGTACACTTTTATCGTAGGACCCACCATTAATCAGAGAATCACGATCCTGAGTCTGTGTAGACACATCTCTGCGCCCTGATGACACAGCATTTCAAAGCAAATTAGATATTTTTTACTTCCCTCAATATCCCAGTTGTTGTTGCTAATAAAGTAAAATATTGATAGTTTCCACCTGTTCTAAAGTGAAATCCAATGTTAATAGTATCTTCCATGTAGCCATGTTTCTACTTCTTGCCTATAATTGCTAAACAAACAAATATCCAGTTTACGGGCCAATTTAATTAGCATGTACAAAGCCTTACAGTAGAATGGAGTGGGCAGTATATTTATGCCACATACCGTGGGAACTAATTCAGATGATCTCAGATAAAGAGGGAAAGTCCATTTCTTTGAGGTGTTCAGGAGAAGACAGAAAACCGTTATAATACAATTATAATCATATGTAATAGGCGGGATAGTATGGTTTTGTTATTTACAGTAGCATGTGATAGAAATTGATCCATTTTTATGTACATTATAATCATAGTCTTCATGAACCTGTTCACCACCAACCCTTTTCTGTAATGTAAATGCCCAAGTTCCAGTTCTTGTCTTTACACAACTATTTAGATCAAGGACAAACACACATGTCGCTTCATCATTCAGAATTGAAATTCCAAGAGATGATGGGAAAAACTGAACTCTTAGTGAAAATGTGGGCAAAAGAGGTTTTCTCAAGGCATGGGTCCCATAATAAAAACTAAGACTGTTTATGCATAATATATGCAACCGAAATATGCAGATATATTCTGCTGAAATCATTCTGGGTAAGAATTCTTTCTCCTAGCAGACGATAAGTTCAGCATAGATTGTAAACACCAATTGAATTATTTTTAAAATACACACTGATAAGCTCCTCCCATTCTCTTAATGGCTTACCAGGTGGTAAATCAGCTGTTTGGACTCCGGGGTTTAAGCTCCCATTTATCATTAAGACCTTTGTTTTGTCTATTATTGAGTGGCGGTTTTACACAGGTTTTACTGTATTTAATTCCCCATTTCGTGTTTTAAGGGGTCACAGGTAGAAATTTCTAAATTGTGATGTATTTATGTCTGTTTTTATCTTCACAAACAGTGCAGATTGAGATGAAATGCCACCTTATGCAGCATTTCATCTGGGTTTTCACTGTTTGCAAAAGTACCTGTTAACGCTATCCAGAATGAAAGGGGTTAATTCACACTACTACTAACAAAAAAGTTAAATATCTGGTCCCATGGACTTGAGCTAGAATTAAAAAGAGTCAACAGTAGTTTTGCATTTTCTATGGCAGCCAATAAATCTATGATCCCTGGCATTAACCCTTATCCAGCTCATATATTTGGTCCAGAAAATACTGTCCGCTTATTACATCTGCTGCATATTTTCAAATGCACTACAGACTACTTTAATCATATAAGCACACAATATAAGCACACAATATGAACTCAGATCAGACTGCTCCTAAGTAAGGCAGCCGTTTGATCTGAGTCGCAGTGAGGGAGCGCAGTGGCTCAGTGGTAGAGTGCTTGACTCGAGACAGAGGAGTCAGGGGTTCGAGCCTCACCAGCGTCACTGCATTGTGGTCCTTGAGCAAGACACATTTATCCTAGCTTAGTACTGGTTCAACCCGTCCCTGTTTAACAAATATTGTTGATGGGACGTAAAGAATCAAATCAAACAAAAACTGAGTCCATATTGTTTGTGATGATATCAGCAGATGAGAAAGCAGATGGCATTTGTGTCTGCTGCATATTTTCAAATGGACTACAGACTACTTTAAACATGTAAGCACACAATATGAACTTAGATCAGACTGCTAAGGGAGCAGTCTGATCTGGGTCCATATTGTTTGCGATGCTATCAGCAGATGAGAAGGCAGAGGGCATGTGCCATAAATGGTGGGAAAAGGGTTAAATGCACGGAGAGCTCAAGGGAAGTCTTTATCAATCAAGAGTAGCCTCTGTACCACATTGTTTAAGGCAGATAATGTCGGTGATTGTGCAAAAGAGACCTGGAAATCTTTTCCCTCTTCTAATGATGCCGCTAGCTGAGGATCTATCGGAATACAACCTGAAAGTTACAGAACAATAGAGTCAGCTAGGTATTGAAAAGAAACCGAGAATGATTCAACCAAAAGACACAGTCTAATAAGTGCAAGTTATTGCTTCCTGTCTAAGGGCTATTCCAGAAAAAAAGACCTAGGAGGGGAAGACGGCAGGCGATATATTTTTCTATCGGTGGTTGGTGCTTAAAGTTTTAAAATTATATGGGTCATTGGTGTCTGACCAAATCTAATAACATGGGTGGTTGGTATTTCGCTGCGTGGAAGGGGAAGAAAGAATATTATCTGCCAAAAAAAGAGAAGTTTTGTCAAATCTAGCCAAAGGAAAGCGTAGAGCTTAGCAAACTGCATCGGAAACGGCCATTTTTGTTTATGTGCAATCGCCAAAACTCGGATGTTTCCGTCGAATGTTGGTAAAAATCGGTACCAAAATAAACTCCCCAGTATTGGTTTCTGTAGCAGTCGTTACTTCACTTGGGAAACATGTATTTTCAGAACAATTTATTCAAGGAAACAACGCTGTAGGGTAGTTAGGCTACTGGTAAAAGCCAATACCTGTAAAAATCTGTACCAATAAAGACTGAAACTGGACATTGGAATAATGCGTTTTACAATTTCTTTCATTGAGAAAGATGTGCAGTTGATTACACACTCAAAATAATTGTGAATTGATCTGTTCGATTGCTTTGCACAGTTAAGTTAGCGTTTAAATTCATATTATTCTCACTGCTGAGGCTTTATTATTTCAATTTTCTTTATGGCACACTCAGTCTCTCATGAACCCCCCTCCACCCCTATTTTCTTTCCTTAAAATGATCCAATGCCTTGCTGTGACATTTAATTTGGACAGCAAATGTGGAACCAAAGACCGGCATTGGTGTAAGCAAAAATGTGGTGTTCAATTTCTGAATTTGCCCGCCAATTTGGACGATCTCCGTCGTCTGCACCCCCTGAGTCCAGAGGAGGCTCCGCGAACAAGCCGCTGGGGAGTTAATGGCAGAGATGCGCATGTGTACTTGTAACTGTCTGATATAAACATCCGGTTTGTGAAGAAAAAGATAGACCATCTGTATTTTTACCTTTGTTTCGTCTTCTCTAAAGGATAAAATGAAATTTAAGTGTCTAACCCGAAGTTTCAACAATGCGAGAGAGCGGATTGGGAATTTTACACCACTGGGCCGTAGGAAAATTGAATTCTATGGGTAGTTGGTGTACGAAGCTTACTAATTACATGGGTGGTTGGTGTCCGAGGAAATTGAATTCCATGGGTGGTTGGGTAAAAAAAAAGGTGCCGTCTTCCATCCCCAGGTGTTTTTTTTCTGGAATAGCCCTAAATAGTATAATAGGGATCTTAACTACATTTTTTTTTATTTTAGGAGACTAACCTAGTTGCAAACCATAAATACAGTTTTTTTAGCCAAGGCACTGCATGAGTAGAGTTTGATTACTCATTAGAATCCATTATGAGTTGTTTTTGTACTTGAGACAAATACAAATGAGCCCAAGAATGTGGTGAGTGCGACCAGCAAAGGCTCAGACCAGCCTGCGCATACACATAGCCT
The DNA here is from genome assembly GCA_964019695.1 of Loripinus fragilis. Classification (NCBI taxonomy): domain Eukaryota; kingdom Metazoa; phylum Mollusca; class Bivalvia; order Lucinida; family Lucinidae; genus Loripinus; species Loripinus fragilis. Next base: position 44,505,479 of record OZ026516.1, on the reverse strand, counting down.
GGTCAGGGCCTTTGCTAGTCTTTTGAATATTCTATGCCTGTTTAGCTATGGACAGAACATCATTTGGGGTTTCAAAGCTTAAAAGGAGGCTGCACAGCTCACCTGAGTCTTCACTTGTCAACATGCCACATTGTTGGAAATCACATATCTCGTCTTAAATGGTTCTCAAGAAATTTGCTCAACTTATGAGAGCAAAGTTCAACCATGTTAAGATTCAGTCGGCGTAAATATATTTAGGCTCCCCATGCATGGGTGAAAGTTCTATATTTCCAAAATCCTGAATTTTTGAAACTCTGATCTTAAAACTTGAGGTATGCCCACTTAATATTCACAATGTGAAGTTTAAATGGTCAATTGTCTTTAGACAGACTGAATATAAATTTGAGATGCTATTATAATCTCCCTATTTCAGTATTTTGAGGCTTGCTTTCAATGGAAAGTCAGCCTCAAAATCCTGAATTCAGGAATAATCTTGAAAACTTTCACCCATTCCCATTCCACTGCTGTCCCTTCTAAGGTGGTGTTTCTGTTGCTGTAGATTCATTGTTTATTGCTGCTTCCATTGTTTGTGGGGAGTTTGTGTTTGGTTCTGGTTTTTTTAATGTACTACTTAGTGTCTATTCCAGATTTGTAATCCTTTTGCTGAGTAATTCGGAGAGAATACTGGTTGCTTTACTTTATTTGTGTTCTTGCTGTCCTGTGGATGTTATTGTTCTATGTCTCTTCCTCATGGTGCCATGGGTAGGTCTGTGGCCTGTGATTGTGGCATTTCTTGGTCATACTCACTTACTTTTTGAAAAAACGTTACATCTTTTTTGCTAACAAATTTTACGAGTTTGATGTGGAGTCTAATTATATAGAGCAATTCAGATTTAGTCCTTTAAAACGATTCCTGCTAATTTTTTTTTAAAACATGACCTCAATTGGTCAAGAACAAGCTTAGAAAATATGTAACTTATGGCATAGGAAACCAGGGAAGGCTCAGAGAAGCCTGCACATCTGTGCAGTCTCTAGAGCCATGGATGCTTGCAAGCATACAGTATGGAAAAAGGAAGAATTACAACTCAAACCCCAATGAAAAGCTGACTATTGAGGTTTAAACTATGATATAAAAAATATGTAAAAAATATTTTTAGCTGACCTCAAACCCCATATTGGCCCTAATAAGTGCACTGGGTGCAGAGCTTCTCTAAAATCTAAAATTCTAAACACTTTTTTTTTTAAAACAGTATTGCTCCAGATGAGCTGGATTTATCAGAAGCCAGCTGATCAGGATTCACCATGTTTTTTCGTCCATATGCTGAACCCATATTTATAATTAATTCACACCACTGGAACAGTTGTAAATCAGACGCTGATTTGGTTGTGCTGATGCTTTTTGTCCCATATAACAATTTTCAGTCATATCGGGACAATTTCCTGTGTTGAAACAGTATTAAGCAGCAAAGTATTTTGCTCAAGGACACAACACAGTGTCTTGTGAGTCTCAAACTTGCAACCCTTTGATCCCCAGTCTGAGCCACTGGGCTTGGCAATCAAAAGTTGATATAACTTTCAAAATTGAAAAAGAACTCTTGATGTGCTTTTAGGCACATATGCCTAGGTGAAAGTTCAAAATTTCCAAAATCCTGAACTTTTTAAAATCAAATCTTAAAACTTGCAGTATGCCTACAAATATAAACAATTTCAAATTTAAATGGTCAATTGTCTATCCATAAACTGAATATAAATCAAAGAAGCTATTAGAATCTGTTTAATTCAGGATTTTCATAGAAAGTAGGCCTAAAAATCCAGAATTCAGGAATAATCCTGAAAACTTTCACCCATGCATATGTACTTATTGGTTTAAATGTGGTAATTATGGATTGTATACTATCAGCTATATAAACTTTATCATACCTAGAAATGGAACTCTGTTCTGTTGAGCCAATGATTCTCCACCACCTTTAGAGAAAATGTTGGTGACCTCCTGACAAAAAAAAATAGAGATTAATGTAACTTAAGATTAAAGTATTAAAATAGATTAATCAATACAGAATGACAGTATATAGAAAGTCCCTTTAATACACAGAAACCACCATTTTGAAAAAAAAATGTAAAAGGGTCATAACTCAAAAAATATCAGATGGATTATTATTGAAATCGAACTTGACCAATATTGTTTTTTTATCATTATAAACAGGCCTGTGTTTAAAATTTGAATCCATCCACTTTTAATACAGTCAAATCTCGGTTATTTGTACGTCGATTATCCGAAACTACTGGGTTATTCGAAGACGACGAACAGTCGCAACTTTTTTCTCTATTATCTATTGCAATAAAACTACCGATTATTCGAATTTGATTATCCGAAAAATTCAATTTTTCGAAGTGATTCGTCGGTCCCGATTAAAGAAATTGCAATTAAATTACCCTTCAAGATTCCAAGTCCAAATGTCACGCATGGTGATCATGATTTCTTTGTTTGGTTGAGTTCGATTTACACACCCGAGTGATTTTGCAAACAAAAGTTGCAACAGTTTATTGACACCAGATTAACGTTCACACTATTACGTGATGAACTGTTAAGTGAGAAAATGGTGTCTTTAATTTAGGTCGTCTGCAATGATGGTTTTGTTTGATGTTTTTAAATGTCTAATTAGGGGCATCGCCTCTCATCCTTTGCTGACTGTTTACATTAAGCATACACACCAAGCCCAGAAACAGGTTACAACAAAAATAACAATTTCGATAATAGACTAATATCACGGACAATCAAAAGAACCGTCTCATTGAAACACTTCTTTTGAATGCCTAAAGCACAATTTTACGATTTAGGAAAAACAACCAAAACCTAGGTTTGGATGCTTAAAATGACCTACTCATCGAGACGGTTCTTTTTAATCCCCAAATCGTATGTTTTCGCTGAAATAAAAGAAAAGTTACCAGCCCAAAAAGCACACAACATCGGGTCACCAACGGCCCGACAGCAATATGCCATCTCAATGGCATATTGCTGGTGGGCCGTTGATGGCCTGACGTTATGTGCTAGCTGGGTGGAGACCCTATGATAGTAGGGCGATAAAAAGGAGACAATATTTCGTCAGTAAATATGGTTCGTCAATTTACATTTAACCTTTGTTTTCATTGTTGTTATCGATGTTGTTACATGTATATATCTCTGATTTTCTTTTCTTTTCTGCGCTCTAAGACCTGCAAAGCATAAGAGACGCTGAGGCCACAACCTCCAAAGAGCTCTTTGATAGATGTTCCGACTACTTCACTGAAAAAACGAGTTGAAGTTGCAAACTATGGCAAGACAATGGCGTTCTGAGAAAACATCCGAGCTTTTCCGAAAATATCCAAAAACTCCCAATTTCGATCATTCAAACTACCGATTATTTGAAAAGGATTCCTGCGGTCCCAAGCACTTTGAATAATTGATGTATGACTGTATATTAAAAAGATATTGAACAGATACCATTTTTAGTAAGCACGGATAGGACTGACTTACAGAACATATGGATGGACTGATGTAAAGATTACATAACGTATGTTACCCACAAAATAGCATTACATTTCCTGATAATATCTCACAACATGATATATTCACACTTGTATGCAGTCTGGCACAGGTTTAAAAACTTCATGTTACACAGTTACACATTTTTAGCATTCTTTTTGGAAATGTCTTGAGTTTTAGCCGTTATATAAGTTACTTAGTGATTAATTTGTAATTTCCAATTATCAGTATGACAGTTATTGGTTATACATGTATTACATCTGTCAGTGAATATAGCAACCCTATAAGGCTGCTATTCAAAGGAATGAAGGTTCCATATTATGGTGTCTTACACTATTTTTACAGCCCGTGGTTACATATGTTACCTTCAGAATACCATTTAACGTTCAACATAAGGTCTCCAACACCACAGGCAGCCTTCAGAATATCATTTAACGTTCAACATAAGGTCTCCAACACGACCTGCCTGTACTAATTTGCATGCTGGCAAGGTTTATGTACCTCTTTCTTACTCTGGCTCATTTGCTGAGAAAGTAACTCAAAACATTAACTACCATAAACCCTCTTTTCTTTTATAGAGCAATCAAATATAGTTAACATAATACTCATGGAAAGTTTGTAACATACAGTGCAAATGTGAGTAGCAAATTAAGAGTCCAAAGAAAACCCATCAGGTAGAAGTTATAGAGCTGTTTTTTGCCAAGCTAGCAACTCTTTGTATATTATCCAAGGATTTAAAGAATTTTCCAGTACAGCTTATTAATTCTCTATCAGATTCATCTTGCAAAGATTTTGCATTATGCTAGCACTCTGGCAATGGCACCATTACCTTGTAACAGCCAATTACACATATTACACATCAACATCTTTGATAATTTAAGTAAATGACATGACTCAACCATAAGGTAAGATTTCCAAATTGGCCATATCATTTAAGTTTACAAGATATTTTTGCATCACAGATATGGACCTTTGAAAACAAATATGCACCTCAAGTGTTACGTATGCTACATTATTCCTATATAAATTATTTATGAACCTAATATGGTTTGTTACATTTTTTAATGGGAATGTGCTTACTAATTCATTTTGTATCAAAGAAAATTTATGTACATTTTGGAAACTGCAAATATTATGTTTCTATCTTTTATAAGGATTGAGTTGTTAAGTTTTGAACACGGGAACCCAATATCACACAAAATGTGAAATATAATTCTGTGGCTCTTTTGTTAGGGTACACATCTCAAGGACAGAAAAGCAGGGTGGAAGTAAGCTCAGGTTCATGCCATTTGAAATAGTCAGTATTTGTGTATGGCTTTGGCAATTTTTTCAGAAACACTGCAGCTTATTCATATTTATATAAATAACACATGTTAGGGCTTCATGTTACTAATGAGTGCCTAGAGCAATCCTTTATTTGTTTTCCTACCTTGCTTAGAATGTAGATGAACTAGTGGGGAGGGGTTCTCTATCAGTTTGATAGGAACAACCTTTCCGTGGTACTAACACATAGGCACATTGATAGTGTCACAATCTGTTTAACAGTGTATGACTGATCTATTCCCCCATATTCTGGCCAATGTTGTTGAAATTCAGAAGGAGCAGCTTTTGTTGCATACACCATTATTGAACAAAACACCCAGGTTATCCTCTGCGAGAATGTTTGTAAGACTTTATAGACTGCTGCTTATACATTGTATATATGTATCAGTGACAAAACCAATATGCACTGCCTTTAGTGCCTGGTTGAATATTGGTTCCATCTGATCCTTGAAGGTAAAAGGAAAAGCTATTATGCTCTGTAGTATGGCATTACCATCAAAGTTATGTGCAGCACTACATAGCCAAATCTACTGTTGGTTCAATCTGTTATTGCAAGGCAAGCAGAAGTTTGGACTCGTCAGTTTTGGTGGGAATCCTATCAGGAGTTGACAGTGACCATGGTACAGGTCCCAGAAGGAACGACAGTGTCGACTCAAGGTCAACATTATATCCAATAGAAAAAATGTCATGCTGACCAAAGACGTTCATTTAAGCTCTCATCTGGCTGATTATGTTTTGTAAATTGGACAATTTCTTCTTGACCTCGCAAGCCTCAAAAGTTGTTTTACTTGTAGCATTTTATGGGGTTGTGAAAGACAGACTTTCAACTAAAAGTGAGTCAATGAAGTCTGCAACAGCCTTCCTGCCAATGGCATCAGCCTCAATAGGATCCTTAGCTATGCAGGGCTTAGCAGGAACACGAAAAGGCAAAAAGTACAGTTCATTGTCTTCAAAACTAGAACTAAAAGGATTAGTGAAGCCAGAAACTGCCTTTAGTACTCCTTCTACTTTGCATCTGAGCAGATTGGATATTTCATTTCAGTGCATTGAAGAGTTGTTTCAACATATTGAGCTCTGATGTGATGAGCAATACACCATTCCATTGTAGTACAAAGTGTAGTTCTAGCTGCTGAAGCCTATAATACCTCCTTTGACTTGGCAAGGGGTTTATTGTTTGCCTGATAGTTATGTAAAAAGCATTTCTCAAGCAAAGAACCAACAATTGTCACACACTAAACCCATTTTGTTACAGAAGTTCTTTGCATATGCGATATGTATCAGACACATTTAAAAGTGTAATCAGTTACACAGGTACAAAGTGTGCGTTGTTGGCGTGATCGTGTGCAATGAACATTGGGAACAAGGCATACAGATAGAGCTGATATGCAACTCAAATTGGTTTTCCTTGTAGCCCTAATCAGTGTCAACGCCATCTGAATTATATACAGATACCTTGACCAGAACTGAGCTGTTTCACAGTGACTGTCTTTCAGACCTTCCAATTTGAATGCATGGTACAAATGTATCTACTGTTTATGTGAGCTAACAGCGAATGTTGATAGATCACACTGTAATAATAGTTTAAATCACCATCAATTAATAAAGAACTTAAATTTATTTCAGCCATGTAAATTTTCTAAATTCACTGACAGACTTAATACATGTATAGTCAACAACTGCTATACAGATACTCAGAATATCTTATTATCATATGGTAACACATATAACAGTTAAAGCTTAAGACATTTACTAAATGAATACTTAAAATAGGTAGCCTTGCTAAAAGAAGTACATAAACCTGTGCCAACATGCAAATAAGTATATACTAATAGAAAGTTCTAACCAATCACTTGCATTTTTCAAAGCAGGCAATAATCGAGGTTTATAAATGAAATTTGCCCCAACCGGTTAGATATGGTAAGAGAACATGTTATTTCAGGAATAAGCATTAAAAAAATCAATATAAGATTGCACTCTGTACTATGTGCTAAACATTTTGCTTGTCAAAAATATGTAGTTTTCTAGAAAACAGATTTTAAGACTGATCGGTTAGAACTTTCGATTAGTGTAAACAGGACTTGTTAGAGACATTACCTAAAGCTATAATTAGGGTAACATGAGCCTGAAAAATAGTGTAAGTGACCATAATAAGAAACTTTAATTCATTTAGGCAGCAGCCTTACAGATATGCTATATTCTGTGACAGATGTAATACACGTTTAGTCAATAACTACCATAATTGTACTCAGAAATAACCCAGGAAACACTAAGTAACGTAAACAACGGTAATAACTCAAGACATTTATAAATTTTTTACAAAAAATGTATAAATATACTGACGGACTTTAAAAACGCAACACTTGGATAACAGCTTTAATTTATGTCTCGAAAAAGAAGGCAGAACAATAATTTTGATTGTATGTTAAAGAGCATTCATTTGTAAGTAAAACATGGAACATTTGTCCCACTAAGATGAATTTAATGCATTAAAATGGAACCTTTTTGAGATAGGGGTCAACTTTTTCATGTGACCAAATGTTATTAATGAAAGCTTTCCTACTTCTTTAAATCAAGAGGCAGTAGAAGCATCAAAATTGTATCACGGACTCCGTTAGTCATCGAGGAATCACTCTCATATTGATTGGCACGTCTGCGATACAGCTTATTTGCGTATATGACGTTTATCTGGGTGTACCCCTTCATTCAATAGCTTAAAAATCTCCTCTACTTAAGAAATGTTGAAATGGCTAAATTCATACGGAGCAAATAACACCGTCCAGTTTAGTTGTACAGTTAAAACAAAAGTGTTTGCTGAGGAAGCCAACTCATGATGACATTATCGAAGCAAAGGAAGTTTACATTCAACAGTCCTTTGGAAGATATAAGGGGAAGTTAGTGTTGCATAATTAAAGTCCGTCAGTATATGTTATAAGATTTTCATAAACCTGTGTCAGCATGCAAATATGTATGAACATGTTATGGTTGAGACATTATCAGGGACGCTTAATGCTATTTTTGTGGGGTAACGTATATAACGTGATGTTACACGTTAACGCTGCCACTCTCAGAGGGCTAACATCTTTTATTTTGTGTCTTGTATAATGCAGTTTCAGAAAATCATAGTGTACAAAATTCCCCTGGGGGGGGGGTCTATAGCCAACTCAAGGCCTAATAGGATAGGGAAACAAAATCAATGACCACTGGCTCTATTACACACTATTCATTGAATGATATCTACTGTTTTTGTTCACAAGAGCTTCATCAGAATACATATTTAAAACTGATGGATAAGAAAATATTCACAAATTTACACTCCAAAGTTGTGTTCATTTATGACAAATACATACTTACCCCACAGCAGGGACAAGCAAAGCCACTCATGTTTTCTAATATGCCTATCACAAATACAGAAGCTTACCCCACAGCAGGGACAAGCAAAGCCACTCATGTTTTCCATAATGCCTATCACAAATACAGAAGCTTACCCCACAGCAGGGACAAGCAAAGCCACTCATGTTTTCTATAATGCCTATCACAGGTACAGAAGCTTACCCCACAGCAGGGACAAGCAAAGCCACTCATGTTTTCCATAATGCCTATCACAAATACAGAAGCTTACCCCACAGCAGGGACAAGCAAAGCCACTCATGTTTTCTAATATGCCTATCACAAATACAGAAGCTTACCTTACAGCAGGGACAAGCAAAGCCACTCATGTTTTCCATAATGCCTATCACAGGTACAGAAGCTTACCCCACAGCAGGGACAAGCAAAGCCACTCATGTTTTCTATAATGATTATCACAGGTACAGAAGCTTACCCCACAGCAGGGACAAGCAAAGCCACTCATGTTTTCCATAATGCCTATCACAAATACAGAAGCTTACCCCACAGCAGGGACAAGCAAAGCCACTCATGTTTTCTAATATGCCTATCACAAATACAGAAGCTTACCCCACAGCAGGGACAAGCAAAGCCACTCATGTTTTCTATAATGCCTATCACAGGAACACCGGTCTTCTTACAGAATGTTAGCTCTCTTCTCACGTCTCCAACTGATACAGCCTGAAACAAATCATTTGAACAAGATACAAATAAATGCCTTTTATTTTCAGTGCATTAACTGATTTCTTCCTTTTCAGGGCTTGTACAGGCAAGTTGGAGTAAAATTCAAGGAGTTTTCAAGGACTTCTAAAAGACTTTCCTACTGTTTTCAAGGACTGAAACCTTATGAAAAATACTGATTTACACGTTAAAATTCTACTTCCGAAATGCTACATTGCCTTACTAAAGATAGTTTTAGAAAATTAGTATAAAATTGTGGTGCCTTTATTTGGTGCAGCATATGCTGCACCAAATAAAGACACCACAATTTCATTGTGATTTAGGTCTCCAAAGACAGTGTTGAATCCTCCTGTAAAAGGTAAAATTCAAGGAGGCCTTTGAGTGTTTTTCAAGTAAATTTAATTTTTAAGGACTTTTCAAGAGTCCTGTATATTCAAGTACTTTTCAAGCCTGTGCAAACCCTGCTTTTATTTGTGCCATCAAGATTTAACACTTATGCACTTGCTATTATAATGCATTGTCCAATTGGATAACTTAAGAAACTCGAGACAGTATGTATATCCACGATATACTGTCGGAAATAGTTTAATGTCATTAATCATGTCAGATTTTGTTGGACGACACGCGGCTTTATGTAGCTTGCACCTCTCAAAGGGGTATTTCCATCTGTGCCCACGCATGGATTTTCTTTAAACTTTGCATATTAATAACTCATTATATACAAACTATGAAATATGTATTTATCAAATTAGATAGTGAAGAATAAGGCTTAGGAAGCAACCCTGATGTTCTCCACCTTTGAGGTGGTACCTGTATCTAAATTTCTATGTCCTAAATCTATAGTTTTGTTAATATCTATGATTTGTCATCTAGATTCAATCCAAAATACCATAGGCATTATATTATTACCCCAAAACCATTTGGATAAATTATGGTTTAAGTTTTCTGAAGAAGTGATTATAAAATTCCAAATTTTTTTCTCAAAAATTTACAAAACATTCAACATTCATTTCCAAATGTAGATATGTTCTAGTCTTTGTCAAGATATCATTTCATCAGAAAAACATGCCATATATATCATGCTGATCTGAGCCAAATTTCATGAAAATCCAAAACCGGTAACTTTGTCATTTCCTACCTCTTATGGGTATAGGTCAGTTTTAGCAAAATTAATTATTTTGTTGAAATGAATCAATAACTCGAAAGAAGGAGGTTGTTTTTAAATCTACTTCATTTTTCTTAAAGAAAGACATGTTTAGACAAATTTCAAATGATTCAATGGTCGGAAATGCCGAAGGTCATGGCCCCATGTCATGGCACTATGGGGCCAAGACAATGTGTATCACTTCCTCAAGTCCTGAATGATATTGTTTAAGAAACATTATATCATAACAATAAACATGTGAAAACAAGAAGACCAAATATTTCCTATGCATCCCAACTGAACTAGAGTACCACCTTTTGGTGCCGTGACCAGGATAAAGTGTAACAGAGTCTTATCAAAGGTATCATAAAACAGTGTTCTACATGAATGAGTGAGGTCCAGAAATGAAACTGTACGCCTAGAATATACAGCCAGCCAAAGTATAAATGTTGCTTTTTGATGGAAATCAGCATCAGTTTTACAGAACAGAATGATCAGAGAAGATTTAAGCATTAAATTAGCAATACCTTTGGGCCAAGAGTTCTCTGTGACCAAAATGGTCAATTTTAACCAATAGATTTGACAGGGGGCTATTCTTGTGAATCAGGTTTATTGATTAGGCTTACAATTATAAAATCATAGATATAAGGTTCTTCTCTTGTATGAACTGACTTGTCATAAGGTTTCTCTTCTGTATGAATCAAAATACTTTTTAATGTTATATATTACATGAAACAATGGTTAGATGTAGTTTTAACGTTAAAAACTAGATGTAGTAAGTACAGGTGTCACCATATTGTATCATTTTGGGTAATTTTTTTGTGTAAGCACTTCATTTAATAAGAATCTTGGTACTTAATATCAAAGAATATTGTTTTTTCTTTGCCAACCCATAATAGGGAAAAACACTGAACATATCAAGTTCTAATAATAAGCGTACTAGCATGGTGATTCAAACTAAGCAAGTATTCAAGCATGTTTTACCCTGAAACATAGTTATTGTATATTTTACATTTCGATGAATTAGGGCCATGTGTTTACATCATGTTGAAAAAACATGTTACCGGTCCTTGAATTTCATGAAATTTGGTCTACATATTCTTAACATATATGGATAGTTTATATGTTAAAATGGTATCTTGACAAAGACGGCAACGCATAAAAAAATTACTTCTAAATTTGACTGAATACATAATATACAGTTGAAAATTGGGGTACCATGTCATAAAAATGAAAGCCCACCCTCTGTCCTAATACAAACAAAGCCATTTATAGTATCAACGAATTTATCAATGATATAGTTATTTAATAAAACATTTCTGTGCCCGTTACATGAAATGTCAATTACTTTAGAAATGATTATAACTGGGTACCCTAAGGTATTGTAGTGATATCATACATGACGTCATAAATTAGCAATGGAATAGCATAAAAACTCAAATGCACCATAAATATAAAAGTCATACCCCAGACAATTAATAAACAAAATAATATCAAATTCCAAGCGTGGGCAGACTCCCATGTTAATTTCCCATACCATGTAAGAGCCCCTTTGAAATGAAACAAAGATTTTTCCTGTAAAATGTGCAGAAGTACATTAGAATGGGGATAACCATATTCAAAATGTTCATTTGGGGAGATATATCCTCTGATAAGTTGGAAATGACGTTCATGGTCATGCATCACTGTAAAACTAATTTCCGACCATATATCCGACAATATACCCCCCCAAAGGAAAATTTTGAATACAGTTATCCCCTTAATTATTGAACATATTAATGATATCAAAAAATAGATTGATTACCAGTTGACTTAATATTAGGAAGCACATGAGTTTTTTGGTACTGAGCACATAGGTAACCAGCCAAGACTGTGTGAAGTCTCACAAGAGCTTTAGTAGCTCGCATACCCAGAATAAGAAAGTACATTATGACTGAAGTCTAAAGGCAAGACTTCTGGCCCTATTGGATAGCAGCACATGCACATTAAAACTATAGTCCAAAGGCAAGAATACGAAACACATAAAAATTAATTATCATTTCATTATTTTGTTTTTTGCATTTTTAGAAGATCAACCTTGAATATGGATTTATAATACACTGCAGTGTCAGAGTATGAACATTAAATAGTCTTTTTTTTTTCATTTTAATCGATAAAAGATATAATTAAAATTTCAAAGCCCAGTTCTCTTTACACTGGATCTACACCATTGAGTGCGAGGAGCTACTTTGGTGTAGTGGATAAACCACTTGCCTTGTAAACCAGGGATTGATGGTTTGATTCCGAACTTCTCCAGTCTGTAGTTTAGAAAATATCAGTATCTGGAGATATTCATCATGAAACACTTAAAGCTGCATAGTCTGTAACTTTTGATCTTCTTATTTTAGAAATAAAATTTCTATTTTTCAAGAATACAGTAAAATACTCAAATTCAGGTAAACACTTTACCATGTTCGTAAATCTTAACAAATTATCACTATCAAAACAACAGCATTTATGTTAAAAATCAACTGTCTATAATTATTGAAGGGGCGTAAATAATTACAAACAAGAGAAAAACACCTGTTTTTATCAGATAATTTACTTTTCCATGCAGTTTTCAGCTGGACTGAACATGTTTATTGTGAAAACATAACTTATTCTATTTTTACAAATGATTTAAAAAGAAAAGAAAATTTTTCGAAAAATGTTCATAGTTACAGACCTAGTCTCTTTAATGGGTGCTTATACCATGAGAAAACTGGTGATTATATGACTGTAAGAGGAGTACAAGCTTTCAGCCAAGAAAGAAGGCAACTAGGCATTACCTGGGGAGTTGTGACCAATATGGCACCATCTGGATTATATCTCTTCAAGGACTCAACGACTGTGATGTGTTCATCTGAGGTTCCAGGCGGTGTATCTATCACCAGATAGTCCATATCCTTCCACACAACGTCACTCACAAACTGCTTTATCATAGCTATAAAACAAATATCTTCTACAGATTCATATATATGAGCAGCGACATGTGATTTCCAACAATGTGGCATTTTGACATGAATAGACTCAGACGAGTCTGTGCAGCCTCCTATTAAGCTTAGAAACTCCAAATCATGTTCAGTCAGTAGCTTAACACTCATAGAATATTCAAGCTACTAGCAAAGGCTCTGATCAGACTGAGCGTATGCGCAGGCTGATCTGAGCCTTTGCTGGTCGCACATACCACATTGTTGGAAATCTCATGTCGCGGCTCATATACATATGCCCCCTCCTAGTTTTTTTAAATGCTGCTTTTTTGTAAGATGAAGTTTTTCAGTATTATTTTCCAAAAAGATATGAGCAAGCAAAGATTCAATTCCTAGCTTCATTACCAGTTTCAATTACATAAACCAGAAAGAAAAAAAATCATTTGGAAATTGAGAGAAACTTAAAGTGCCTCAAATATTTGCAGCAACACATTTCATTTGTAGCATTGTTAACTATCCTAATAAGGTTTGATATTTTATGAGAATGATCTGCTGGGAAATGATCCTCATGAAATGCCAAGCTTTAGGCTAGAATGTTTTTATTAGTTTATTTACAGGATTTTGTTTTCTTCAGATTTAAGGTCGGGGAGGATGAAAAAAAAACACACTCTGAAAATGACCAGTTCACCTGTCATTTTCAGAGCTTTTTTTATATATTTTTTCTGTCTCCAGAACAAACAGTAAAACTAGTAAAGTAAACCATCAGTCTGTATTAAATCTTAAAAATATTTAAAGATTTTTCAACCAAATAAAAAGTTGCACAGGTTCTCTTAGAAGCCCTGAATATAGTTTTGAATGTCTATTTTATGTTTTGAGAGGTTACTTGATATAACTTTCATTTAAATTACTTTCTTTTCCTGAAGATTTTCTTTCATGCATTACTGACAGAGTTTTCTGTGACACTCATACAATATGGTTATTTCCATCTTACTTCCCCCATGTACATACAAGATGCCTTTTGACATCATAGTTCAACGACCATTCCATAAAACTTTTCATGTGCAACCTACAGTCACTTAGACCAACCAATCAGGAATAAGAAATTCTGATCCAGTAAAACAGATGTTAACGTGTATGCCCTATTTACCATAATCATTTTGACACTTGGGCCTCGTCGGGGAAAACCTGTCTTTGTGGTGTCTGACAAAGCGAGTTTCAAACCAGTCTCCTCAGCTACAGAAACTAGTTAGAAAATTGAAATTTCACCTGTAGCAAGTAAACATATGATACTTTCTAAAAAATGAATAACAAAGGCACTGATAAGACTGCCTGAATGCGCAGGCTGGTATGCGCCTGTGTTGTTTGCAAACCCACAAAGACAGGTTTTCTCAGGTCGAGGCCCACTTTATCTCATCTAACTTTTTGTTTAGTTTGATGTTTTACATCCCAGTCAACAGCTATGTTCATATCGAGACAGTCAATTAACCTAGCCACACTTTTTCCTGGGTTAGCTTGACTAAGCGGTTAACCAATACTTTGTAAACATACTTTAGCTTGTAACTGACAACAACCCTTCTTAAATCACTGGAAGGAGAAGAATGGCCATAGAAATTATTTCATGATCAATCTCCACAAAAGTATGGGAACAGGCCGGTATCGAACTTGCAACCATTGGATCTGCAGTTGGACTTGCTACAGACTGCACTACGGTGCCCAGTATCTCATCTAACTTATCTTTAACTTCCAATAAGTCCGTTTTTATAACCAAAGAGCTGCATTAATATAGTGGTGGAATGACAATAAGGTAAACCCTTATCAGTAAGCTCCTTTGGGAGCTTTCTGATGTGAGTTTACGTTATTTGCTCAAGCTTGTCTGTTCGAATATTAAGGGCAAATGTGGTATAGTCAAATAAAGTCATTGTTTTGGGTACAATCTGTTTGCAAAGTTTATCAGCAGGTTACAAGCCATCACTAGTAAGACAAGAGCTAAAATTCATAATTGTTGGAAACCCATGTACGTGTATCAAGCTAATTATCACAGAATTTTACCATTTTTCTTGGGCCCTCTCCAAACAACAGCATCATCCTGGTTCCCGATAAGAAAGCCTATTGACATAATACCAAGTTTCTGCTCTTTGTCTACATAAACTGGTAACCAGCTGAAAAAATATAACAAAATTTATCCACATGGATCTAGTATGTTAAGTAATAGCCAAACAAGGCCGAGAAAATGAAAATAAAATACAGTAAAACCTGTCTTAAGCGGCCAATAACAAAAGACAAAACAAAGATCTGAATGGCAGATGGTAGCTCAATGCAGGTCTAAAGAATTGCAGAATGCTCCCCTTGGATCATTGGTCTTGAAACCAAATTTTTTTTTTAGAGTGGCCGTTTTAGACAGGTTTTACTGTAGTGATAAACCCAGTCAAATTATGTGTTAAAGTACCATGTCTTAATTGCTGGCAATATATCGGTCATGAACATGCCCCATCTAAGGCTTATTCAACATTGGAATGCAATGGTCACTACACTCTTTTGTAGATATAAAATTTTATCCATTGTCCCTTGTGCTTGTTTGTTTGATTTGATTCTATATGTCCCATCAACAATCTTTCAGTTATATAGCCAGGGGTCTCTCTGGGTTGAACCAGTACTAAGCTAGGATTAATGTGTCTTGCTCAAGGACACAATGCAGTGACGCCAGCAAGGCTCGACCCCGCGGCCTGGCGGTCTTGAGTCAAGCACTCTACCACTGCGCTCCCATATCCCTTGTTCTTCTGAACCCAGATATATCCTGTTAAGAAAACAAAGCCACTTGATCAGAATCCACACTGTTTTCCACTATGCTTATAACCTGATAGGACAAAATTGGGAAGGAATGTAGTCCATAAAAAAATCAGCATGACAAGGGTTAATATTCTACATTATGATTTCGTTTGTTTTGTTTGATTTGATTCTTTACGTTCCATCAACAATCTTTCAGTTAAACAGGGACGGGTCTTCCTGGGTTGAACCAGTACTAAGTTAAAATAATTGTGTCTTGCTCTAGGACCACAACGCAGTGACGCCGGTGAGGTTCGAACCTGCGGCCTCTCGGTCTCAAGTCAAGCACTCTACCACTGAGAAACTGCACTCCGCCTATACATTATGATCAAATTAATGATATCAAATCTTTATTTGATTATTTGCCTTAGATGACAAATGCTTATTTTTAACAGATACATTGCCCTTCCTTCATGAAAATTCATGCTAAGCTCCACCCACTATGAATATTTATACAAGCTTTCATGTTTTCACATAGAAAAAAGAATGTACTTGTCAGTTGAATTAGTGTACATGAATGAGCATATCTATTATCTGATCATATTTCTTTAGGCAAACAGAGCAGTTCCTGATCAGTCAACTCTTACAAAAGCTGCCTGATCTCAGTCTGCTCTTTTTGCAAAAGTGTTAAAAGGCGTCTCCATGAGGTAAAGGGTAAAACTTGACTAACCCTTAAAGCACCAAGAAAAAATGCATCAGAAAAATGATGCCTGCTGAAGTCATCTACTGCAAATAATTGCCTAACATTACTGTAAATTTAAGTAAGAAAGACAGCAAGGATCAGGAATCAATACAATAAAGTACCACACATGTCCCGGGATACCAAATGGGAAAGTAACAAAATCACAATAGACATCACAAACAAGAGCCAAGAGGTCAGCCCTTTCCCTTCAGGTGACCACAAGGAAGCAATGAACAGACGCCAAAGCATGGCAAACACAAGACATTAAGTATAGAAGCAAACAGGGTGGACTCAGATCAGACTGCTTCTACTGGAGCAGTCTGATCTGGATCCACACTTTTTGTCATAGAGGCTTCTTAAACATTTCAGCAGACGAGAAAAGCAAATGAGTTTTGTTAAGATTATTTTTTGATCGTGAAAATGTCTGCTTATTAGATCAATTCAGTGAAAATCTTTTGAACCATGGCAAAACCAACAACATGAGTGAGCACCAAGCAGACTCTGATAAGTCTGGCCAACTGCCCAGTCTGATCAGTCTTTGCTGTGTACTCTGTAGGCATGGGTGAAAGTTCAAAATTTCCTAAATCCTGAACTTTAGAAATTCAAATTTTAAAACTTGCAGGATGCTACAAAAATGAATGATTTCAAATTTAAATGATTAATTGTGCTTAGAAAATCTAAAAACTAATAAGAGAAGATATAACAATGTATAATCTGCCTATTTCAGCATTTTGAGGCTGACTTTCTATGGAAATTCAGCCTCAAAATCCTGAATTCAGGATTATTCCTGAAAACTTTCACCCATGTGTAGGTAACCACTTATCCAAGCTTCCTTCATGCCGGCAGCAAAGACTATGATCAGACTCAGCTGAAGCCTATGCTGATATGAGTCAGATACACTATATGCCACAACTTTGGTGATAAAATCTGGATGGATATTACAATTACAGTCAACCCTTTTTATAACGACCTTGTTTGTACCAAGCTATCTTTAACGTTAAAGTGAATTAGCTATTATAAGGAACTGATGCCAGTATAAGTTTCCACATCATAATCATTATATAAAAGAAAATATTATACAAATGAGTTTAAATGCTATTACATGTATTCCAAATGTATACATCAGTTCAATTTCATATTGCATCAAAATGCACAAAGCTTCCCTCTTATAAAATGTGACAGACCTGTTTATGCAAAAGACCTTGTCCTGATCACCAAATTGACTGACACATAATAAACATTCTGTTATAATGAATTTATTTTCAAGAGAAAAAGTATTTATATTCCCAGAACTTACTGTCGGTGTCGTTAAGTGAATATTCTGTTGTAAAGAGGGAATTTTAAAGATCCGTTCCTTGCAAGTTTATGTCGGATATTGAATATTCTGTTATAAAGAGAGACGTTATAAAGAGTTTTGACTGTAGTTATATTTCCTACCCTTCTGGGCACTGATGAATATCTTGATCCTGTACCCCAAACATCTTGGGCACACTTGGTCCACATAGGTCAACATCCAGCAAACCAACCTGGAAAATATGGCCATATAGAATAAAAAAAAAACGCATCTCATCGATCAATACAGTAAAACCTGTCTCGAGCGGCCACTCAAAAATAGACAAAACAAATGTCTTAAAGACAAATGGTAGCTTAATGAAAGTCTAAAGTATTGCAGAATGCTTTATTTTTGACCTGCATTAAGCGATAATTGGTCTTGAAAACCAATTTTGATCTTCTTTTTGAGTGGCCGCTTAAGACAGGTCTCTCAGAGCATTCTGCAATACTTTTGACCTGCATTAAGCGATCTTCTTTTTGCATGGCCGCTTAAGACAGGGACAGGTTTTACTGTACGTCTGAAAAAGAAAATTAGCCAACACATGATATTTTGTAACAGTAACTCCTTCCCAGCCAACATACAGTGTTGGGCCACCATTGACCTGCCAACGAAATGACGAGCCAAGGGTGGCCAACTTTTGCATGTTTACTGGGTTATAGCCTCAGAGTGACAGCCCAGACATGCAGGCTTGTCTATTAGCCTCCACTACACAGGATAATGCTGTGATGAGCCTGCTACATTTTGTGAGAAAACTATCTTCGTTATCCTAAAATTGACTTTATGTTTGGCTTGGTCCCACATACGAGGGTCATTTGGAAAGTTCTTAGCACGGCGTCATAACTCCACAATGCGTTGATAAAATGCTATCAAATAATACATTTTTGGAAACTAGAATTCAACAGCTACTTGATAGTTTGGTTTTTGTTGAAAAAGGACTTGGCGTGCATGTGCAGCGAATGCTCAAAATGAGTAGGGGTTTATATACTGGTGGAAATTTTAAGCAAAATACTTGGAAAAAAGAGAAGGAAAATTGAGGACCTTATTTGTGATCATGATTTGACATATTAACGAGTCGGTGTCAACTTATTTTTGTTTAGAATATATCATGCGATCACTGCTTGCACCACTACCACCTTTACATTCTGAAAATGTTGACTAATAGAGACATGGTACACTTTCAAAAATAGGACTTTTTTCGAATTTTCTTTATACTTTTACTATAAATTGTGTCACTACAGGAGCACGAAAAATGCCTATTGAGTATATGTTTTGCTTTATTTGTAGGGAACAATGCATAAAAATCATTTCGTCGCGCAAAAAGTGTGGCTTGTTTAGTTCTGTATTCAAGAAAATTATTCCTAATAACACTACCCCTACTTTTACAGAAGTGGGTGGGGTAACTTAACCCCTCACAATTTGTCGATGGCATAAGAACTTCTCATGGTATCACGTTAAAAATCACAAAATTGATTGATTTCTACTCTCAAGGTATTTTTACTTTTTTGTTTGTCAGGGTTTTTAATTGAAATGAGCCAGAACAGCAACTTATAGCTAAACTTACTCTGCCCCTTGTAAAGATTATACGAGTTATCTTCCCTTTGTTCTGCTTTACAAAAATTATTTTAGTTTCAATACTAAGAGCATAAACTGTGCTTCACAAAAATACCAAAGAACGGCATTTTTTAAACTACAGTCGGTTATATATTTTCAAAATATGTGCATTGTGACATGCGATTTTCAGTCGAAAAAAATAGCCTACTGCTTTACTTTCTAGACGGTTTAGGAATTGCTGTTCGGGTATTTAGTTATTAGAAACATCCAACTCGGTCATTAATTGTATAATAACTGTACCAGATTGTGGCCTACTAAATGGTGCAAAATTATCTAATTTCATGAACTAATGTTAATTTTCTGCACACTTTTCAAAAGGTAAAATGATACATTTTCTACTGGAATTTTGCGTTTTCCAGTATACAAACAGTACATGTATTCACAATAATATTTTTCGTGTCTGCATTTTAATATAGTCATGGAATTTGTGCCATAACATAGAGGAAAGATAGCTCTTTCAAATGATACCAAACATGATAGGGTTTGTAAATCGGTTACTGAGATAAAAGACCCTGCTAAGAACTTTCCAAATGCCCCTCGTATAAGCTATTGGATCTCATATTAATTATGCTCTAAGGTTGATATCAAGAAATCATGGGCCCATCAAATTTTGTAAAGTGCCCATAAGAATTTCAAAAGGCCCATTAAAAAATTGCATGTATTTGAATGAGGCATGGGCCATTGGCCCAATTTAAGTGCACATATCATTTTGGGCCAGGAATATCCCTGCTACTCACTCACACAAAGTATTGTTGAAGATGATAATCTTCATCAAAAGCTTGGCTCTTTCTTCACAGTTATGACCAGTGAATTTACAGTATTGGCCTGCGAATTCACAGTATTGGCCAGTGAATTTACAGTATTGGCCAGTGAATTCACAGTACTGGCCAGTGAATTTACAGTATTGGCCAGTGAATTCACAGTACTGGCCAGTGAATTTACAGTATTGGCCAGTGAATTCACAGTATTGGCTAGTGAATTCACAGTATTGGCCTGTGAATTCACAGTACTGGCCAGTGAATTCACTGAGTATTGGCCAGTTAAGAAAACTTGAGTTAGCTAAGCTAGTTTAAGAGATTTTGGTACTCGTTTTACATTCCTATAAATTGGAAAGCTGCAGTTTAACCAGCTAAAAATTTGGGAAGAGTGTAGTACATAAAAATATTCAGCATTACACGGGTTAAAACATATCCTACCTTTTTACCAGCATGTTTGAGACCCAAAGCTATTTGTGTTGCCACAGTACTCTTTCCTACTCCTCCTTTTCCCGATAGTATCAAGACAACATGCTGTACTGATGACAGGTGATCAGACAACCCTTCTGAAATGATAAACATATAGGATCTTACATGAGTGCCCATGTTTTATTAAATTTATTAAACGAGTTGGGGAAAAGAGATAAAATGGGAAGCTTGCCGAGCATTTTATCTCTTTTCCGCAACAAGCATGAAATAATGTCAATGTTTACATAGAGGATCTTACATGAGTGCTCATGTTTTATTGAATTTATTAAACAAGTTGGGGAAGAGATCAAATGTGAGGCTTGCCGAGCATTTTATCCCCTTTTCACAACAAGTTTAACTTAATAATACAAGAGCATGAATGTTAGATTCTATTTATCATATGACATTAAGATAACTCTGAAATTTCATTTCTGCCATAAAAAACGGTATATTTTGTCATGACGTAGGCAACATTATTATGGATGTCATAACGTTTCCCGAAAATCTGTAAACCACTAGTGGTTTTTCGATTTTATTGCATGGCATTATCTCACTCCCAGACGCAACCTCTTAGGATAAAATATTTTCATGCATGCTACAGTAAATGTTCTGAAATTTACAACAATTTTCTCTTTTCGTTCTCAAATAAAATGTTAGGGGCTGGAATTCACAAAATGCTCGCCAGCATAGCATAGGTCAAAAACCCTGATCAGAAGCAGTCTGATCTGGGTCTGCCCTGTTCATCTAGGCCTTTTTGGTAGGCACCTAGTGTTTAAATTTTAAAACATTTACCATAGTAACAAATTTCAATCAAGCAGGTTCCAGTGTTTGATTGAAATCCAGGGTTGTTTGGTTTATTTTGATGCTTTACGTCCGAGTCAACAGTTTTTCAGCCATGTTCACAGTTGGAACAATTTCCTACCTTCCTTAGTTGAACCATTATTAATCAGTAGATAAAGTGTCTTGTTCAAGGACACAACACAGTGACTCAGCCAGGGATGAGTCTTGAATGCGCAACTATAATTCCTTCCATCCCCTGTCTAAGGCTCTACAATTTGAGCCCCTGAGGTTTTCTGGCAATAGTTATAGACTGTTTTCCTTAATTACACCTGGTGAGGAATTGTCAGTTTTGGTATTTCAAAACAGTTTTTGATGTAAAAATTCTGCCAGGCTTTGGTCGCTGGAGTACCATAATACAAATGTAGTACGATCAGGTGAAAATGGCTGATAAACTCCATAAACTTACAGTTGATTCTCATTAATTTGACAATACATGACTCGATAGTATCTGACTATCATATACCTAAAACTGACAGCTCGGTCCAGACTTTTTCCCCAATATATTAACGCAATTTGCCTATGCAAATCTCGACTATGGATTAATTGATAAAACTGATGTCGATAAGAATTTTCGGCTAGGCCAACTGATTATAATGTATTTTCTACCGCATAGCTAGACTCTATTTCAAAACCAGAGGGCCCACCTGAGTTCTTGTCACAAGGAGAGAATGTTATCAATGTGTTAACCACAAGATATAAATCTTATTTCTCCAACACCTCTTTCCATCTTCGATGATCACTCAGATCATAACTAAAGACTATCAATTCACTAAGTTCAATCAAAATATACTTATCTGCAATGTCAGACCTTTGCACCCATCCCAAAAAGACCAGGGGTGTGCATAAGGCCAAACTTGAATAATGTTCTACACTTTTTTCTCTTTAACTTGATCCGCAGCATGATCTTAAGAAAAACTTGTTTTGACTTTTTGACCCCATCTGTGTTTCGTGGGTGTATATAAGGGCAGAATATTTGCTTGCATTGCCTTCTCTGCTTCATTCCCATTTACTTAACCCATAATGCGCCAATCTCAACTAAAGTCGTCTGCTTTTCTCTTCTGCTGAAATGTTTAAGAAGCCTCTATGGCCAACAGTGTGGACCCGGATCAGACTGCTCTTAAAGGAGGTAAAAAATCCCATTAAAAACGCACACACATGTAGAGGCTCTTAAAATTCAAAGCATTTCTTGGGGGAGATCTCCAAAACCCCCCTCTCATACCTTCAGCACTAGATGATTTCCTCCGCTGGACCACTTTTAAATATAAATTATTTCAGAAGAAATGAAGAGGTGGACGATAAAATGCAATAATAATAGTACTATACACCTACTGAATCAACTACAAGTGGATATACTAGCAGTAGTGGATATGCTGGCACTAGAGTGTTTAACTCACAAACATGCGGGCGGAACAGGGCCACAAATGAAAGCTGGGCCCTCAGGGTTTCGACCCTCTTGCGGCGGAGCAGAAAGCAATAAGTTCAACAACGCCAATAAAATTGATGTAAGTACACTAAAAGTAAGTGTTCTAGTTTGTTATCTAATGTTCAAGTTGAAAATTTAAGTCCAAACAATTTAAATTTGAAAAATGTTGACAATTCAGGTACTGCCAATGGAAGTTCAGAAATAAAATTTAATGCAGAATTTGATAATAGTGGTGTTTCTCACGACTCTGGTGACACTCAATCATTAGATTCTTCTGAGACAGACATATCAAGAAATAACAAGACAGATTGTACTTTTGATGAACATGAAGCGACCAAAAGTGACACTAGTTTTGAATTTGTTGATAATAAAGGAGGTTCATCAGTGTTTTACACTAATATTTAAAGCCTTTTGATGTCCTTGTTGTAACTGAAGCAGGGCTCACCCTGCCATTAGCCATTGTAGCCATTTGCTACTAAAAATTTAGAGTGGCTACAAATATAAGTGATTGGCTAAAGGTTCAAAAATACATTTCTGCGAATAAGTGTATTTTGATCAGCTTTTGGATTTTCAATATTGCTTTTATTATTCCTTCTTACTTTATCATTGTGCCGTATTTACCAGTAACTCTTCAAACGCTGGATTTTTTTAAATACCATCATGGTGTCAAACAGTATGGATCCAGATCAGGCCCGACATTTTGTAGGGCCTGATCTGGGTCCAAACTGTTTACAAAGGTTATCAGCAGATGACAAAAGTCCCCGCTAGTGGGCAAAGAGTTTAATACAAAACAACTTCTTGATATTAATTTCTTGCTAAAACCTTGGCTAAAGTCAATTTCATTTGGCTCCAACTTTTTCCATTTGGCTAAAGTGTTGGCTACAACAAATTCTGAGCCAGGGTAAGCCCTGCTGAAGTATATCCCAAGACTGGAAAATCTTTCTGAACTTCACAACGATGGTTATATTATAATATGTATAGATCAAATGTAAAAGCTCATAGTAGAGGAGTTGTTATTTATATATCTGATCATATTTCATCCAATATAGTACTTGATTTAATAAATCACCAGTTTTCTGAAAGTTTATGGGTAGAAATAAGGTTGAATAAAAGAGAAAACCTGTCATTGGAGGAATTTATAGACAGTTCCTAGTCAGACAGTGAAACTAAGTCATTTACTGGAAATTTTAAGTGCTGCGACAAATAAACAATTTACACATACAATGATTGTTGGTGACTTTACTTGCCAGATGTAGACTGTAATTTGTGAACTGCATGTAGACGTGAAAATCATTTCTCATACCTATTGTTGGAAAATCTTAGAGATAATTTTTTTGAACAACCTGTAAACCGTCCAACTAGATGGCTCCGGTGTGATGATAAGCCAAAATCCCCAGAAATCCCCTGGATAAATGTAGGAAATCACCATTTTATTGTTAATTTATTGCCATAATATGATAGGAATTAGTATAATAAATTGATTTCTACTTTGAAATATTATATGGCATGAATAATGAGTACTAATTACATTCAATTTCAACAATATGTCTACATTTCTCATATTGGTGATTTCAGTGAATTCGCCCTGAGCAGGATTAAAAGTGAAATTATATTATTTTCTTTATCTTTTTGAAGCAATATAAGTAATCTTATTATTTAGACCAATTCTTGTTATATTATGGTATAAAATCAAAAATAAAATGGTGATGTCCTATTATTCTCTGGTCATTTCTCTGTGTGCTGCATTTTAAAATGAAATTATTACATGTTTTGTCCATTTTTCTTCAAGTAGAAATAAGTTATCAAACTAATTCTTATCATATTATTATGATATGAAATTGACAATGAAATGGTGATTTCGTATTTTATCCTGGTGATTTCGGTGATTTCCTGGTGATTTCTGTTAATCCTCAGACCCGATGGCTTCATGACATGCCAGGAAATATTCTAGATTTATGTTTAGTAGATAGCACAGAAATTATTAAAGATATTGATATTCCTAGGCTTGGGAATAGTGACCACTTGTGTTTAGAAATTGAACTAATTTTTCCTATTTCTAAGGATACTATGCACAATAAGTTTAGCAAATTCTTATGTTTCGCATCTTTGTGTGCTCATCTTTGTGCAATATGGAACAGTTTACCTGATGATATAGTATTGATTGCTAAATTTCAAAAGAAAATATCACCAAATCAAATACCTTGAGCTTTCTATAGATAAGAATGATATAAAGTATAGTATTTTAGGGATCCAGTGGTATCCTGCGGTAATCAGACTGTATAACTTACTTACTTCCAGGCTTACTTCAATCTTCTGATATTCTGAAGCTCTTTTCCCCGATCCTGGTTTGACTATATTTTTTCCAGTTTCCGGTTTATTTTCCGTTAAAATTTAAATATTTAGTTTACATGTATATACTGTAGTATGTTATAATTGGTTCAATGTATATTACTAGTGTCAAATTGCTTGCCTCTCCACAATACATGATACAGTAACATCTAGTCGATTCATGAATGTATCTAGTTTCTCAATGCAAACTAGGTCATTTGGTAAGGTATTCCAATCATCAATACATCTAGCAGGAAATACATTCTGTCGTAAAGATTTTAAACACCTTGGCTTATTTAGTTTTAATGAGTGACCTCGTGATATATTCTCATTAAATGTAACAAACTTAGAACTGTCAATATCATCAAATACCATGAAGAATTTTGAACATTTGAATAAGATCTCCCCTTCTCCTACGATATTCTAGTGTTGGTAGGTTTAGTTCCCTTAATCTTTTTTCATATGATAGGTCTTTAATCTCTGGCACAATTTTGGTCGCTCGATGTTGTAGATTTTTAACAGCTTGTTTATTATACCCGTTTTTTTTCTTTAGAAAAAAAGGATATTAATTTCGTGTCAAAGTCGGTCCGTCGGCTGTCCGTCCGTCACCTTTCTTGTAATTGTATCTCCTCCTAAACGGTTAGACATAGCAACTTCAAACTTTGTAGCTGAATAGGTCACATGATGTAGAGGGTACTGGGCAACATTTTGTGTGACCTTGACCCCAACCCAAGGTCAAGGTCAAAGGTCAAATATTGAATTTTCTTGTAAATGCATCTCCTCCTAAACCTTTTGACGTAGCAACTTCAAACTTTGTAGCTGAAAAGGTCACATAATGTAGGTCAAAGGTCAAGTCCAAAGATCAAATAATGTATTTTTGTGTAAATGTATCTCCTCCTTAACGGTTAGACCTAGCAACTTCAAACTTTGTAGCTGGATAGATCACATGATGTAGAGGGTACTGGGCAACATTTTGTGTGACCTTGACCCCAAGGTCAAGGTCAAATATTGGATCTTTTATGTTTTTGTTCTGTCTTGTGTTTTATGTTTTGTGCGCGTCTGTTTATATGTGCTTTGTGGTCACCTGCTGGGAAAGGGCTGACCTCTTGGCTCTCGTTTGTGGTGTCTACTGTGAGTTTGTCACTTTCCCATTGGTATCCTGGGTCAGGTGTGGTACTTGATTGTATCGATTCCTGATCTTTGCACCCTTACTTACTTTGTAAATGCTTCTCCTCCTAAAGCTTTTGACGAAGTAACTTCAAACTCTGTAGGTGCATAGGTCACAAGATGTACACAATGTAGAGGGCACTGGGCAACATTTAGTGTGACCTTGACCTGAAGGTCAAGGTCAAATAATGTACTTTCTTGTAAATGCATCTTCTCCTATACTGTTGGACGTAGCAACTTCAAACTTTGCAGGTGCAAAGGTCATATGATTTGGAGGGCACTAGACAACATTTGGTGTGACCTTGACACATAGGTCAAGGTCATATAGTGTACTTCTCCTTAACCATTGGAAATAGCAACTTCAAACTTTACAGGTGCATAGGTCATATTATGTCGAAGGTACTGAGCAACATTTTGTGTGACCTTGACCCCAAGGTAAAGGTTATAGGCCAAAAAGCGGGTATTTGCGATGGTGTACCATCGACTTCTGCTCTAGTTTTTCTTTGTGACTGGGTACCATATAGAGTTTCCATATTCTGTATGTTTCCTTACAAGTGCTTTATATAATTTGAGAAAAAAAATCTTTATCCATAAAACTAAATGATCTCTTTATCAGTCCTATCAATTGGTTGGTCTTATTCACAACAGAGCTAATATGACTTTCAAATTTCATTGAACTATGAAATTTTACTCCAAGGTCCTTTTCCTCAGTATCAATTGGCAGGTCTTTAAATTGTCCATCATTGTCTTTCATTTGATATGTGGTGTTCAACAATATACAATGTACAGCTTTGCACTTGGCAATATTAAAGGGCATCAACCATTCTTTTGACCAATCACAGAGTTTATAAAATAGATCCCTTTGAATGATTTCTTGATCATTCCCAGATTTTATAGTCTTTTTTTGTTTGTTTGATTTGATTCTTTACGTCCCATCAACAATATTTCAGTTAAACAGGGACAAGTCTTCCTGGGTTGAACCAGTACTAAGCTAGGATAAATGTGTCTTGCTCAAGGACCACAACTCAGTGACGCCGGTGAGGCTCGAACCCGCGGCCCTTCGGTCTCGAGTCAAGCACTCTACCACTGAGCCACTGTGCTCCCCGGATTTTATAGTAAGATAGAGTTTACTGCCATCCGCAAACAACTAACACATAGATCTATCCTGGCATATTCTATTTTCGTCATTCTTGTGTTTTTCACAGATGCGCTAAAAATCGTTTACATCTCGCTTAAGGGTGTGCAAATCTTGCAGCTATCAACTGGAAAAAGCTGTAAACTTAATCAAGTCTTGCCACCAACACTTTTCCATCAAAGATGGAAATCAGGAAGGTAAAAACAAAGAACAAATAAACTTCCCACCCTGTCTTCATGCCATTTTACAACTCCCAAATTATCTTCATGTTCAGAATCCTATTTTTTGTTCAACACAAAGTTTTACAGACAGCAATTACACACCGTCGTCTGCTACACTGAACACTATTAAAATAAGTAGGTCATGTGATGGGGATCTTGGTTTTATACCACTGGAAAGAATTAAGCAACATGTTCATGGGGTTCTTATGTCCTCAATGTAATAAGTTGTTATTTTCAAAGAGGCGTGTATAAGAATAATATTGGGTTTCCTGCTATTTACAGTCAAAGTGATTTCCTAGATAAATTGTAGACACATCAAGTACAACATGCTCGGGACAATAAAAAAGTGTTTTCTTTATTTGGTTGTTTTATCTGACAAGAGACATTAATAATTGTTTCAATGAGTACTAAGGTTGGATGACAGTTTCTTGTTTTTTTCTTTTGAACAGAGGGGCCAGGTGCAGATAAACACTAGTGAATCAAACCGTACTTACCGGACTGTAAATAGTTCTGTTACATTCGTCATTATAGTTTCTATCGTTTTAAGTTGTTTCAATAGCCGAGTAACACCTAAGGTGCCTTATTTTTGACCGACAGTACAATCAGCAAAATCTGATGAGGTAGTCTGCATTTACACAGGCGAGTGGTCTCCATTGATAAGGTCAGGCTTACCTCAAAGCCGCCACATTGTTTCAAATGGGAGGTGCAAAAACTCAGAACTGCTTGCTTTTTATAGCTATGATTTAATCATTTTTAACCATTTTCCAAAAATTTTGATTGACAAAAGATGAAAAAATCAGAGGAGAAAAATCACAAACTATGGAATTATGTTGAAGAAAACACCCTTTTCAACAAGTCTTTTATTTGTTTACATGAGAAATTCTTTATCATGGAAATATTAAAGCTGAAAGTTGGCATCTTTCAACGATAAAGGCCGAAGCTAGTACCTCCAGTGGAGCTTTAGATACCTGTTTGTGTTTTCTTTTGCCAGGAGAGTTCCTTTGCCGACCTTATGAATTTTGAGACTGCACACTTTGTTGCAATGGTAAATAAAAGAAGTTTATTTGTGTTTTATTAGGTACTTATGCAAGAAAACGGTAGACAAGTAAAATAGACAAAACATGTTTTAGTCATGGCAGTATGCTCTGACCTTTACTAACATCGGCGAAAACACAAGAAGGCCAGGACAATTGCAAACGCGAAAAAGTATAGAGACTGTTCAGAGGGAGTAGACAAGCTCAAAAGAGCTTACGCGACTCTATAAATCAAGAATCAATAATTGCAGAATTGAAGAAGGGAGGACCTACCTATGAGAGTTCTCATCCTCAACGCCCAGTCTATTAAATCACCAGGCAAACCAGCCCAACTTCAAACTTTGATACAGTCCACGAATGCTGATATTGTCATCGGATCAGAATCCTGGTTCCCACCAGATTTCACCTGCTACAGAAATGACAGAAGCCGCAGCAAAGGTGGAGGAGTTTTCCTATTGGTCTCAAACCAATTTGATAGCTATGAGCCAGAGGAACTAAAGGCAGGAGATGAATGTGAACTCGTCTGGGCCAAGCTCAAAGTTCAGGGCTCTAAGGACCTATACATCAGCTCTTTTTACAGACCACCGGATAACACGACCCTGAATACTTGGACCAGCTCCAGAAATTCATATTGCGCGTACCAACACAAAATGGTGCTCATTTGTGGATCAGGGGTGATTTTAACCTGGCAGACATAGACTGAAATGATGAGTGTGTACAGCCTTATCCAAGTCATGGAGCACAGTGCCAACAGTTACTTATAATCAGCAAGGACGCCTTTCTGAGTCAAATGGTTACTGAACCTACCAGAACAACAGGGACTAGTGCCAGTATCATCGAACTATTCTTCACGAGTAATGACACTCTGGTGAACCAAACAAGACTCATTGCTAGTATCTCGTACCATGAGGCAGTCTTTGTGGAGTCTAGTCTCCGACCAATTAAGAAGCCAACCTGCCCAAGGCGTATCTTCAAGTACCAGAAAGCTGATTATGATGGTTTTAGGCAAGAACT
Organism: Loripinus fragilis; assembly: GCA_964019695.1. Taxonomy (NCBI): domain Eukaryota; kingdom Metazoa; phylum Mollusca; class Bivalvia; order Lucinida; family Lucinidae; genus Loripinus; species Loripinus fragilis. Next base: position 44,475,663 of record OZ026516.1, on the reverse strand, counting down.
AAAGGAACTGACACCATCTTCTCTTGAAAAGGCCAACACCCTTGACTTAAATACACTGTGGATAGAATTCAAATCTATCATTCATCAACTGATGGAGAAATACATCCCTATTAAGACACTCCGGGGGAAAAAGAAGCCTAAACCATGGATCACCAAAACCATCAGAGCCCTACACAGGAAGAAAAATAAGCTCTTCAAGAAGCAGAAAAACACAAGGAAATACAAGGATACCGACCGCTACAGAAGCATGAAGGCCAAAGTTCAGAAAGCAGAGCGTCAAGCTTATTGGCAGTATGTTGAGAACTTGATCGACGTAGGAGACGAGAACTGTGAACAATGCCCTGGGAAACGGAAAAGATTCTGGTCTTATATTAAATCCCTGCGGAAAGACAACAGTGGAGTTGCACCACTCAAAGAAAATGGGAAAATGCATGCAGACCCACTGGACAAGTCGAACATACTCAACAGGCAATATGAATCCATATATACCCAGGAAGATGAGACGAACATTCCGCAGCCCGAGGGATGCCCATATCCACAAATGCCTGACATAGAGATCGGTAGGGATGGAGTTCTGAAGCCACTTAAGAAAATCAAACCCAACAAAGCATCAGGCCCAGATATGATCCCTGCACGTATCCTGAAAGACTTGGCAGAAGAATTGGCTCCATTCCTCACAGAAATATTTCAAAGATCCTTGGCTGATCGAGAAGTTCCCATGGATTGGTGTTCAGCTAATGTGACAGCCATCTTCAAAAAGGGTGAAAGATTCAAGGCCAGCAATTACAGACCTGTCTCTCTAACTACAAGAACACATCATCGTCAGTAACACCATGAAACATCTAGAGCACCACAAGATCTTGACAGATTGTCAACATGGCTTTAGAGCATGACGAAGTTGTGAGACAACTGATATTTTATTTGAATTTGTGTTCTTCAAACCCCGCTCTACCATAATTAAGTGAAATTATAAGAATAACTGTATTATCTTTGTAAACATGCCACCTAAACAAGGAGAAAAGCTAAAGGGCGCAACACCTAAAACGGGATCAAACTCAGCTGATCATTCTTACACTAGAGCAAGTGACCCTAAAGGAAAGCCCCGCCAACCTAGAAAGAGTAGACTAGTTCATAAACATGATTCATCAGATTACGAGTCTGAAAATGAAGATCAGGCCCCATGCCACATGTGCAAAAAAATAATCACAATGGAGAATGATGGGATAAAATGTAACTTTTGTGAACACTGGTTATGTTACCCTTGCTCGAAATTGAAAAGGGTTGTGTATCAAGCTCTAAGAGAAAGTCCAGATAATGTCATGTGGTTTTGTGATTATTGCTGCACAGCCTTCCCTGGTGTGAAGAAGGTTATGGTACAAATAGGATTGCTCGAAGATAAATACACTAACCTTGAAGAAAGAGTTGACAAACTAGAGGAAAATTCTCAAAATGAAGATAAAATCAAGGAATTTTGCAGAAAAGAACTTGTTGAACAACAAGAAATAGAAAAAAGAAAGCTTAACTTAGTAGTTTTCAATGTGCCAGAAAGTGAAGAGCAATCACCCGAGTCCAAAAAGCTGATGATATTGAGAAAATAAATGAACTCTTAGATGGCTCGATGAAATTGGATGCTGAATATATTCAAATACAAAACCCATTCAGGTTGGGAGCCTTAAAAGCCGGTAAACCAAATGAACCTCAAAAACCAAGACCTATTCAAATAACAGTTGACAGTTTTGACCACAAAAATAAGATTCTTAAGGCTAACGCGGAACTAAGAAAAGAGACTGGTAAGTTTAAGTCCTTTTTTTTACGCCAGATCTAACCAAATGCAAAGAAAGGAAGCATTCTTACTGAGAGAACAGTTGAGGTATCAGAAAAATGTTTTAAAGAAACAGAATGTGAAAATAAGTAGAGGTAGAATTGTAGAAATTGAACAGAACACGCCTGAGAGTAACAAGGATAATGAAAATGATGCAGGCGGATTCAAGGACGTTAGGGAGGGTGCAACAGCCATGGCTGGGCATCCGTCTACACATGCATAAAACTACTTGAATGAAAATGTAAATAGTAAGTTGTTCCTGTTACTATTTTTTTCTGAAATTAGTTAAAGTTACTTTTTAGATAAGTTAAGTTAAACAAACTTTTCAATACTAGTCATTCTGTTTGATACTAGTCATTAGTTATTGATTATGATGTACATATTACTTAAAATTTTTTGTTACAGTACTTTCCCAAGGCAATCACAAACATGATGAACATTATGATAATCAATCATTAGAAACAGAATCCTCCGATGATCACTATAATTCAAACATTTCAGACAGTATATCACACAATATTCTTTCAACAGAAAATGAATCTGAAAATGAAGGTGACCCGTCATTGAGTGATGAAAATTCAGCCTCTGAATATGAGACTGATGGTTTTCTGAAAGTTTTCTTCACAAATGCTGACAATTTGATGAACAAATTAGGCCAAAAAAAGAAAATGTCTTGTTTCCGGTTACCCTACCGACCCTAATATTTTGGGGCCTACTCAAACTTTTTTGAAGACTTTCAGGATATTAAAGTCTATTCTTTAGACTGTTTTTATGGATTTTCATACTTTTTCCATACCAAAAAGTTTATGTAAAAAAAAAGTTTGCCTACCTACCAACCCTAAAAATTTTGGACAGGTAACCGGAAACAAGACATATTTTTCTTTTGGCCTTAGATGAGTTAAAAGTCAGGACCTATGACACAAATTATGACATTTTAATAATTACGGAAGTGTACCCAAAATTTGGTGACTTGAGAGATATACAAAATGTAGAACTACAAATTAAAGGGTATAATCTGAATTGTAGCAGAGTTGAGAAAAATAGTAGGGGAGTCATTACTTACGTCAAAGAGGTCATCAGATCAGATCAATACCTTGTCCTGACAAACTATGAATTTAATCAAAGTGTATGGGTTAACATATATTTGCAAAATGAGAGGAAAATTTTAATTGGTGGAATATATAGATCTCCAAACTCATCACTTGAGAATACATTAAAAATGATGGACCTTATAAATACTGCCTGCAGTGAGAACTATCTTTCGAAAGTGTTAGTTGGTGATTTCAATATACCGGAAATAGACTGGTTATCATGGAATACTGTTAAATCAGAATCTCACTATACATTTAAATTTCTTGAGTGTTTAAGAGACAATTACTTAGAACAACTGGTTCAAATGCCAACAAGATGGAGAGATCAACAGCCTGGAAATTTGTTGGACTTGGTATTAACGGACGTTGAAGATAGCATATTAAATCTGGAATCAACAAATCACCTTGGAAACAGTGATCATTTAAGCCTAGAATTCCTGATAAACCGCATTACTGAAAATTATGTCAACGATATTGAGAAAAGAAACTTTTATCGGGCGGACTATGTATCTGCAAATCAAAAAAACTCAAATGTAGAATGGGATGTTTTATATAATATGAATCAAACAGAAAGTTGGGAATATTTTTATACTGTTATAAACCAGATTATTGAAGACTGTGTACCTAAGGTCAAACAATTACATCATAAACCTAAACCAGCATGGATGGACAGTTATTGTATTAAGCTTACACGTAAAAAGAAGAAGGCATGGAAGCGTTATTCCCATTCTCGAAGCTGGGATGATTATCATAAATACTGTCCTCATACTCATAAATAGAGCTACCAGGAGCATAAGATTCGCGAAGAAACGCTACGAAAAAAGCATTGCTGAGAACATAAAAGAAAATCCCAAATCATTCTGGAGATTCGTCAAAGAGAAAACTAGTGTTAAATCTGGAATTGGTGGCTTACAAAATGAGCAAGGTCAGAAGACGAATGATGACACTGAAAAATGTGAAATATTAAACAATTTTTTTACATCCGTATTTACTAATGAACAGTCAGACCATCCAAAATTTGAGATGAAAGTAGACAATAATGTTAGTGAAATCTTAGTGACTAAAGAAAAGGTACTCAAATTATTAAAGGGAGTAAACTCTTCAAAATCAGCCGGTGCAGATGGGATTCACCCTCATTTTATTAAAGAAACAGCAGAAACTTTAACTATACCTGTATTTATCCTGTTCAATAAATCATTATCTGAAGGATCTCTACCTGATATATTTAAAAAAGCAAACGTTACACCCATACACAAAAGTGGTGACAAGTCATTACCTAAAAATTATAGACCGATCAGTGTTACCCCAATATTGTGTAGACTTAGAAACTATTGTTAGAGAAGTTATTGTTCAGAATATTAAAACAAATGACATTATTATCAACCAACAATATGGATTTAGAGAAAAAACAGGTTGTTTTTTGCAGTCGTTAACTGTGTTAGATAAATTAGTCACTTCATTAGAAAACGGTTATCCAGTTGATATGATATATCTAGATATACAAAAAGCTTTTGATTCTGTGCCTCACAAGAGACTCATTAAAAAGATCAAATGCTTGGGAATTGGTGGAAACATTCATAAATGGATTAAAGACTTTTTAACGAACAGAAAGCAACGAGTTACATTAAATGGGAAGTCTTCAAAATGGTCTTCAGTGACATCAGGCATGCCACAAGGGTCTGTCTTAGGCCCTGTGCTATTTATATTATATATAAATGATTTACCACAAAAAGTTAAATCCCACTGTGTTCTTTTTGCCGATGATGCTAAACTATTCAAAGAATTAAAACAATTAAAAGATTTTAAAGAAATACAAGATGACCTATATGAACTATGTGTTTGGGCCTCAAAATGGTTGCTCTTTTTTAACATTCAAAAGTGTAAGGTCATACATATTGGAAAAGGAAATCCCGCTTTCACATATCAAATGAAGGATAAGAATGAAAACATATATGAGCTAACAACGGTAACTTCTGAGAAAGACTTGGGAATAACATTTCAACATGACATGAAATTTGATATTCATATAAACAATATTGTTAATAAAGCCAACAGATTATTGGGCCTAGTTAAAAGAACATTTTCTTATATGGATAGAGACTCTTTCTTAATAATATATAAATCAATCATAAGGCCTATAATTGATTATGGAGATTCTGTGTGGAACCCAAGTCTAAAGAAGCATATTCAAATGATTGAAAACATTCAGAGGAGAGGAAAAAAGCTGGTCCCAGAATTAGTAAACATAAATTACATGGACCGACTTAAAATGTTAAACTTGCCCACTTTGAAATACAGAAGAAAAAGAGGTGATCTAATTCAAGTGTTCAAGATAATGAATGGACATTATGATATAAACTGGGAATACTTTTACACACTTGATACTGACAGAACCTACAATACAAGAGGTCACAGTAAAAAAATTGGTTAAACATAGAACATTAACATCATTGCGACAGAAAAGTTTTTGTTATAGAGTGGTACATCATTGGAACAACTTAACAGAAGAAATTGTTACTGCTAAAACAGTTACCAGTTTCAAGACATTATTAGATAAACACCTTGTGAATGAACGTTTCGACACTTTTGAGATCTACTAACACATATTCTCGGGGCCGCACTTCCGGTTAGCAACAGTTGCCAAGGCTCGCCGAATATGACAACGACGCCATTTTGTTTTTTTATCGACATTTTGATTTTTGCGTTTCCCGCAAGATAATCTTCAATAATGGCCAAATCGTAGTTTGAAGTAGGTTGCAACAAGCATAACACGATGAAAGACAAGAAAATACAGAGTTTCAGCTTCCCAAATAATAATGACAAACACTTAGAAATATCGGTCTTTGCAGTCACGTTAGTAACTTACGGGAATCCGCTGGCACTATTATGTCAACAGTTAAGCAACAAGACTGTTAGACAACAAAAGAACATTTCAGTACCGATATGTTTATCACGCATAGACAATAAAGCATAGACAATTAATCTGAATAATAATAATAACTCAAAACACTCAGTCAATGAAGGTGTCGCAGATGGATGGATGGATGGATGGATAGATACAGTAGATAGATAGACAGACAGACAGACAGACAGATAGATAGAAGAGAATATTGGTTACTGAAAGGACCTGACCTGAACTTTCAATGCAAAGAGAGTACATTATGGGTATGGACTTTTGATGTCAGAATGTCAGGCCTGATCTGGGTCCAAATATTTTGAAAAGGTTATCAGCAGATGACAATGTCAAGTAAAGGTTTAACCCAAAGTCAAAAAATATCTGTTCAACCATTAAAGTGTCACACAGTCTGGACCCCGATAAGGCCTGGACAGAATGTCGGTCCTGATCTTGGTCCAAACTGCTTGCAAAGGGTTATCAGCAGATGACAATGTCATGTAAAAGTTTAATGCAAAGTTTAAATATATCGGTTCAACTTCAGCTTGTCATAACTTATAAAGTGTCAAACAGTCTGGACCCTAATAAGGCCCTGACAGAATATCGGCCTGATCCGGGTCCAAATTGTTTGCAAAGGGTTATCAGCAGATGACAATGTCATGTAAATGTTTAACGCATTGTTAAAATATATCGGTTCAGCTTCAGCTTGTCATAACCTTTAAAGTGTCAAACAGTCTGGACCTGATAAGGCCTTGACAGAATGTCGAGCCTGATCTCGATCCAACTTGTTTGCAAAGGGTTATCAGCAAATGGCAAAGTCAGGTAAAGGTTTAACGCAAAGTCAACATATATCTGTTCAACCTTTCATAACCTTTAAAGTGTTAAACAGTCTGGACCCCGATAAGGCCTGGACAGAATGTTGGTCCTGATCTTGGTCCAAACTGTTTGCAAAGGGTTATCAGCAGATGAAAATGTCATGTAAAAGTTTAACGCAAAGTTTAAATATATCCGTTTAACTTCAGCTTGTCATAACTTATAAAGTGTCAAACAGTCTGGACCCTGATAAGGCCCTGACAGAATATCGGCCTGATTCGGGTCCAAATTGTTTGCAAAGGGTTATCAGCAGATGATAATGTCATGTAAATGTTTAATGCATTGTTAAAATATATCGGTTCAACTTCAGCTTGTCATAACCTTTAAAGTGTCAAACAGTCTGGACCCTGATAAGGCCTTGACAGAATGTCGAGCCTGATCTAGGTCCAACTTGTTTGCAAAGGGTTATCAGCAGATGTCAAAGTCAGGTAAAGGTTTAACGCAAAGTTAAAATACATCGGTTCAGCTTCAACTTGTCATAACCTCTAAAATGTCAAACAGTTTGGACCCCTATCAGGCCGGGACAGATGTCGAGACTGATCTGGGTCCAATTTGTTTGAAAAGGTTATCAGCAGATGACAATGTCATGTAAATGTTTAATGCATTGTTAAAATATGTCGGTTCAACTTCAGCTTGTCATAACCTTTAAAGTGTCAAACAGTCTGGAGGGTAAAATACAATGGATTCGACCCAAAGTTGTCAGAACCTGGAAAAACAATTTTTTTTATTTGATTCTTTACGTCCTTCAGTTATATAGGGACGGGCCTTCATGGGTTGAACCAGTGCTAAGCTAAGATAAATGTTTCTTGCTCAAGGACCACAACACAGTGACACCAGTGAGGCTTGAACCCATGGCCTTTCGGTCTCGAGTCAAGCACTCTACCACTGAGCCACTGTGCTCCCATTAAAAAATTCAAAAAACAATTTGGATCCAGGTCAGGCCACTATGGTTGTTTTCCCAGACATCATGTATACATTTAGGAATACCCAGAGGAGGGGGGGTCAAAATTGATAACTTTTTCTCATAGCTAACTTTTTTCACAGCAAAATACTGCATGCACTGATCCAAAGGAGGGGGGGCAAGGGGCCCGGACCCCCCTGGAAAAACACAAGTTATATGGGATTCAATAGGGAATAAGCAATTGGACCCCCCCCCCCCCTGGAAAAAATGTTGGAGCCCCTCTGGAACCTCGGAAAATTATAATTTTCTTTGAAATAAACCATGGTATTCTGTAAAATAAGTGGAGTACTACTAAAAAAAGAAATAAAAAAAACGTTGTCAGGGATTTTTATGACAGATGGACCTGGACCCCCCCCACCCCCCCCCCACTGACGAAAATTCCTGGATCCGCGCATGTCTTGATACAAATCTTGAGCTATTGTTGTTTCATCTATGCTTGAATGCCATATAATAATTATTACTTGGGACTTTTCTGGAAAAGCTTAGCGCTTATGACAGGCTGCATATTGTACCAATTAAAGGTGTTGAGTGTCAAACTTGGAGGTGTGATGTGTCAGAATTTAGATTCAAAATAGTCATTTATCTATCTGGAATTTGATAATATCTTAAGGTATATGGAATTTAAAGACCCTTTTAATGTGTTAAAGCTCCTAAGGTATTAGAGACACTAATTTCTTTCACGTCTAAATGATCGCAAACCGATGGCCGTTCACCCCACCCACCCCCGATGTTTTTCAATAATTTGTGAAAAATCGGTGCTATTATAATCAAAACAATCGTGGCGGGACAAAAGACAATGTTTTCCCTTCGAAATTAACGCAGACTGAGGAAGAAATCGGTGAATTTGAATAAATACGGCCCATTTTTCATCATTTTCCCGTTACCCGTAATGTTAAAATTCACCGTTCACATCACCGCGGTACATTTGTTTACCTGTGTCGCTAAGGCTGTGACGTCACGGCGGTCCCGAGAATAGATAATAATTTGCATCCAAATAAACTCATATTGACTTTTAATATGGTGGTCTATGAGGGCATTGACCACAAGTCGTCTGATATCTTCCGCCTCGCCAACCAGATGAGGAAAGAGAATGTTGATGTTGTAGGCGACAAGCCAGTGAAGAATGACACTGGGGAAATGTCAATGAGCGAGGAGGCAAAGCAGAATGCATGGGCTGAACATTATGAAAGGCTTCTCAACGTTGAATTTGATTGGGACCCTGATCGCCTGTCCAATGAACCTCCGTTAGAAGGCCCGCCTATCCCAATCACTATTGACATGGTGAAGAAGGCAATCTCAAAGATGAAGTCGGGCAAAGCTGCAGGTCCATCAGGCATAGTGGTGGAGATGATCAAGGCAGCAGGTGATACAGGGGCCACCATGATCCGAGATCTTGCTACTGCGATTATCCGTGACGGCAAGGTCCCAACTGACTGGGAGGAAAGTTTCATTGTCTGCCTTTACAAGGGCAAGGGTGATGCTTTGGATAGAGGCAACTATCGTGGCCTCAAGCTGACTGAGCAGGCCATGAAGATCCTAGAGAGGATTGTCGATGGTCTCATAAGACAGGTGGTGTCTATTGACGACTCCCAGTTTGGCTTTGTCCCAGGAAGAGGCACTAAAGATGCAATCTTTGTGGTCCGGCAGCTGCAGGAGAAATACCTAGCAGTGAACAAGAGGCTTTATATGGCCTTCGTGGACCTAGAGAAAGCATTTGACCGTGTCCCTCGGAAGGTTATCTGGTGGGCCATGAGAAAGCTAGGCGTTGAGGAATGGATTGTGCGGTTAGTCCAGGGAATGTACGCTAATGCACGAAGCCGGGTTCGTGTTGGAGAGGGTTTCAGCAAAGAGTTTGAGGTGAAGGTCGGGGTCCATCAGGGATCCGTACTCAGTCCCTTGCTCTTCATCATTGTGCTGGAGGCCTTGTCACGTGAGTTTCGGGCTGGTGTTCCCTGGGAGGACCTATATGCAGATGATCTTGTCATCATTGCTGACTCCCTAGAGGAATGTGTCAGGAGGCTCTTGATATGGTAAGAAGCCATGGAGAAGAAGGGATTGAGGGTGAATGCAGGAAAGACAAAAGTCATGATCTGTGGTACAGGCCTGGACCTCTTGCAGAGTTCAGGCGAATACCCATGCGCTGTCTGTCGTACAGGAGTAGGCAACAACAGCATCTACTGCAATGGCTGCAAACTTTGGGTGCATAAGAAATGCAGTGGGCTACAAAGACTGACACCAGATCCTGATTATAGGTGTGCACGGTGCATGGGAAATGCTCGCCCTATTGACGGCAGACCACAGAGTGAAGTCCAGATCGGACCTGATAAGCTTGAGGTAGTAGCTTCCTTCTGCTACCTAGGTGACATGCTTTCTGCTGGTGGAGGCTGTGAAATGGCGGTCACTACTCGTGTGAAAACCGCCTGGAAGAAGTTCAGGGAGCTACTACCAGTTCTCACATCCCGCCACCTCTCTTACAAGACCTGTGGCCATGTGTACAGCTCTTGCGTGCGGAGTGCCATGCTCCATGCCAGTGAAACTTGGCCACTTACCAAGACGAACCTGCAGCGCTTGCAACGCAATGATAGGGCCATGATCAGACAGATCTGCAGTATCAAGCCAGAGGATGTGGCCAGGGTAAGGTCAAGCGAGCTACTGGCAAAGCTTCAGCTTGAGGACCTCGACCTCATTTTGAGAGAGAGAAGGCTTCGCTGGTTTGGGCATGTGGCGCGTTCAAGTGGTGCAATCAGAACAGCATATGATATGCAGATTGACGGCAAGCGGGGGGCAGGGAGGTCCAAGCAAACATGGAAGAAACTGACAGAGAAAGACTGCCGTGAGTGGAAGCTCACCACAGTTGACCCTCAAGAAAGGAGCACCTGGAGATCAGGTATGAGATCTGCTATGCGTGCAGCTAGCCAGTTACCTGGAAAGGGGCCCACTGATGAAGATGATGCCCCTGCACCTGCACGTTAATCAAAAATCTGATTATGATATGATGAATATCACACCGGAAGTCACAGAGTTTTAGAGAAGATTACAGAGGGGGAAACATGAGCCACCAGGGCTCCTCATTTCCCTACAGAAACAGTAAACAGATTGTCGTCTCTTAACGTACAGATAGATACAGATACAGATAGAATTGTGACGGGTATGACTAATCGGAGTAATCAAGTTGATTTCGCGAAATCAACTTTTATTTCGAAATCAGCCTTTAAAACATTTTTTGGGGGGCAAGTGCATAATTTCTTTCTATCATATGATTCAATATGTGTTTTTGCAATAGTATGCGAAAATTCATGCAAAAATATTAATTTTTAGGGTTGATTTTGTCTATTATTTTGCTTGAGGTACAGATGTATAACTCCGTATTATCGTGGTATCTAACTTCTTTGCCAAAATCAGGCTATAAAACCCAATTTTTTCTTTAAAAAATGATACTGTCCTTTACCATATGATTAAATAGGTGTTTTTGTAGGAGTATGCAAAAAATCCCGCAAAATAATAAAGCTGAGGCTTGATTTTGTCATATTTTGCTTGGGGTAAAGATGTACGGGTATGACTAATCGGAGTAATCAAGTTGATTTCGCGAAATCAACTTTTATTTCGAAATCAGCCTATAAAACATTTTTTGGGGGGCAAGTGCATAATTTCTTTCTATCATATGATTCAATATGTGTTTTTGCAATAGTATGCGAAAATTCATGCAAAAATATTAATTTTTAGGGTTGATTTTGTCTATTATTTCGCTTGGGGTACAGATGTATAACTCCGTATTACCGTGGTATCTAACTTCTTTGCCGAAATCAGGCTATAAAACCCAATTTTTTGTTTAAAAAATGATACTGTCCTTTACCATATGATTAAATAGGTGTTTTTGTAGGAGTATGCAAAAAAATCCCGCAAAATAATAAAGCTGAGGCTTGATTTTGTCATATTTTGCTTGGGGTAAAGATGTACTCCGTAATACCGCGATATCAAATTTCTTTGCGGAAATCTCCGTCGAAATCAAGCTATAAAGGCTATAATTTTGGTGTAAATTGATTCGTATTCTGTACCATAGGATTAAATATGTATTTATACAATAGTAAACAAAATATCATACAAGAAAAATAATTTTGGGGGTTGATCTTGTCGAATAATTGACAGATATATATAATTTCTATTCCCTCGAAATCAACCCATTTGTGAAGAAATTAGCCTATAAAACCAAAACAATTGTGTAAATAAATATTTTAATTTTTACATTTGATTAAATGTGCGTCTATACCTAGTGTGTTTTATGGATAAATGTTGAATTGTTGGATGATTTTGAAGAATAATTGACGGATGTTTCTAAGTCCGTATTGCCACGAAATCTACCTTTTTTTTACGAAATCAGCTCATAAAATCATGGGCGGATCCAGAGGGGACCCCCTGGAAACTAATAAAAATATTGGGTTTATTTAGTCCGGATCCCGTGAAAAATCAGGAAGCTACAAATGTACCAAACAAGCATTCAATGTTGGGCCAACATCGGTCCACCAGCGAAACGCCATTTAAATGGCGTTTCGCTGGTGCGCCGATATTGGCCCACTTTAAGTGGTATTTGGATCCTCTCTTCTCCCTCATCAACTAAGTGTTTATACCTAAAGTAGAGTATTAATTTATACAAGAAAAAAAACTTACCACTATACCAATCTGTATAATAAAAACGTAAATTACACCAGGGAAAATTAAAAGGGAAAGCAAATTAAATATCACCGTTATAATCTTATAACAAACGGTGAATAAATGTCTTTTTGTTTCGATGCCAAGGTAGTCAAACTATTACTTTGAGGGTTATATTTTACCACTGACAATATTAATTTGCGCCCATTACTGTTCGTTGAAAACATTTTCGTCGATTGCGACATCATTTTTTTTCAAATTTAATATTACACCCCGTAAGCATACAGTGGAGACCCTGATGGGGATCTGCATTGTTTGCCTGTGTCCCACAGTGTATCGTTTTCGATGTACAGTCGTATTCGACGAAAGGGTTTTCGGCGAAAAGTCGTGCACCGTAGGACACAAAATGCGAATAATTGCCATGCAATTTCGGCTCTGCGGATGGGGAGATAAACATATACTGTAGATTAGGTTCTACCTTAGCTTGGCATGTGTTTGCACTTATCTCAATTATGATGGCGCGTGCCCTACAATATACAGCGAGACACGCGCCATTTATAATTTGCCAATTTAAAAAGGTGTTAAAAGGTGTTAAACTGTGCCTTTAAGCGTGTGCCCCTCTGGTGTGTATGTATTTTTTTTTTAAAAATCCTGAAGTAAAAAATGTGAATATAGATTTTTTTATTTGCTTTTTTTTTAATTTATTTATTTTAAGCCGCATTAAAATTGGGAAACTTGCCATACCGTGAATGACTATTGTTCTGTCAAATCAGTGTGCCATACCGTGAATGATTACTGTTCTGTCAAATCAGTGTGACTACTGTTCTGTCTAATCAATGCGCTTTGCCAAGCCAATTTAAAGCTGATTTTGAATAACTTATTTAGCGACCTGCGAAGACTCTTGTCATACTTTGTAGATACTAAAGGCTGACATGAGTCTTCGCAGACAAGAAAATGCATTTTTGAATATCATAACATGAAACTTAAAATTGAATTGAATTTTTCATGTTCAGGATTTTTCGAAGACTGATCTGAGTCTCAGAAGTTTGGGGGATTGGGTAATATCGTTATACGTAGATAAATAAGCAAACTCTATTAAAATCTCCCTAATTCAGCATTCAAAAACTGACTTTCTCAGGAAAGTCAGCCTCAAAGTCCTGAATTCAGGAATATTCCTGAAAACTTATGCAAATGCAGATGCGCAGACTGATCTGAGTCCCAGTGGTAAGGGGGATGGGGTAATATCTATATACGTAGATAAATTAGCAAACTCTTTTAAAATCTGGAAAGTCAGATTCAAAGTCCTGAATTCAGGAATACTCCTGAAAACTTACACAAATGTAGATGCTTATTGTGTCATTATCTAGTAACCTTTCCCAGATCAGGTCAGACCAAATGGCGGGCGTGGTATGGGTATTCACGGTTCTTTGAATATATTTCATTTTATCCTGTAATTTATATTAATATAATAATCAACCAGGACTGACCCAGTTCAGAAATCGCATAACACGGCGTCCTATATGGGTCTTCACGGTTCTTTTAGTATTTTTCATATATTCCTGTAATTTGAAATTTTTAATAATAATAATAATAATAATAACAAATCAACCAGGACAGAGGTTGGGTATTCTGTGTTCATTTAAAACTTTCACCGACAACGGTGGCAATTCACACCTATTAACAATTAAAGAAGAAAATAGTCATCACACCTGGTGACCGTGTCGGTAGTAATCATATTGCCTAATCAAGGATCAATGGGTTATCGGTTGCCTTTAATGCCTACCGCCGCGAACAATTCAATGCATCCATCCATCCGCCTGTCCGTCCATCATTTCATTCATTCATTCATTCATTCACGTCATAATAAAATTAAAAAAATTATACTCACTTTCAAGGAGCACGGAAAAAAACAAACACGTTTGATCATGGAAATTGTAGCAAATGGGTCCTTTGCCGAAATCCATTATTCTACAGAAATGTTCTACAAAAATTAAAGTATTTCGATTTCATTGCGGAGAATGGCATTTTACCAATGCTCGCAACTTTTTTTTTATACTCTGATTTCGTCTTAGCGTCGACTTTGCGGTTTACTGACTCATAAGGAAATTCTTGTTGATAGTGTCACCCTTCAATTCTAATATTTTATAATACAATTTTGAGCACAAAAATATAGACTTCTGTAAAATGAATTGTGTTTATGTCGCTAAAATTGGTTTCGATCAGAGAAACGCAACGGATTTTAGCCTAAACTTCTCTCCATCATCGAAAATTGGTCCAAAAGAATTCCAATTTCCATGAAATTGGGAAACATAGGTATTTAGATATACGATAAAGTAATAATGAAACCCCTCACCAAAAAAAATGTTTTGTTAAGTCCATCTACTTAAAAGAAATTGATTTCGCAGTAGGCATATTACAAGGTAATATCCGTATCTGAAGGGAAATTTACAGAGGACAAAATCAACCCCAAACTTAATATTATATTATTGATAATTGTTAAAATACTAAATACGGTAAATGTTCTAAAAGTTCGAACACTAAAAATTAATTATTTTTTCCGCTGTTCGTAATTTTAGAAATTACGTTTCAGAAAAAGTGCTAGTGTTCGTAATTTTAGAATGTTGTCTTTATCATGAGCAAAAACGGTATATATGCATGTAAAAATGTGGTAGAAACGTGTTGAAAACACGGCGATATGATTCTGCGCTATCTACTCATTTTTCTTTTCAACCGCCGCTAAATTCTTGCGGAGTGAGTCAGCAAAATGTCCAGCGCGTGCGGTAAGTGCCAAGTCGAGAGCCAGGCACGTGCATGTTATGTCAATCAATTTACTTACAAGTCGTAAAAGTCCACTTATTTAACCTCTCGCTACACTTTCGTTCTTCCTTCAGAAAACCAAAACGCTTTTTGCTTGCTCTCCATCTGTACAAATGCCGTTTATAATGTAGGCCTAATACAGTCACTCAAGGACATCTCGTCGATCAAATTTTTTTGCAAAGATATACACGAATCTTTGAAATACGTAGACGAGCTCTCTGAGTTAAAAAAATGACGAAATTCAAAAAGAACACGCATCTCTCTCTCTCTACTTGTCGATCTATAGAAAGTACGCAAAGTGTCGTACAAAAGCCGATGCGCACGATAAAATGGGTTTTCAGTACACTGTATATCTCAATAAGTGAAGACATAATCCGGTCCCATGCGCGGATCCAGAGTGGGACCCCCCCCCCCGCCTGAAAAATCACAAAAACATAGAATTTCTTAGCAATAGTGGACCGGATCCCCTGAAATTCTCAAAAACTACCAAGCCAGCATTCAACGTTGGGTCATCATCAGCACGCCAGCGGAACGTCATTTAAAGACGTTTCGCTGGTGGGCCGATGATGGCCCGCTTTTTGTGATATTTGGATCCTCTCTCCAATAAAATAGAAGAAAAAAAACGTTGTCAGAGTTCGGATCCAGATCAGATCCGAATGGAATTCAGGAAAGAATGTTTCGTCAATTTAAACAGTTGGGCATGCGATAGAAAGCATGCAAAGTTCCGACTTTGTCGTGCAAAAGCCGATATCTCAGCACCCTACTGATACATGATATTTTTCGAGATTAAAAGAGGTTCGTATGCAAGCGCTGGTCTCTCTCTCTCTCTCTACCATCTGCTTTCAAAGTTTGCAAAAAGTTTGGATGCAGAAGATCTCCGACGTCTTGCCAAACCAAATCAGGGGCAAACAGGCATACCAAGAATTAATAATGAAAGCGAACGTCCGACTTTGCAAGAATATAATTTAGCCGTGAAATGAGATTTCCAACAATGTGGTATGTGGGACCAGCAAAGCCTCAGATCAGCCTGCGCATATGCACAGTCTGCTCAGAGCCTTTGCTAGTCGCTTGAATATTCTATGAGTGTTAAGCTACTGACTGAACATCGTTTGGAGTTAGGAGGCTACACAGGCTCTCGTCAAAATGCATTGTGTCGCGGCTCAATTTATGATATATTATTGGCTTCGAGCCGATGCGTACGATACGCTGGGTACATTCATATCTCAAAGAAAAGGAAAAATTCAGACAAGTACCACAAATCTAGTTTTTCATGCATGCAGTGCGCCGTTTCATGATCGAGTTCATTGAAATTGTTTTGTTTTTTCATGCAAACCCATGAAAAGGAGACACAGCTAGGCAATTATGTTTTGTGTGCTAGGTCCGCTTTCGTGTGCCTGGGCCACCGCGTGCTACCCGAGTCTTAAAACAACAACAACACGTGGTCTGAAAGTCGGCTTCTTTGATCTTAAACATGTCCGTGAACCATTACCCAGTCCCTTTGTCTGCTGCTGATACTATTAGCATTGCCGGACCCAGGGTGGGACCTAGGAGGCACCCCCCCCCCCCCACAAAGAGGCTACGACAAACTAATTTAGCAGACAGTTTGGGCCCAGAACTTGCGCGACAAAATGTTTCATGTTTTGTTCTAGAAACAAAGGTGCTGATAAGACTGTGCGGTGCGCAGGCTGATCTTCGCATGTAACCAAGTCGGGGTACATACTTCTACAGACGTGTGGTAAATAAAGCGAATTCCGAGAGGTCCCGATCATCTCGAGGGCTTTGCTGATTTTAAATTCACAGCCACGGCATGCACCTTCATTGCGTATGTGCGCAGTTAAGGCGCTGGCGATTTTCCGCGGATGCGCAGGCTCGTCTGAGCCTTCGCTGCTCGCACATGCGATAGGTACCATAATATTATGAACTGGCTAATTTCATGAAATTAAATATGTAAATATTCAATTCATCAAGATGCAGAATCGTGCTGCAATCAATTTATTTCTTGGTAAATGTATGTGCGTCTGTGCGTACATTATACCGGTAATGCACTTGTAGGATCTTCCATGTGCAGTTTCATGAGGACAAACAGACACGCCGCGATCGGCTCAACAATTTGTTAAAATGTTCCATTTTGAGGATATAGCCATTATCACATGTACCTAGAAAATTTAAAGACAACGCACGTAGATGTCTAGAATTTTTATTTGGCTCGAGTCGTCATCCTGTTTAAACTTTGTTAGTGAGCGAGACCCTGACGAGATTGTGCAAACACACATGCTCTCCTGAGCCTTCGCTGATCACATCTGTCATAAGTTCCAGCAGGGTCTTTACCAGGTCATATAGGGCTACGCGCAAGTTGATTTCATGCTCGGGTCCGAGTTGTGTTCAAGAAAAGAGCACACGCATAGACTGATAGAATTGCCCTCCGTGTCGCACGCGGCTTGGACATATTGCCGAACTGGGAAATCCTTTAAAAGGGAGGGGAGAGTAGGGGTGTCAGTCTCAAACATTTTTAAGCCTTAAGTTTACGGTAAAGTACCGTGAATAAAAATGAGATGATGACCACGTGTGAGTTCTTGCAGGCATGTCGGTAAAATATTAAATATACGTTGGCTGGATGTCTCGGTGAGAGAAAAAACAAACATGCGACTTGCACGATTTTCTCTGCATTTTGCACGAAACCGAATGACCCCTTGTGTTGCAAACGTCCACGGCAATCACTATACATCAACTTATTTTATTCTCTCGCCTAAGTGATCGTCTCATTTTCCGCAACTCTCTCTCTTCGGGGCTAGTATTTTAGAAAAAAAATGAGCAAGTGTCACATGTACAGCACACTATTAAGAATTGCTCTGCGTGTGTCAACGTGCATGATTCACGTTCAATTAGCCGAGTCGCGGCCTGGAGGTCAATGTTTGGTCAGTAATAAATAATGATACTCAATAGGGTTAGTCAAAGCAGTTTCGGAATCGATGCAGGAACTTGTCCGTGCATCAAGTTCGTCATTGCTGGTGACCTTGAATAATGTATAACGTCGCGCGCTGGCATGCGAAATAGAACATCACGTGCCAGATTACCCATCGAAGTAGAATGGAACCTTCCAAATGTCGCTACCGCTCACGCGCTGTACGGTAGAAGTATACCGAACACAGATGGGACACAAACAGATAAACGGACATCGGTTTTCCGCCGAAAATAACGTGTGTTCGTAATTTTAGAAATTCATTTTTCCGAAAAATCGCAGTGTTCGATTTTTTAGGATGTTTTAAAAATTATTTTCGGCGATAATTTTAGGTGTTCGTAATTTTAGAGTGTTCGAAATTTTAGAACATTTACCGTACATGAAATACATACACATCAATTCATATGGTCAAGCAAAGTACCAGTTTACAACATAAACTTGGTTTTTATAGCCTGATTTCGGCGAAGACATTTGATACCGTGATACCATGATATTACGGAGTTCTATTGGTACCAGAAGGGATATATTGGACAAAATCAAGCTTAAAGTTTAATATTTTTGCGTGAATTTTTGCATGCTACTGTAAAAACATAAGTTTAATCATATGGTAAAGAAAACAATCAGTTTCTTTCTTTTAAATGGGTATTATAGGCTGATTTCGGCAAAGAAGTTAGATACCACGATAGTACGGAGTTATATAGATCTGTGCCCCAAGTGAAACAATAGACAAAATCAACCCTAAAATTTAATATTTTTGCATGAATTTTCGCATACTATTGCAAAAACACATATTGAATCATATGATAGAAAGAAATTATGCACTTGCCCCCAAAAAAATGTTTTATAGGCTGATTTCGAAATAAAAAGTTGATTTCGCGAAATCAACTTGATTACTCCGATTAGTCATATGGGCAATGGGCAAGATGGCGGAACGAGTGGACGCGGAATTCTCGCCACCGTGAATTTGGAAAATAACTATGGATGAGATACCCAGTGTTATCCCAAAGGCTATCCTCGAAGTTATCAGTAGACTAGAAAATGATGAAGACAACCGATATACGTGGAAACTTACGCGGAATCTGGATTCATTGTCTTTCACTGTCAACTGTAAATTTCGTGCCAAAACTTGCAACAAAGCCAAGGACGACAGCGAGGTCACCCGCCGTGTTACTGTGAAACCAGTGAAACGTCGCAGGAAGAAGAATTCTCCCTCTGCATTAGCTCGTTCTAAAAGAAGACTCGAACGTTTTCTGGAGAAGAAGTCAGCTGGAAAACCAGATTTAGCTTCGCCAGGAGAAACAGGAACTCCCGTTTCTCCTCAACAGGATTCTGTGATTCTTCAAGATTCATTGACTTGTGGTAGTGTTAGGGACCTGACGTTTTCGGATCAACCGACATCAGTTGAAAACCCACAGGCTGAGGCCGATCTTCAAGCGCAAGAAAAGGAAATCTTACTAAAATTCCTGCATACTGTTGACAATGATAGTGATGATGACGATGACCATGAAGACAGTATAAGTGTTTGTGCTAACTGTAAGCATCTGCCTAAAAGTAGGGAGGACCTTATACTTTGTTCACTGTGTCGGATAACGCAGTATTGTAGTGTTTCATGCCAGAGAAAAGACTCTGATTTCCATAGATTTTCATGTGGGCTTGTGGCTAAGGGCTCAAGCGCTAAGGAATTTTAATCCTTCTGCCACAGTCAAGAACCTGTACATATAATAAATAAACTGTAAATAAAGCGGTGGTGGTATAATAATAATAATTTTGTGTCCGGGATTTGGTGGTGACGGTTAGAACTGTATTTTTATGAACTTTTATATATAATTTCATTCGGTACTCCAGCGGACTGGAGGTGTGCCAGTACTGGCAGAATTTCTTCGCAAGACAAGACAAGACATACCGGAATTGTGACCGTGATTGTGGGCCGAATTGTCCCGTGGCTGTGAGCGTTAACGCCCGCTGTCGCTTGCAACAGTTACATAGTATGGAAGAAAAGATGGAGAGAAACGTGAATATTTATGACAGACAGATACTAATCGTAAACCGTTTTGTTATTAGTGTATTCCAAAATGTTCAGATATCTTACCCATGGGCGCTGCCATTTTTTGAACTGCTATCCGTATGACTGTCGTGCAAGGAATAAAAACCGGAACCAATGTCCGGTACCAGAATCCGGGGCCTGGGCGGATCCAGACGGACGATGGGGGGGGGGGGGGGGTTCTCGTCCAACAGGGACATAACAGTTGACACGTAAGGGGTCGCTAAGCTGTTGGGCAGATTAAACACTATGGGATATGAGGGTCCACCCATAAATGAATCAGCTCATGGAATGCATTGCAGCAATATTGATGGACCTGTCCAAGGCGTTTGACTGTCTCCCCCATGGGCTTTTGATTGCAAAGTTAAAGGCATATGGACTTTCAGAGGAGGGGGCCAAACTCTTGGACAGTTACCTCAATGACAAGTCTCAGCAGATTAAACTAGGACCACATGCCAGCTCATGGGGAAAAGCTTTTTAAAGGGGTCCCCCAAGGCTGCATCTTGGGACCTCTCTTATTCAATGTTTTTAAAAATGACATATTTTATTTTATTGTTCAAAGTATTTTATACAATTATGCAGATGACAATACTCTCTCTTTTATACATAAGGACCTTTTACATCTTAAATCAGTTTTAGAACAAGAGAGTCAAATTCTCATATCATGGTTTGACCAAAATTTAATGAAAGCAAACCCTGACAAATTCCAGGCCATTTGTATTGGTAAAAAGACTCATGACAACATCGAGTCTTCTCAAAATGATCAAACAAATATCAAATGTGATGACAGTGTTACCTCGGACCCAGTCTATGACGACTCTGACGTAAAGCTTTAGTCGGTGGGTTGGTGCCTGATGCTTACCCAGCAAACATGCCTATATGGGTCCCATATGGGCTACCCATATGGGATCCATATGGGGAGTGCAACCGGGTTCCGCATGGTCCCATATGGGTTAGCCCATATGCGGGTTGCCCGGATGGGTCCCATATAACAGTCCCATAAAGAAAAAAGAAATGATATAATCATCTTTAGATAAACTTATTTCCTTGTTTATAATGCATGGCTAGCTTCTACAGTTGCGGATACAGAGGGGATTCATGGGTCACTGGACATTTCGGCCCATAGCAATCTCGGCCCATATCAATTTCGGCCCATAACCAAATCGGCCTATACAATTTCGGCCCACAGGTATAATAAGGTATAATTAGTATGTTTGTCTATAATTGGCATAATTATGTTGGCTTACCTTTAATTATCCACACAAACAGAATAATTAATAAGAGAATGGTCCGTTTTAATTAATTAGGAATTCGAAGGTAAGAGAAGAGTTCATCAAATAGGCAACAGGCAGCCAAGGCTCAGACGAGCTTGCGCATTTGCACATAGTCTCTCCAGAGCCTTTGCTGCTCACATACGAAACGCAAGCGTTTATTTCTAATTGAAATTATTCAGTTTAACTCACCCCTCTTGTTTTATATGCAAATGGACTATATGCAACCAATGAATATTTCTTCTAATAATACATCTAACTGAAAGTTCTATGCATGTAACTACTAATTAGATAAATAAATGATATTTTATTACGTCGCCGTTGCTTAGGATACAGCAAATAAGACAGTGAAACTTTTTACAGATGTGTATATGCTTGTATATGTATGCGCAAATATTTTACTATTTTTTTTTATACCAGTCTATGTGTGTTCAGACTGTTCAAAGTAATAAGGTTGCAAAGATCAGGAATCGATACAATCAAGTACCACACCTGACCCAGGATACCAATGGGAAAGTGACAAACTCACAGAAGACACCACAAACGAGAGCCAAGAGGTCAGCCCTTTCCCAGCAGGTGACCACAAAGCACATATAAACAGACGCGCACAAAAATAGCAAACACAAGACAGAACAAAAACATAAAAGATCCACAAAAGAAGTACCGCCTTGGAACGGTCAGTAAAATATTTTACTGGAGGGCTTAAACCGGTTTAACGGCGCCAACCTCACCCTTAATTCAGATGTGGATCAAGACACATAAATATTTGGTTTGCATGAAAGACCCCTAACTTATCAATGCATCATCTCCTAAAACATATAAATCAAGATATAACAAGGAGATAAAGCAAGGATAAGGACTCAACAGTAAATTAAACTGAATACCGGAGCAAAAGAAATCCAACAGGTAAACAAGTCTTTAATAGTTTGTAAAGTCAATCTATTTTCAGATTTCTTTCTCAATATAACTCTATCAATTTCATATATACATGTTCTCAATAGTATACATGTATAATCTTTTTTGCGGAGTTGATATCTGGGTTGACAAAATTGATGGGCGGAAATTGCTTTGGGCCGAAATTGTCATGGGCCGAAATTGACATGGGCCGATTTTGTTATGGGCCGAAATGACCCGGAACCTGATTCATGTGGTTCACTTGAACCCCCATTTGAGACAAAATTATTCCATTTTTATGAGGGATTTCAAGCAAAATCAGCATAAACTATCAAATAATCATGAACAATTTTCAAATCGAAACCTACTTCGTAAATTTGAACCCACAAGCAAGAAATCCTGGATCCGTCCCTGCTTCTACCATTTATTTTATTTCATTTACATGGGCCAGCCCATATGGGACCCATATGGAACCCGGTTGCACTGCCCATATGGGTGTCCACATGGGACCCATATGGGTCCCAAATAGATTGCTAGCTGGGTATCTGTAGCTGGACCCACCGTGGCTCAGCTTGAGGTTTTCTTTAGCTCTGACTATCTGTGAGTCATGAGCCCTTTTCTTTGTTTCATCATGGTGTGTTAGTTTGATTAGAGTGTTTCTCCATGATGATACATTGTATTAGTTAGATGGCCTCCATGCGAGCTGAACATTTCTTGTACTTCAACAACAGCAGAATCTAGGGCGAAGAATTGGTACCAGTAAAATGCATTTAAGCCCCCCGGTAGCTTAGGCTGCTGTCCGTTCTAATGTGGTGGTTCTGTTGTTGTTGACTTTTTGTTTATTGTTGCTCCCATTGCGGGAGTCTGTAATTGTTCTATGTTTTGTTGTACGTTACTTTATGTCCATTCTAGTATTGCAATCATCTTGATGGGGAAGAGAGAGCTGATTGCTTTGCTTAATTTGTCTTTCTGGTGTCTCGAGATGGTTGAGCGGCTCTTCCTCGCGGTGCCACGGGGTTGTCTGCGGTTTGTGATTGTGGTATTTCCTGATCATACTCACTTACTATTTTTAAAACGTTTGGGGAGGATTTTTAACAAAGCAAGGAAACTTGTAACTTATTACTCTTTTATAGCCTCAAATTTTAGCTACTGTCCCCTTGCTTGGCATTTTTGTAGTGCATCAAGCACAAACAAAAGTTCAAGAGAGGGCATTGAGATTCATAAATAATGACCATACATCAAGTCTCGATGACCTGCTCAAATCAATAAAGACACGGCCTCTTCATGTACGTAGGATAAAGCAAATGGTATGTGAAGTTTTCAAAATTATAAACAAGATGTCACCAGAATATATTAATGACCTTGAAGAAATTAAAACATCAACTTATAATTTCAAGGCAGAGAAACAGGCAGAAGTCCCATGGGTAAATACAACCAGGTAAAGGCTGAGGTCTTTCAGAGGCGGCCTGGGTATGGAACCGCCTTCCAAATGAGCTACTGGTTGCAGAATCATACCCCCAGTTCCGAAGGATGATCCATAGCTGGGACAGCCCCATATGTGGATGTCCTCTATGCTCGACCTGATTGCAGTTATTTCTTCTGTTCAGTTTTTGCTTAGGTAAGCCAGTTGTCTTGCCATTTTCGATTTTCGCTTAAGGTTTACACCCACAGGGTCCGATCAGCGGCTATGCATATGATCTAGATGCACCTTGATATCCTTGAGATAATCCCAAGGATGTCATTAAGTGCAGTAATATGATAGTATCTTATAGAATTTTTTTTTTATTTTTCTAAATTTAAATTCTATTTTTCAAACCTAGTCTAAAACACATATTTTATTAAATTTTATGTATACATAAGTCCTTTCCATATCTATAGTCTTAATCAAACATCTATGTTTTTCCATATATATTTTTAACTCTTTAATCTAAAAATGTGTATATAATGTTTATAATGACTTAAATTTGTTTTATGTTGCATGCACTGTGATATTTGCTATATCTTTTTCATATGTTTGTCGAAGTAAAAGCCCTACAGGGCTTATGTTTGATGTTTATCATATTCGATTTTAAAATAATCTTCTATGTCTATGTCAATGCTCTCTGGGCGCAGTCAACAAGTGGTTTTAGACGTCCAAGCCTCAGATCCAGTCCCTGTTTTATCCCATGTACCCCAGGGGTCGGTCTTAGGACCGATCCTTATTCTATTTTTCATAAATGATTTACTGGATAATATCAAGTCTTCATTTTGCCTGTTCGCGGACGATTGTGTCCTGCCATAGGAACATTTATTCATTGCAAGACTGTCTCATTTTGCAGGAAGATCTTGACAGTCTTGGGCTCTGGGAGGCCGATTGGCAAATGAAGTTCAATGTTGCCAAATGTCCCTCTATGAGAGTGACTCAGCATTACTAACACAAATAAATCATTCATGACTACACTCTACATCAGCAAACTTTGGAAAATGTTCAGTCCGCGAAATATCTTGGTATATAACAATCACAGAAAACATGGATTGGGGTCAACATATTTCATCCAAAGCAACTAAGACTTTAGGTTTTCTTCGAAGGAACTTGGCTTTCGCACCTAGGAGTAGTAAGGAGGTTGCATACAAAACTTTGGTACGCCCTAAACTGGAGTATGCAGCACCCATTTAGAGCCCTTACTCAAATTTACACAACTCACAGTATTGCAGGCCCCAGACTTATAGTGATGCCCTGAAGTATTCCTTTTTCCCAAGGACCATTCCCCATTGGAATAGTTTGACTCCAACTGTGGTCGCAGCTGAGACCACAGAGGAGTTCAAATATCTCAGCCAGAAGTTTTTTTTTTACCTAAATTCAAAATTTCACTCACCTCTGATAATGATCAGATTCTGATCGCCCAGAGTATATATAGAAAGAAAGAAAGAAAGAAAGAATGCCAAGGTGCTAAAAGAGTGTAACAATGAGATCTCTCCAATACTGGGTCCGAGAAATGACTCAGTCGCGGTTGAAAGTGTGTGTTCCAGTGTGTGTGTGTGTGTGTGTGTGTGTGTGTGTGTGTGTGTGTGTGTGTGTGTGTGTGTGTGTGTGTGTGTGTGTGTGTGTGTGGGGGGGGGGGGTTATGATGTAAGTTCTCTTTCGTCAATTTTTTTAGAATATTTGTCTTATGATTTGCAGGGCAGAATATGATGGATTCTATTTTTGACATCTTGCAAGGACCATGGGGGGGGATCCACTCCCCCAGGGATTTCGCGGGCGGGCCCATTGTGGCCTGACACGGTATGCTGGCTGTGGAATAATAACTTCAACAAGACTGGAGGTTATGCGCTCACAAACTTTGAAAGCATACACATATTGCGTCTAATGAAAACCAGACAGACAGTTGGTATGAATGAGAAGGAATGGTGGCCGTGTTATGAGTCCAATGGCGGCAATGTGCCACGTTTTAAGCGAGAACATGCGCATTACATCAGCTTATTTCGGGATTGACACTTACGATCCGCAAGTATGCCTATATAGTCACATTTTGTTTTTCGAATAATTGAAAAAGGCCAAAATATCTAGATTTACTCTTGAAATTTGATAATATATGACCGAAACGCATATCCTGATCACCCCAAATCCTGGATGAAATGATCTAAATTTGCACGGATTGCGCAGGTCAAGACAGAGGATTCTGAATTTATACCTCTAGAGACATCTATAGAACTATCATGCATGAAAACATATATCTACCACTTATATAATTATGAGGCCATCGTGTGTGTGTGTGTGTGTGTGGGGGGGGGGGGGGTCCTGTCATGTGCGGATCCAGATGGGGGGGGGGGTGGGGAAGTGGAAAATCACAAGTTATATGGGTTTCTATAGAAATTAGCACCTGAAAAAAGTTGGACCCCCTCTAGCTGAAACCTTGGAAAATTAAAGTTTTCTTTGAAATAACCATTGGACACCCTCTGGTCCCTCTGTAAAACTGTAAAATAAATTGAGGACTAAAAAAGTAAACAATGTGTGCCTGCTGGGCTGTTCCCCAATATTGTCTTTGTTCCCAAATGGCCTGTTCCCATGGCATGAATGCCCTTTTCCCCAGTTCCCCAACCTCTTTTGACCCACATGTTATTACCTGATTACTTCTCTTATTTGCAGAGGTGTGGGCAGGGTAAAGGCCTACATGGTAAGAAAATTTGCAATGTCACGATCATCAGATCATTTGATGGCAAACGCTCTGTAGTGTATTATGTGGGCCATGGATCGATCCAGAAATAAAAATAAGATTATGACTGAAAAAACACCAGAATATGTAATTATCACTAGAGCAGCATTTAATTTGGTAATACCCGCTTTTTTACCTTTGACATGAACCTTGATGTCACACAAAATGTTGCCCAGTACCCTCTACATCATGTCACCTACATGTATGCACCTGCATTTTTGAAGTTTGAAGTTGCTAAGCTAAAGCAACTTCAAACTTAAAAAAAAATGCTGCTAAAGCAACTTCAAACTTAAAAAAATGCAGGTGCATACATGTAGGTGACATGCATTGTATCTCCAATGGTTTAGGAGATGCATTTACAAGAAAATAAATTTCTTGCAAATGCATCTTGCACATAGCAACTTCAAACTTTGCAGGTGCATGGTTCGCATAATGTAGAGGGTACTGAGCAACATTTTGTGTGACCTTGACCCCAATAGTGTTTGAAATTTTAGAACAGTTACCCTATATTCATATGCTATAATGGAAGTCAATAGAATGTACCCTGATCAGACTATGGGTTCGAGCCTCATCGGCGTCACTGCGTTGTGGATCCTTGATCCTTGAGCAAGACAAATTTATCCTAGTTTAGTACTGGTAAAACCCAGGAAGACCCATCTCTATATAACCCCCCCCCCCCCCCCCCCCTGGAAAATGTTGGACCCCCTCTGGATCCTTGGAAAAATATAGTTTTCTCTGATATAAAACCATTTGACCCCCTCTGTGAACTGTACAACAATTTGAGGACTAAAAAAAAACAAAACAAAAAACATCGTTGTCAGGCTGTTTTCTGGCTGTCGGGCCTGGACCCCCCCTGACAAAAAATTCTGGATCGGCGCGTGATAGACATTCTCCTAAAGGAGCATTCTAGCAGTCCTATCTGGGTCCATATTGTTTGTAATCCAGTACAACCTGTATGTAAACATCTACTCTCAAAAAGACCAAAAATTGGTTTTCAAGACCAATTATCGCTTGATGCAGGTCAAAAGTATTGCAGAATGCTCCAAGGGGAGCATTCTGCAATACTTTCGACCTTCAATAAGCTAACATTTGTCATTAAGATCTTTGTTTTGTCTATTTTTGAGTGACCATTTTACATGTAGGCTACTAAAGTACAGAAGCAGATGAACATGCAGACAGCATTTGTTATGAATGGTGGGACAAGGGTTAATCTATTGGACACATTATTATCCCATAAAGCACCACCTATAATTTGCAGCAGACGACCATTTCAAACTTTGCTGCTTTTCCAAAAATAACAAATAAGGTATGATATTTCATGAGAATCGTGTGCCAGGATTCTCATGAAATATCATACTTCATTTTTTTTCGAATATTAGGAAAGATGTCGCAAAATTTGTTGTCTGCTGCAGTCGTGATTAGCGCTTTAAGGGTTAATTTTTTATGCTCAATTCTGTCCAATGTGGTGTTGCCTTAGGGCTTGGATTATTGTACAATGCAAGTGCTCTAAGATGCATGACTTTTTGTGAGTAAATTTTCATTCCATGGTGTGACTGCAAAGTAAGAAAGAAGTTTTCACTGAATGAAGGTAATATTTTTGACATTTTTGGGGGTATTTTATGTTCATTAACCCTTTGTTTATTGGAAGCCCCTAAATGGATAATTTTGGTAAACAGTGCAGATGAAATGCAGCAGAATGCTGGATTTCATCTGAGTCTAAACTGTTGGCTAAGATTGAAGTACTTTGATAGCCAATATATTACAAATCCGTCTGATGTCCCCCACAGGGGTTAAACGTAACGGAAGAAAGATATGGATCCAAATTAGATAGCTCCCTAAGGAGCAGTCTGATCTGGATTCATAGTGTTTGCTTCCATGATAAAAGTAGTCTCAAATTCATTTTAAATTATATGCAGCAGACATGATTTTTAGGACTAAAATATACTTGTGCTTTATGAATAATTCTTGAAGTTTCTTCATAATTAATGCTAGCTGCGACTTTTGTAGTCTGCTCAGATAACCAATGCAACAGCTTGGGCCTAGACCAGGACAGGATTTTCTTGGTCCTGATCTGGATCCAAACAGTTTGACACGCTGATAGTGTTCTGAAATAATTTTTTGAAAGTTTATTTTGGAAAAAGTCAGCAGACGACAGCAAAAGCAAGAAAATTTGCCCTTGATGCAAAGAGTTGTGTTTTCTTTCAGATGATGGGAAGAACCTTGTGCAAGGAAAGGAGATATATCCACTTGGTCAATGTCACAGCAGTCCAGAAACTTGAATAACCAGGAGAAATCGGGTCCTTCAGAAGTAGAGAACCTACAAAGTTTGAAAACGGCAGACTAGAAGCTGGTAAGTATTACTTGCCATAATATGTGTGTGTTTGAGTTTAAAGTTCCATCATCAGCTGGCCAGCAGATGAGGCTACAGCTTCACGTCTCATCTGATAAACTGGAGAAGCTGGGGATTGAACTTGCGATCCCTGGTTTACAAGCTTTACTCCATAATAACGCATTTTGACGCCTTTGAAATATCATGTATTTGAAAATATTAGGCAAAATGGAGCATTTGCTCTTTTGGAGCAAATGCTCCATTTTCCATAATAATTTCAAAAGTATTCAAAATTTAACATAAAATTTTCTTTCAATTTTTTCAATGTTGTCGAAAAATAGAAAATAATGTCAATATCAAAAAATAGCCTTTGGAGTAAAGGGTTAAGGGGAGTAGTTTATCCACTACACCACAGTGGCTCCATTTGCCACAATATAATTTAATCCTTGCCATGGATGCTGAGCCCTGGTATATCCAGTTATTTAAACAGTGTAGATTCAGATCATCTGGTTTCTTCCTCACAGCCCCCTCTTCAAAAATTAATATAAATGCCATTTGTTACGCCTCAATGATGTCTGAGTTATATTGTTTTGGCCTCATTTGTGTGTGCATCTGTCTCTCCTTCTGTCAATTTATTTGGCAATCCGTAACATAATCTCAGGACCCATTGGTCAGATTTGAAGCATTTTTGGAAAGGATGATTCATACTATCTACTGTGGACAGTCAGCATCCTATTAGTTTTTCAACATTTGAGTTACTGTCCTTGACTGAGTTAGAATAGAAGGCTTTATTGGCTTTTAAGGAGCAATCTGATCTGATTTAAGGAGCAATCTGGATCTACACTTTATATCAGGGCTCAGTGTGTAAAGTAAGGATGAACCCTCGTCTTACTGAACTGGGATTTATCCTTTTCTGAAAACACTGTAGATCCAGATCAGATGGCTTCTTACAAAGCAATTAGATTGCTTTCCATTCTGATACATGCTAACAATGGAATGCTGCAGGCTAAGAGGATAAAAACACTTTTATCTCTAGTGAATTTAAAAATTTGCAGCAGAAATGATAACAGATATTTTCAGGTCTAAAATATACTGGCACTTTTTGAAGTAGAATCTTCATATTTCAGTCTTGGCCTGCTAGCAACAACTTATTTGTCTACTTATAATTGTGAACCTTTGCAAACGGTTTGGACCCAGAAGAGGACAGACATAACCTCTGTCCTTATCTTGATCCAAATCCTCTGACACCCTGAAGGTGTTCCAGAAAGATTTTTTGAAAAAGTTGATTTTTGAAAAAGTCAACAGACCACAAAGCAAAAACTTTAAGCATGAAAATACCCAGCATGCTAAAACTGTTTTTTTTTTCTTCAGATGATGGATAGAGAGCCTCAAGGAAAGGCAATGAATTAATATGTAGATATCCACTGAGTCAACGTCACAGCAATCCAGAAACTTGAATAACCAGGAGAAAACAAGAGACTCTACAAAATTGGAAAACAGCAGACTTAAGAAGATGGTACGTTTTACTTGACATGATATTAATTAACCCATGCCATGCTGAATATTTTCATGTACTACACTCCTCCCCAATTTTATCCTCTTAACCTGCAGCATTCCATTGTTAGCATGTATCAGAATGGAAAACAATCTGATTGCTTTGTAAGAAGCCATCTGATCTGGATCTACAGTGTTTTCAGAAAAGGATAAATCCCAGTTCAGTAAGACGAGGGTTCATCCATACTTTACACACTGAGCCCTGATATAAAGTGTAGATCCAGAACATTTGGCTTCTAAATGGCCATCTTCAAAATTATGTCATTATACTGTGTGCATCAATCCATCCTTATGGCCATCCATTTATTAATCTGGAACCTTATCTCTGTACCCATTAGTCAGATTTGGTACTATGGACACTGGACAGTCAACTGCCTATTAATTTTGTCAGAATTGACTTGTTAAAACTTGAGTAACTGTTCTTGACTATTAAAGTTGAGTGCAAAAGTTATCTAAACGTTCGAACACTTGTTACCTGCAGAAAAGTCCTAGACAAACACATGCAAGCCTATATTGTAAACAATATGGATCGAAATTAGACTAAGGAGTAGTCTGATCTGGATTCATGGTGTTTGCTTCCATGATAAAAGTAGTCTCAAGTGCATTAAAAAATATGCAGCGGACATGTTAACAAGGCATTTCCAGGACTAAAATGTACTGGTGCAATATGAATTTAGAATTTTGAAACAACAGAGATTATTCATATTCATTAAGTCGGGCCTTTAGTTAAGAGTGTGTAACAGGAAAATCATTTTCTTATTTCTCAACCAAAACATATGTTGTGGGTACTCAAAAGAACCGTCTCAATGAGAGGGTTCTTTTTAGCACCCAAAACATATGTTAAAACTGATGGGTAAGGAAATATTTATAATTTTACGCTCAACAATTTTAAAATTGTTTATCTAAGCCTTTGTATTAATTTTAAAAGTGTTTAGCTTTTCCTTCAGATGATGGGTAGAACCTCAAGGCAAGGAGAAGAACTCTTGTGTGTATATCTCAATGGTCAATGTGAAGGTATAAATCCAGGAACATAAATAACCAGGATCCTTCAGAAATAGAGAACCTACAAAATTTGAAAACAGCAGACTACAAGCTGGTAAGTTGTACTTGACATGTTATTAATTCATTTGAATGAATGTGCGCCCATCAAAGTCTCAGATCAGCTAGCTCATGGGTCCCATGTTTCTTCAGGTGTAGATTTATGACTGATCAACTTATAACTGGCTCCAATCTATATCTAGCATCTTCTCATCATGGTACATGATTGCCCAATGATTTTAGATAAGCACAACAGTGTCAAAAATTACCCCCTGACTCCAAAGACAACAAGATCGAAGGTCAAATATTTAAATTTTGCAATAACCAAGTTTTAACCAAAGTTTTGCATGCAGACAGAGGAACATGTCAAACTAGAGATCAGTTACACTTAGCGGCTAAAACAAGATCAGATAGGGATTTTGAAATGAGCTTATGTTATACCCCTAAAGCATTTTCCTGCTTAGAGGAAATAAATACAATATAAACCACTGTTTAGAGCTTGCTCCAAGCTTTCCAAAAATGTATAACATAACAATGTTTTGATTTAATATAGCAAAATTACAATCTTAAATACACCTAAAAATTAGGCATTTTTCAACGTTATGCCGTGTCATTTCAAATTTGTTAATTTTTGAAAATCTGTTTTTCAAATATGTGTGTTCGAAACATATTTTTTTAAAAAGAAATCTTAAATTTCACCTATGAGCTAATGTTAGATAACCATAAGAAATGTGAAGGAAGAGCGCAGTAATTTTAAGCATTTTTTTAAAAAAAATGCTTGAAGCGTTATACATTTTGTCTTTTCTAAAGAATTAACTTTGCTGTATTGTTGTCGCTTGTTCGGTCACACGTATGCATAATTTTTTGCAATTTGTTGAAGCTATGGGCATATTTCTCTGTAAAAAATACAACCGCATCCAATGAATTGTCTTTTCCAGTAATGTTTTCATCAGTTTAAAACTACACTGTTTCAGGTAGTGTCCGTAGATCACATATTTTGCATCTAGCATATTGCTGTATTAGAAGATTAATGAACATGTTTCTGCTCTTTTATATGTCAGTGAGTGGCACTGAATAAGAAAAGGTCTGCTTCTTCAGTTGTCTTTCAGCAGCACTTGTGGTATGAGTGGCCAAAGTCTGTCTGTAGAACATAGTGTCCGTAGATCACACTTTTCAATGTTAAAAAAATAACAGAGTATGTCATATTGGCCCATATTTTTAGATTGTATTTATTAATTATACCCCCCCCCCCCAAACTTTGTTTGTGGTGGGTATACTGTTTTCACGTTGTCCATTCGTGCGTGCGTCCGTCCGTGCATCTGTCCGTCCGTCCGTAACGCTTTGTTTCCTTAATATCTTGAAGAGACATGGCTGGATTTTCATCAAACCTTGCAAACATGTTCATATATGCAAGACAAATTCTTTAAACAAAAAAGTAAGGGCTAGGGGCCAATAAGAGTAAGGGTCTATAAGAGTTATTTCCCTTTGTAGTTCTAAATGGCTTTTTGTATAGGGTTTTATGCTTATGCTATTATGGGCCATACACGGGCCGATCAACTCCTACCACAGCTTTTGATGGAACAATTTGGTACTTTGCCTATACAATGTTAACACATTGAACATATGCATGAAGGAGTTTGGTTCAGAAAAAATAATTTTTGACAAAATGACAGCTGTGAGAACTTAGACAATTTTTACCTAATAAGGCTTTTGTATATGCGTAGATGGTGCCTCCATGGGCCGATCAACTCCTACCACAGGTTTTGATGGAACAATTTGATACTTTGCCTATACAATGTTAACACATAGAACATATGCATGAAGGAGTTTGGTTTAGAAAAAATAATTTTTGACAAAATGACAGCTGTGAGAACTTAGACAATTTTTCACTTATATGGCTTTTGTATAAGTATGGCAAGTGCCTTTATGGGCCGATCAACTCCTACCACAGCTTTTGATGGAGCAATTTGATGCTTTGCCACTACAATGTAGACATATTGAACATATGCATGAAGGAGTTTGATTCGGAAATAATAATTTCTGACAAAATGATAGCTGTTAGAACTTAGACAATTTTCCCCTAACAAGGCTTTTGTATATGCATTGATGGTGCCTTCATGGGCCGATCAACTCCTACCACAGTTTTTGATGGAGCAGTTTGATATGTTACCTTTACAATATAGACACATTGAACATATGCATGAAGGAGTTTGGTTTGGAAAAAATAATTTTTGATAAAATGACATCTATGAGAACTTAGACTATTTTTTCGGTATAAGCTTTGACATATAGAGCTTTCAGGTGTGAATAATTTTGTGTATTTGATCTTAACAAATGTTCCAGATTGCAAGTTTTAAGATCATTTGCACAGATTCTACTTAAATCTTGTTTTCACAGATTCTACTGAAATCTTTTTTTTTCAAAACTAGGGTCTGCTGGTTTGAACTATCACTTGCCAAGTTTTTTCACTGACTTTTACTGTGCGGGGGGTATCTAATAAGCATTGCTTATTGACTTTTTTCATTTCAACCAAAAAATAGTATGTAAATCAATATTTGGGTTATATTTGTCTAATTTGTGAAAGAAAGAGGTACACATGGTTCTGAAACAATATTTCCTTTAGAACCTCTTCCATTCACACATAAGGTCAAAATTGCCCAAATACTGATTTACATACTATTAATTTGGATGAAAGTAATAAATACAACATAAAACATGGGCCATTATAACATGTTTTTGTAATTTTATGACATTAACAAGTGTGATCTACGGACACTTCATTCTACGGA
The DNA here is from genome assembly GCA_964019695.1 of Loripinus fragilis. Taxonomy (NCBI): domain Eukaryota; kingdom Metazoa; phylum Mollusca; class Bivalvia; order Lucinida; family Lucinidae; genus Loripinus; species Loripinus fragilis. Next base: position 44,441,491 of record OZ026516.1, on the reverse strand, counting down.
CAGACTTTGGCCGCTCATATCAAAAGTGTTGGTGAAAGACAACTGAAAAAACAGTGCATTTCTTAATCAATACAACCCTCTGAAATAGAAACTAGCAGAAACATGTTAATTAATCTTAAAGTACAGCAATCTGCTAGATGCAATGATGTGTGATCTGCGGACACTACCACTACCAAACAGTGCAGTTCTAAAGTGACGAAACAATTACTGGCAAAGACAATTCATCGGTGGTGGTTGATTTTGTTACAGAGAAACATGCCCATAGCTTCAATAAATTGCAAAAAAAATATGCATACTTGTGACTGACCAAGTGGCAACAGGCTCAGTGAAGCTAAGTTAATTCTTAAGAAGCACCAAAATGAAAACCGCTTCAAGCATTTTTTTTAAAAATGCTTAAACTTACTGCGCTTCACCTAAACGTTTTTTATGTTCTTTTTAAGTTAGCTCATATGTGAAATTTAAGGTTTCTTTTTTAAAAATTATGTTTCCAACAGACATATTTCAAATACAAATTTTCCAAATTTAACAAATTCAAAATGAAACAGCATAACATTGAAAAATGCCTAATTTTTAGGTGTATTTAGGATTGTATTTTTGCTATATTAAATCTAAACATAGTAATGTTATACATTTTCAGAAAGCTTGGAGTAAGCTCTAAACAATGGTTTAAATAATATTTTATTTCCTCTGACCAGGAAAATGTTTTAGGCATATAACACAAGCTAATTTTACCATATTTGTCATTTCCCTTACTGATATTTCTTTCATTATATTTATCTGGCAAATTTGTAAAATTAAAAGTCAATGTATTTTTTCAACTATTTGAAGGACCTGCTGTTTATCCCAAGCTAATTAACAGGGGGAACATTATATCTTTCACTTTAAAATTGCACTTTTTCATCTGTTACCAATGTTGTGGTGTCCGTAGAAAATATTGCACACTAAAACTGAACTTGATTTCTACACAACTTGACGACAGAGGCTATGTTAAACTACTTTATTGTTAAGAATCGAAATCATGTGATAAGTTAAGAGGTTAACTTGTTCCTGAAAGTTCAATTCATTAAAAAATTAAATTTAGAGAGTTTACCAAATTTAAGCATTTTCATAGCTTTGTTTCTTCTGTGCTAAAACTTAACAAAATCATTTTTGTAAATAAAATATTGAGTGGTATCCAAGGGCACCAATACTTGTGCGAAGTTCTGCATGGTATAATCATTGTTTTAAGCCAATAATTAAAACGATACAATTATGTTATGCTTTAGTCTGTAGTTTCCGTAGATCTGCCACCTAAGATTGATTCAAATGCTGTAACTTTTTAATAAAAAGAACTTCAACTAAAACCTTCTAGAATTAAATGCACAAGATATGAAGCTATGGAAAGAAAAAGCTTGTTTTGTGATTCCTGCGACTTCATTTTTGACCAAAAGTGACACAACTTGTCCCTATCTGATCTTGTTTTAGCCGTTAGGTATCAACAGGCCCCCAGATATGAGTGCGTAACAGAAAATTATTTTTTCATATTTCTCAATCAAAACATGTGTGGGTACTCAAAAGAACCGTCTCGATGAGACAGTTCTTTTAAGCACCCAAAACACATGTTTAAACTGAAGGTTAAGAAAATAATCACAATTTTATGCTAAAAAAATAGCTTAATTTGCCCCATGTATTGATATAATTGTCAAGTCACTATTGGCTTTGATGTTCAGTAAAAATGCTGAATCAAATTCTTGTGCTTTTGAGAAGCTACACTGTAAATCAGGTTTATTGCAGAGCTTCTCAAAGCCTGATAAAAACAAGAATTGTGGTAAATGCTCTAAAATTCGAACACCAGTTGCCTGCCAAAAAAACCTAGACAAGCATCACAGACACAGATCAGACTGCTTCCAAAGAAGCATTTCCGTATTTAAAGAGTTCTATAGTAGTAGTCTGATCAGAGTCTTCCCTGTATGAATTTCTGACAAGCATTTTGTAAATTACAACTAAACCTTGATAATTAACCAACACTTTATTTGAGAACAGAAAGAGAAAAGTGTTTCAAATCTTAGAACATTTACATACTACGACAATTCTCAGCTGCATGATAGTGAATCCATGTAAGATTGTCATACTGTCATTATTTTTTAGCCAGTTTGAGCCTTTGAAAAATTTCTCATGACTTTGTGAATCTCTGCCGTACTTTAATCCTTATCAGATCAATGAAATTTTCTTAAAGTTAAATACAGCAAAGTAAGAATGGCGGGTTGTATATTATGAGAGGTCACTAAAATATTGTATTTCTCTGAAGATTGCGATTTTGTCTAAGCAAACAGTGCAGCCCTTGATGAAATGGGACATTATCCTGCAAATCCAGTGGCTCAGTGGTATAGAGAGCTTGACCTTATTGAGCTTGCTAACTAGAGTCTGAACTAGAAAAAAAAATCAAAATCCTATTGTCAAGTAATGACTTCCAAAGTAAGTGACAAATGGTGAAAAGAGGGTACAAGGCATTTCATGTGATTTTCTGTGTTATGTTTTCTCCAGATGAATGATGTGTGGAAACCTGTAGGCTGGGCACCAGAGAATTTTTGCATGCAAAGAGGACATTATCAGAGATAGTGGTAAGTTGGTGTTAAAAAAAACTCCCAGTGGCAACATGACATCATAACAACATGACATCATAACAACATGACATCAGTATCATGTTCCTTGACTTCTTATCTGAAGCAATATGGAAATCAATTATTTTTGTCAACCATGTGACATAATTTGTTGTTGTTTTGACGTCATGATGTCGGGTTATTGTTGCTTTGTTCTCTTGTTTAAATCAAACTAACTTTAAATTTGAAGGCGACTGAATTGGTTGTATTTGTACCAATTGTTATTTCAGAGAACTTTGCAATCTTTTGTGTAACTCTTGTTGTCCTGTTAACTCTTTGCCGACTATGTATGTGTCATCTGCTGATAACCTTTGCTAACAGTTTGGACCCAGATCAGGCCTGACAAAATGTCAGGCCTGATCTGGATCCAAACTATTTGAAACTCTGATGGTATTCCTGAAATAATTTTTCAAAAAAGTTGATTTTGAAAAAAATCAGCAGACGACAAAAAAACATGTAAAATTACCCGGCATGCAAAGAGTTAACAACCCTTTTTCATTCTGATAGATTTTGCCATACATATTGATGCAAAAAGTATGAAATTGTTGATTTTGTATCTTAACTCTTAAAGCACCAATCACGACTGTGGCACAACAAATTTTTTTTAACATCTTTCCTAGTTTTCGACAAAAATAAGGTATGATATTTCATGAGAATCATCTGCCAGCAGACGATTCTCATGAAATATCATGCATTATTTGTTATTTTTGAAAAGCAGGAAAATTTTGAAAATGTTGTCTGCTTCAAATTATAGGTGGCGCTTTATGGGTTAAGAGGTTGCCTGTCAAAATTTCTATAAAATGATGTGTTCCTGTCCTTAAGAATGTTTTTATCTCAGCAAATACAGTCAGGCACTGGAAGGAAAACCTTCCAAGCCAAAAGTATGCCTTTTTGGAAGGAATAGTCTTCCAACGTTACAATTTCACTATGGATGGATTTTCCTCCCAATTAGTTTTTTCACTGAAAATTGGAAGGACTTACCATCCATCTTGATGACAAGTTTTTGATGGAAAACCCTTCCAAAAACATCCTTTTCATTGCAAATTTGGCATCCGATCGGCTGTCAGATCGCAGGGTTAATGATGTAATTAGTATGTTTTCATTACATAACCAAGCAGAAAAATCAAGTTTCTACTTGATAAACCTTATTGCAATATAGGTAACAGAAATTAAGATCATTTATCAATCTTTTCTTGTCACTGGTGTTAGAGAAAGTTTGCAAACTTGTGATGCCTTTTCTTGAAGATATCTTTTCAAGGCATGCAGTATTACATAAGTGTGTTACTATAAATAAATCTGGATGGAAGTCCAGGCAATCACAAACAGATGCTTAGGCTTATTTATGGGAGGAAATGTTTCTATTTCTAGAAATAGAACTAAAATTGAGAGATTGTTAGATTGGAAGGAATTTACATCCAAGTCTGCTGGAAAGTTTTCCTTCCAGTGCCTGACTGAAATAATGCAGGCGCTGATGAAATGCAATCTTATGTGGCATTTCATCTAAGTCTGCACTGTTTGACAAAGTACCTGTTTACTGGTATCCAGTATGAAAAGGATTGAGCCTGGATGCATCTCTTTTTTAATCACAATGTAGTTCCAGATCAGCTGGCTTGTTTTCAATTTATTCTGTGAATCCATGTGATTCTGAACCTCTTGCTATTTGTTTTTTTGGAAAAAATAGTTATCTTGTTTTCATTAAAATTCTGGGTTTGTGTGGTGTATTAATCCACTAATCGTTTCACCTGAGGGGACTGTATTATACCCTACCTGACAATTCATTTTTTTTCTATGTAGTACTTTTTCATGCTTTTTTGTCATCGGCTGATTTTTTTTCCAAATCAAGATTTTCTAATAGCTCTTTCAGTATGTCAAGCAGTTTGGATCAGGACAAAGCCTGACATTTTGTCAGGTCTGATCTGGGCCCAAACTGTTTGCAAAGGTTATCAGCACAAGTAGGCAAAGAGACAACAGCCAAGCAAAAGTTCGCAAAAACGTTGCTCCCCCGTGTAAAAAAGTCAACTGTTACCTCTGTTGGTTTTTTGTGTGAACAATGAATCTTGATACTAATAAGTCTTTCACCTGCCAGTGACATCTTTTGTTCTCAGCCATGCACAGATCCAAAGGGGAGGGTGGACAGGGGGTCCTGACCCCCCACTCCCTTGAAAATCACAAAGCTATGGAGTTCCTTAGCAATACTGGTCCAGATCCTCTGGAATTTCACAAAGCTACCAAGCCAGCGTTCAACGGTGGTCCATCATCGGCCCGCCAGTGAAACGTCATTTAAATGGCCTTTTGCTGGCAGGCCAATGATGGTCCACTTTAAGTGGTAATAGGATCCTCTCTCCCTCATCAAGAAATAAAGTTGTCAGAGTTGAGTTGGATCCCCTCTGATGAAGGTTTCTGGATCCGGCTTGTTATATGTCAGCTGATAACTTTTAACAGTTTGTACCCAAATCAGGCCAGACAAAACGACACAATAATGTTTCCTGGAAATAGCTAGAGCAAATTTGATCCATCCAAAAAGAATACTTATCATGGTTATAAAAGACTATAAACTAGTGTAACTAATTTGTTAACCACACTTAGTAAATGCAGTAGGTGTGTGCATATTGTGCTCTCTGACAAACAGAACTTACAATTACAAAGTGACTGTGACTTTATTGACTGGATAATATAATCTTATGGTCTGTGGATATGCAAATTAAATCAGCATGTTGGTGAATAACGCTAATTGATTGCGTTTTGTTTTCAAGGTCTTGTGCCGCAAATCTTTGTTGAGAATTCATGACTGTCTGTCTACATCAACACTTTTAAAAAAGCCAAAGTTTCTAGCATTTTTATATTGTTTTTGGTGCGTTCCTGTCGGGGTCAGCGTCGGAGTTTGTGTCAGCATCTGCTTTTTCATCTTCTGAACCAGTGGATGGATTTCGACCAAACTTGCATAGATACATTGTTGGGAGGAGGGGAAGAGATGATTAGACTTTGGTGACCTTGACCTTATTTTCAAGGTCACAGGGGCACTTTGAAATGTTCAAAATATTTTTTCTGTGCATCATCTTCTAAACTAGTGGATGAATTTTTGAATTTCATATGGAGAATCCTTAGGACATGGGAACTTAAGTTTGTTTAAATGGTCCTGGTGTCTTGATCAAGATGGCGGCCATGCCCATATATGGTAAAAACTCTTTAAAAATCATTGTGGGATGCGGGGTCTACCAAGTCCCTTCAAATGATGATCCTAGGTTGACCTTGAGGTACTTAACATTAAAGTCAAATTTTCTTTCCTAATGCATTTAAATGAGAATTTATTTAAAAAAATATTTTTTGAAAACTGTTGAAGCCAAAGCCATTTACGCACTTGAAATATTTAACCTAATGAGACAATGGCTATAAAAAAGTTCCAAAAAAAAAACTTTTCATGGCTTTTCCATGGGTAGAAACCAGTACTGGGCCGGGAGGGTTTATGATATGTGTGTTAATTATATGACGGGAACTCCCGAAGGCTCAAATGAAAGTGTTTTTATGGAGAAGCCGGGAGTCGAACCTGCGACCCCTGGTTTACAAGGCATAGCACTTATCCACTACACCACAGAGGCTTCTCAAAGTTCCATAGGTCAAGGCTGACCTTTGACCTTTCAGCCAAGGCTGCTCATATTGGAGTCTCATCAATATTTAAAACATATATTCTCAGAAACCACTGAGCCAATTGAACTCAAATTTAATATGAGGGTCATCCAATAAAGAATGGGACTTTTTCTATAGCGCAGTGAATTAACATGCTAGACATATTAAATTTCGTTCAAAGCTAGTACATCTTTTTGGCTGTTCACATGTACCATATTTGACATGTTACACAGTCCCAACTTTTGTTGCTTGGCAACATTAGAAGACAAGGCAAACATGCGTGGACGGCTCAGTATAGATGGTTACCATGGCACCAACTTAAGATGACATTGTATAGTTTATTTTTCTACTAAAACTGATATATGCTCATGCAATCTGTCCATATCTAATATGGGAAAGTAATGTTCCAAATTCTTGAGCTGTTATCATGGAAACAAAGCTTAACAAATCAAGATTTAATGAAATATCTGGTATTTTTCTTTTTAAAAGTTAATATCAAATAGTGGAAGACAATTAAAGTGAACAGGATTCTGTTCATGTATGCTTAATTACAATCAGCTGAATATAACCATACATTTTGTAGGATATCCTTCGCTAACATAGTTACCATAGCAACGCAAAGTAGTGTGTTTATAAAAAATAAAATGAGTAAATAAGTTGCTAGGCAACCGAAATAAAGGATATGCATATTTGGTTATTTTTTTATAGCATTTTGTGTAACACTAAGATTGTTTATTAGAAGGCATAATATCAAGACCTTCAATTCCTCTAGTTCTACACTCGCAAAAAGATCAGAATTCAGAGCTATTTATTGGAATCACTATTTGACTAGGGGCGTAGGCAGTAGCTTTGAGTGTTTTTTTTTTTTTTTTTTAAAAATAACAAAGTTTTATCTTTGTCAATTGATCTTCAAGTAACCAAAGGTTTAATTAGGGTGTCTGTCTGCCTGTATGTCTGTCCATCTGTCTGTCTGTCTGTCTATCTTTCTATCCATCTGTATGTCTGTCTGTCTGCTGAAGATGAATGAAACAAATAACATCTGTTAGTGCTCTGTGTCTCTTCATCACAGTGCTGTTGGTTGGTCTGCAATGTGATTGAGGTATTTCTTGACCATACTCACTTACTTTTCAAAATCATTTGGCAAAAATGGTTACTAGAAGACCAGAAGTATAGCTAAATTAAATTGGATTGTTGCAGAACATGGGACTACAAGGGGGTGTAGCCAGTTGCCATTTTGTACCTTTATAAAAGAAACTTAAACAATCTTCTTCTGAAGCCAATGGTCAGAATTCAATGTAGTTTACTTGTTGATCTTCTACCTCACACAGGGTTCACATAGGCTTGAAAAGTACTTGAATTTAGAGGGCTTTCTTGAAAAGTCCTTGAAAATTAAATCTGCCTTGAAAAGTACTGAAAAATCACTAAAATGCCTTGAAAAGTCCTTGATTTTTTTTATTTTCTGTAGAACTGAAGACTGTTGATAGAGATCTAAATCAGTATAAAATTGTTGTGCCTTTATTTGGTGCAGCAAATGCTACACCAAATAAAGGCACAACAATTTCATACTCATTTTCTAGTACTTGTTTCTCCATTATCTCAGTATAGCATTTTTGAAGAAGAATTTTAACACTTCGGTCAGTATTTTTCCTAAATTTTTAGTCCTTGAAAACTGTAAAAACAGTCTTGAGAAGTCCTTGAAAAGTCCTTGAATTTTACTCCAACTTCCCTGTATGAACCTTGTTACAAGCTTAAACAAATTTTATCTGTAGACAAATATACATTGCCAGGAGGCATGGCTGAGTTTTCCATATCCATGTATTAGAAACTGTAAAACCAAATAATCAGGTGAGTGATCAAGGGCCACTTGGCCCTCTTGGTTTTCTTTTTGACATGACTTTAATCTTCAGTTGCGTGCAGTTATTCTTTGTTGGCATCAAATTATTATAATCGACTAAGTTTGCAGCCTGTATGGTAGCACCAGTTAAGTGATTTGCCCTTATGTTCTGTAAAAATTACCTGCATGGTGTCACAACATTAAAATTACACATCCACCTCATCCCCATCTCCACTCATGGAGAAGGGGATGAGGTAGATGTTTCATTTAATGAATTCATCACTTTCCTTTGAGCTTTGAGCTTTAAATATAAAGAAATTATTCTCTGTTGGATTCCTAGTCATATAGGTATCCAAGGGAATGAGACGGTAGATAAGCAAGCAAAAACATCGCTTTCATTAGAACCAACTTCTTTTAAGATTCCATTTTCTAATTTTAAGCCATCTATCAATAAAAATATCTTGGAAGAATGGCAAACTTCATGGAATAACAGCATTGGAAATAAACTTCTTGACATAAAACCAATTATTGGTGAACATCAATCAGTTGTTCGAAACATTAGAAAAGAAGAAGTCGTTTTGGCTCAACTCCGTTTAGGTCATACAAGAGTCACACATTCATACTTACTACTAGGTGAAGAGCAACCACAATGCGTTGGTTGCGATGCACCATTCACTGTACGTCACTTCCTTTTGGAGTGTGGCGATTTTGCACAAGTAAGAAATAATTGCTTCCATGTTGATAACATGAAAGAATTATTTCAAGATATACACATTGATAGTATTATGACATTTCTAAGACAAATAAATCTTTTTAACAAAATCTAATTGCTATTTTTAAAATCATATTTTGTTTTACATTTGTATCAGACCATAATACAGATTTTTTAATGTTGTATTCTGTTCAGTTAAAGAACATGAACAGTTATCTGAATAGCTCTTTGAAACTGTCAGATATTGTATGTGGTCTCTCTTGTCAACAATCGTATTGCAACTAATTATCATTATACAAACTCATCATCATCATTCCTTTTATTTTATTTTAGAAATTTTTACTTTTTCCATCTTCATCATTATCCCCACGCTTTTTTAAAAAAGCGTTGGGGATATTGCAATCGCCTCCGTCCGTCCGTCCGTCCGTCCGTCCGTCTGTCCGTCCGTCTGTCCGTCCGTCCGTCCGTCCGTCCGTCACGCTATCTCCTCCTAAACCATTGGACGAAATTCAACCAAATTTGGTGTGTGGGTTGCTCACATGAATAGGGTGTGCAACGGCACATTTTTTTTTGGCCCCGCCCCCTGGGGCCCTGGGGAGGGGCCAAAAGGTCATATATAATTAAATATCATTAAAATTCAATTACAAAGTCAATTTCAAAGATTTTTAAACCAAACTTTGTGTGTCTTCTCACAAATGAAAGATATAAAACATATCAGACGGGATTTTCATTCCGTTGCCTGGGTCATGCCCCAGGGGTCGGACTTGGGGGTACCGTGGGGGGTTGAGTGGTCAAAAAAAAATTTTTTTCCGAAATTCAACCAGATTTGGTGTGTGAGTAACTTACATCAATGGCACATGCAACGACACAATTTTTGGGGTCCCAACCCCCTTGGGCCCTGGGGAGGGGCCAAAAGGTAAAATATCATTAAATCTCAATCACAAAGTCAATTTCAAAGATTTTTAAATCAAACTTTGTGTGTCTTCTCACAATTGAAAGATATAAAACATATAAGACGGGATTTTCATTCCGTCGCCTGGGTCATGCCCCAGGGGTGGGACTTGGGGGTGCTGGGGGTCAAAAATTTAATTTTATGAACAAGGTCATGTGGCATATCAAATTAAAGGGGATGAGCAGTAGACCAGGATACACTGAAAATTTTTACCCTAGAATCAAACTGGTGACCTTGCGATGGGGTCAAAGGATCGAATACCATTAGATATCTTCGAGAGCGTGGGGATTTGCGATGGCGCGCCATCGAATGTGTTCTAGTGTTTAGTTTAATACCGTCTGACGCTAATGACCCACAAGGGTTGATGCGTCGTTAAGAACCAAACAAACAAACAAAACTTTCCTTTGAGACAGGTTTCAACAGGCTTCTGTAATTTCAGTCATTAGACAACAACCCACTTTAGTTAAGGGCTTCAAAGATGGCTAGATTTTTTGAAAAGCTTATACTTGTCTTTGACATGCTCATAAGTCTGAAAGGTATCAGGATCATAAGATGGAAGAATATTGAAAGATTTTTTCTCTATAAAGGATCGAGTCAGCATTTAGTTAAGAGTGTGTACCAAAAAAATAATTTACTTATTTTTAAACCAAAACATATGTTGTGGGTACTCAAAAGAACCGTCCCAATGAGACGGTTCTTTTGAGCACCCTAAACATATGCTAAAACTGATGGGTAAGATAATATTTAAATTTAATGCTAAAATATTTTTTTTTTATCCAAACCTATATCTTTCATTTTTTGCATTATCTGTGCTTGAAGATAGGCTTTGTCCTCATGGACAGTACAGACATTCTGTGGCATCTCCTCGGGCTCTCAGTTACAGTATAGAAAAAGTGATTTTTTAGACCTGTGACTTCAAAATTTAAAACTACAACTGTCTTAACATTTATTGAGATCTGTTTAGCTGATTGGTCAAGAACGGTCATCTAATCGTATTGACCTGAAATACAGGTTCAATTTTTCAATGAACCTTGGTTCGTATTCATGAGGGGCGGGGACATTCACAGCAGAACTTCTTTTGTGATACTGTACACTGCTTCTATGAAGAGAAATGGACAGTCAGCAACTACTTACACTTTACTTTATACACTTACACAAACATTTTCAGGTGGAAAAGCAAAGATTAACTTACATACGACGCTCAAATTAACAGTATTCATGCCAATCAGCTGTCGAATGCGATCTCGCCGCCATCTTATTTTTTTGAACTTCATGACATCATCGTACGCGTCATAGTGCATGTCATAGTCTAAATGCTTGAAACTTTATTAACTGGTAATGTCATTTTAAAGCTGCATAGTCTGTAACTTTTGATCTTCTAATTTTAAAAATAATGTTTTTATTTTTCAAGAACACAGTAAAAATACTCAAATTCAGGTAAACATTTTACCATTTTCGTAAATCTTAACAAGTTATCACTATCAAAACAACTGCATTTATGTTAAAATTCAACGGTCTATAATTATTTGAGGGACGCAAATAATTACTAACAAGAGAAAAATACACCTATTTGATAAGATAATTCACTTTTCCATGCAGTTTTCAGCTGTACTGAACATTTTTATTGTGAAAACATAGCTTAATTCTGCTTTTACAAATGATTTAAAAAGGAAATAAAAATTTTCGAAAAATGTTCATAGTTACAGAGTATGCAGCTTTAAGGAAAACATAATTAAAAAATACTTAGGAAAAAGAATAAGGAAAGAAGTTGTAATTATAATTGAAATTTATTTTTCTGCGTTCACAGAGTTTTGAAATGTCGTTTAAATTACATCTAATTTTAGCTTTAGTTTTCATGCAAATTAGATGTAATTTTTCCGACATTTCATACCTCAGTGAAACACAGAAAAATGTCATGAAAAATAGTGTTCTGGACTCATAAGTTTGTAGTTGGGCCCATTGATATGGGAAACAGCGAGTCCTAGGACCCATAAGCTCACAGGGTTCGCACAGGCTTGAAAAGTACTTGAATTTAGAGGGCTTTCTTGAAAAGTCCTTGAAAATGAAATCTGCCTTGAAAAGTACTGGAAAATTACTCAAAAACCTTGAAAAGTCCTTGAATTCTACTATTTTTCCAACTACTGGTTACGCACGAGTGTTGTTATTCATGTTTATATGGCGAGAGCTAGGAGGAAAGGGTAAAGGATGTTTATTACAGTTTACATACTGTGCAGTCTATGTCATTTACTTTCATGCCTGCTCCATATCTCCTGAACCCTTTGAGCGATTATCATCGAACTTCCCTCAAATAATCCTCTCAATAAGATGGTATGTGGTTTGCCTCTGATTCAGCTACCCAGTCTCAAGGTCACAGTTCTAGGTCATAGGATTTACCCTTGAATTTTGTGTCCGCTCCATATCTCCTGAACCCTTAGAACTATTTTTATTAGACTTCACTCAAATATTCCCCTCAGTGAGATGGTTTGCAGAACTCATGACTTAGCAGATAGCCTCAAGGTCAAGGTCATACTTCAAGGTCATGGAATTTACCCTTCAATTTTGCGTTGGCTCATTATATCCCCTTTGAATGATTTTCATTAAACTTCATTCAAATGTTCACCTCAGTGCATGAATCAGCTATCCAGACTCGAGGTCACACTTCAATATCAAAAGATTCTGCTGGCAAAGTTTTAGCTATCCTTCAGACTGCTGTCTTGTTAACTAAAAGACTAAGCTGATCAAGGCATTTTGTTGTTTAACTCAGTTGAAGTTGTACTACATTTTGAATTTCTTGCACAAGTTCGAGTCATTTTACCTATTACCACATTTCAATTTCTCCCTTAAATATTCTTAGCAGGTACCACATCAGAGATTCTCACTTCATTACTGTTTCGATTAAGCTGTACCATATCTGTTCCTTACACATGAGTACTTTTTGGTTTAATTTGTACAACATTGAATTGTTTGCTTAGGTACTCTTCAAATTACCAGGTCTGCAGATAATAGTTCGTTCCTGAAAATTATTTTACATATTTCTCAACCAAAGCATTTTGTTGTTTGGTTCCTCTCAACAGGTGATTATTACATTTACAATGTCTTTGACAAGTTCATAGAACTGCCTTTTTTCAACATTATCATTGTCTTAGACAAGATCATATAACTGCTTCTTTTAAACATATGATCCTTACATTATCAATGTCTTGGACAAGCTCATAGACATGCTTCTTTTCAATATTATCAATGTCTTGGACAAGTTCATAGAACCATTTCTTTTCAACAGCTGATTGTTACGCTATCAATGTCTTGGACAAGTTCAAAGAAGTGTTTCTTCTCTATAGCTTTTTTGCACTATCAATGTCTTGGACAAGTTCATAGAATTGTTTCCTCTCTACAGCTGATCCATACACTATCAAGGTCGTAGACAAGTTCAAAGAATTGTTTCTTCTCTACAGCTTCCTTTAAAAAATCAATGTCTCAGACAAGTTCAAATAATTGTGTCCTTTTCAACAGCTGATCCTTACAGCATTAATGTCTTAGACAAGTTAACTTAACAGCTTTATAACACTGAAGTTCCAATGTCTTAGACAAGATTGAAGATTGGATTCCTCATAACAGATGTGTTTCAGAAGGATAAAAGTTATTAACAGTGAAGAATGCTTCATGATATTGCCAAACAGGAAAAATCTTGTTTAAACATATACTCCATATTAACACATTTTAAAGCCATTGTTGCCATCTTTGAGCAAATGCTAAATTTTCCATAATATTTTCAAGTGTTCGAAACATTACTTAAATTTTCTTGAATTATTTCAATGCTACCTTAAAAAAGAAAATGATGTCATGATCTAAAAAATAGCCTGGGAAAAAAAGCTAAAGTGAAGAAGCTTCTAGAAAAGTTTGTTATCAAAACTTAATTTTCTTACTCCTCAACCTAAAATATGTTATAGTTACTCAAAAGAGTCATGTCAGTGAGACAGTTCTTTTGAGTACCCTTAACATGTGTGAAAATTAATGGGTAGAAAATATTTTGAATTTTACTTTGAAACAAGATTGTCCTAACACTTTACTCCATAGGCTATTTTGAGATCATGAGATCATTTTCTATTTTTAGACAACATTGAAAAAATTCAAGGAAGAATTAAGTTAAGTTTTGAATTCTTTTAAAATATTATGGAAAATGAAGCATTTGCTCCAAAAGAGCAAATGCTCCATTTTCCATAATATTTTCAAATTCATGGTATTACAAAAGCGTCAAAAGGCGCTATTGATAAGTTAGGGGTCTTTCATGTAAACCAAATATCTATGTTTCTTGATCCACATCTGAATTGAGGGTGAGGTTGGCGCCGTTTAACCGGTTTAAGCCCTTCAGTAAAATATTTTACTGACCGTTCCAAGGCGGTACTTCTTTTTTTTTGATCTTTTATGTTTTTGTTCTGTCTTGTGTATGCTATGTCTTTGTGCGCATATGTTTATATGTGCTTTGTGGTCACCTTCTGGGAAAGGGCTGACCTCTTGGCTCTCGTTTTTGGTGTCTAAATGTGATTTTGTCACTTTCCCATTGGTATCCTTGGTCAGGTGTGGTACTTATTTTGTATCGATTCCTGATCTTTGCACCCTTACTTACTTAAATGTATCAATTTTCTTCATATTTTGTGCAAGCTCCTTCAAGTGTAATAACTATGGAACTGTGTACATTGTAGGCTTTCAGTGATTCCTCAAACATGTTTTTGTGGCCTTCTAAATATGCTTCCTTATCCTGTAAATCCTTTTCTCATGATCATTTAAAGTAATTGCTTATTGATCGATATTTCAATATGTTATGTACGTATTATTAGTAGCATGCTGTTACCATCTATAATGAAGGGCATTTAGTAAATGTGCATCATTCTATAACATCACCCCTTTTGCACTCAGGTCACACTTTTATAGAAATTGGTCCATCCTGAATGCAATAGGGTAAATTAAGGTAATTCTGAGTTCAGATTAGATCCAGAACATAACATGGAGTTTTAAGTTGAACAACTATGTTACCCCAAGTGTTGTTTGTCATCAGCATAGTGTAGTGCTGATTTTAATTCTGTTTGAGTAAAATTAAGTTATGGAACCTGTGAGTTCTTCCTGCATCCTTGTGTTCATACAAGGAACCAACTGTCTGATTAATTTTGTGCACTTTTCTCAAATTGTTGAGCAATTATGAATGGATTTTCTGTCCCAGTTGAAAAAAAACTACACTGTCACTTCTGCGACAAAATATTGCATCAAATTTCTCATATGTATATAAGCACTTTGGTCAAAGGGACCTAGACATTTTTTTTTTCAATTATTTTAGTAAATATTATTGTTTGATTTTTTCATCAGAATAACAAGGGTTTTTTGACCAATATGACCCCCATGCTGGGGGCCTTGGAAGGCTGATGTGCTTTCCATTGGTAATTCTCATGAACAGACTCAATGAAACAGAGTCTGCTGTTTAATGTTAAATTTTGTAGGATCTCTCTTTTTTTGAGGGACTCCTTTTTGATAGATCATTATAAAATTTATTTTCCCTGACTGATGCATAATTTCATTTGCTGATTTTTTTTAAATTTTGATTTTTTAATTTTTATTTTTTTGATGTGATGCTTTTTTATTTTTTTTAGTTGAAACTTTCTCCTTGTCAACAACTTTTCAGTCATGTCTGGGCGTTTCCTGGGTAGAACCAGTACTAAGCACAAGATTAATTGTCTTGCTCAAGGACAAAACATATTGCATCTGGTGAGGCTCGGACCAGCGACCTCAAGTCAGTCACTCTCCCACTGAGCCACTGCACACCTTGGATTTTATTTTGGAATACCTGATATATATTGTTACTTGAATCACACTTTTCCTTTTCAATATCATTTAATCTGTCTTAACTAAAAATTTGTTTGTTTTCTTTTTTTTCTTTATTTTTCTTTTGTTTAATTTTATTTATAGAGCAAAATGTTTTAAATTTTAAGAGTTAGGTTCTTAAATAACCTTGTTATTCAAAAGAATACAATGAGTATTTGATGGATATAAATTGATCATTCACATACACTTGAGATTGCAGAAATGACAGATAAATCAATTCATAAAAACACAATTTGAGGGATGTGCTGGTTAATACTGTTGCAAGCTATATATAGATTGTTCCTGAGTAAAGTACCAAATTATGTTTTTTTCAGGAATGCAACATTGCACATTTGCTAAAGTAAGTCCATTGAGTTCATTTGAAATCATCGAGCCCTGTTAGGGCAGCTAATGGGAAAGTCATAAATCTTAAGTCCGTTACTTAATCACATGTCACAAAGCAGATGGGAGATTTTTCATGTCAGTCAAATCATCAGTCTATCAGTCTACTACTTTCATGTCTGCTCCATATCTCCTGAACCCTTTGAGTGATTATCATCTAACTTTCCTCAAATAATCCTCTCAATAAGATTGTATGTGTGTTGCCCCTGATTCAGCTACCCAGTCTCAAGGTCATAGTTCTAGGTCATAGGATTTACCCTTGAATTTTGTTTCTGCTCCATATCTCCTGAACCTTTAGAATTATTCTCATTAGACTTCACTCAAATATTTCCCTCATCAAGGTGGTTTGCAGAACTCATGACTTGGCAGATAGGCTCAAGGTCAAGGTCATACTTCAAGGTCTTGGGATTTACCCTTCAATTTGGTGTTGGCTCATTATATCCCCTTTGAATGATTTTCATTAAACTTCATTCAAATGTTCTCCTCAGTGCATGAATCAGCTACCCATACTGGAGGTCAAACTTCAAGGTCAAAAGATTCTGTTGGCGGAGTTTTAGCTATCTTCCAGACTGCTGTCTTGATAACTAAAAGACTAAGCTGATCAGGGCATTTGTTGTCTAACTCAGTTGAAGTTGTACTACATTCACAAGTTCCAGTCATTTTACCTATTACCACATTTCAATTTCTCCCTTAAATATTCTTAGCATGTACCACATCAGAAATTCTCACTGCATTACTGTCAAGATTAAACTGTACCATATTTATTCCTTACACATAAGTACTTTTTGGTTTGATTTGTACAACATTGAATTTCTTGCTTAGGTACTCTTCAAATTATCAGGTCTGCAGATAACAGTGTGTTCCTGAAAATTATTTTACATATTTCTCAACCAAAGCATTTTGTTGTTTGGTTCCTCTCAACAGGTGATCATTACATTAACAATGTCTTTGACAAGTTCATAGAACTGCTTCTTTTCAACATTATCATTGTCTTAGACAAGATCATATAACTGCTTCTTTTAAACATATGATCCTTACATTATCAATGTCTTGGGCAAGTTCATAGACATGCTTCTTTTCAACATTATCAATGTCTTGGACAAGTTCATAGAACCATTTCTTTTCAACAGCTGATTGTTACGCTATCAATGTCTTGGACAAGTTCAAAGAATTGTTTCTTCTCTATAGCTTTTTTACACTATCAATGTCTTGGACAAGTGCATAGAATTGTTTCCTCTCTACAGCTGATCCATACACTATCAAGGTCATAGACAAGTTCAAAGAATTGTTTCTTCTCTACAGCTTCCTTAAAAAAATCAATGTCTCAGACAAGTTCAAAGAATTGTGTCCTCTTCAACAGCTGATCCTTACAGCATTAATGTCTTAGACAAGTTAACTTAACAGCTTTATAACACTGAAGTTTCAATGTCTTAGACAAGATTGAAGATTGGTTTCCTCATAACAGATGTGTTTCAGAAGGATAAAAGTAATTAACAGTGAAGAATGCTTCTTGATATTGCCAAACAGGAAAACTCTTGTTTAACCATATACTCCATATTAACACATTTTAAAGCCATTGTTGCCATCTTTGAGCAAATGCTAAATTTTCCATAATATTTTCAAGTGTTCGAAACATTACTTAAATTTTCTTGAAATTTTTCAATGCTACCTTAAAAAAGAAAATGATGTCATGATCTAAAAAATAGCCTGGGGAAAAAAAGCTAAAGTGAAGAAGCTTCTAGAAAAGTTGTTATCAAAACTTAATTTTCTTACTCCTCAACCTAAAATATGTTATAGTTACTCAAAAGAGTCATGTCAGTGAGACAGTTCTTTTGAGTACCCTTAACATATGTGAAAATTAATGGGTAGAAAATATTTTGAATTTTACTTTGAAACAAGATTGTCCTAACACTTTACTCCATAGGCTATTTTGAGATCATGAGATCATTTTCTATTTTTAGACAACATTGAAAAATTTCAAGGAAGAATTAAGTTAAGTTTTGAATTCTTTTAAAATATTATGGAAAATGAAGCATTTGCTCCAAAAGAGCAAATGCTCTATTTTCCATAATATTTTCAAATCCATGTTATTACAAAAGCGTCAAAAGGCGCTATTGATAAGTTAGGGGTCTTTCATGTAAACCAAATATCTATGTTTCTTGATCCACATCTGAATTGAGGGTGAGGTTGGCGCCGTTTAACCGGTTTAAGCCCTTCAGTAAAATATTTTACTGACCGTTCCAAGGCGGTACTTCTTTTGTGGATCTTTTATGTTTTTGTTCTGTCTTGTGTATGCTATGTCTTTGTGCGCATCTGTTTATATGTGCTTTGTGGTCACCTGCTGGGAAAGGGCTGACCTCTTGGCTCTCGTTTTTGGTGTCTAAATGTGATTTTGTCACTTTCCCATTGGTATCCTTGGTCAGGTGTGGTACTTATTTTGTATCGATTCCTGATCTTTGCACCCTTACTTACTTAAATGTATCAATTTTCTTCATATTTTGTGCAAGCTCCTTCAAGTGTAGTAACTATGGAACTGTGTACATTGTAGGCTTTCAGTGATTCATCAAACATGTTTTTCTGGCCTTCTAAATATGCTTCCTTATCCTATATATCCTTTTCTCATGATCATATAAATTAATTGCTTATTAATCCATATTTCACTATGTTATGTACCTATTATTAGTAGCATGCTGTTACCATCTATAATGAAGGGCATTTAGTAAATGTGCATCATTCTATAACATCACCCCTTTTGCACTCAGGTCACACTTTTATAGAAATTGGTCCATCCTGAATGCAATAGGGTAAATTAAGGTAATTCTGAGTTCAGATTAGATCCAGAACATAACATGGAGTTTTAAGTTGAACAACTATGTTACCCCAAGTGTTGTTTGTCATCAGCATAGTGTAGTGCTGATTTTAATTCTGTTTGAGTAAAATTAAGTTATGGAACCTGTGAGTTCTTCCTGCATCCTTGTGTTCATACAAGGAACCAACTGTCTGATTAATTTTGTGCACTTTTCTCAAATTGTTGAGCAATTATGAATGGATTTTCTGTCCCAGTTGAAAAAAACTACACTGTTACTTCTGCGACAAAATATTGCATCAAATTTCTCATATGTATATAGGCACTTTGGTCAAAGGGACCTAAGACATTTTTTTTTCAATTATTTTAGTAAATATTATTGTTTGATTTTTTCATCAGAATAACAAGGGTTTTTTGACCAATATGACCCCCATGCTGGGGGCCTTGGAAGGCTGATGTGCTTTCCATTGGTAATTCTCATGAACAGACTCAATGAAAGAGAGTCTGCTGTTCAATGTTAAATTTTGTAGGATCTCTCTTTTTTTGAGGGACTCCTTTTTGACAGATCATTATAAAATTTATTTTCCCTGACTGATGCATAATTTCATTTGCTGATTTTTTTTTTAATTTTTGATTTTTTAATTTTTATTTTTTTGATGTGATGCTTTTTTATTTTTTTTAGCTGAAACTTTCTCCTTGTCAACAACTTTTCAGTCATGTCTGGGCGTTTCCTGGGTAGAACCAGTACTAAGCACAAGATTAATTGTCTTGCTCAAGGACAAAACATATTGCATCTGGTGAGGCTCGGACCAGCGACCTCAAGTCAGTCACTCTCCCACTGAGCCACTGCACACCTTGGATTTTATTTTGGAATACCTGATATATATTGTTACTTGAATCACACTTTTCCTTTTCAATATCATTTAATCTGTCTTAACTAAAAATTTGTTTGTTTTCTTTTTTTTTCTTTATTTTTCTTTTGTTTAATTTTATTTATAGAGCAAAATGTTTTAAATTTTAAGAGTTAGGTTCTTAAATAACCTTGTTATTCAAAAGAGTACAATGAGTATTTGATGGATATAAATTGATCATTCACATACACTTGAGATTGCAGAAATGACAGATAAATCAATTCATAAAAACACAATTTGAGGGATGTGCTGGTAAATACTGTTGCAAGCTATATATAGATTGTTCCTGAGTAAAGTACCAAATTATGTTTTTTTCATGAATGCAACATTGCACATTTGCTAAAGTAAGTCCATTGAGTTCATTCGAAATCATCAAGCCTTGTTAGGGCAGCTAATGGGAAAGTCATAAATCTTAAGTCCGTAACTTAATCACCTGTCACAAAGCAGATGGGAGATTTTTCATGTCAGTCAAATCATCAGTCTATCAGTCTACTACTTTCATGTCTGCTCCATATCTCCTGAACCCTTTGAGTGATTATCATCTAACTTTCCTCAAATAATCCTCTCAATAAGATTGTATGTGTGTTGCCCCTGATTCAGCTACCCAGTCTCAAGGTCATAGTTCTAGGTCATAGGATTTACCCTTGAATTTTGTTTCTGCTCCATAGCTCCTGAACCTTTAGAATTATTCTCATTAGACTTCACTCAAATATTCCCCTCATCAAGATGGTTTGCAGAACTCATGACTTGGCAGATAGACTCAAGGTCAAGGTCATACTTCAAGGTCTTGGGATTTACCCTTCAATTTGGTGTTGGCTCATTATATCCCCTTTGAATGATTTTCATTAAACTTCATTCAAATGTTCTCCTCAGTGCATGAATCAGCTACCCATACTGGAGGTCACACTTCAAGGTCAAAAGATTCTGTTGGTGGAGTTTTAGCTATCTTCCAGACTGCTGTCTTGATAACTAAAAGACTAAGCTGATCAGGGCATTTGTTGTCTAACTCAGTTGAAGTTGTACTACGTTCACAAGTTCGAGTCATTTTACCTATTACCACATTTCAATTTCTCCCTTAAATATTCTTA
This sequence comes from Loripinus fragilis, assembly GCA_964019695.1. NCBI lineage: Eukaryota > Metazoa > Mollusca > Bivalvia > Lucinida > Lucinidae > Loripinus > Loripinus fragilis. The sequence continues at coordinate 44,420,673 of OZ026516.1, read as the reverse complement.
GCATGTACCACATCAGAAATTCTCACTGCATTACTGTCAAGATTAAACTGTACCATATTTATTCCTTACACATAAGTACTTTTTGGTTTGATTTGTACAACATTGAATTTCTTGCTTAGGTACTCTTCAAATTACCAGGTCTGCAGATAACAGTGTGTTTCTGAAAATTATTTTACATATTTCTCAACCGAAGCATTTTGTTGTTTGGTTCCTCTCAACAGGTGATCATTACATTAACAATGTCTTTGACAAGTTCATAGAACTGCTTCTTTTCAACATTATCATTGTCTTAGACAAGATCATATAACTGCTTCTTTTAAACATATGATCCTTACATTATCAATGTCTTTGGCAAGTTCATAGACATGCTTCTTTTCAACATTATCAATGTCTTGGACAAGTTCATAGAACCATTTCTTTTCAACAGCTGATTGTTACGCTATCAATGTCTTGGACAAGTTCAAAGAATTGTTTCTTCTCTATAGCTTTTTTGCACTATCAATGTCTTAGACAAGTGCATAGAATTGTTTCCTCTCTACAGCTGATCCATACACTATCAAGGTCATAGACAAGTTCAAAGAATTGTTTCTTCTCTACAGCTTCCTTAAAAAAATCAATGTCTCAGACAAGTTCAAAGAATTGTGTCCTCTTCAACAGCTGATCCTTACAGCATTAATGTCTTAGACAAGTTAACTTAACAGCTTTATAACACTGAAGTTTCAATGTCTTAGACAAGATTGAAGATTGGTTTCCTCATAACAGATGTGTTTCAGAAGGATAAAAGTAATTAACAGTGAAGAATGCTTCTTGATATTGCCAAACAGGAAAACTCTTGTTTAACCATATACTCCATATTAACACATTTTAAAGCCATTGTTGCCATCTTTGAGCAAATGCAAAATTTTCCGTAATATTTTCAAGTGTTCAAAACATTACTTAAATTTTCTTGAATTTTTTCAATGCTACCTTAAAAAAGAAAATGATGTCATGATCTAAAAAATAGCCTGGGGAAAAAAGCTAAAGTGAAGAAGCTTCTAGAAAAGTTTGTTATCAAAACTTAATTTTCTTACTCCTCAACCTAAAATATGTTATAGTTACTCAAAAAAGTCATGTCAGTGAGACAGTTCTTTTGAGTACCCTTAACATATGTGAAAATTAATGGGTAGAAAATATTTTGAATTTTACTTTGAAACAAGATTGTCCTAACACTTTACTCCATAGGCTATTTTGAGATCATGAGATCATTTTCTATTTTTAGACAACATTGAAAAAATTCAAGGAAGAATTAAGTTAAGTTTTGAATTCTTTTAAAATATTATGGAAAATGAAGCATTTGCTCCAAAAGAGCAAATGCTCCATTTTCCATAATATTTTCAAATCCATGTTATTACAAAAGCGTCAAAAGGCGCTATTGATAAGTTAGGGGTCTTTCATGTAAACCAAATATCTATGTTTCTTGATCCACATCTGAATTGAGGGTGAGGTTGGCGCCGTTTAACCGGTTTAAGCCCTTCAGTAAAATATTTTACTGACCGTTCCAAGGCGGTACTTCTTTTGTGGATCTTTTATGTTTTTGTTCTGTCTTGTGTATGCTATGTCTTTGTGCGCATCTGTTTATATGTGCTTTGTGGTCACCTGCTGGGAAAGGGCTGACCTCTTGGCTCTCGTTTTTGGTGTCTAAATGTGATTTTGTCACTTTCCCATTGGTATCCTTGGTCAGGTGTGGTACTTATTTTGTATCAATTCCTGATCTTTGCACCCTTACTTACTTAAATGTATCAATTTTCTTCATATTTTGTGCAAGCTCCTTCAAGTGTAGTAACTATGGAACTGTGTACATTGTAGGCTTTCAGTGATTCCTCAAACATGTTTTTCTGGCCTTCTAAATATGCTTCCTTATCCTATATATCCTTTTCTCATGATCATATAAATTAATTGCTTATTAATCCATATTTCACTATGTTATGTACCTATTATTAGTAGCATGCTGTTACCATCTATAATGAAGGGCATTTAGTAAATGTGCATCATTCTATAACATCACCCCTTTTGCACTCAGGTCACACTTTTATAGAAATTGGTCCATCCTGAATGCAATAGGGTAAATTAAGTAATTCTGAGTTCAGATTAGATCCAGAACATAACATGGAGTTTTAAGTTGAACAACTATGTTACCCCAAGTGTTGTTTGTCATCAGCATAGTGTAGTGCTGATTTTAATTCTGTTTGAGTAAAATTAAGTTATGGAACCTGTGAGTTCTTCCTGCATCCTTGTGTTCATACAAGGAACCAACTGTCTGATTAATTTTGTACAGTTTTCTCAAATTGTTGAGCAATTATGAATGGATTTTCTGTCCCAGTTGAAAAAAACTACACTGTTACTTCTGCGACAAAATATGGCATCAAATTTCTCATATGTATATAGGCACTTTGGTCAAAGGGACCTAAGACATTTTTTTTTCAATTATTTTAGTAAATATTATTGTTTGATTTTTTCATCAGAATAACAAGGGTTTTTTGACCAATATGACCCCCATGCTGGGGGCCTTGGAAGGCTGATGTGCTTTCCATTGGTAATTCTCATGAACAGACTCAATGAAAGAGAGTCTGCTGTTTAATGTTAAATTTTGTAGGATCTCTCTTTTTTTGAGGGACTCCTTTTTGACAGATCATTATAAAATTTATTTTCCCTGACTGATGCATAATTTCATTTGCTGATTTTTTTTTTAATTTTTGATTTTTTAATTTTTATTTTTTTGATGTGATGCTTTTTTATTTTTTTTAGCTGAAACTTTCTCCTTGTCAACAACTTTTCAGTCATGTCTGGGCGTTTCCTGGGTAGAACCAGTACTAAGCACAAGATTAATTGTCTTGCTCAAGGACAAAACATATTGCATCTGGTGAGGCTCGGACCAGCGACCTCAAGTCAGTCACTCTCCCACTGAGCCACTGCACACCTTGGATTTTATTTTGGAATACCTGATATATATTGTTACTTGAATCACACTTTTCCTTTTCAATATCATTTAATCTGTCTTAACTAAAAATTTGTTTGTTTTCTTTTTTTTTCTTTATTTTTCTTTTGTTTAATTTTATTTATAGAGCAAAATGTTTTAAATTTTAAGAGTTAGGTTCTTAAATAACCTTGTTATTCAAAAGAGTACAATGAGTATTTGATGGATATAAATTGATCATTCACATACACTTGAGATTGCAGAAATGACAGATAAATCAATTCATAAAAACACAATTTGAGGGATGTGCTGGTAAATACTGTTGCAAGCTATATATAGATTGTTCCTGAGTAAAGTACCAAATTATGTTTTTTTCATGAATGCAACATTGCACATTTGCTAAAGTAAGTCCATTGAGTTCATTCGAAATCATCAAGCCTTGTTAGGGCAGCTAATGGGAAAGTCATAAATCTTAAGTCCGTAACTTAATCACCTGTCACAAAGCAGATGGGAGATTTTTCATGTCAGTCAAATCATCAGTCTATCAGTCTACTACTTTCATGTCTGCTCCATATCTCCTGAACCCTTTGAGTGATTATCATCTAACTTTCCTCAAATAATCCTCTCAATAAGATTGTATGTGTGTTGCCCCTGATTCAGCTACCCAGTCTCAAGGTCATAGTTCTAGGTCATAGGATTTACCCTTGAATTTTGTTTCTGCTCCATAGCTCCTGAACCTTTAGAATTATTCTCATTAGACTTCACTCAAATATTCCCCTCATCAAGATGGTTTGCAGAACTCATGACTTGGCAGATAGACTCAAGGTCAAGGTCATACTTCAAGGTCTTGGGATTTACCCTTCAATTTGGTGTTGGCTCATTATATCCCCTTTGAATGATTTTCATTAAACTTCATTCAAATGTTCTCCTCAGTGCATGAATCAGCTACCCATACTGGAGGTCACACTTCAAGGTCAAAAGATTCTGTTGGTGGAGTTTTAGCTATCTTCCAGACTGCTGTCTTGATAACTAAAAGACTAAGCTGATCAGGGCATTTGTTGTCTAACTCAGTTGAAGTTGTACTACGTTCACAAGTTCGAGTCATTTTACCTATTACCACATTTCAATTTCTCCCTTAAATATTCTTAGCATGTACCACATCAGAAATTCTCACTGCATTACTGTCAAGATTAAACTGTACCATATTTATTCCTTACACATAAGTACTTTTTGGTTTGATTTGTACAACATTGAATTTCTTGCTTAGGTACTCTTCAAATTACCAGGTCTGCAGATAACAGTGTGTTTCTGAAAATTATTTTACATATTTCTCAACCGAAGCATTTTGTTGTTTGGTTCCTCTCAACAGGTGATCATTACATTAACAATGTCTTTGACAAGTTCATAGAACTGCTTCTTTTCAACATTATCATTGTCTTAGACAAGATCATATAACTGCTTCTTTTAAACATATGATCCTTACATTATCAATGTCTTTGGCAAGTTCATAGACATGCTTCTTTTCAACATTATCAATGTCTTGGACAAGTTCATAGAACCATTTCTTTTCAACAGCTGATTGTTACGCTATCAATGTCTTGGACAAGTTCAAAGAATTGTTTCTTCTCTATAGCTTTTTTGCACTATCAATGTCTTAGACAAGTGCATAGAATTGTTTCCTCTCTACAGCTGATCCATACACTATCAAGGTCATAGACAAGTTCAAAGAATTGTTTCTTCTCTACAGCTTCCTTAAAAAAATCAATGTCTCAGACAAGTTCAAAGAATTGTGTCCTCTTCAACAGCTGATCCTTACAGCATTAATGTCTTAGACAAGTTAACTTAACAGCTTTATAACACTGAAGTTTCAATGTCTTAGACAAGATTGAAGATTGGTTTCCTCATAACAGATGTGTTTCAGAAGGATAAAAGTAATTAACAGTGAAGAATGCTTCTTGATATTGCCAAACAGGAAAACTCTTGTTTAACCATATACTCCATATTAACACATTTTAAAGCCATTGTTGCCATCTTTGAGCAAATGCAAAATTTTCCGTAATATTTTCAAGTGTTCAAAACATTACTTAAATTTTCTTGAATTTTTTCAATGCTACCTTAAAAAAGAAAATGATGTCATGATCTAAAAAATAGCCTGGGGAAAAAAGCTAAAGTGAAGAAGCTTCTAGAAAAGTTTGTTATCAAAACTTAATTTTCTTACTCCTCAACCTAAAATATGTTATAGTTACTCAAAAAAGTCATGTCAGTGAGACAGTTCTTTTGAGTACCCTTAACATATGTGAAAATTAATGGGTAGAAAATATTTTGAATTTTACTTTGAAACAAGATTGTCCTAACACTTTACTCCATAGGCTATTTTGAGATCATGAGATCATTTTCTATTTTTAGACAACATTGAAAAAATTCAAGGAAGAATTAAGTTAAGTTTTGAATTCTTTTAAAATATTATGGAAAATGAAGCATTTGCTCCAAAAGAGCAAATGCTCCATTTTCCATAATATTTTCAAATCCATGTTATTACAAAAGCGTCAAAAGGCGCTATTGATAAGTTAGGGGTCTTTCATGTAAACCAAATATCTATGTTTCTTGATCCACATCTGAATTGAGGGTGAGGTTGGCGCCGTTTAACCGGTTTAAGCCCTTCAGTAAAATATTTTACTGACCGTTCCAAGGCGGTACTTCTTTTGTGGATCTTTTATGTTTTTGTTCTGTCTTGTGTATGCTATGTCTTTGTGCGCATCTGTTTATATGTGCTTTGTGGTCACCTGCTGGGAAAGGGCTGACCTCTTGGCTCTCGTTTTTGGTGTCTAAATGTGATTTTGTCACTTTCCCATTGGTATCCTTGGTCAGGTGTGGTACTTATTTTGTATCAATTCCTGATCTTTGCACCCTTACTTACTTAAATGTATCAATTTTCTTCATATTTTGTGCAAGCTCCTTCAAGTGTAGTAACTATGGAACTGTGTACATTGTAGGCTTTCAGTGATTCCTCAAACATGTTTTTCTGGCCTTCTAAATATGCTTCCTTATCCTATATATCCTTTTCTCATGATCATATAAATTAATTGCTTATTAATCCATATTTCACTATGTTATGTACCTATTATTAGTAGCATGCTGTTACCATCTATAATGAAGGGCATTTAGTAAATGTGCATCATTCTATAACATCACCCCTTTTGCACTCAGGTCACACTTTTATAGAAATTGGTCCATCCTGAATGCAATAGGGTAAATTAAGTAATTCTGAGTTCAGATTAGATCCAGAACATAACATGGAGTTTTAAGTTGAACAACTATGTTACCCCAAGTGTTGTTTGTCATCAGCATAGTGTAGTGCTGATTTTAATTCTGTTTGAGTAAAATTAAGTTATGGAACCTGTGAGTTCTTCCTGCATCCTTGTGTTCATACAAGGAACCAACTGTCTGATTAATTTTGTACAGTTTTCTCAAATTGTTGAGCAATTATGAATGGATTTTCTGTCCCAGTTGAAAAAAACTACACTGTTACTTCTGCGACAAAATATGGCATCAAATTTCTCATATGTATATAGGCACTTTGGTCAAAGGGACCTAAGACATTTTTTTTTCAATTATTTTAGTAAATATTATTGTTTGATTTTTTCATCAGAATAACAAGGGTTTTTTGACCAATATGACCCCCATGCTGGGGGCCTTGGAAGGCTGATGTGCTTTCCATTGGTAATTCTCATGAACAGACTCAATGAAAGAGAGTCTGCTGTTTAATGTTAAATTTTGTAGGATCTCTCTTTTTTTGAGGGACTCCTTTTTGACAGATCATTATAAAATTTATTTTCCCTGACTGATGCATAATTTCATTTGCTGATTTTTTTTTTAATTTTTGATTTTTTAATTTTTATTTTTTTGATGTGATGCTTTTTTATTTTTTTTAGCTGAAACTTTCTCCTTGTCAACAACTTTTCAGTCATGTCTGGGCGTTTCCTGGGTAGAACCAGTACTAAGCACAAGATTAATTGTCTTGCTCAAGGACAAAACATATTGCATCTGGTGAGGCTCGGACCAGCGACCTCAAGTCAGTCACTCTCCCACTGAGCCACTGCACACCTTGGATTTTATTTTGGAATACCTGATATATATTGTTACTTGAATCACACTTTTCCTTTTCAATATCATTTAATCTGTCTTAACTAAAAATTTGTTTGTTTTCTTTTTTTTTCTTTATTTTTCTTTTGTTTAATTTTATTTATAGAGCAAAATGTTTTAAATTTTAAGAGTTAGGTTCTTAAATAACCTTGTTATTCAAAAGAGTACAATGAGTATTTGATGGATATAAATTGATCATTCACATACACTTGAGATTGCAGAAATGACAGATAAATCAATTCATAAAAACACAATTTGAGGGATGTGCTGGTAAATACTGTTGCAAGCTATATATAGATTGTTCCTGAGTAAAGTACCAAATTATGTTTTTTTCATGAATGCAACATTGCACATTTGCTAAAGTAAGTCCATTGAGTTCATTCGAAATCATCAAGCCTTGTTAGGGCAGCTAATGGGAAAGTCATAAATCTTAAGTCCGTAACTTAATCACCTGTCACAAAGCAGATGGGAGATTTTTCATGTCAGTCAAATCATCAGTCTATCAGTCTACTACTTTCATGTCTGCTCCATATCTCCTGAACCCTTTGAGTGATTATCATCTAACTTTCCTCAAATAATCCTCTCAATAAGATTGTATGTGTGTTGCCCCTGATTCAGCTACCCAGTCTCAAGGTCATAGTTCTAGGTCATAGGATTTACCCTTGAATTTTGTTTCTGCTCCATAGCTCCTGAACCTTTAGAATTATTCTCATTAGACTTCACTCAAATATTCCCCTCATCAAGATGGTTTGCAGAACTCATGACTTGGCAGATAGACTCAAGGTCAAGGTCATACTTCAAGGTCTTGGGATTTACCCTTCAATTTGGTGTTGGCTCATTATATCCCCTTTGAATGATTTTCATTAAACTTCATTCAAATGTTCTCCTCAGTGCATGAATCAGCTACCCATACTGGAGGTCACACTTCAAGGTCAAAAGATTCTGTTGGTGGAGTTTTAGCTATCTTCCAGACTGCTGTCTTGATAACTAAAAGACTAAGCTGATCAGGGCATTTGTTGTCTAACTCAGTTGAAGTTGTACTACGTTCACAAGTTCGAGTCATTTTACCTATTACCACATTTCAATTTCTCCCTTAAATATTCTTAGCATGTACCACATCAGAAATTCTCACTGCATTACTGTCAAGATTAAACTGTACCATATTTATTCCTTACACATAAGTACTTTTTGGTTTGATTTGTACAACATTGAATTTCTTGCTTAGGTACTCTTCAAATTACCAGGTCTGCAGATAACAGTGTGTTTCTGAAAATTATTTTACATATTTCTCAACCGAAGCATTTTGTTGTTTGGTTCCTCTCAACAGGTGATCATTACATTAACAATGTCTTTGACAAGTTCATAGAACTGCTTCTTTTCAACATTATCATTGTCTTAGACAAGATCATATAACTGCTTCTTTTAAACATATGATCCTTACATTATCAATGTCTTTGGCAAGTTCATAGACATGCTTCTTTTCAACATTATCAATGTCTTGGACAAGTTCATAGAACCATTTCTTTTCAACAGCTGATTGTTACGCTATCAATGTCTTGGACAAGTTCAAAGAATTGTTTCTTCTCTATAGCTTTTTTGCACTATCAATGTCTTGGACAAGTGCATAGAATTGTTTCCTCTCTACAGCTGATCCATACACTATCAAGGTCATAGACAAGTTCAAAGAATTGTTTCTTCTCTACAGCTTCCTTAAAAAACCAATGTCTCAGACAAGTTCAAAGAATTGTGTCCTCTTCAACAGCTGATCCTTACAGCATTAATGTCTTAGACAAGTTAACTTAACAGCTTTATAACACTGAAGTTTCAATGTCTTAGACAAGATTGAAGATTGGTTTCCTCATAACAGATGTGTTTCAGAAGGATAAAAGTAATTAACAGTGAAGAATGCTTCTTGATATTGCCAAACAGGAAAACTCTTGTTTAACCATATACTCCATATTAACACATTTTAAAGCCATTGTTGCCATCTTTGAGCAAATGCAAAATTTTCCGTAATATTTTCAAGTGTTCGAAACATTACTTAAATTTTCTTGAATTTTTTCAATGCTACCTTAAAAAAGAAAATGATGTCATGATCTAAAAAATAGCCTGGGGAAAAAAAAGCTAAAGTGAAGAAGCTTCTAGAAAAGTTTGTTATCAAAACTTAATTTTCTTACTCCTCAACCTAAAATATGTTATAGTTACTCAAAAGAGTCATGTCAGTGAGACAGTTCTTTTGAGTACCCTTAACATATGTGAAAATTAATGGGTAGAAAATATTTTGAATTTTACTTTGAAACAAGATTGTCCTAACACTTTACTCCATAGGCTATTTTGAGATCATGAGATCATTTTCTATTTTTAGACAACATTGAAAAATTTCAAGGAAGAATTAAGTTAAGTTTTGAATTCTTTTAAAATATTATGGAAAATGAAGCATTTGCTCCAAAAGAGCAAATGCTCTATTTTCCATAATATTTTCAAATCCATGTTATTACAAAAGCGTCAAAGGCGCTATTGATAAGTTAGGGGTCTTTCATGTAAACCAAATATCTATGTTTCTTGATCCACATCTGAATTGAGGGTGAGGTTGGCGCTGTTTAACCGGTTTAAGCCCTTCAGTAAAATATTTTACTGACCGTTCCAAGGCGGTACTTCTTTTGTGGATCTTTTATGTTTTTGTTCTGTCTTGTGTATGCTATGTCTTTGTGCGCATCTGTTTATATGTGCTTTGTGGTCACCTGCTGGGAAAGGGCTGACCTCTTGGCTCTCGTTTTTGGTGTCTAAATGTGATTTTGTCACTTTCCCATTGGTATCCTTGGTCAGGTGTGGTACTTATTTTGTATCGATTCCTGATCTTTGCACCCTTACTTACTTAAATGTATCAATTTTCTTCATATTTTGTGCAAGCTCCTTCAAGTGTAGTAACTATGGAACTGTGTACATTGTAGGCTTTCAGTGATTCCTCAAACATGTTTTTCTGGCCTTCTAAATATGCTTCCTTATCCTATATATCCTTTTCTCATGATCATATAAATTAATTGCTTATTAATCCATATTTCACTATGTTATGTACCTATTATTAGTAGCATGCTGTTACCATCTATAATGAAGGGCATTTAGTAAATGTGCATCATTCTATAACATCACCCCTTTTGCACTCAGGTCACACTTTTATAGAAATTGGTCCATCCTGAATGCAATAGGGTAAATTAAGGTAATTCTGAGTTCAGATTAGATCCAGAACATAACATGGAGTTTTAAGTTGAACAACTATGTTACCCCAAGTGTTGTTTGTCATCAGCATAGTGTAGTGCTGATTTTAATTCTGTTTGAGTAAAATTAAGTTATGGAACCTGTGAGTTCTTCCTGCATCCTTGTGTTCATACAAGGAACCAACTGTCTGATTAATTTTGTACAGTTTTCTCAAATTGTTGAGCAATTATGAATGGATTTTCTGTCCCAGTTGAAAAAAACTACACTGTTTCTTCTGCGACAAAATATTGCATCAAATTTCTCATATGTATATAGGCACTTTGGTCAAAGGGACCTAAGACATTTTTTTTTCAATTATTTTAGTAAATATTATTGTTTGATTTTTTCATCAGAATAACAAGGGTTTTTTGACCAATATGACCCCCATGCTGGGGGCCTTGGAAGGCTGATGTGCTTTCCATTGGTAATTCTCATGAACAGACTCAATGAAAGAGAGTCTGCTGTTTAATGTTAAATTTTGTAGGATCTCTCTTTTTTTGAGGGACTCCTTTTTGACAGATCATTATAAAATTTATTTTCCCTGACTGATGCATAATTTCATTTGCTGATTTTTTTTTTAATTTTTGATTTTTTAATTTTTATTTTTTTGATGTGATGCTTTTTTATTTTTTTTAGCTGAAACTTTCTCCTTGTCAACAACTTTTCAGTCATGTCTGGGCGTTTCCTGGGTAGAACCAGTACTAAGCACAAGATTAATTGTCTTGCTCAAGGACAAAACATATTGCATCTGGTGAGGCTCGGACCAGCGACCTCAAGTCAGTCACTCTCCCACTGAGCCACTGCACACCTTGGATTTTATTTTGGAATACCTGATATATATTGTTACTTGAATCACACTTTTCCTTTTCAATATCATTTAATCTGTCTTAACTAAAAATTTGTTTGTTTTCTTTTTTTTTCTTTATTTTTCTTTTGTTTAATTTTATTTATAGAGCAAAATGTTTTAAATTTTAAGAGTTAGGTTCTTAAATAACCTTGTTATTCAAAAGAGTACAATGAGTATTTGATGGATATAAATTGATCATTCACATACACTTGAGATTGCAGAAATGACAGATAAATCAATTCATAAAAACACAATTTGAGGGATGTGCTGGTAAATACTGTTGCAAGCTATATATAGATTGTTCCTGAGTAAAGTACCAAATTATGTTTTTTTCATGAATGCAACATTGCACATTTGCTAAAGTAAGTCCATTGAGTTCATTCGAAATCATCAAGCCTTGTTAGGGCAGCTAATGGGAAAGTCATAAATCTTAAGTCCGTAACTTAATCACCTGTCACAAAGCAGATGGGAGATTTTTCATGTCAGTCAAATCATCAGTCTATCAGTCTACTACTTTCATGTCTGCTCCATATCTCCTGAACCCTTTGAGTGATTATCATCTAACTTTCCTCAAATAATCCTCTCAATAAGATTGTATGTGTGTTGCCCCTGATTCAGCTACCCAGTCTCAAGGTCATAGTTCTAGGTCATAGGATTTACCCTTGAATTTTGTTTCTGCTCCATAGCTCCTGAACCTTTAGAATTATTCTCATTAGACTTCACTCAAATATTCCCCTCATCAAGATGGTTTGCAGAACTCATGACTTGGCAGATAGACTCAAGGTCAAGGTCATACTTCAAGGTCTTGGGATTTACCCTTCAATTTGGTGTTGGCTCATTATATCCCCTTTGAATGATTTTCATTAAACTTCATTCAAATGTTCTCCTCAGTGCATGAATCAGCTACCCATACTGGAGGTCACACTTCAAGGTCAAAAGATTCTGTTGGTGGAGTTTTAGCTATCTTCCAGACTGCTGTCTTGATAACTAAAAGACTAAGCTGATCAGGGCATTTGTTGTCTAACTCAGTTGAAGTTGTACTACGTTCACAAGTTCGAGTCATTTTACCTATTACCACATTTCAATTTCTCCCTTAAATATTCTTAGCATGTACCACATCAGAAATTCTCACTGCATTACTGTCAAGATTAAACTGTACCATATTTATTCCTTACACATAAGTACTTTTTGGTTTGATTTGTACAACATTGAATTTCTTGCTTAGGTACTCTTCAAATTACCAGGTCTGCAGATAACAGTGTGTTTCTGAAAATTATTTTACATATTTCTCAACCGAAGCATTTTGTTGTTTGGTTCCTCTCAACAGGTGATCATTACATTAACAATGTCTTTGACAAGTTCATAGAACTGCTTCTTTTCAACATTATCATTGTCTTAGACAAGATCATATAACTGCTTCTTTTAAACATATGATCCTTACATTATCAATGTCTTTGGCAAGTTCATAGACATGCTTCTTTTCAACATTATCAATGTCTTGGACAAGTTCATAGAACCATTTCTTTTCAACAGCTGATTGTTACGCTATCAATGTCTTGGACAAGTTCAAAGAATTGTTTCTTCTCTATAGCTTTTTTGCACTATCAATGTCTTGGACAAGTGCATAGAATTGTTTCCTCTCTACAGCTGATCCATACACTATCAAGGTCATAGACAAGTTCAAAGAATTGTTTCTTCTCTACAGCTTCCTTAAAAAACCAATGTCTCAGACAAGTTCAAAGAATTGTGTCCTCTTCAACAGCTGATCCTTACAGCATTAATGTCTTAGACAAGTTAACTTAACAGCTTTATAACACTGAAGTTTCAATGTCTTAGACAAGATTGACGATTGGTTTCCTCATAACAGATGTGTTTCAGAAGGATAAAAGTAATTAACAGTGAAGAATGCTTCTTGATATTGCCAAACAGGAAAACTCTTGTTTAACCATATACTCCATATTAACACATTTTAAAGCCATTGTTGCCATCTTTGAGCAAATGCAAAATTTTCCGTAATATTTTCAAGTGTTCGAAACATTACTTAAATTTTCTTGAATTTTTTCAATGCTACCTTAAAAAAGAAAATGATGTCATGATCTAAAAAATAGCCTGGGGAAAAAAAGCTAAAGTGAAGAAGCTTCTAGAAAAGTTTGTTATCAAAACTTAATTTTCTTACTCCTCAACCTAAAATATGTTATAGTTACTCAAAAGAGTCATGTCAGTGAGACAGTTCTTTTGAGTACCCTTAACATATGTGAAAATTAATGGGTAGAAAATATTTTGAATTTTACTTTGAAACAAGATTGTCCTAACACTTTACTCCATAGGCTATTTTGAGATCATGAGATCATTTTCTATTTTTAGACAACATTGAAAAATTTCAAGGAAGAATTAAGTTAAGTTTTGAATTCTTTTAAAATATTATGGAAAATGAAGCATTTGCTCCAAAAGAGCAAATGCTCTATTTTCCATAATATTTTCAAATCCATGTTATTACAAAAGCGTCAAAGGCGCTATTGATAAGTTAGGGGTCTTTCATGTAAACCAAATATCTATGTTTCTTGATCCACATCTGAATTGAGGGTGAGGTTGGCGCTGTTTAACCGGTTTAAGCCCTTCAGTAAAATATTTTACTGACCGTTCCAAGGCGGTACTTCTTTTGTGGATCTTTTATGTTTTTGTTCTGTCTTGTGTATGCTATGTCTTTGTGCGCATCTGTTTATATGTGCTTTGTGGTCACCTGCTGGGAAAGGGCTGACCTCTTGGCTCTCGTTTTTGGTGTCTAAATGTGATTTTGTCACTTTCCCATTGGTATCCTTGGTCAGGTGTGGTACTTATTTTGTATCGATTCCTGATCTTTGCACCCTTACTTACTTAAATGTATCAATTTTCTTCATATTTTGTGCAAGCTCCTTCAAGTGTAGTAACTATGGAACTGTGTACATTGTAGGCTTTCAGTGATTCCTCAAACATGTTTTTCTGGCCTTCTAAATATGCTTCCTTATCCTATATATCCTTTTCTCATGATCATATAAATTAATTGCTTATTAATCCATATTTCACTATGTTATGTACCTATTATTAGTAGCATGCTGTTACCATCTATAATGAAGGGCATTTAGTAAATGTGCATCATTCTATAACATCACCCCTTTTGCACTCAGGTCACACTTTTATAGAAATTGGTCCATCCTGAATGCAATAGGGTAAATTAAGGTAATTCTGAGTTCAGATTAGATCCAGAACATAACATGGAGTTTTAAGTTGAACAACTATGTTACCCCAAGTGTTGTTTGTCATCAGCATAGTGTAGTGCTGATTTTAATTCTGTTTGAGTAAAATTAAGTTATGGAACCTGTGAGTTCTTCCTGCATCCTTGTGTTCATACAAGGAACCAACTGTCTGATTAATTTTGTACAGTTTTCTCAAATTGTTGAGCAATTATGAATGGATTTTCTGTCCCAGTTGAAAAAAACTACACTGTTACTTCTGCGACAAAATATTGCATCAAATTTCTCATATGTATATAGGCACTTTGGTCAAAGGGACCTAAGACATTTTTTTTTCAATTATTTTAGTAAATATTATTGTTTGATTTTTTCATCAGAATAACAAGGGTTTTTTGACCAATATGACCCCCATGCTGGGGGCCTTGGAAGGCTGATGTGCTTTCCATTGGTAATTCTCATGAACAGACTCAATGAAAGAGAGTCTGCTGTTTAATGTTAAATTTTGTAGGATCTCTCTTTTTTTGAGGGACTCCTTTTTGACAGATCATTATAAAATTTATTTTCCCTGACTGATGCATAATTTCATTTGCTGATTTTTTTTTTAATTTTTGATTTTTTAATTTTTATTTTTTTGATGTGATGCTTTTTTATTTTTTTTAGCTGAAACTTTCTCCTTGTCAACAACTTTTCAGTCATGTCTGGGCGTTTCCTGGGTAGAACCAGTACTAAGCACAAGATTAATTGTCTTGCTCAAGGACAAAACATATTGCATCTGGTGAGGCTCGGACCAGCGACCTCAAGTCAGTCACTCTCCCACTGAGCCACTGCACACCTTGGATTTTATTTTGGAATACCTGATATATATTGTTACTTGAATCACACTTTTCCTTTTCAATATCATTTAATCTGTCTTAACTAAAAATTTGTTTGTTTTCTTTTTTTTTCTTTATTTTTCTTTTGTTTAATTTTATTTATAGAGCAAAATGTTTTAAATTTTAAGAGTTAGGTTCTTAAATAACCTTGTTATTCAAAAGAGTACAATGAGTATTTGATGGATATAAATTGATCATTCACATACACTTGAGATTGCAGAAATGACAGATAAATCAATTCATAAAAACACAATTTGAGGGATGTGCTGGTAAATACTGTTGCAAGCTATATATAGATTGTTCCTGAGTAAAGTACCAAATTATGTTTTTTTCATGAATGCAACATTGCACATTTGCTAAAGTAAGTCCATTGAGTTCATTCGAAATCATCAAGCCTTGTTAGGGCAGCTAATGGGAAAGTCATAAATCTTAAGTCCGTAACTTAATCACCTGTCACAAAGCAGATGGGAGATTTTTCATGTCAGTCAAATCATCAGTCTATCAGTCTACTACTTTCATGTCTGCTCCATATCTCCTGAACCCTTTGAGTGATTATCATCTAACTTTCCTCAAATAATCCTCTCAATAAGATTGTATGTGTGTTGCCCCTGATTCAGCTACCCAGTCTCAAGGTCATAGTTCTAGGTCATAGGATTTACCCTTGAATTTTGTTTCTGCTCCATAGCTCCTGAACCTTTAGAATTATTCTCATTAGACTTCACTCAAATATTCCCCTCATCAAGATGGTTTGCAGAACTCATGACTTGGCAGATAGACTCAAGGTCAAGGTCATACTTCAAGGTCTTGGGATTTACCCTTCAATTTGGTGTTGGCTCATTATATCCCCTTTGAATGATTTTCATTAAACTTCATTCAAATGTTCTCCTCAGTGCATGAATCAGCTACCCATACTGGAGGTCACACTTCAAGGTCAAAAGATTCTGTTGGTGGAGTTTTAGCTATCTTCCAGACTGCTGTCTTGATAACTAAAAGACTAAGCTGATCAGGGCATTTGTTGTCTAACTCAGTTGAAGTTGTACTACGTTCACAAGTTCGAGTCATTTTACCTATTACCACATTTCAATTTCTCCCTTAAATATTCTTAGCATGTACCACATCAGAAATTCTCACTGCATTACTGTCAAGATTAAACTGTGCCATATTTATTCCTTACACATAAGTACTTTTTGGTTTGATTTGTACAACATTGAATTTCTTGCTTAGGTACTCTTCAAATTACCAGGTCTGCAGATAACAGTGTGTTTCTGAAAATTATTTTACATATTTCTCAACCGAAGCATTTTGTTGTTTGGTTCCTCTCAACAGGTGATCATTACATTAACAATGTCTTTGACAAGTTCATAGAACTGCTTCTTTTCAACATTATCATTGTCTTAGACAAGATCATATAACTGCTTCTTTTAAACATATGATCCTTACATTATCAATGTCTTTGGCAAGTTCATAGACATGCTTCTTTTCAACATTATCAATGTCTTGGACAAGTTCATAGAACCATTTCTTTTCAACAGCTGATTGTTACGCTATCAATGTCTTGGACAAGTTCAAAGAATTGTTTCTTCTCTATAGCTTTTTTGCACTATCAATGTCTTAGACAAGTGCATAGAATTGTTTCCTCTCTACAGCTGATCCATACACTATCAAGGTCATAGACAAGTTCAAAGAATTGTTTCTTCTCTACAGCTTCCTTAAAAAAATCAATGTCTCAGACAAGTTCAAAGAATTGTGTCCTCTTCAACAGCTGATCCTTACAGCATTAATGTCTTAGACAAGTTAACTTAACAGCTTTATAACACTGAAGTTTCAATGTCTTAGACAAGATTGAAGATTGGTTTCCTCATAACAGATGTGTTTCAGAAGGATAAAAGTAATTAACAGTGAAGAATGCTTCTTGATATTGCCAAACAGGAAAACTCTTGTTTAACCATATACTCCATATTAACACATTTTAAAGCCATTGTTGCCATCTTTGAGCAAATGCAAAATTTTCCGTAATATTTTCAAGTGTTCGAAACATTACTTAAATTTTCTTGAATTTTTTCAATGCTACCTTAAAAAAGAAAATGATGTCATGATCTAAAAAATAGCCTGGGGAAAAAAGCTAAAGTGAAGAAGCTTCTAGAAAAGTTTGTTATCAAAACTTAATTTTCTTACTCCTCAACCTAAAATATGTTATAGTTACTCAAAAGAGTCATGTCAGTGAGACAGTTCTTTTGAGTACCCTTAACATATGTGAAAATTAATGGGTAGAAAATATTTTGAATTTTACTTTGAAACAAGATTGTCCTAACACTTACCTCCATAGGCTATTTTGAGATCATGAGATCATTTTCTATTTTTAGACAACATTGAAAAAATTCAAGGAAGAATTAAGTTAAGTTTTGAATTCTTTTAAAATATTATGGAAAATGAAGCATTTGCTCCAAAAGAGCAAATGCTCCATTTTCCATAATATTTTCAAATCCATGTTATTACAAAAGCGTCAAAAGGCGCTATTGATAAGTTAGGGGTCTTTCATGTAAACCAAATATCTATGTTTCTTGATCCACATCTGAATTGAGGGTGAGGTTGGCGCCGTTTAACCGGTTTAAGCCCTTCAGTAAAATATTTTACTGACCGTTCCAAGGCGGTACTTCTTTTGTGGATCTTTTATGTTTTTGTTCTGTCTTGTGTATGCTATGTCTTTGTGCGCATCTGTTTATATGTGCTTTGTGGTCACCTGCTGGGAAAGGGCTGACCTCTTGGCTCTCGTTTTTGGTGTCTAAATGTGATTTTGTCACTTTCCCATTGGTATCCTTGGTCAGGTGTGGTACTTATTTTGTATCAATTCCTGATCTTTGCACCCTTACTTACTTAAATGTATCAATTTTCTTCATATTTTGTGCAAGCTCCTTCAAGTGTAGTAACTATGGAACTGTGTACATTGTAGGCTTTCAGTGATTCCTCAAACATGTTTTTCTGGCCTTCTAAATATGCTTCCTTATCCTATATATCCTTTTCTCATGATCATATAAATTAATTGCTTATTAATCCATATTTCACTATGTTATGTACCTATTATTAGTAGCATGCTGTTACCATCTATAATGAAGGGCATTTAGTAAATGTGCATCATTCTATAACATCACCCCTTTTGCACTCAGGTCACACTTTTATAGAAATTGGTCCATCCTGAATGCAATAGGGTAAATTAAGTAATTCTGAGTTCAGATTAGATCCAGAACATAACATGGAGTTTTAAGTTGAACAACTATGTTACCCCAAGTGTTGTTTGTCATCAGCATAGTGTAGTGCTGATTTTAATTCTGTTTGAGTAAAATTAAGTTATGGAACCTGTGAGTTCTTCCTGCATCCTTGTGTTCATACAAGGAACCAACTGTCTGATTAATTTTGTGCACTTTTCTCAAATTGTTGAGCAATTATGAATGGATTTTCTGTCCCAGTTGAAAAAAACTACACTGTTACTTCTGCGACAAAATATTGCATCAAATTTCTCATATGTATATAGGCACTTTGGTCAAAGGGACCTAAGACATTTTTTTTTCAATTATTTTAGTAAATATTATTGTGTGATTTTTTCATCAGAATAACAAGGGTTTTTTGACCAATATGACCCCCATGCTGGGGGCCTTGGAAGGCTGATGTGCTTTCCATTGGTAATTCTCATGAACAGACTCAATGAAAGAGAGTCTGCTGTTCAATGTTAAATTTTGTAGGATCTCTCTTTTTTTGAGGGACTCCTTTTTGACAGATCATTATAAAATTTATTTTCCCTGACTGATGCATAATTTCATTTGCTGATTTTTTTTTTAATTTTTGATTTTTTAATTTTTATTTTTTTGATGTGATGCTTTTTTATTTTTTTTAGCTGAAACTTTCTCCTTGTCAACAACTTTTCAGTCATGTCTGGGCGTTTCCTGGGTAGAACCAGTACTAAGCACAAGATTAATTGTCTTGCTCAAGGACAAAACATATTGCATCTGGTGAGGCTCGGACCAGCGACCTCAAGTCAGTCACTCTCCCACTGAGCCACTGCACACCTTGGATTTTATTTTGGAATACCTGATATATATTGTTACTTGAATCACACTTTTCCTTTTCAATATCATTTAATCTGTCTTAACTAAAAATTTGTTTGTTTTCTTTTTTTTTCTTTATTTTTCTTTTGTTTAATTTTATTTATAGAGCAAAATGTTTTAAATTTTAAGAGTTAGGTTCTTAAATAACCTTGTTATTCAAAAGAGTACAATGAGTATTTGATGGATATAAATTGATCATTCACATACACTTGAGATTGCAGAAATGACAGATAAATCAATTCATAAAAACACAATTTGAGGGATGTGCTGGTAAATACTGTTGCAAGCTATATATAGATTGTTCCTGAGTAAAGTACCAAATTATGTTTTTTTCATGAATGCAACATTGCACATTTGCTAAAGTAAGTCCATTGAGTTCATTCGAAATCATCAAGCCTTGTTAGGGCAGCTAATGGGAAAGTCATAAATCTTAAGTCCGTAACTTAATCACCTGTCACAAAGCAGATGGGAGATTTTTCATGTCAGTCAAATCATCAGTCTATCAGTCTACTACTTTCATGTCTGCTCCATATCTCCTGAACCCTTTGAGTGATTATCATCTAACTTTCCTCAAATAATCCTCTCAATAAGATTGTATGTGTGTTGCCCCTGATTCAGCTACCCAGTCTCAAGGTCATAGTTCTAGGTCATAGGATTTACCCTTGAATTTTGTTTCTGCTCCATAGCTCCTGAACCTTTAGAATTATTCTCATTAGACTTCACTCAAATATTCCCCTCATCAAGATGGTTTGCAGAACTCATGACTTGGCAGATAGACTCAAGGTCAAGGTCATACTTCAAGGTCTTGGGATTTACCCTTCAATTTGGTGTTGGCTCATTATATCCCCTTTGAATGATTTTCATTAAACTTCATTCAAATGTTCTCCTCAGTGCATGAATCAGCTACCCATACTGGAGGTCACACTTCAAGGTCAAAAGATTCTGTTGGTGGAGTTTTATCCATCTTCCAGACTGCTGTCTTTATAACTAAAAGACTAAGCTGATCAGGGCATTTGTTGTCTAACTCAGTTGAAGTTGTACTACGTTCACAAGTTCGAGTCATTTTACCTATTACCACATTTCAATTTCTCCCTTAAATATTCTTAGCATGTACCACATCAGAAATTCTCACTGCATTACTGTCAAGATTAAACTGTACCATATTTATTCCTTACACATAAGTACTTTTTGGTTTGATTTGTACAACATTGAATTTCTTGCTTAGGTACTCTTCAAATTACCAGGTCTGCAGATAACAGTGTGTTTCTGAAAATTATTTTACATATTTCTCAACCGAAGCATTTTGTTGTTTGGTTCCTCTCAACAGGTGATCATTACATTAACAATGTCTTTGACAAGTTCATAGAACTGCTTCTTTTCAACATTATCATTGTCTTAGACAAGATCATATAACTGCTTCTTTTAAACATATGATCCTTACATTATCAATGTCTTTGGCAAGTTCATAGACATGCTTCTTTTCAACATTATCAATGTCTTGGACAAGTTCATAGAACCATTTCTTTTCAACAGCTGATTGTTACGCTATCAATGTCTTGGACAAGTTCAAAGAATTGTTTCTTCTCTATAGCTTTTTTGCACTATCAATGTCTTAGACAAGTGCATAGAATTGTTTCCTCTCTACAGCTGATCCATACACTATCAAGGTCATAGACAAGTTCAAAGAATTGTTTCTTCTCTACAGCTTCCTTAAAAAAATCAATGTCTCAGACAAGTTCAAAGAATTGTGTCCTCTTCAACAGCTGATCCTTACAGCATTAATGTCTTAGACAAGTTAACTTAACAGCTTTATAACACTGAAGTTTCAATGTCTTAGACAAGATTGAAGATTGGTTTCCTCATAACAGATGTGTTTCAGAAGGATAAAAGTAATTAACAGTGAAGAATGCTTCTTGATATTGCCAAACAGGAAAACTCTTGTTTAACCATATACTCCATATTAACACATTTTAAAGCCATTGTTGCCATCTTTGAGCAAATGCAAAATTTTCCGTAATATTTTCAAGTGTTCGAAACATTACTTAAATTTTCTTGAATTTTTTCAATGCTACCTTAAAAAAGAAAATGATGTCATGATCTAAAAAATAGCCTGGGGAAAAAAGCTAAAGTGAAGAAGCTTCTAGAAAAGTTTGTTATCAAAACTTAATTTTCTTACTCCTCAACCTAAAATATGTTATAGTTACTCAAAAGAGTCATGTCAGTGAGACAGTTCTTTTGAGTACCCTTAACATATGTGAAAATTAATGGGTAGAAAATATTTTGAATTTTACTTTGAAACAAGATTGTCCTAACACTTACCTCCATAGGCTATTTTGAGATCATGAGATCATTTTCTATTTTTAGACAACATTGAAAAAATTCAAGGAAGAATTAAGTTAAGTTTTGAATTCTTTTAAAATATTATGGAAAATGAAGCATTTGCTCCAAAAGAGCAAATGCTCCATTTTCCATAATATTTTCAAATCCATGTTATTACAAAAGCGTCAAAAGGCGCTATTGATAAGTTAGGGGTCTTTCATGTAAACCAAATATCTATGTTTCTTGATCCACATCTGAATTGAGGGTGAGGTTGGCGCCGTTTAACCGGTTTAAGCCCTTCAGTAAAATATTTTACTGACCGTTCCAAGGCGGTACTTCTTTTGTGGATCTTTTATGTTTTTGTTCTGTCTTGTGTATGCTATGTCTTTGTGCGCATCTGTTTATATGTGCTTTGTGGTCACCTGCTGGGAAAGGGCTGACCTCTTGGCTCTCGTTTTTGGTGTCTAAATGTGATTTTGTCACTTTCCCATTGGTATCCTTGGTCAGGTGTGGTACTTATTTTGTATCAATTCCTGATCTTTGCACCCTTACTTAAATGTATCAATTTTCTTCATATTTTGTGCAAGCTCCTTCAAGTGTAGTAACTATGGAACTGTGTACATTGTAGGCTTTCAGTGATTCCTCAAACATGTTTTTCTGGCCTTCTAAATATGCTTCCTTATCCTATATATCCTTTTCTCATGATCATATAAATTAATTGCTTATTAATCCATATTTCACTATGTTATGTACCTATTATTAGTAGCATGCTGTTACCATCTATAATGAAGGGCATTTAGTAAATGTGCATCATTCTATAACATCACCCCTTTTGCACTCAGGTCACACTTTTATAGAAATTGGTCCATCCTGAATGCAATAGGGTAAATTAAGTAATTCTGAGTTCAGATTAGATCCAGAACATAACATGGAGTTTTAAGTTGAACAACTATGTTACCCCAAGTGTTGTTTGTCATCAGCATAGTGTAGTGCTGATTTTAATTCTGTTTGAGTAAAATAAAGTTATGGAACCTGTGAGTTCTTCCTGCATCCTTGTGTTCATACAAGGAACTAACTGTCTGATTAATTTTGTGCACTTTTCTCAAATTGTTGAGCAATTATGAATGGATTTTCTGTCCCAGTTGAGAAAAACTACACTGATACTTCTGCGACAAAATATTGCATCAAATTTCTCATATGTATATAGGCACTTTGGTCAAAGGGACCTAAGACATTTTTTTTCAATTATTTTAGTAAATATTATTGTTTGATTTTTTCATCAGAATAACAAGGGTTTTTTGACCAATATGACCCCCATGCTGGGGGCCTTGGAAGGCTGATGTGCTTTCCATTGGTAATTCTCATGAACAGACTCAATGAAACAGAGTCTGCTGTTTAATGTTAAATTTTGTAGGATCTCTCTTTTTGAGGGACTCATTTTTGAGAGATCATTATAAAATTTATTTTCCCTGACTGATGCATGATTTCATTTGCTGATTTTTTTTTAATTTTTGATTTTTTAATTTTTATTTTTTTGATGTGATGCTTTTTTATTTTTTTTAGTTGAAACTTTCTCCTTGTCAACAACTTTTCAGTCATGTCTGGGGGTTTCCTGGGTAGAACCAGTACTAAGCACAAGATTAATTGTCTTGCTCAAGGACAAAACATATTGCATCTGGTGAGGCTCGGACCAGCGACCTCAAGTCAGTCACTCTCCCACTGAGCCACTGCACACCTTGGATTTTATTTTGGAATACCTGATATATATTGTTACTTGAATCACACTTTTCCTTTTCAATATCATTTAATCTGTCTTAACTAAAAATATGTTTGTTTTCTTTTTTTTTTCTTTATTTTTCTTTTGTTTAATTTTATTTATAAAGCAAAATGTTTTAAATTTTAAGAGTTAGGTTCTTAAATAACCTTGTTATTCAAAAGAATACAATGAGTATTTGATGGATATAAATTGATCATTCACATACACTTGAGATTGCAGAAATGACAGATAAATCAATTCATAAAAACACAATTTGAGGGATGTGCTGGTAAATACTGTTGCAAGCTATATATAGATTGTTCCTGAGTAAAGTACCAAATTATGTTTTTTTCATGAATGCAACATTGCACATTTGCTAAAGTAAGTCCATTGAGTTCATTTGAAATCATCGAGCCCTGTTAGGGCAGCTAATGGGAAAGTCATAAATCTTAAGTCCGTAACATAATCACCTGTCACAAAGCAGATGGGAGATTTTTCATGTCAGTCAAATCATCAGTCTATCAGTTTACTACTTCCATGTCTGCTCCATATCTCCTGAACCCTTTGAGTGATTATCATCTAACTTTCCTCAAATAATCCTCTCAATAAGATTGTATGTGTGTTGCCCCTGATTCAGCTACCCAGTCTCAAGGTCATAGTTCTAGGTCATAGGATTTACCCTTGAATTTTGTTTCTGCTCCATATCTCCTGAACCTTTAGAATTATTCTCATTAGACTTCACTCAAATATTCCCCTCATCAAGATGGTTTGCAGAACTCATGACTTGGCAGATAGACTCAAGGTCAAGGTCATACTTCAAGGTCTTGGGATTTACCCTTCAATTTGGTGTTGGCTCATTATATCCCCTTTGAATGATTTTCATTAAACTTCATTCAAATCTTCTCCTCTGTGCATGAATCAGCTACCCATACTGGAGGTCACACTTCAAGGCCAAAAGATTCTGTTGGTGGAGTTTTAGCTATCTTCCAGACTGCTGTCTTGATAACTAAAAGACTAAGCTGATCAGGGCATTTGTTGTCTTACTCAGTTGAAGTTGTACTACATTCACAAGTTCCAGTCATTTTACCTATTACCACATTTCAATTTGTCCCTTAAATATTCTTAGCATGTACCACATCAGAAATTCTCACTGCATTACTGTTAAGATTAAACTGTAGCATATTTATTCCTTACACATAAGTACTTTTTGGTTTGATTTGTACAACATTGAATTTCTTGCTTAGGTACTCTTCAAATTACCAGGTCTGCAGATAACAGTGTGTTCCTGAAAATTATTTTACATATTTCTCAACTGAAGCATTTTGTTGTTTGGTTCCTCTCAACAGGTGATCATTACATTAACAATGTCTTTGACAAGTTCATAGAACTGCTTCTTTTCAACATTATCATTGTCTTAGACAAGATCATATAACTGCTTCTTTTAAACATATGATCCTTACATTATCAATGTCTTGGGCAAGTTCATAGACATGCTTCTTTTCAACATTATCAATGTCTTGGACAAGTTCATAGAACCATTTCTTTTCAACAGCTGATTGTTACGCTATCAATGTCTTGGACAAGTTCAAAGAATTGTTTCTTCTCTATAGCTTTTTTTGCACTATCAATGTCTTGGACAAGTTCATAGAATTGTTTCCTCTCTACAGCTGATCCATACACTATCAAGGTCGTAGACAAGTTCAAAGAATTGTTTCTTTACAGCTTCCTTAAAAAAATCAATGTCTCAGACAAATTCAAAGAATTGTGTCCTCTTCAACAGCTGATCCTTACAGCATTAATGTCTTAGACAAGTTAATTTAACAGCTTTATAACACTGAAGTTTCAATGTCTTAGACAAGATTGAAGATTGGTTTCCTCATAACAGATGTGTTTCAGAAGGATAAAAGTTATTAACAGTGAAGAATGCTTCTTGATATTGCCAAACAGGAAAAATCTTGTTTAACCATATACTCCATATTAACACATTTTAAAGCCATTGTTGTCATCTTCGAGCAAATGCTAAATTTTCCATAATATTTTCAAGTGTTCGAAACATTACTTAAATTTTCTTGAAATTTTTCAATGCTACCTTAAAAAAGAAATGATGTCATGATCTAAAAAATAGCCTGGGGAAAAAAAGGTAAAGTGAAGAAGCTTCTAGAAAAGTTTGTTATCAAAACTTAATTTTCTTACTCCTCAACCTAAAATATGTTATAGTTACTCAAAAGAATCATGTCAGTGAGACAGTTCTTTTGAGTACCCTTAACATATGTGAAAATTAATGGGTAGAAAATATTTTGAATTTTACTTTGAAACAAGATTGTCCTAACACTTTACTCCATAGGCTATTTTGAGATCATGAGATCATTTTCTATTTTTAGACAACATTGAAAAAATTCAAGGAAGAATTAAGTTAAGTTTTGAATTCTTTAAAATATTATGGAAAATGAAGCATTTGCTCCAAAAGAGCAAATGCTCCATTTTCCATAATATTTTCAAATCCATGGTATATCAAAAGCGTCAAAAGGCACTATTGATAAGTTAGGGGTCTTTCATGCAAACCAAATATCTATGTTTCTTGATCCACATCTGAATTGAGTGTGAGGTTGGCGCCGTTTAACGGGTTTAAGCCCTTCAGTAAAATATTTTACTGACCGTTCCAAGGCTGTACTTCTTTTGTGGATCTTTTATGTTTTTGTTCTGTATTGTGTATGCTATGTCTTTGTGCGCATCTGTTTATATGTGCTTTGTGGCCACCTGCTGGGAAAGGGCTGACCTTTTGGCTCTCGTTTTGGTGTCTAAATGTGATTTTGTCACTTTCCCATTGGTATCCTTGGTCAGCAGTGGTACTTATTTTGTATCGATTCCTGATCTTTGCACCCTTACTTAAATGTATCAATTTTCTTCATATTTTGTGCAAGCTCCTTCAAGTGTAATAACAATGGAACTGTGTACATTGTAGGCTTTCAGTGATTCCTCAAACATGTTTTTCTGGCCTTCTAAATATGCTTACTTATCCTATATATCCTTTTCTCATGATCATATAAATTAATTGCTTATTAATCCATATTTCACTATGTTATGTACGTATTATTAGTAGCATGCTGTTACCATCTATAATGAAGGGCATTTAGTAAATGTGCATCATTCTATAACATCACCCCTTTTGCACTCAGGTCACACTTTTATAGAAATTGGTCCATCCTGAATGCAATAGGGTAAATTAAGGTAATTCTGAGTTCAGATTAGATCCAGAACATAACATGGAGTTTTAAGTTGAACAACTATGTTACCCCAAGTGTTGTTTGTCATCAGCATAGTGTAGTGCTGATTTTAATTCTGTTTGAGTAAAATTAAGTTATGGAACCTGTGAGTTCTTCCTGCATCCTTGTGTTCATACAAGGAACTAACTGTCTGATTAATTTTGTGCACTTTTCTCAAATTGTTGAGCAATTATGAATGGATTTTCTGTCCCAGTTGAGAAAAACTACACTGATACTTCTGTGACAAAATATTGCATCAAATTTCTCATATGTATATAGGCACTTTGGTCAAAGGGACCTAGACATTTTTTTTCAATTATTTTAGTAAATATTATTGTTTGATTTTTTCATCAGAATAACAAGGGTTTTTTGACCAATATGACCCCCATGCTGGGGGCCTTGGAAGGCTGATGTGCTTTCCATTGGTAATTCTCATGAACAGACTCAATGAAACAGAGTCTGCTGTTTAATGTTAAATTTTGTAGGATCTCTCTTTTTGAGGGACTCCTTTTTGAGAGATCATTATAAAATTTAATTTCCCTGACTGATGCATAATTTCATTTGCTGATTTTTTTTAATTTTTGATTTTTTAATTTTTATTTTTTTGATGTGATGCTTTTTTATGTTTTTTAGTTGAAACTTTCTCCTTGTCAACAACTTTTCAGTCATGTCTGGGGGTTTCCTGGGTAGAACCAGTACTAAGCACAAGATTAATTGTCTTGCTCAAGGACAAAACATATTGCATCTGGTGAGGCTCGGACCAGCGACCTCAAGTCAGTCACTCTCCCACTGAGCCACTGCACACCTTGGATTTTATTTTGGAATACCTGATATATATTGTTACTTGAATCATACTTTTCCTTTTCAATATCATTTAATCTGTCTTAACTAAAAATTTGTTTGTTTTCTTTTTTTTTTTTCTTTATTTTTCTTTTGTTTAATTTTATTTATAAAGCAAAATGTTTTAAATTTTAAGAGTTAGGTTCTTAAATAACCTTGTTATTCAAAAGAATACAATGAGTATTTGATGGATATAAATTGATCATTCACATACACTTGAGATTGCAGAAATGACAGATAAATCAATTCATAAAAACACAATTTGAGGGATGTGCTGGTAAATACTGTTGCAAGCTATATATAGATTGTTCCTGAGTAAAGTACCAAATTATGTTTTTTTCATGAATGCAACATTGCACATTTGCTAAAGTAAGTCCATTGAGTTCATTCGAAATCATCGAGCCCTGTTAGGGCAGCTAATGGGAAAGTCATAAATCTTAAGTCCGTAACATAATCACCTGTCACAAAGCAGATGGGAGATTTTTCATGTCAGTCAAATCATCAGTCTATCAGTTTACTACTTCCATGTCTGCTCCATATCTCCTGAACCCTTTGAGTGATTATCATCTAACTTTCCTCAAATAATCCTCTCAATAAGATTGTATGTGTGTTGCCCCTGATTCAGCTACCCAGTCTCAAGGTCATAGTTCTAGGTCATAGGATTTACCCTTGAATATTGTTTCTGCTCCATATCTCCTGAACCTTTAGAATTATTCTCATTAGACTTCACTCAAATATTCCCCTCATCAAGATGGTTTGCAGAACTCATGACTTGGCAGATAGACTCAAGGTCAAGGTCATACTTCAAGGTCTTGGGATTTACCCTTCAATTTGGTGTTGGCTCATTATATCCCCTTTGAATGATTTTCATTAAACTTCATTCAAATGTTCTCCTCAGTGCATGAATCAGCTACCCATACTGGAGGTCACACTTCAAGGCCAAAAGATTCTGTTGGTGGAGTTTTAGCTATCTTCCAGACTGCTGTCTTGATAACTAAAAGACTAAGCTGATCAGGGCATTTGTTGTCTTACTCAGTTGAAGTTGTACTACATTCACAAGTTCCAGTCATTTTACCTATTACCACATTTCAATTTGTCCCTTAAATATTCTTAGCATGTACCACATCAGAAATTCTCACTGCATTACTGTTAAGATTAAACTGTAGCATATTTATTCCTTACACATAAGTACTTTTTGGTTTGATTTGTACAACATTGAATTTCTTGCTTAGGTACTCTTCAAATTACCAGGTCTGCAGATAACAGTGTGTTCCTGAAAATTATTTTACATATTTCTCAACTGAAGCATTTTGTTGTTTGGTTCCTCTCAACAGGTGATCATTACATTAACAATGTCTTTGACAAGTTCATAGAACTGCTTCTTTTCAACATTATCATTGTCTTAGACAAGATCATATAACTGCTTCTTTTAAACATATGATCCTTACATTATCAATGTCTTGGGCAAGTTCATAGACATGCTTCTTTTCAACATTATCAATGTCTTGGACAAGTTCATAGAACCATTTCTTTTCAACAGCTGATTGTTACGCTATCAATGTCTTGGACAAGTTCAAAGAATTGTTTCTTCTCTATAGCTTTTTTGCACTATCAATGTCTTGGACAAGTTCATAGAATTGTTTCCTCTCTACAGCTGATCCATACACTATCAAGGTCGTAGAAAAGTTCAAAGAATTGTTTCTTTACAGCTTCCTTAAAAAAATCAATGTCTCAGACAAGTTCAAAGAATTGTGTCCTCTTCAACAGCTGATCCTTACAGCATTAATGTCTTAGACAAAATAATTTAACAGCTTTATAACACTGAAGTTTCAATGTCTTAGACAAGATTGAAGATTGGTTTCCTCATAACAGATGTGTTTCAGAAGGATAAAAGTTATTAACAGTGAAGAATGCTTCTTGATATTGCCAAACAGGAAAAATCTTGTTTAACCATATACTCCATATTAACACATTTTAAAGCCATTGTTGTCATCTTCGAGCAAATGCTAAATTTTCCATAATAATTTCAAGTGTTCGAAACATTACTTAAATTTTCTTGAATTTTTTCAATGCTACCTTAAAAAAGAAATGATGTCATGATCTAAAAAATAGCCTGGGGAAAAAAAGGTAAAGTGAAGAAGCTTCTAGAAAAGTTTGTTATCAAAACCTAATTTTCTTACTCCTCAACCTAAAATATGTTATAGTTACTCAAAAGAGTCATGTCAGTGAGACAGTTCTTTTGAGTACCCTTAACATATGTGAAAATTAATGGGTAGAAAATATTTTGAATTTTACTTTGAAACAAGATTGTCCTAACACTTTACTCCATAGGCTATTTTGAGATCATGAGATCATTTTCTATTTTTAGACAACATTGAAAAAATTCAAGGAAGAATTAAGTTAAGTTTTGAATTCTTTAAAATATTATGGAAAAATTTCCATATTATTTTCAAATCCATGGTATATCAAAAGCGTCAAAAGGCACTATTGATAAGTTAGGGGTATTTCATGCAAACCAAATATCTATGTTTCTTGATCCACATCTGAATTGAGTGTGAGGTTGGCGCCGTTTAACCGGTTTAAGCCCTTCAGTAAAATATTTTACTGACCGTTCCAAGGCGGTACTTCTTTTGTGGATCTTTTATGTTTTTGTTCTGTCTTGTGTATGCTATGTCTTTGTGCGCATCTGTTTATATGTGCTTTGTGGTCACCTGCTGGGAAAGGGCTGACCTCTTGGCTCTCGATTTTGGTGTCTAAATGTGATTTTGTCACTTTCCCATTGGTATCCTTGGTCAGGTGTGGTACTTATTTTGTATCGATTCCTGATCTTTGCACCCTTCCTTACTTAAATGTATCAATTTTCTTCATATTTTGTGCAAGCTCCTTCAAGTGTAATAACTATGGAACAGTGTACATTGTAGGCTTTCAGTGATTCCTCAAACATGTTTTTCTGGCCTTCTAAATATGCTTCCTTATCCTATATATCCTTTTCTCATGATCATATAAATTAATTGCTTATTAATCCATATTTCACTATGTTATGTACCTATTATTAGTAGCATGCTGTTACCATCTATAATGAAGGGCATTTAGTAAATGTGCATCATTCTATAACATCACCCCTTTTGCACTCAGGTCACACTTTTATAGAAATTGGTCCATCCTGAATGCAATAGGGTAAATTAAGGTAATTCTGAGTTCAGATTAGATCCAGAACATAACATGGAGTTTTAAGTTGAACAACTATGTTACCCCAAGTGTTGTTTGTCATCAGCATAGTGTAGTGCTGATTTTAATTATGTTTGAGTAAAATTAAGTTATGGAACCTGTGAGTTCTTCCTGCATCCTTGTGTTCATACAAGGAACCAACTGTCTGATTAATTTTGTGCACTTTTCTCAAATTGTTGAGCAATTATGAATGGATTTTCTGTCCCAGTTGAAAAAAACTACACTGTCACTTCTGCGACAAAATATTGCATCAAATTTCTCATATGTATATAGACACTTTGGTCAAAGGGACCTAAGACATTTTTTTTTTCAATTATTTTAGTAAATATTATTGTTTGATTTTTTTCATCAGAAAAACAAGGGTTTTTTGACCAATATGACCCCCATGCTGGGGGCCTTGGAAGGCTGATGTGCTTTCCATTGGTAATTCTTTTTTTTATTATTTATTATTTTATTTCTGAAACATATACATTTTCAGCATAGCTCAACATGCATGTATCATAAATGGAATCTAACATATACATGTATAACGATATATAACTGTCTTAACATAGCTATTCAACACAAATATATGCTGTCTATGTACTGGTACTTTACAATTGTATCTTCTACACAATATGTTCAGAAATAATTTTGAATAAACAAAAAAGGGGAAATTTTGCTTTAACCAAAGAAAAAGAAATACAAAAAAAAGCAAAAGGAAAAAAAAAAGTGCAGGAAGCACACTGGAAATTTTCAAACATCTGTTTCTTCCTTATAAAAATAATATGGTATAAGAGAGAGAGAGAGAGAGAGAGAGAGAGAGAACTGTCGCCTTTTTATGTTTTAGAGTGTTTGGGTGCATTGATTTTTCATTACTCTATCAAAGATCTGAGATTACCCCATTTCTTGTTGAATTGGGCAAGTCTGTCCTTCATGAAATAAATTTGTTTTTCTATATTGATTCTTTGGCATAAATATGATTTAAAGGGTAGTAAATTTGGTTGTTGCTTCTGATATTTACTTTTGAAAATGAAATATTTCCCAAGCAAAATTATGTAGTTTTTTAATTGAACTTCTGTTAGATTTTTTCCCGTTATCCCCAACAATATATATCTTACGTTAAATTTAATGTGTACATTATATTCTTGCAAGAGTATGGATAAATTTGTCCAAAAATGTTGTACCTGAATGCATTCCCAAAATAGATGATTTAGTGTTTCAATATCCATTGAGCAAAAATCACATAATGCTGTATGCCCAATATTACATTTTAATAGATATCTGTTTGTTGGAATAATGCGCATTAAGAATTTATAATTAAAATTTTGAAGTTTAATGTCCTTCGTTGCTTGTAAGGAGGTCGTGTATATCAATTTCCAATCAAGATTTTCTTCGTTAAATTGTTCCGTCCATTTTACTTCTGATTTCTTTTCTGGGCGTATTTTGTTTTTCTGTAATAAGTTATATACATATTTATTAGTGTGTTCGGTTTTCATTAATTGATTAAGTATTGTTGTTGGCTTTGGCATGTTTTCATTTTCATTTTTAATGTTGGTTTTCCAAGAGTATGGTATATTGTGTATCAAAGTGTAATAGTTTAAAAAATCGCCCTCAGGTAGATTTTTTATTTCCCGTAATCTATTGTATGAATATACCTTTTTTGTTACGTCATCATATATGTCCTTAAAAAACTTAATTCCATTGTGGTACCAATTTGCAAACATTATTGTATTTGCACCTGCCTTTATATGACTATTGTTCCACAAAATTTCATGTCTGTAACTTGATATTACTGCACTTGCTGTGCATTTGCACCACGCAGATAAAACGTCTTTTAGAAATATATTTTGCGTAAATTTACAAATGTCGTTTTCAGAGATATTACATTCAAACAAAAGATTACCGCCATATGCTCGAAGATTGTAGATATATATTCTATTTAATATTGAATCATTATCAGCCTTTATCATCCGTTTTATCCAACATACTTTTAACGCTTTTATAAAATTGTCTATATCATTTTCAAACCCCCGTTTTCATATCCCATCGTGAGTATATCTCTCTTAATTTTTTCAGGTTTGCCATCCCATATAAATTCGTACATACTTTTTTCAATTCTTTTTACAGTTTCAATGGGTGGGTTAGGTAGAGACGAAAGGGCATATATCAATTTTGGAAGAGCATAATCTTTTACAACTGTGATTTTACCCATAAGCGTTAGTTTTCTATGTTGCCATTGTTTTAAACATTTTTCAAAGAGTACGATTTTGGGTTCTAAGTTTGCTTGGAATATATGAGATTTGTCAGTGCAAAATGTAAATCCAAGTGCGCTAGCTTCTTTTGAACTCCATCTAAATTTTCTTTTATTTAAGTATACAACTTCATTTTGGATCATGCTGCCTATTCGCAAGACTTGGCATTTATTTGAATTTAACTTTAGTCCAGAAATGTAGCTAAAATTATCCAATATATCAACAAGTGTTTCGAAAGATTTTAGTGAACCATCTAGGATAAAAGATGCGTCATCGGCGAAAAGAGACTTTTTAAATTCGTAATTCGCATAAGTAATGCCTTTTATGTCTTCTGTAGTTGTTATCTTATTTGAAAGTAATTCAATACATATGATGAAGAGATAAGTGGAAAGGGGACATCCCTGACGAACGCCTCGCAGAACAGGGAAAAAGTCTGATAAGTAACCATTGTTAGTGACACAGCTTTTAGCATCATTGTAGAATAACTTTACCCACTTTATGAAATCTTCACCGAAATTAAAATGTTTTAAACAGTTAATTATATATGTATGGTCAATACTATCAAACGCCTTTTCGAAATCAGAGAAAAAAATTAAGCCTGGTTTATTTTCTTCTTCAGCGTTATCGATAATTTCGAAAAGCAATTTAATATTCTCCCCTATGTATCTCCCCTTTATGAATCCTGTCTGTGAGTTGTGAATTATTTTTGTTATTACATGTTTAACGCGATTTGCAATAACTTTAGTTGCAATTTTGTAATCTACATTTAACAAGCTAATTGGTTGCCAGTTATCTAGTATTGTCAGATCTCTGTTTTGTTTTGGGATAATTGTGATTATGCTTTGCTTTTGTAATTCTGTAAGCGATCCAGTCTCGAATGAGTAGTTTATAGAGTTAACATAAAATTCTTTAATATTGTTCCAAAAGATTTTATAAAACTCTACTGTAATGCCATCTGAGCCAGGGCTCTTTTGATTTTTCATACATTTTAGGGCATTTAAACATTCTGATTCTGTAATTAGTCCTTCACATTTAGTACGGTCGATATTACTTAATTTATTTATTGACTCATCAAAAAAGTTAAATTTTGAGTTATTCTGTTGTCCTTTGTTATAGAGATTTTTATAAAAAGATTGAATTTCTGTAATTATTTCCCTTTGATTTGTGCTTATTGAGTTGTTAATGGATAATCTTGAAATCAATTTCGTTTCAGATCGTTTTTTTTCTAGACTAGCGAAATATTTGCTGTTTTTTTCGTCATATTCGACTATGTTTGCTTTTGATCGCATGATTAACCCATTTAACTTCGTTTCAGTTAAGTTTTCAAGTATGTTGCTTTTTTCATCTAGCTTATCTTTCAATATATTAATTCTGTTAGCATCAGATGAATCAACCAGCTCTTTTTGCAATTGTGTAATTTCATTTGTCAAGGTTTTTTCATATTTAATTGTCTCTTTCTTCTTGTATGTTGCGTATTTTATTGTTTCGTTTCTAACAGTGCCTTTTATAAGTTCCCATTTTATGATTGGATTTGCTTCTTTATTTATTTCAGCTATTTCTGAGATGCTATTTTTAATTATTTCCTGGTAATCTTCATTTAATAAAAGACTATTGTTAAGTTTAAAATAACCAGGTCCTCGGGTAAGGTTTATTAGATCAATATTTAAGGAGACTATACTGTGGTCTGACTTATATCCAATGTTATGTCTGCTGGAAACAATAGAATTTCTCAAATTTTCTGAAATTAAAAAGTAGTCTAACCTACAAAATATAGGTGGTTTGTGATGAGAATGCCATGTATATTGCATTAAGTCTGGGTGCATGTCTCGCCAGATATCAGTGAGACTATACGCGTCTATAATGTTATTGATCACCGTTCTATAGCGTTTGTGTGTGTCAATCCTGCCATTTCTTTTATCAATTTTTTCATTCAGTACCGTGTTAAAATCACCACCTATTATAAACGTTTTTTCGTCATTTTCTTTTAAATATTTTTCTAAATGTTCAAAGAAATTTACATCATCATTATTTGGACCATAGATATTTATTAAGTTGATTTCTTTGTCATTTATAAGTATTTCAAGAATTTGCATTCTACCAGGAATTAATTCAGAATATTTTTGAATAGTATATGAAACTGTCAGATTTATCAAGATCCCAATACCTTCACTGCTATTGCTAGTGCCACTCCAAAAAGCGTCATTACCCCATTCATGTTTCCATGAGTCATGAGTGTTATCTCCCGAGTGGGTTTCTTGCAGCATGCAGAACGCGTGGTTACTTGATTTTAGCCATGCGAATATTTGCTCTCGCTTAGTTTTATTGCCCAAACCCCTAACATTGTAAGAGCAGAGAGAGGTTCATTTAATGTCTTGGTGGTAAGCATTTGTGTATCGAATACCAAAAGGCGACAGTGAGGAGAGAAAAAATAGAAGCACATAGATCCTAGATAACATCTAGGTACATGAAAGAGGTGAACAGGGCTGTCGTGTATAATGAGGTGCATATACCAACGTCATATCCATCAAATATATAATATATACATAATATGTGGGCACTAATATGCCGTTGAATCTCACTAACTCGAGCTCCTTCAGGCTCACAAGATCTAACTCCTTATTACCAAGCCCTCGGGTCACTGTAAAGGTGCCATATCATGAATGAGTAACTGTCTGTTAAATCTAAACCAAGTTATAAATATATAACCTAAACTTCTCTCTTGAAATAGATACATGTGCGAGTCTTAAAGTTCCCACCCGTACAGTGGCCCGATAGCCTAATACTACAAGAGTACTTCAAAAATACGGTCCGATGCATACCAACTTTTTTGCCGATTGATATCAAGTTAATGAGTTTCCACCATAAATGCCCATGCTTGAAAATAAAATCTACTCTCGTGACACACACACACACACACACACACACACACACACACACACGGTATTAATAGATTTTCGAGATTGCTTTACCCTTCTTCCGGCCCTTTTCGAAACGAAACAAAAGGGTATGGGGTACGGGAAACAACTCGTACTGTATCGGTTTTCCTACCAGCACACACGGTTCCGCAAAATCAAAATTTCTAACTAAATATTTATACCAAGCCGAAATGCGGTGCCTGTTAAAAAGACTGCCGGATATGTTAATTTTAGCAAGGCAATCAGTCAGGGGCATAACCTGTAAAAGTTACAATTTATATCACTTGAAGAAGTTAAAATTGTGTCTTTTGAACAATGAGTTCAAAGTGAGGCTATCGAAAGTAACTTATTTAGGTTACATCTGAAATTATCTACACCAAGGTCAAATTTTAGGACGTCAAAAATATAACTTATTAAAGTTAAAAAGTAGTTTATTTTTCTTATCTTCAATGACCTCGCGTACAAATTTCTAGACGATGCGTACACAATTTTATTGCATAATCGTAAAGCTATTACCCACATGGCCGTGAAAATTGCGGTAACTCCGGAATATGCAGATGAAAAAAGACAGTTTCACTCAAACAGGTTACTTTTGTTTTTGTTGCTAAAAAAAAGTTAACTGCTTTAAGTGATATATTTTTCGACTTTTGGAAGTTATGCACCTGACTGACAATTATTCAGTGTAGAACTGGTAGCAAATTTATTTAACATAAATAGTTTATAATACCTATGAGTTATCATTTTGTGGCACCACCTTTTAGTATATATCCATTGGTAATTCTCATGAACAGACTCAATGAAACAGAGTCTGCTGTTAAATGTTAAATTTTGTAAGATCTCTCTTTTTTTGAGGGACTCCTTAATGACAGATCATTATAAAATTTATTTTCCCTGACTGATGCATAATTTTATTTGCTGATTTTTTTTTAATTTTTGATTTTTTAATTTTTTATTTTTTTGATGTGATGCTTTTTTATTTTTTTTAGTTGAAACTTTCTCCTTGTCAACAACTTTTCAGTCATGTCAGGGTTTTTCCTGGGTAGAACCAGTACTAAGCACAAGATTAATTGTCTTGCTCAAGGACAAAACATATTGCATCTGGTGAGGCTCGGACCAGCGACCTCAAGTCAGTCACTCTCCCACTGAGCCACTGCACACCTTGGATTTTATTTTGGAATACCTGATATATATTGTTACTTGAATCACACTTTTCCTTTTCAATATCATTTAATCTGTCTTAACTAAAAATTTGTTTGTTTTTCTTTTTTTTTTCTTTATTTTTTTTTGTTTAATTTTATTTATAAAGCAAAATGTTTTAAATTTTAAGAGTTAGGTTCTTAAATAACCTTGTTATTCAAAAGAATACAATGAGTATTTGATGGATATAAATTGATCATTCACATACACTTGAGATTGCAGAAATGACAGATAAATCAATTCATAAAAACACAATTTGAGGGATGTGCTGGTAAATACTGTTGCAAGCTATATATAGATAATGTTCCTGAGTAAAGTACCAAATTATGTTTTTTTCATGAATGCAACATTGCACATTTGCTAAAGTAAGTCCATTGAGTTCATTCGAAATCATCGAGCCCTGTTAGGGCAGCTAATGGGAAGTCATAAATCTTTAAGTCTGTAACTTAATCACCTGTCACAAAGCAGATGGGAGATTTTTCATGTCAGTCAAATCATCAGTCTATCAGTCTACTACTTTCATGTCTGCTCCATATCTCCTGAACCCTTTGAGTGATTATCATCTAACTTTCCTCAAACAATCCTCTCAATAAGATTGTATGTGTGTTGCCCCTGATTCAGCTACCCAGTCTCAAGGTCATAGTTCTAGGTCATAGGATTTACCCTTGAATTTTGTTTCTGCTCCATATCTCCTGAACCTTTAGAATATTCCCCTCATCAAGATGGTTTGCAGAACTCATGACTTGGCAGATAGGCTCAAGGTCATACTTCAAGGTCTTGGGATTTACCCTTCAATTTGGTGTTGGCTCATTATATCCCCTTTGAATGATTTTCATTAAACTTCATTCAAATGTTCTCTTCAGTGCATGAATCAGCTGCCCATACTGAAGGTCACACTTCAAGGTCAAAAGATTCTGTTGGCGGAGTTTTAGCTATCTCCCAGACTGCTGTCTTGATAACTAAAAGACTAAGCTGATCAGGGCATTTGTTGTCTTACTCAGTAGAAGTTGTACTACATTCACAAGTTCCAGTCATTTTACCTATTACCACATTTCAATTTCTCCCTTAAATATTCTTAGCATGTACCACATCAGAAATTCTCACTTCATTACTGTTAAGATTAAACTGTAGCATATTTATTCCTTACACATAAGTACTTTTTGGTTTGATTTGTACAACATTGAATTTCTTGCTTAGGTACTCTTCAAATTACCAGGTCTGCAGATAACAGTGTGTTCCTGAAAATTATTTTACTTATTTCTCAACCAAAGTATTTTGTTGTTGGGTTCTTCTCAACAGCTGATTGTTACACTATCAATGCCTTAGACAAGTTCATAGAACTGCTTCTTTTCAACAGCTGACTGTTACATTATCAATGTCTTGGACAAGTTCATAGAACTGCTTCTTTTCAACAGCTGACTGTTACATTATCAATATCTTGGACAAGTTCATAGAACTGCTTCTTTTCAACAGCTGACTGTTACATTATCAATGTCTTGGACAAGTTCATAGAACTGCTTCTTTTCAACAGCTGATTGTTACACTATCAATGCCTTAGACAAGTTCATAGAACTGTTTCTTTTCAACAGCTGATTGTTACATTATCAATGTCTTGGACAAGTTCAAAGAATTGTTTCTTCTCTATAGCTTTCTTGCACTATCAATGTCTTGGACAAGTTCATAGAATTGTTTCCTCTCTAAAATAGTAAGTGAGTATGATCAGGAAATACCACAATCACAAACTGCAGACAACCCTGTGGCACCGCGAGGAAGAGCCGCTCAACCATCACGAGACACCAGGAAGACAAATTAAGCAAAGCAATCAGCTCTCTCTTCCCCATCAAGATGATTGCAATACTAGAATGGACATAAAATAAGGTACAACAAAACATAGAACAATTACAGACTCCCACAATGGGAGTAACAATAAACAAAAAGTCAACAACAACAGAACCACCGCCTTAGAACGGACAGCAGCCTAAGCCACCGGGAGCTTAAATGCATTTTACTGGTACCAAATCTTCGCCCTAGATTCTGCTGTTGTTAAAGCTGATACTTTTACACTATCAAGGTCTTAGAAAAGTTCAAAGAATTGTTTCTTCTATACAGCTTCCTTACGAAATCAATGTCTTGGACAAGTTCAAAGAATTGTGTCCTCTTCAACAGCTGTTCCTTACAGCATTAATGTCTTAGACAAGTTCATTGAATTGTTTTTCTTATCAGCTTCCTTACACTGAAGTTTCAATGTCTTAGACTAGATTGAAGATTGGTTTCCTCATAACAGATGTTTTTTTGAAGGATAAAAGTTATTAACAGTGAAGAATGCTTCTTGCAGATATACATGGTAAACAGGATAAATGTTGTTTAACCCTATACTCCATGTTAACACATTTTGACGCCTTTGTCGAAAATGTGGAAAATTGAGCATTTTAAATAATGGTCAATTTTCCATAATATTTTCAAGTGTTCAAAACTTTACTCAAATTTTTCTTGATTTTTTTTTCATTGTTATCTAAAGAAGAAGATTATGTCATGATCTAAAAATAGCCTGTGGAGTAAAGGGCTATAATATAAAGTGGAAAAGTTTGTAATCAAAACTTAATTTTCTTACCCCTCAACCAAAAATATCGTATAGTTACTCAAAAGAGTCATGTCAGTGAGGCAGTTCTTTTGAGTACCCTAAACACATTTGATAATAAATGGGTAAGAAAATATTTTAATTTTACTTTGAAACAAGATTGTCTTAACACTTTACTCCATAAGCTATTTTGAGATCATGAGATCATTTTCTATTTTTAGACAACATTGAAAAAATTCAAGAAAGAATTAAGGTAAGTTTTGAATTCTTTTAAAATTGTTATGGAAAATGGAGCATTTGCTCTCAAAGAGCAAATGCTCCATTTTCCATAATATTTTCAAATACATGATATTTCAAAAGCGTCAAAAGGCGCTATTATGGAGTAATGGGCTAACGTATCAACCTTGGTATACTGTTTCTTCATATTTTGTGCAAGATCCTTCAAGTGTCATAACAATGGAACTGTGTACATTGTAGGCTTTCAGTGATTCCTGAAACATGCTTTTCTGGCCTTCTAAATATACTTTCTTATCCTATATATCCTTTTCTCATGACCATATAAATTGATTGCTTATTTTAATTTAGAAGGTAATCCATATTTCACTATGCTATGTATTTTATTAGTAGCAGGCTGTTACAATCTATAATGAAGGACATTTAGTAAATGTGCATCATTCTATAACATCACCAGGGTTCGCACAGGCTAGAAAAGTACTTGAATTTAGAAGGCTTTCTTGAAAAATCCTTGTAAATTAAATCTGCCTTGAAAACTACTGGAAAACCACTCAAAACCCCTGAAAAGTCCTTGAATTCTACTGTTTTCTGTAGGGCTTAGCACAGTTGATAGAGACCTAAATCATTATAAAATTTTTGTGCCTTTATTTGGTGCAGCATATGCTGCACCAAATAAAGGCACAACAATTTTATACTTATTTTCTAATACTCATTTCTCCATTATCTCAGTTAAGCATTTCTGAAGTAGAATTTAACACTTAAATCTGTATTTTTCATTAACTTTTAGTCCTTGAAAACTGTAGGAAAGTCTTTTAGAAGTCCTTGAAAAGTCCTTGAATTTTACACAATCTTGCCTGTATGAACCCTGATCACCCCTTTTGCACTCAGAAGGTCACACTGTGATAGAAATTGGTCCATTCTGAGTGCAATAGGGTAAATTAAGGTAATTCTGAGTTCAGATTAGATCCAGACCACATAACATGGAGTTTTAAGTTGAACAACTATGTTACCCGAAGTGTTGTTCATCATCAGCATAGTGTAGTGCTGATTATAACTATTTGAGTAAAATAATTTATGGAACCTGTGAGTTATGCACGTTTCTCAAATTGTTGAGCAATTATGAATGGATTTTCTATCCCAGTGGAAAACTACACTGTCACTTCTGCGACAAAATATTGCATCAAATTTCTCATATGTATATAGGCACTTTGGTCAAAGGGACCTAAGACATTTTTTTTTCAATTATTTTAGTAAATATTATTGTTTGATTTTTTCATCTTGCTCAAGGACAAAACATATTGCATCTGGTGAGGCTCGGACCAGCCACCTCAAGTCAGTCACTCTCCCACTGAGCCACTGCACACCAATTGTCAAATAAACCATATTTATCCTAAAAATAAATAATCATATGTTTTCACAATACGTCTGTTCACTAGCTGAAAACTGCAAGCTTATAAAAACAGGTGTTTTTTTCTCTTGTTGCTAATTATTTGCGTCCCTTCAATAATTATACAGTTGATTTTTAACATAAATGCTATTGTGTTGATACTGATAATTTGTTAAGATTTACGAAGTTGGTAAAATGTATACCTGAATTTTAGTTTTTTTACTGTTTTCTTGAAAAATAGATACACTATTTCTAAAATTAAAAGATAAAAAGTTACAGACTATACAGCTTTAAGTACTCTTAGCTTGTATCACATTAGAAAATTTCACTTCATTACTGTTCAGATTAAGTTGTACATTATTTATTCCTTACACATAAGTAACTTTTGGTTTAATTTATATCATAGGGAATTCCTAGAATTGTTTCCTTCTCAACAGCTGATCCTTACACTATCAATGTCTTGGACAAGTTCATGGAATAGTTTTCTCCTCAACAGCTGATCCTTACACAGATGGCAGCAAGATCACATTAGACAGCTGATCGACATGAATACTGTTAATTAAACCCTTAAAGCCCCAAGAAAAAACTGCATCTGAAAATGTCTGCTGAAGTCGTCTGCTGCAAATATTTGCCTAACATTACTGACGAATTAAGTATAGAAGCAAACAGCGTGGACCCAGAACAGACTGCTCCTATAGGAGCAGTCTGATGTGGGTCCACACTCTTTGCCATAGAGGCGTCTTAAACATTTCAGCAGACGAGAAAAGCAGACAACTTTTGTTGCGATTTGCGCATTAAGGGTTAAGTATCATATATTAGTTATCCTTTGCTTTGCCACATGAAAATATCTGTGTAAGTGTAAAGTAAAGTGTAAGTAGTTGCCGACTGTCCATTTCTCTTAATAGAAGCATTGCACAGTATCACAAAAGAAGTTCTGCCATGAATGTGCGGTGCTCGGACATTTCGGCCGAGCACATTTCGGCCACGGATATTTTAGCCACGGACATTTCGGCCTGGATATTTGGGCCACGGACATTTCGGTCACAGAAAATGGCAAAGGTGGACATTTCTGCCATAACCATAAATTTTGGGTTTGGGATCTAGTTTGCATGCATTTAAATGTGTGATGCATTTCTTAATCTTCTGAAATCAAATATACATGTGAATACTTATAGTAGATTCAAAGATGCATGATAATAGGATTATGCTATTTTTTATAGAAACAGGTAAATTATGGTGTATATTATACAGCAGTAAATTTTCTTGAAAACACTGCAGATCCAGATCAGACCGCTCCCTACCTGATCAGGATGCACACTGTTTTTATCTCTGCTTGTAAATACTTGTAGTTTAAGAACTATAAAAGTTTTGGAGAAATATAGTATATAAGATTATTAAGACAATTAAGTATTTCCTAAGAAATGCATCAAACATTTATGCATGCACGCACCCCAACCCACAATTTATGGTTATGGCCGAAACGTCTCCTTTGGCTTTTTTCGTGGCCGAAATGTCCATGGCCAAAATGTCCATGCCGAAATGTCCTAGAACGAAATGGCGGTGGCCGAAATGTCCTACATTAGAATGTGCCCGCCCCTCATCAATACAAACGGGAAGTTCATTGAAAAATGAAATGCAGGTCAATTCGATTAGATGACCGTTCTTGACCAATCAGATTCACTGATCTCAATAAATGTTTTGACAGTTGTAGTTATAGGATTGTTTCCTCTTCCGTAGCTGATCCTTACAATAGTAATGTTTTGGATATGTTCATAGAATTGTTTCCTTTTAACAATTAGTCAAACATTATTTTGAAGATAGATGGATAAGAACATAGTTTATTCTTTATATTGAAAAAAGAGGAAAATATATTAAACTCTTCTTATAAGCTACTAAATACATCTTACTTGTTCTTTTTATGGCATGTTTTGCACAGGCCTCTGATGATAATTTAGGTCTACATTTAAGTCAATAAATATATCCTACTTGATCTTTGCGCAGTCAGATAATGCTAATTTAGGTCTACCTTATAAATAAATAGTACTTGATCTTTTTATAGCTTGTTTTGCATATGCAGCTAAAGCTACTGGAGTATTGCACCTCAAATGGAACACAGTTTTTTTTTGTATGAAGTTACTTCATACAAAAAGTTTGCATGCGCATAGAAAAAGCAAAACCCTAGCTAGATTTAAATTTTGTAGGAGAATAATATCATTTTTACTGCTCTGATATCTTGTAAAAATAAATAACTTTGTATTTGTTAGTATGAAAATACCCGTTCAGTACCCAATTTTTGTACCTGGGATAGATATACCAGTATTTGCTAATCTATAATGATAATTTAGGTCTCCCTTTAAGTCAATAAATACATCCTACTTTATCTTTGCGCAGTCAGTTAATGCTCTCTATATTCTCTGCTGCTGTTCCATCCTTCTTTTTTTTATATACCCTGCTGCTGCGGTGTCCTCTTGTTCCTCTCTTCTCTTTATATTCCCTGCTTGTTCTCTCCTTCTCTTTATATTCCCTGCTAATGTCTGTCCTCTTGTTCTCACCTTCCATTTATATTCCCTGCTGCTGCTTTGTCCTCTTGTTCCCCTCTTCTCTTTATATTCCCTGCTTGTTCTCCCCTTCTCTTTATATTCCCTGCTGCTTTGTCCTCTTGTTCTTCTCTTCTCTATATATTCCCTGCTGCTGCTTTGTCCTCTTGTTCCTCTCTTTTCTTTATATTC
Source organism: Loripinus fragilis (assembly GCA_964019695.1). Classification (NCBI taxonomy): domain Eukaryota; kingdom Metazoa; phylum Mollusca; class Bivalvia; order Lucinida; family Lucinidae; genus Loripinus; species Loripinus fragilis. The sequence continues at coordinate 44,376,593 of OZ026516.1, read as the reverse complement.
ACTGCTGCTGCTTTGTCCTCTTGTTCCTCTCTTCTCTTTATATACCCTGCTGCTGCTCTGTCCTCTTGTTCCTCTCTTCTAATTATATTCCCTGCTGCTATGTCCTCTTGTTCCACTCCTCTCTTTATATTCCCTGCTGCTGCTATGTTCTCTTGTTCTCCCCTTCTCCTAATATTCCCTGCTGCTGCTTTGTCTTCATGTTTCCCTTTTCTTTGTATTCCCTGCTGCTGCTTTGTCCTCTTGTTCTCCCCTTCTTTTTATATTCCCTGCCTCTGCTCTGTCTTCCTTTTCCTCTCTTTCTTTATATTCCCGGCTGCTGCTCTGTCTTACTGTTGGTCTTGTCTCTTTATATTCCCTGCTGCTGCTCTGTATTTTTTGTTTTCCCCTTCTCTTTATATTCCTTGCCACTGCTATGTCTTTATGGTCCTCTCTTCTCTCTATATTCCCTGCTGCTGCTCAAGCCCCTTTTTCCTCTTTTCTCTTTATATTCCCTGCTGCTGCTCTGTCTTCTTGTTCTCCTCTTCTCTTTAGATTCCCTGCTGCTATGGCACTCTAATCCTCCCATCTCTTTATATTCCCTGCTGCTGCTATGTTCTCTTGTTCTCCCCTTCTATTTATATTCTCTGCTGCTGCTCTGTCTTCCTGTTCCTCTCTTCTCTATATTCCCTGCTGCTACTCTGCCTTCTTATTCCTCTCTTTATATTCCCTGCTGCTGCTCTGACCTTTTTTTCTTCCCTTTTCTTTATATTCTCTGTTTCTGTTCTGTCCCTTTTCTTCCTTTCTCTTTGTATTCCCTGCTGCTGTTTATCCTTTGTTCCTCCCTTCTCTTTATATTCCCTGCTGCTGCTCTATCCTTTGTTCCTCCCTTCTCTTTATATTCCCTGATGCTGCTGCTATGTTCTCTTGTTCTCCCCTTCTCTTTATATTCCCTGCTACTGCTCTGTCTCCTTGTTCCTCTTTTCTCTTTATATTCCCTGCTGCTGCTATGTCCTCTTGTTCTCCCCTTCTCTTTATATTCCCTACTGCTTCTCTGTCTTACTGTTCCTCTCTTCTCTATATTCACTGCTGCTGCTATGCTCTCTTGTTCTTCCCTTCTCTTTAAATTCCCTGCTGCTGCTCTGTCTTCCTGTACCACTCTTGTCTATATTCCTGCTGCTACTCTGCCTTCTTGTTCCTCTCTTTATATTCCCTGCTGCTGCTCTGTCTTCCTGTTCCTCTCTTCTGTATATTCCAGCCACTACTCTGCCTTCTTATTCCTCTCTTTATATTCCGTGCTGCTGCTCTGTCTTCCTGTCCCTCTCTTCTCTATATTCCTGTTGTTACTCTGCCTTCTTATTCCTCTCTTTATATTCCCTGCTGCTGCTCTATCCTTTGTTCCTCTCTTGTCTATATTCCTGCTGCTACCCTACCTTCTTGTTCCTCCCTTTATATTACCTGCTGCTGCTCTGTCTTCCTGTACCTCTCTTCTCTATATTCCTGCTGCTACTCTGCCTTCCTATTCCTCTCTTTATATTCCCTACTGCTGCTCTGTCTTACTGTTCCTCTCTTCTCTATATTCCTGCTGCTACTCTGCCTTCTTGTTCCTCTATTTATATTCCCTACTGCTGCCCTGTCTTACTGTTCATCTCTTCTCTATATTCCCTGCTGCTGCTCTGTCTTCTTGTTCCTCTATTTATATTCCCTGCTGCTGCTATGTTCTTTTGTTCTCCCCTTTTCTTTATATTCCCTGCTGCTGCTCTGTCTTCTTGTTCCTTTCTCTATATTCCCTGCTGCTGCTATGTTCTCTTATTCTCCCCTTCTCTTTATATTCCCTGCTGCTGCTCTGCCTTCCTGTTCCTCTATTCTCTGTATATTCACTGCTGCTACTCTGCCTTCTTGTTCCTCCCTTTATATTCACCACTGCTGCTCTATCCTTTGTTCCTCTCTTCTCTTTATATTCCCTGCTGCTGCTCTATCTTCTTGTTCCTCTCTTCTCTATTATCTATACTCTATATTCCCTTCTCTTTATATTCCCTGCTGCTGCTATGTCCTCCTGTTCTTCCCTTCTCTTATATTCCCTGCTGCTGCTATGTCCTCTTGTTCTTCCCTTCTCTTATATTCCCTGCTGCTGCTATGTCCTCTTATTCTCCCCTTCTCTTTCTATTCCCTGCTGCTGCTCTATCCTTTGTTCCTCCCTTCTCTTTAAATTCCCTGCTGCTGACATGTTCTCTTGTTCTGTCCTTCTCTTTATATTCCCTGCTGCTGCTATGTCCTCTTGTTCTCCCCTTCTCAATATATTCCCTGCTGCAACTCTGCCTTCTTGTTCCTCTCTTTATATTCACCACTGCTGCTCTATCCTTTGTTCCTCCCTTTTCTTTAAATTCCCTACTGCTTCTGTGTTCTCTTGTTATCCCCTTCTCTTTATATTCCCTGCTGCTACACTGTCTTCCTGTTCCTCTCTTCTCTATATTCCCTGCTGCTGCAACTCTGCCTTTTATTCCTCTCTTTATATTCCCTGCCGCTGCTCTGTCCTTTTTTCTTCCCTATTCTTTATAATCCCTGCTGCTGCTATGTCCTCTTGTTCTCCCCTTTTCTTTATATTCGCTGCTGCTGCTATGTCTCTCTGTTCCTTCTCTTAATATACCCTGCTGCTGATATGTTCTCTTGTTCCCCCCTTCTCTTAATATTCCCTGCTGCTGCTCTCTCATCCTGTTCCTCTCTTCTCTATATTCCCTGCTGCTGCTTTGTTCTCTTGTTCTCCCCTTCTCTTTATATTCCCTGCTGCTACTCTGTCTTCCTGTTCTTCTCTTCTCTATATTCCCTGCTGCTGCTACTCTGCCTTCGTATTCCTCTCTTTATATTCCCCGCTGCTGCTCTGTCCTTTTTTCTTCCCTGTTCTTTATATTCCCTGCTGCTGCTATGTTATCTTGTTCTCCCCTTTTCTTTATATTTCCTGCTGCTGCTCTGTCTTCTTGTTCCTCTCTTTATATTCCCTGCTGCTGCTATGTCTCTCTGTTCCTTCTCTTTATATTCCCTGCTGCTGCTATGTTCTCTTGTTCTCCCCTTCTCTTTATATTCCCTGCTGCTGATATATTCTCATGTTCTCCCCTTCTCTTTATATTCCCTGCTGCTGCTCTGTCTTCCTGTTCCTCTCTTCTCTATATTCCCTGCTGCTACTCTGCCTTCTTATTGTTCTCTTTATATTCCCTGCTGCTGCTCTATCATTTTTTCTTCCCTTCTCTTTATATTCCCTGCTGCTGCTATGTTCTCTTGTTCTCCACTTCTCTTTATATTCCCTGCTGCTGCTCTGTCTTCTTGTTCCTCTCATCTCTATATTCCCTGCTGAATCTCTGCCTTCTTATTCCTCCATTTATATTCCCTGCTGCTGCTATGTTCTCTTGTTTTCCCCTTCTCTTTATATTCCCTGCTGCTACTCTGTCTTCCTGTTCCTCTCTTCTCTATATTCCCTGCTGCTGCTATATTCTCTTGTTCTCCCCTTCTCTTTATATTCCCTGCTGCTACTCTGTCTTCCTGTTCCTCTCTTCTCTATATTCCCTGCTGCTGCTATATTCTCTTGTTCTCCCTTCTCTTTATATTCCCTGCTGCTACTCTGCCTTCTTATTCCTCTCTTTATATTCCATGCTGCTGCTTTGTCTTTTTTTCTTCCCTATTCTTTATATTCCCTGCTGCTACTATGTCCTCTTGTTCTCCCCTTTTCTTTATATTCCCTGCTGCTGCTCTGTCTTCTTGTTCCTCTCTTTATATTCCCTGCTGCTGCTATGTCTCTCTGTTCCTTCTCTTTATATTCCCTGCTGCTGATATGTTCTCTTGTTCCCCCCTTCTCTTTATATTCTCTGCTGCTGATATGTTTTTCTTGTTCTCCCCTTCTCTTTATATTCCCTGCTGCTGCTCTGTCTTCCTGTTCCTCTCTTCTCGATATTCCCTGCTGCTACTCTGCCTACTATTGCTCTCTTTATATTCCCTGCTGCTGCTCTATCCTTTGTTCCTCCCTTCTCTATATATTCCCTGCTGCTGCTATGTTCTTTTGTTCTCCACTTCTCTTTATATTCCCTGCTGCTGCTCTGTCTTCCTGTTCCTCTCTTCTCTATATTCCCTGCTGCTACTCTGCCTTCTTATTCCTCCCTTTATATTCCCTGCTGCTGCTATGTTCTCTTGTTCTCCCCTACTCTTTATATTTCCTGCTGCTACTCTGTCTTCCTGTTCCTCTCTTCTCTATATTCCCTGCTGCTGCTACTCTGCCTTCTTATTCCTTTCTTTATATTCCTTGCTGCTGCTCTGTCTTTTTTTCTTCCCTATTCTTTATATTTGCTGCTGCTGTTATGTTTTTTTTGTTCTCCCCTTCTCTTTATATTCCCTGCTGCTGCTCAGTCCTCTTGTTCTGCTTTTCACTTTATATACCCTGCTGCTGTTATGTCTCTCTTTTCCTCCCTTCCATTTATATTCCCTGCAGCTGTTATGTTCTCTTGTTCTCCACTTCTCTTTATATTCCCTGCTGCTGCTCTGTCTTCCTGTTGCTCTCGTCTCTATTTTCCCTGCTGCTACTCTGCCTTCTTATTCCTCCCTTTATATTACCTGCTGCTGCTATGTTCTCTTGTTCTCCCCTTCTCTTTATATTCCCTGCTGCTACTCTGTCTTCCTGTTCCTCTCTTCTCTATATTCTCTGTTGCTGCTACTCTGCCTTCTTATTCCTCTCTTTATATTCCCTGCTGCTGCTCTGTCCTTTTTTCTTTCCTATTCTTTATATTCACTGCTACTGCTACATCCTCTTGTTCTCCCTTTTTCTTTGTATTAACTGCTGCTGCTTTGTCTCTCTGTTCCTCCCTTCTCTTTATATTTCCTGCAGCTGTTATGTTCTCTTGTTCTCTCCTTGCTTTTATATTCCCTGCTGCTGCTCTGTCTTCCTGTTCCTCTCTTCTCTATATTCCTGCTGCTGCTCTGTCTTCTTATTCCTCTCTTTATGTTCCATGCTGCTGCTCTGTCTTCCTGTTTCTCTCTTCTCTATATTCCCTGCTGCTGCTTTGTTCTCTTGTTCTCCCCTTCTCTTTATATTCCCTGCTGCTACTCTGTCTTCCTGTTCTTCTCTTCTTTATATTCCCTGCTGCTGCTACTCTGCCTTCGTATTCCTCTCTTTATATTCCCTGCTGCTGCTATGTCCTCTTGTTCTCCCCTTCTCCTATATTCCTACTGCTGTTCTGCCCTATTGTTCTCCCCTTCTCTTTATATTCCCTGCTGCTGTCTGTCCTCTTGTTCTCCCCTTCTCTTCATATTCCCAGCTGCTGCTATGTCCTTTTGTTCTCCCCTTCTCTTAATATTCCCTGCTGCTGCCTTATCCTCTTTTTATCCCCTTCTCTTTATATTCCTTGTTGCTGCCCTGTCCTCTTGTTCCCCTGTTCTATTTATATTCCCTGCTGCTGCTATGTTTTTTTTTGTTCTCCCCTACTCTTTATATTCCCTGCTGCTGCTATGTCCTCTTGTTCTCCCCTTCTCTTTATATTCCCTGCTGCTGTCTGTCCTCTTGTTCCTCTCTTCTCTATATTCCCTCCTGCTGATATATTCTCTTGTTCTCCCCTTCTCTTTTTATTCCCTGCTGCAGCTCTGTCTTCCTGTTCCTCTCTTCTCTATATTCCCTGCTGCTTCTCTGCCTTCTTGTTCCTCTCTTTATATTCGCTGCTGCTGCTCTGTCCTTTTTACTTCCCTTTTCTTTATATTCTCTGCTGCTGCTATGTTCTCTTGTTCTCCCCTTTTCTTTTTATTGCCTGCTGCTTTTATGTTCTCTTGTTCCCCCTTCTTTTTATATTCCCTGCTGCTGCTCTATCGGTTTTTCCTCCCTTCTCTTTATTTTCCCTGCTGCTGCTATGTTTTCTTGTTCTCCCCTTCTCTTAATATTCCCTGCTGCTACTCTGCCTTCTTATTCCTCTCTTTATATTCCCTGCTGCTGCTCTGTCTTCCTGTTAAATTTTGCTCTTAATATTCCTTGCTGCTGCTATGTCCTCTTGTTCTCCTCTTCTCTTTATATTCCCTACTAATGCTATGTCTGCTTGGTCTCTTGTTCACTTTGTATTCCCTGCTAATGATATGTCCTCTCGTCCTCCCTTCTCTTTATATTCCCTGCTGCTGCTATGTCTCTCTGTCCCCCTCTTCTCTATATTCCCTGCTGCTACTCTGCCTTCTTATTGTTCTCTTTATATTCCCTGCTGCTGCTCTATCCTTTTTTCTTCCCTTCTCTTTATATTCCCTGCTGCTGCTCTATCCTTTGTTCCTCCCTTTTTTTTTTATATTCCCTGCTGCTGCTATGTTATCTTGTTCTCCACTTCTCTTTATATTCCCTGCTGCTGCTCTGTCTTCTTGTTCCTCTCATCTCTATATTCCCTGCTGAATCTCTGCCTTCTTATTCCTCCATTTATATTTCCTGCTGCTGCTATGTTCTCTTGTTTTCCCCTTCTCTTTATATTCCCTGCTGCTACTCTGCCTTCTATTGCTCTCTTTATATTCCCTGCTGCTGCTCTATCCTTTGTTCCTCCATTCTTTTTATATTCCCTGCTGCTGCTATGTTCTTTTGTTCTCCACTTCTCTTTATATTCCATGCTGCTGCTCTGTCTTCCTGTTCCTCTCTTCTCTATATTCTCTGCTGCTACTCTGCCTTCTTATTTCTCCCTTTATATTACCTGCTGCTGCTATGTTCTCTTGTTCTCCCCTTCTCTTTATATTCCCTGCTGCTACTCTGTCTTCCTGTTCCGCTCTTCTCTATATTCCCTGCTGCTGCTACTCTGCCTTCTTATTCCTCTTTTTATATTCCCTGTGCTGCTGCTCTGCCCTTTTTTCTAACATATTCTTTACATTCCCTGCTGCTGTTATGTTCATTTGTTCTCCCCTTTTCTTTTTATTCCCTGCTGCTTCTCAGTCCTCTTGTTCTGCTCTTCTCTTTATATTCCCTGCTGCCATGTCTCTCTGTTCCTCCCTTCTCTTTATATTCCCTGCTGCTCTGTCTTCCTGTTCCTCTCTTCTCTATTTTCCCTGCTGCTACCCTGCCTTCTTATTCCTCCCTTTATATTACCTGCTGCTGCTATGTTCTCTTGTTCTCCCCTTCTCTTTATATTCCCTGCTGCTACTACTCTGCCTTCTTATTCCTCTCTTTATATTCCCTGTGCTGCTGCTCTGTCCTTTTTTCTTCCATATTCTTTACATTCCCTGCTGCTGTTATGTTCTCTTGTTCTCCCCTTCTCTTTTTATTCCCTGCCGCTGCTCAGTCCTCTTGTTCTGCTCTTCCCTTTATATTCCCTGCTGCTGCTATGTCTCTCTGTTCCTCCCTTCTCTTTATATTCCCTGCTGCTGCTCTGTCTTCCTGTTCCTCTCTTCTCTATATTCCCTGCTGCTACTCTGCCTTCTTATTCCTCTCTTTATATTCCCTGCTGCTGCACTGTCTTCCTGTTAAATTTTGCTCTTAATATTCCTTGCTGCTGCTGTGTCCTCTTGTTCTCCTCTTCTCTTTATATTCCCTGCTAATGCTATGTCTGCTTGTTCTCTCGTTCTCTTTGTATTCCCTGCTAATGATATGTCCTCTCGTCCTCCCTTCTCTATATATTCCCTGCTGCTGCTATGTCTCTCTGTCCCCCTCTTCTCTATATTCCCTGCTGCTACTCTGCCTTCTTATTGTTCTCTTTATATTCCCTGCTGCTGCTCTATCCTTTTTTCTTCCCTTCTTTTTATATTCCCTGCTGCTGCTATGTTCTCTTGTTCTCCACTTCTCTTTATATTCCCTGCTGCTGCTCTGTCTTTTTGTTCCTCTCATCTCTATATTCCCTCCTGAATCTCTGCCTTCTTATTCCTCCATTTATATTTCTTACTGCTGCTATGTTCTCTTGTTTTCCCCTTCTCTTTATATTCCCTGCTGCTACTCTGCCTTCTATTGCTCTCTTTATATTCCCTGCTGCTGCTCTATCCTTTGTTCCTCCATTCTTTTTATATTCCCTGCTGCTGCTATGTTCTTTTGTTCTCCACTTCTCTTTATATTCCATGCTGCTGCTCTGTCTTCCTGTTCCTCTCTTCTCTATATTCTCTGCTGTTACTCTGCCTTTTTATTCCTCCCTTTATATTCCCTGCTGCTGCTATGTTCTCTTGTTCTCCCCTTCTCTTTATATTCCCTGCTGCTACTCTGTCTTCCTGTTCCGCTCTTCTCTATATTCCCTGCTGCTGCTACTCTGCCTTCTTATTCCTCTCTTTATATTCCCTGTGCTGCTGCTCTGCCCTTTTTTCTTCCATATTCTTTACATTCCCTGCTGTTGTTATGTTCATTTGTTCTCCCCTTCTCTTTTTATTCCCTGCTGCTTCTCAGTCCTCTTGTTCTGCTCTTCCCTTTATATTCCCTGCTGCTGCTATGTCTCTCTGTTCCTCCCTTCTCTTTATTTTTCCTGCTGCTGCTCTGTCTTCCAGTTCCTCTCTTCTCTATATTCCCTGCTGCTTCTCTGCATTCTTATTCCTCTCTTTATATTCCCTGCTGCAGCTTTGTCTTTGTGTTCCTCACTCTTTGTATTTCATGGAATTGCTCCGTTGTGTTTGCCTCTATTATTTTTAATCCCTTCTGATGTTTTCCCCTGCCGTTTGTTATCCCTGCCCCCCCCCCCCCCCTAAACTTTGTTTTCACATGTTCCTGTTTTCCAGTGTATCTGTTTCTCTATTCCTGCTTTCAGATCTTCCTGTTTTCCAGTTTTCCTGTTTCTCTGTTCCTGTTTTCCAGTGCCTTGTTTCTCTGTTCCTGTTTTCACATATTCCTGTTTTCCAGTGTTTCTGTTTCTCTGTTCCTGCTTTCTGATCTTCCTGTTTTCCAGTTTTCCTGTTTGTCTGGTCCTGTTATTCAGTGCCTTGTTTCTCTGTTCCTGTTTTCAGATGCTCCTGTTTTCCAGTTTCTCTGTTCCTGTTTTCAGTGCCTTGTTTCTCTGTTCCTGTTTTCAGTTGCTCCTGTTTTCCAGTTTTCCTGTTTCTATGTTCCTGTTTTAAAATGTTCTGTTGAAGATGTTCTTGTTTTCCAGTGTTCCTGTTTCTCTGTTCCTGTTTTCAGATGTTCCTGTTTTCCAGTGCCTTGGTCTTTTGTTCCTGTTTTCAGATGCTCCTGTTTCCCAGTTTTCCTGTTTCTATGTTCCTGTTTTAAAATGTTCTGTTCAAGATGTTCCTGTTTTCCAGTGTCCCTGTTTCTCTGTTCCCGTTTTCAGATGTTCCTGTTTTCCAGTGTTCCTGTTTCTTTGTTCCTGTTTTCAGATGTTCCTGTTTTTCAGTGTTCCTGTTTTCCAGTGTCCTTGTTTCTCTGTCTCTGTTTTCAGATGTTCCTGTTTTCAAGTGTTCCTTTTTTCCAGTGTTTCCTTTTCCAGTATTCCTGTTTTCCACTGTTTGCGTTTTCAGATGTACCTGATTTCCATTGTTCCTGTTTTCCAGTGCCTTGATTCTCTGTTCCTATTTTCAGATGTTCCTGTTTTCCAGTATCTTGTTTCTCTGTTCCTGTTTTCAGATGTTCCCGTTTTCCAGTCTTCCTGTTTTCCACTGCTCCTGTTTCTCTGTTCCTGTTTTCAGATGTTCCTGATTTCCATTGTTCCTGTTTTCCAGTTCCTTGTTTCTCTGTTCCTGTTTTCAGATGCTCCTGTTAACCAGTGTTCCTGTTTCTCTGTTCCTATTTTCAGATGTTCCTGTTTCACTGTTCCTGTTTCTCTGTTGTTTTTTTCTTCAGATGTTCCTATTTTCCATTGTTCCTTTTTTCCAGTGTTCCTGTTTTCCAATGTTCTTGTTCTTCTGTTTCTGCTGTCAGAACGCCGAGGCCCGTAGGATTAGGTTGTGTTGATGGTACTAAAACGGTTGCATCGTGGAGTTATCTCTGGGAGAAGACCGGGTATAGTCTGGTCCATAGTGACATTCAGGTATGCACTTACCATACGAGACAGAACTGAAACGCCAGGGATACCAAGGTTAGTTCCATAAAGACAGTAAAAGAGATAGGACTGGATTGTTCAAGATTTTGTAGTTTGTAATCAATAAGCTGTTTTCTTTTTAGACTAATCCAGTATTTCAAGTTAAATGTAATCAATATTTTTTTTCTTTCCAGATTGTTCCAGTATTTATAGTATGTAATCTTTTTTTTCATTCTAGAGTGTTCCAGTGTTTAAGTTTGTAATATATTTTATTTTTTCCTACTAGATAGTTCCAGTGTTTTTAGTTTGTAATCAATTTCTACTCATTATATGTAACCAAATAAGAATTCTTCACTTTATAAACCTTAGATGACTTTGTACCACATTTGAATTCCTTGCCTAAGTACTCATAAATTGTTTCTCATGAGAATTCCTCACTTCAGTCCTCTTTAGTTTAACTTGTACTGTATTTGAATTCCTTGCTTAAGTACTCATAACTTGATTCTCATGAGAATTCTTTGCTTCAAAGCTTCAGTTTAACTTGTACCATATTTGAATTCCTGGCTTAAGTACTCATTAACTATTTCTAATTAGAATTCCTCACTTCAAAACTCTTCATTTTAACTTGTACTACATTTGAATTCCTGGATCATAGTTTGTTTCTGGTTAGAATTCCTCACTTCAAAACTCATCATTTTAACTTGTACCAGTTTTGAATTCCTGGTTTAAGTACTCATCACTTGTTTCTCATTATAATTCCTCACTTCAGTCGTCTATAGTTTAACTTGTACAGTATTTGAATTCCTGGCAGAAGTACTCATAACTTGTTTCTCATTAGAATTCCTCACTTCAGTCCTCTTTAGTTTAACTTGTACCATATTTGAATTCCTGATTTAAGTACTCATAACTTGTTTCTCATTATAATTCCTCATTCAGTCCTCTTTAGTTTAACTTGTTCTGTATTTGAATTCCTGGTTTAAGTACTCATAAATTATTTCTCATTAAAATTCCTCACTTCAAAACTCTTCATTTTAACTTGTACCACATTTTGAATTCCTGGTTTAAGTACTCATAACTTGTTTCTCATTATAATTCCTCACTTTAGTCCTGTTCAGTGAAACTTTCAACTGCTACATATAATTAAAGCTAAAATGCTGAAAAATAATGAGTTTTCTTGCAGTCAAACTCTTAGTTGGTGTATTTATCCTGCTAATAAATATTAAAATGCCAACTTGAGCATGAAAAAAAGTTTTATAAACTTGGGGCCTGGGCCCGGAATTACAATGCCTCCTTAAAGTTAAGGAAGACTTAAGTTAAGTATTGATTTTTCAGGATGCGAAAAATAACGTTTCAAACTGATTCAAATCAAAATAGTTTAATTTTGATGTAGATCACAATTATATCTTTGACCACAAGTACTGCATTGATTCAGGCAATTCATTTAGTATCTAATATAGCATGTTGAAATATCTATACTTAACTTCAGTCTTCCGTAACTTTAAGGAGGCATTGTAATTCGGGGTCCTGGGCCCGGAATTACAATGCCTCCTTAAAGTTAAGGAAGACTTAAGTTAAGTATTGATTTTTCAGGAAGCGAAAAATAACGTTTTAAACTGATTAAAATCAAAATAGTTTCATTGTTTCTGTAGATCACAATGATAACTTTGACCACAAGTACTGCATCGATCAAGGCAATTTATTTAGCATCTAATGTAGCATGTTGAAATATCAATACTTAACTTAAGTCTTCCTTAACTTTAAAGAGGCATTGTAATTCCGGGCCCAGGTCTTTAGTCAAGCTGAGGTAGGACACCACTTCAATAAAACATGCACAAAGCACCTTACACACTACACGTCTACCCTTGCTTCTGCAAGTACAGCAAGTCTTCTGAAAGTCAATCTCTGGTAGGACACCACTTCAATAAAACATGCACAAAGCACCTTACACACTACACGTCTACCCTTGCTTCTGCAAGTACAGCAAGTCTTCTGAAAGTCAATCTCTGGTAGGACACCACTTCAATAAAACATGCACAAAGCACCTTACACACTACACGTCTACCCTTGCTTCTGCAAGTACAGCAAGTCTTCTGAAAGTCAATCTCTGGTAGGACACCACTTCAATAAAACATGCACAAAGCACCTTACCCACTACACGTCTACCCTTGCTTCTGCAAGTACAGCAAGTCTTCTGAAAGTCAATCTCTGGTAGGACACCACTTCAATAAAACATGCACAAAGCACCATACACACTACACGTCTACCCTTGCCTACTGCAAGAACAGCAAGTCTATGAAAGTCAATCTCTGGTAGGACAGCACAGCAAGGAACCACACACAGTACTTTTCATTCAAGCACAGCAGATCTTACGTCCGCAGACCTAGGTAGAAAACAGAACAATCTAATGCTTAACCTCAAAAAATCGGACAGGATGGCCAGCTTACCAAAATTGAAAAAAATATTGAAACTACACCAAATTGTATTCTATATTCAATTTTACGGCAAAATAAATGTTTTTTTGCAGAAAAACAATGAATAGTGTATACTGTCTACAGCATGATTTAAGGGATAATATATATTCTATACTAAAATGTAGTAAATTTCCAACTCGGAAATGAATTTATATGTTTGGTCCAACATAAATATTTATACTGAATATCTCAATAAAAATTCCAAAGGGAATTTAATCACACTAGAACACTATGTTTACTCTGTTTCAAATTTTCGGCCACTTGGCCTTTATCAAGAAACAAATAACTGAATTAATGTTGTGAACTACATCTCCATTGTCTTAGCCAACCAGTAAATACATTAATTCAGTTATTTGTTTCTTGATAAAGGCCAAGTGGCCGAAAATTTGAAACAGAGTAAACATAGTGTTTTAGTGTAAATATTTATAAATCTATACTCGCGACTATTACTATATGCTACCCTTTATTCCTCAGAATGAGGCCGACTTAATTTACCAGCTGTGAGGAACCGGCGATATGAAGACAGACCTGTAACCCCTCAAAAATTTACCATAAAATCATGCACCTAGTAAAATGATAACTGTAAACTTCCTCTTTTGCTAGAAAACGTACAGAGAAACATGTGTGGGGAGGTGGGACGCATACTATAAGCTTGCCTGGGCCTCATCATAATATTGTCGTGAGTATAGATTCATCAATATTTATGTTAGAACAAACATATAAAATTTATAACATCTAACTCACGACAATATTACTATAAGCTATTAGATTTTATCTTTCTGGATGGTGTGGGAAAAATCTGTCAATGAATGGAAAATAACTAAGTCAAAAGATAGACTTACCATTCAACATAGGGGTTACAATATTCAGCTCGGTAATCTACAATGTAAACAAAATCTGTGTTGCACAGTTTTCAATTGACAACAACAGACAGTTTTGATGACGAACAGGCTGGTACAGTCTTGTATCTAAAAAAATCCAAATTGCCATATCATAGAACAATTTTGAAAAATGGATAGAAAATGCTGTCTTCTTCAAAGGAACTGTTGAGCCGAATTCACAGAAAAATTCATGAAAAACATGAAAAAGGGTAAATATCTGATATTGAACACAAGATTTCCAGAATGTCTGCCATTTTATATGAAGAAATCACATGACAGGCTATGATTGGCGAGAAAATAATCACCGTGCACACCAGAAAAAAGGTCTAAGAATGTTGTGACCAAGAAACATTCAACAAGAAAATTATTAATCAGACAGAATAGGACCAAGAGAAGCAGATTTTCAATAAAACGTTAGAACCTATTAAAAGGATTTATCGAAAGCCAATATCCAGCTAAAAACTGAATCCACAGAACTTGTTCAACCAATAATACTTGAACTCATTCTAAGCACATGAGCACAATAAGGCTAGGAATCAGACTGGCATAGGCAAAATGCAATGTCTACCATCCATGTACGTAGGAAAGGCGTACCCAGACTCTACTTATCCATCTAGATATAGTAGAAATCCATATCCCTAGCATATACTTCAAAATAGATAAGAAATCTTCCTATCTCAAGGTTAAGTAAGGAAGAAGGCAAGATCAGGAATGGTTACAATCAAGTACCACACCTGACCCAGGACACCATGTTCAACACATAAAATATAAGGCACAAACTGGACAATAAAAATGTCCATGGCAGAAACATATAGAGCAGGGATCTAAATTGGAACACCTGCTACTGATAGCTAGAATCTTGGAAGAAATGTAAATGTACAACCACAATATGTTGGTTGAAATTATACTTAACCAGAAGAGACTGATAATCAAAATGTTGACTGATAATCAAAATGTTGACTATCACAAATCTCTAGCGAAATCAGAAACTTCCTTCTGAGTAATGCACAAAAGTCTCAAAAAACAAGATGACAAAAGATAAAAATATTGACTTCTTGAGACTGGAAAACCCCCAGGGAAGAGCACAAAGAAGTGCAGTCCGGTTAAAAAGACTCTCCAATCTCACATCTGATAATATCAGAGAGAGCTGGATGAAGAGACCAACTGAGGACAATGAAAGCTTCAGCAAGTATCTGAATTAATCCCTAGCTTTCCCTCAAAAAGGAAGAAGAAAATCTGTCAAAAACAGAACAGATGGTCTATTGGATATATCTCCCGCTGGAGAAACCAAATCATACAACAGTCACATCAGAATTAGAATAAGTCTGAGTGAATAGCTTGAAGCACAGATTCTCTCTCGGCAGATTATAAAAATGCTGCCTCAAAAAGAACTCCTTGCAGCACAGCCTAGTGTGCAAGCTGACCAGAAGGAAGACCGGAATGAGTCGGGGTCAACAATCCACCTGAAGGAGTCCAGACTTCTGGTACAACCAGCAGAAAAACAGGACTGTAAGAACAGATGACATTCCAGCATGTATCTTACAGGAAAAACAAGCAAGTTCTCCATATATCATTCCCTCTCACGAAGGGACATGCTGTCCACTGTCCAAGCCTGTGATAGTGCAAATAAGAAATGAAAAAAAAAAGGAAGTCAATTGTTAGCCTGTGGCAAACAGATCTAAGAGAGAGACTTCCCAGAATATGAGAATCCGAAACAGAGTGTCCTATATACAGTCTACTCTATAAAATCTCTACCGTTTATAAAAAAGAATAGGTCAGAGAATACAGGCCGTTAGAGCCACCAAGCATTCATGCACCAATATAATTGATTGATAACCAAGAATGACAAGCGCAGTCGGTAAAGAGTCTGGCAACAGATGCAACTCTGACTGCAGATCCAGGGGTCACGAGCTTGATCGCGGCCCCGTCCCATACTTTCGTGGAGATTGATCATGAAATAATTTCTACGGTCATTCTCCTACCTTCCGCTGAATCATTCAAGAAGGGTTGTTGTCAGTTACAAGCGAAAGTATGTGCACGAAGTACTGGTAAACTGCTTGTTCAAGCTTGCCCAGGAAAAAGTGTGGTTAGGTGAACTGACCGTCCCACCATGACCATATCTGTTGACTTGGGACGTAAAGCAACTAAACAAACAAACAAACCAAGAATGACAAGGTACGTGACCGGGCCGCCCTTTCTTGTTAAGAAAACCACCACTGAAATATTATCCGCTGACAGTAATACATAACAGTAGTAATAATCATAGGGAAGGATTTCAGAGAGCATGACAACTCTAAATAAAATACCATAGATGTATTGTTCCTGTCAATGAACAGACCATTGGTCGGAAGCTGAAAGGGCACCCAGATGGGTTCCTCAACCAACATACTTGTGTCCATTAAATAGACAAGTCTGAGAAAAGCAAGCCTAAAAGCTCAATAGTTAAAAGGAATTCCCTGTTCAACCATTGGAATACAGCCTGACTGTACCAAAGACATAGGGAAATGAAAAATCCCATGATGGTCTGTTTGGTATCAAAAGGGCTAGATGGGCCACTGCTGCAATGCTTGACAGCTCTACCATTTGGCAGAAGTCAAACAATGGACTCCAATTGGCCTAAGAGAGAATAGATCTCAGGGCTGAACAAGATAATAATCTCTGAGTGTCAGTGTTTGTGTAAACATCCCACCAACACCTAAGGACATATGGAGACTGGGCCATGGCTAGAGTCTAATCCTACAGAATGGAGGAGGCGGGGATCAAATTGGAACCCCTGATAAAGGTGAGTGGTATGTCTACTACACCACGCTAGCTACTATAATATTCTCAGAAACAATGAAATAGTCTCCTGCGCCTGTCTACAGACAAGCCTGAGAGATCCTCATCTACACAGAGCTCATACTCAGAAAAAATATCTGACTGGAAACCAGCTCTACTTATCCCAATTGGAAACAATTTTCAGGGAGAGAATTGTACTCAGAAGTTCTTTGAGGAATAGAACTTGAAACAGATAAGAAAAACCACTTGGCTTGATGATAAAATGCATAAATCAAGTCCAGAGAGAAGGTCCATATGTGCTTTGATAGAGAAAGACATACAGGGTCCAAAGATCCACTAAAGGAAAACATAATATGCCTTCCACTGAAGGAAGACATAATATGCCTTCCACTGAAGGAAAACATAATATGGCAAATAGTTGGGAGGGATCTGAAACTGGTCTTCATCCTCCCGACCTTGCAAACCAGAAAAACGGCTATAGTAGCTGCTCTTCAGATGAAAGAAGAAACTGGTTCTATGGATGTCTGTCCAGCTGCATAATGGATTCTACTTCTACAGAAGTTGAATCTTCTCTGGACCTGAATGTGTTAGTACTCTCGAAAATAAGGAATAACCTGACATTTGGGATCCAGGATACACAGATAACAATAGAAAGGAAAGAAATAGTATCTTTTACCCATATGTCTAAAACAGACTGACTACATGTCTGTTGATTACCAGGCATACTCAAAATAGAAAAGAAGTTACTGCAACATGATGCAGTGACACAGAGTACTATTGAAACTTCCCAAGAGATTTGGCCACATCAAAATCTAAAACCCAACATTGGGTTGTAGACTCTGCTGAACCTAAAGGAGCATCCAAGGAACACTTTCCAAGAAGGAGCATCCAAGGAACACTTGCCCAGAAATGTGTTACCTCTGGTAAGTGATGGTTCATAGCGAAACATACTAAAACGTCAGTAATTGCAAAAGCAATTGAGCTAAGACGTGAAGATAGTTACACACCTCAGCAAACTCAGATTCTGAGGAAGTAGAATAATTCAAAGCAGACAGAGTTCCAATAAAAACATGTCTGCACAAAATTGTTGTGAAAACTAGCCTTAGATATTTCCCCAGCCTTCAAGTGTAACTGAAAGTCATAAAAGCTGGAAGTGACACACCTTGCATACAGTGGGAGTTCCAATAAAAACATGTCTGCACAAAATTGTTGTGAAAACTAGCCCTAGATATTTCCCCAGCCTTCAAGTGTAACTGAAAGTCATAAAAGCTGGAAGTGACACACCTTGCATACAGTAGGAGGCCTCTACATCGTCGGGTCAGAGATCTTTTAGACTCTTGACCCAAGACTTCAGTTATGGCTAAGAAGGAATCCTGTTAGATCCCTTCATAGTAAAGCTCAAAGGAGGATATTATATAGGATAAGGACTAGCCCCTTGAATCCTAAATCAATTTTGGATATAACATCTAAGATAAATCTGCTCTGAGGAAGAGCTGGTTGGATAATGATTTTGATCTCTATCAAAAAGTACCCAAAACCAACGCCCATAATTAGTTCGTCTTGAACCACTTCAATGCAAGATGAGCCCACAGAAGTGTGATTGTCTTGACAGACAGAGGCATTTTTTGAATCTCGGTTATATACAGAGCAAACCTGATTCAAGTATTGGTTGCTGAATTCTCAGAAGCCAATTGTTACATAAGATGAATTGATGCCCAAGTACCCTGAACAGAAGTAGCCTGCTTGTCCATTGGGTCTGGATACGGAGCCACCCAGTATGTGATATCTATCTCACGTTCTACCAAGGCAGAACAGAAGCGAGAACAATTCTGGCAGCCAGAAAGAGATTAAAATTCTTCAGTCAATAACTGCAGAATAAAATCTAATATGCGGTAGTACTGTCCTTACTAGATAAGTTCAAAGTGACGTCAGAGCATGTTTTGATAATTGGACATTGTCCATTGATGTAAATAGGTAAAACGATTTCGCTAACTTTGTACATTATATTCTTTAATCATTAATTTTTGTCACAGTTGGGCTGGCGCGGTGGTAAGATCGTATAGCTCTGTCCCGAAGTTTTGCAATTGAAGGTTTGAGCCCCAATCACGGCATATTTTTTTATCTTTATTTTTTTGATATTTTATGTTTGTGAATGATGACCTTTATTATTTTTATCGGATATGACAGAAAACGAAAAGCGGAAAGAAGGCGATGACCTGATGACATGTTTTGTAATACATGTAAGTCTACTCTCCTTACACATTTTTTAGAAACAGCTGTTTTACAAAAAGGCTTGTCGTTTACCACCCACTTACAAATTTGAGCTTTGCAGCAGTTGGCTTTCTATTAATCATAGAAACATTGATAATCATTTTACCTACGAAAAGGTCAGTTGTCTAAAATGGGTGTTACGAAAAATGCGATATACCCAAAGTCTGCTTCTCAAATATGCTATAAGGAGAGTAATTTTATATTTGCTAGCTCGTGTTTTGGGACACACACACAAAAAACACTCAAAGAATACTATAGTAAAAACATTTAAAATATAACAAAACTATGATAAAAAGTCTTGTTTAAGCAATAATGATATTTAAAAATATCTCCTTCATGAAAAAAGTCAATCATGTGGGATTCGAACCCTCCCCCGATTTAAATCTCTCGTTAATATAGATACAAATATTTGCCTCGGCTCAACCGACTGAGCTATGACAGCTTGGTATAATATTTCCGTATTTTGAAAACCTTTGTCAGGTATTAATGTAATTTTTTACCGTTAATA
Source organism: Loripinus fragilis (assembly GCA_964019695.1). Lineage (NCBI taxonomy): Eukaryota > Metazoa > Mollusca > Bivalvia > Lucinida > Lucinidae > Loripinus > Loripinus fragilis. The sequence goes on along the minus strand of OZ026516.1, from coordinate 44,357,791 downwards.
ACGGTATAACCTGTTTTACCTTCAAGTGTTGGTACGCTCTTTCACGTCACTTTTAACTTATCTATAGGCTACAATACACGGTGTTCCCATTGTACACAGTGGTAAAATTCACCAGTCAAGTGAAAAGGAATTTATACTGTGGATCTGAAGTACAATCAGGACAAAATCCTGCCGTACATACCATGTAAGTGAGAATAATACTGGGTCCGAATAGTGAGGAGCATATAAGCTGTGGAGGCTCGCTCTTCTACTCGCCTTTACCCCAGCGGCAACCATGTAAGCCTGTAAGTACAATTCTAGCTTCTTAATGGCTACAATACCGCTTGCCATTGCTCGAGGCAATCGGCCTGGAAAGGCCTCGGCGGCAGCCAAGACTTCGCAAGAGCCATATGGTTTGTGCGAGCCATAGGCTAAGCATCAAATCAGAATTCGATACTGAATGAGATTGATGACTCTTTGATAAATCGATATTATAAAAGAGTGAATGTAAACGGTACACTCTAGTAACCCTTGTTCACTTGCTTGTATGGGGCTTGCTCATGGCAGTCGGGAGTGATAGCTGAGGATCCTTGGTGGCTATGGCTACAAGAGAGCCAGAACTTGATCTTGAAAAGTAAGAACATCGGCTAAGTACTAAGCAGTAACTACTGCGGTATTCCACGGCTTTGAGAGCGTTAGAAGCCAGTCAGTACTACCAGAAAGGAACAATGGGACCGCTTCCAATGAGAGCGAGTGCCATAGACCCTATCATGGCGTCGAACGGCCTGGTGTCTCAAGGGTGATTGAGAATGTACCGGCTCTGGTTATCTGAAAATCTTCAGATTCCCTTCGTCACACAGACTGAAAAGAATTTCCAGTACAGTTCCTGGCAGTGGAAAACTCAGAAAGGAGCCCCCAGGTTTGAATCAGTGGTTAAAGCCAGGGAGGTCACCGTTAGGTCAGAGACAACAGGAGTCTCGTTATTCTTTTGCGAGGTAAGGAGAACACCCTAGAAATACCCTCTGATCACACCACTTCTCCAATCATGTACAAGTTTTTCTTTTTAGATAACTTAGAAATGGCTTTTGACCACATCAAAGTTGACCAGGAGGAGAAACCCTAGCATGAATTGTCCTGCAAACAATCCCTCCAAGAATGGCAGTCCTAATCCGCTACGAATCTGGAAAACCCATTCTATAAAACCTACTTAAGCACCGACAGAGAATTTCAGTAATTCTGAAATTAAAGTCAAATTTAACAATAATGTCATAATAACAGCATGGTACAAAGTCAAACCAAAAATGTTTGGAATGCAATCCCGGGAATAAATGAGCTGCTCGAGCCAAGGATACATTAGAGTCTTGTAGAAAACTCAAAATACGTCCTTTTGCCAAAACTGTTCCAAGCAAAGTTATCATTTTACTAGGTGCATGCTTTTATTGTAGTTTGATTTACACGGGGTAACAGGTCTGTCTTCATATCGGCCGTTCCTCATGGCTGGTAATTAAGTCAGCGTCATTCTGGGGAATAGAGGGTAGCATTATACACATGTAGTAATATTGTCATGAGTTAGGTATAAAAATGCTGGTTAGTTTTGATAGACACAGATAAGGGGCATTTAGAACTGACAGGTGTTTTAGAATGTCCCTATCATTTATATAGATCCTATGCGTAACCATGAATTTTAGACAATTTGCTTACTTATGCTGCTTTGTCAGTCAAAAGGGTCATCACACAAAATTATGAAGGTATGTGTCCATCTTGTGTAAAAAATGACATGCCAAACTTCTAGCATTTAGGCACCAACGCGAAATAATTACAACTGTCATAACATTTTTCGAAATCTGTTAATCTGATTGGTCAAGAACGGTCATCTGATCATATTGACCTGTATTTCATTTTTCAATGAACTCAGGTTCGTATTCATGAGGGGCGGGGACATTCACAGCAGAGGCAGGGGGGAGGGGGTTACTACCTATATATGACATAGTATGGATGTGCGGCCCAAATAGTTCCCTTTTTCAGTGCTGCCAGGTATAGGATAAGCCCACTGCTGACACCCCTTCGCCACGCGAAAAGTGATTCAGCTCTAAATATGCACAATATGTGGTCTGAAAGTTACTCAGCAAACGTAGATACGTAGAAATCCTTGTGCGAGTGCATGACTTTCTCCGACTTTTCAATAACTGTCTCAAAAATTGATTTAATCCCAACTGGAAGAACGTACAAAGTTTGTTTACCTTTTTACGACTTCCAAAGCCGAATCGGATGACGATCCAATAGTTTTCGTTATTGAACCGGTGGTTAAGAATTCAATCCTTTGGTAGGCGTGTTAATGTTCCAGTACTTTTCATGGCAGATTTAATTTTCAAGAACAAGAAAGCACATTTCAGAAGTAGAATTTTAACATGTTGATAATATTTTTTTTATGCCCCTTATGTGAGACAAACAGTAATCAGACTGTAACGTACATTAGATTTTTTATGCGAATACATCTTGGAGTGGCGAAGTGTCACATTATGTTTCTGGGTCAATGTGATCTTGACCTCTGGACTCAGATCTAAAAAAAAAATGGTATGTTCAGCATTTTCAAATAACTTTCCACAAATGTGACACATGCTAGACCCATTCCTTAGAGCATTTGACATGTGACTGTGACAAACCAGACCACCAAGGTTATAAAACTGGATGACAGGAAGACCATGATCACTGATGGACAGAGGGAATTCTTCATTGGCATGATCTTAAGGAAGACGCTGCATGCTTGATAATTTTTCACCATTTTATTGTCGTCAGCAGATATTTTTCAAAATTGTTTCGAAAAATTCTCTTGGTAATACCATCAGAGCTTGGATCCAGATCGGGCTTGATTTGGGTGCAAACTGTTTGCAAAGATTATCAGCAGACAATAAAATTTGCCGCTGGCAAGTAAAGGTGGTCTTCATTTCTGGGGGTGCAACATATTTAGTTTTTGGTCAACTTTTGCATGGTTGTTGTCATACTGGCTGCGACGCCACAAAACCTGTCTTCGGGGCTGCCAACAGAGTTAGACTCAAACCGGTCTCCTCAGCTACAGAGACTAGCTAGAAAATTGGAATTTCGCTTGTAGCAAGCTTAGATATGATACTTTCCAAAAAGAGAATAACAGAAGCGCTGATCAGTCTGCGCCTTTGTTGTTTGCAAATGCTGAAGACAGATTTTCTCACTTCGAGGCCCATATATTACCTACCCTATTCAACCTGATAAGCCCACAGGCTCCTATAAAAAAATAGAATACTTTAAGGGTTAATTTTGTCTTCTGATTTCTATTCAATCCAGTAGAGCAATTTATTGTGAACATTGATTTAGGTCATGCCAAATATTTTTTTAGATTCTCATCCCCTTCCTCCCCTATGAAATATAAGCATATAAAAAAAAATGGGGGTGGAAGGTTTTTCAAAAAACCTTCCACCCCGATTTTTTATTTTGCTTATAAAAGAAAAAAGGTTTGAAAAAGGCTGAACATTTTTGGTGCAATTTTCCTTGCCAGCATATTTGAAGTAAAAAAACCTGGTTTTAAATTTAGACACTTAATATTTATTATTTATTCATTTCGACAATTTAAATTCAAGGTATTAAATGTTTGTTTTTTTCAGAACTGTTCTGTTCATTACAGCAGTTGGAAAAATAAAAAATAAAAAATATAAACCTCCCACCCACCCCAATTTTTCACAAAATTTGGCCAGGAATCTAAAGATTTATTTGGTGTGGCCTTATCATGTGGAAGGAAAAACAGAGTGTAGATCCAGATCAGCTGATCTGGGTCTACACTGATTTTAAAATAGGGTATAGAATTTTGAAAAGTTACGTGTACAATGCATTTCTTGGTTGAATACAGTAGTACAATGTAAATGATGTATTATAAAAATTTTCATTTAAAGCCAGCTGATCTGCGTCTACAATGATTTCAAAATAGGGTATAGAACTTTGAAAAGTTACGTGTACTGTGCACTTCTTAGGTTGAAAACAGTAGTACAATGTAAATGATGTACTTAGTTTTTCATTAGAAGCCAGCTGAGCTGCGTCTACAATGATTTCATGATACATTGTAGGGTATAGTATTTTGAAAATGTATGCACACAGTGTGCTGAATTACATGGGTGAAAATTTTCAGGATTAATCCTGAATTCAGGGTTTTGAGGCTGACTTTCCATAGAAAGTCAGCCTTAAAATGCCGAATTAGGCAGATGATTATAACTGCTTTTATTAGCTCACCTGAGCCGAAGGTCATGGGTTAGCTAATAGTATACCAGTCAGTCCATCGTCTCTAGTCCGTCCACAATTTCAAACATCTTTTCCTCTGAAACCACTGGGCCAATTAAATTCAAATTACATATGGAGACTCCTTAGGATGCAGGAACGAAAGTTTGTTCAAATGGTCCTGATCACATGACCAAGATGGCCGCTACGCCCATATATGATAAAAACCCTTTAAAAACCTTCTTCACCAGAACCAGAGCGGATGACCTTGGGACTTGGTATGTAGCATTTGGGGTGTTGGGCCTACCAAGTTTGTTCAAATGATGATCCTAGGTTGACCTTAACTTACTTAACGTCAAGGTCAAATTTGCTTCCTAATGCATTCATATGGGAAAATTTATGAAAAGTTGATTTTTTTTTTGAAAACTGTGGAAGCCCTAGTCATTATTCTCACTTGATATGTTAAGCCTAATGAGACAATGGCTATAAATAAGTTCCTAAGGTGAAGGTTAACCTTTGACCTTTCAGCTTAGGTTGCTCATATTGGGATCACATCAATATATTAAAACATAGTTTTCTCTCATTGAACTTAAATTTCATGTGAAGACTCCTTATGATAAGTTAGCCAAAATTTATGCAAAACACTTTGGTCACATGACCAAGATGACCGCCAGGCCCATATATGGTAAAAACCCTTTAAAAATCTTCTACTCCAGAACCAGAAGGCCGATGACCTTGGGACTTGGTATGTAGCATTGGGGTAGTGGGGCCTACCAAGTTTGTTCAAATGCTGATCCTAGGTTGACCTTGACCTACTTAATGTCAAGGTCAAATTTGCTTCCTAATGCATTTAAATGGGAAATTTTTTGAAAAGTTGATTTTTTGAATATTGTTGAAGCCAAAGTCATTATTCTCACTTGATATGTTAAGCCTAATGAGACAATGGCTATAGATAAGTTTCAAAGGTCGAGGCCACCACACTTATATATGGTAAAACCCCTTTAAATATCTTATTCTCTGGAACAAAAGGCCAATGACCTTGGGACTTGGTATGTAGCATTGGGGATGTGGGCCCTACCAGGTTTGACCAAATGATGAATCTAGCTTGACCTTGACCTACTTTATGGCAAGGTCAAATTTAATTCCTAATGCATTTATATATGAAAAATCTTGAAATGTTCATTTTCTATAACCGTTTAAGCAGAAATCATAATATTTTCAAGAAATGTTTAACCTTATGAGACAATGGTTTTATATAAGTACCAAATGTCAAGCTGATCTGTGACCTTTTATCCAATGCCACTCATTTGGACTGCCAGATACCTATCTTAACATTTATTTCTCAGAAATCACTGGGCTGTTTGATGGAGTATTCATTAGAAGTTTTATAGGTCACTTGACCAAAATGGCTGGAAACCCCATATATGGTAAAACAAAACATGTTTTATTATAAGCAGTAGTTGACCTTGACCTATTTTAACATTATTAAAGAGATCAGGTGAGCGCCTCAGGACCTTCAGGTCCTCTAGTTTATTTTCAGTTCATCTAAGAACATTTGACCATTTAATGATTTGCTGGCATACAACATGTTTAAATTTTTGAATTTGAATTCCAAAAGTTCAGGATTTTGGAAAATTTGAACTTTCACCCATGTATTTACAAGGTTGAATATAGTTGTACAATATAAATGGTGAACTTAACATTTCAGTAGAATCCAGCTGATCTGGATCTACACTGATTTCATATTAGGGTATAGTACTGCTATTATTATGTTGTATATAGTAGTAAAATGTGATTTTTTTTCATTGCTTATCTGTACTTCATTATAAATTTGCTGAGCGCAATAGCTCAGTTGGTAGAGTATTACACTGCCTGGGATGAAAGGGCTGCTAGCTCGAGACTTACCGCAGTTGCCATGTTGTATTCTTGAAAGCAAGACACTTTGTCCACTGCTTAGTCAGGAGGACAGGAAATCGTCCCAATACAAGACTGAAAAGTTGTTGACTGGGACGTAAAGCATCAACACAAACAAATCTTCATGAATCATTGATGCCTGAATATTTTCAATATCTCACGGCTCAAGACACCCACTCATCCGCTCCTATTTATTAGTGCCTTGATCAGGCTGCATGCAGGGCACACAAATTTTTTTATGTTTTTAGCAAATGTAAATTAACAATTTTTGCTAAACCATTTGTAATTCACTGGTTCTTATGATAATGTTGTAGCTTAATTCTTACGCCTGCTAGCGGCGACTTTTGTCCTCTGCTTATTACCTTTGCAAAGAGTTTTGGACCCAGATCAGGACTGACGTTCTGTCGGTCCTGATCTGGATTCAAACTGTTTGACACTCTGCTAGTGTTCCTGAAGAAATGTTTTTGAAAAAAAGTCAGCATAGGCAGATAGATTCTCATTATAAGCAGATTGAGAAGTGCATTCAGTCTACAAGCGCCATAACTCAACCTACTGTATTTTTTTCCATCATTGCTATTTAGCTTTTGTTTGTTTGTTTGATTTGATTCTCTACGCCCCATCAGCAATCTTTCGGTTAAACAGCGACAGGTCTTCCTGGGTTGAACCAGTACTAAGCTAAGATAAATGTGTCTTGCTCAAATACCACAATGCAGTGACACCAGTGAGGCTCGAACCCGCAGCCCTTTGGTCTCGAGTCAAGCACTCTACCACTAAGCCACTGCACTCCATTTGCTATTTAGCTGATTTTTGACCCAAAACTTAATAGAGAAATAGTTTTATAGACAGATAGATCTGATTGTGCATTACTTAAGAATGCGATTTTAAGCTCACCTGTGCCAAAGGCCTTATGCCTTTCGCTCAGGTGAGCTTAAAATCACTTTTGTCCTCTGCTTATTTATAAGCTTTGCAAACAGTTTGGACCCAGATTAGGACCGACAGAGTGTCGGTCCTGATCTGGATCCAAACTGTTTGACACTCTGATAGTGTTCCTAGAATAGAATGTTTTTGAAAAAAAGTGAGCTTTAATAGTGATTGTTAGATGTTTGTCATGTTTTGTGTCTTGTGCGTAATCAACAATTGCTTCACAGGACATCTCCTCCGAAGCTTGTTGCTGGATTTTTATCAAACTTGACAGGAGTCATCTTTATATGGCCCTCTCCAAAAATTGTTCAAATGGTTCCTTATCTAGGCCACATGGTGCTAAAAATTGATTTTCAAAATGAACACTTTAAAAATCTTCTTGTCCAAAACCACATTGTTTAATTCAATGATTAACGGTTGGCCTATCACATCTGAATGTGAGAGAGAAAAAAATATTTTAGATCTACTTATAAGCTTTAAAATACATCCTACTTTATCTTTATACAGCATGTTTTGCACATGCAGCAAATGCTAACTTAGATCTACCTGTATGCCAATAAATACATCCAACTTGATCTTTATATAGCATGTTTTGCACATGCAGCTAATGCTAATTGTAACAGTTGATGTAATGTAGTATTAGAAGAGATCAAGGCTCAAGCTAAGTTAGAAAATAGTGCATAGGACACTTTCTTCTTATCTCCATGCAAAGGTATAATTGAGCCGCAACATGAGATTTTCAACAATGTGGTATTGGGGACCAGCAAAGGCTCAGACCAGCATGTGCATGCGCGCAGTCTGATCAGAGCCTTTGCTAGAGGTTTGAATATTCTATGACTGTTAAGCTACTGACTGAACAGCAGTTGGAGTTTCTAAGCTTAAAAGGTGACTGCACATGCTCCTCTGAGTCTACACTTGTCAAAATGCTGCATTGTTGGAAATCACATGTCGTGGCTCATGCTTAACCATTGTCATGCTAAACTTTTATACATCATGTATTGAAAACAGGGTAATTCCAGATCAGCGCCAGCTGATCAGGATTTACACTCTTTTCCACTCTACATGTAAATGCATGATTCTAGATGGAATCTTGCAAATTTGAATACAAATTGAGGAGGGAAGTAGTACTTACATTATCTAGAAAAGAACTGAAGGTGTCCACAGCACAATATTACTTACTGTCCCGCCAGCCAAGAGTGACAGTCACATCATGTTTTGTTTACAAAGTTATGGAGACTTATAATCCATAGATCACTTGTGTATTAATCCTATCCTATACACAAGTGATCTATCAATTCACTTTAGATAAAGTTGAGTGTACAGGTTATCTTTTACTTTGTAATTGTAAACAAAATATTACATCACTGTCAATCTTGGTTTGCAGGACAGTAGGTAAAAGCTTACCTGAGCCATAGGCTCAATGTGAGCTATTGTGATCATATGATGTCCGTCAGCCACCATTGTTCATCTGTCCGTCCAACGTCTGTCAACAATTTCTTCACATATCTTCTAAACTACTTGCTAAAATTTCACCGAACTTCACAGGAATAATCATTGGTCGTCCCCTTTGAAAGTTGCTAAAAGATTCCCATTCCATGCAGAATATTTTAAAAATCTACTGGAAGCCCATGAAGGCCCGATTTGAAAATGATTTGGTACAAAGGGTCCTAAGGTGACCCTCTACCTAGATTGCTGAAGTAAATTTGATCTGTCGAAAAACATGGCCGCTATGTATTTGAAGGGAAAACATAAAAAAATGATTTTCTAAATCTAGCCATTAGTTTTTGACAAGATTTAAAAACTTGTCAAAAACTAATGACCCGATTTAAAAATAACTTGACACAAATGGTCCTTGGGTGACGATGACCCTCTTCCAAGATTGCTTAATTTAATTTAATCTGTTGAAAAAACATGGCTGCTAGGGGTGGGGCCATTTTTATACCCGCTTTTTCTTTAGAAAAAAAGGCTATATTAATTTGGTACCAAAGTCTGTCCGTCGTCGATCTGTCTGTCTATGGGTCCGTATGTCATGTTTCTTGCAATTGCATCTTCTCCAAAACTGTTGAACATAGCAACTTCAAACATTGCAGGTGCATAGTTAACATGATGTAGAGGGTACTGGACAATGTTTTGTGTGACCTTGACTCCAAGGACAAGATCAAATTATGTATTTTCTTGAAAATGCATCTCCTCATAGACTGTTGGACATTGCAACTTCAAACTTAGCAGTTGCATAGGTTACATAATGTAGAGGGTACTGGGCAATGTTTCATGACACCTCAACACCAAGGTCATGGCCAAAGGTCAAATAATGTATTTTCTTGTAAATATACCTCCTCCTAAACCGTTGGATTTAGCAACTTCAGACTTTGCAGGTGCAAAGGTCACATAATGTAGAGGGTACTGGGCAACATTTCATGTGAGACCAAGGTCAAGGTCAAAGAATGTATTTTCTTGTAAATGCACCTCCTCTTAAACTGTTGGATGTAGCAATGTGCATAGGTCACATGATATAGACAGGGTTGCCACGGTCAGGGAAAAAGTTCTGGAAAATGAAAAATTTTCCAGGTCAGGGAAAAGTCAGGGAATTACATTTTCAGTCAGGGAAATTTAAAAAAAAAATGAAAGTCATGGAAAAGTCAGGGAATTTCAAAATTTTCCTAAAAAGATGCTAGTTAGCAGGCTTCTGGAAATTTTAGTTTCCATAATTTGCAAGCAATATTAGAAAAGGAATGTTTCTGAACATATATTGCAAGCAATTTATGTTCAGAAACATTCCTTTTCTGATATTTATGGTTTAAGATTTTTCTTTAAAGATTAAATCAGCAAGTTCAAATATTTGTGCAAAATCTTCGAATATTCGATGGATGAAATTGGCTAAAATTGGCCTTCCAAAAGGGTCTGGAAAACGGTTGAAAGTCAGGGAAAAGTCAGTGAAAAGTCAGGGAATTTTGAAATGGATATTGAGTGGCAACCCTGTATAGAGGGTACTGGGCAACATTTCATGTGAGCTTGACGCCAAGGTCAAAGGTTAAACAAGCGGGTATTTGTGATGGTGTACCATCGACTGAAGTCTATAGATAAACAAAATGCTTTGCGGTGTGACTGCATTTACAATATTGAAATAGTTCTAGAAATAGGGGTGTCAGGTATTTACTAACATTCTACTAATAATATTTTGATACACACACATAAATGTCCCAGCCCGACCAGCTCATGTTACACGTTCAGCATCAACCTTTTGAAATGGAATGATCTTAAGGTCATTACTCAGAGGTAGTGGGTACATTCTGTACATGTAGTTTCCTTTGCATGTACATAGGTTGAGATAAACACAATTTTTGAGCGTAAAATTGTAAATATTTTCTTACCCATCAGTTTTAACTTTAAATCGTTATCATTTTCTTGTCTGTCAGTTTCAACATATGTTTTGGGTGCTCAAAAGAACCGTCTCATTGAGACGGTTCTTTTGAGTACCCACAACATATGTTTTGGTTGAGAAATAAGAAAATTATTTTTTTGGTACGGACTTGATGTATAGGGAAAACATTAAAAAGTATTCTTATCAAAAAGGCAACACATATACATGGCCGATTTGGAAATAATTTGACACAAATGGTCATTGGGTGGATTGCTTAAGTCATACGATCTGTTAAGAACACCTAGATTGGCCATTCATAGCTGATCGTGGGATTTCTTTGATATATCTGACTTGGATGCGAAGTGTACTTATAAACAGTTATTCTTGTTCTTAGCCAACAAGGTTTTTTGAGTTGATGCTTTATATCTTAACAATTTTTAGCTCAACTGAGCAGAGGGCTCATGGGTGAGCTAATAGTATGCCATTGACTCTGGTGTCAATTTGTTCATCATCCATTTCAGTTATTTATGAAACTACTGGGCCAATTAAACTCAATTTCATGATGAAGTACCAGCTATCGAAAAAAATCATTGTCCCCTGATGTTAATCGAAGGAGACTGTTAATTCTTTATCTCCCTGTGTCGTCTGCTGATAACTTTTGCAAACAGTTTTGCAAAATGTCAGGTCTGATCTCGATCCAATCTCAGTTTCTGTTTGACACTAGGATGTGATACCTGAACAAATTTTTCAAAAAAAGTTGATTTTGAAAAAAATTAGCAGATGACAAAAAGCATTAAAAATTTCCCAGGGGGGCAATATGTCTGTCTCTCTGTTCATCTTTTTCTCTGCAAAGAGTGAATACTTAAAAAAAATTGTGAACTCAACTTTCCTAACAGTTTTTTATATCTTTTTGAAAATTACTGGTGTTTTATTCATGTCTGAAGATATGCATGTGTTTTTTCATAGTCTAAAGATGTGCATGTGGTTTGGACATCGTTGCATTCCTTTTTTAACCCATAAAGCGACACCTACATTTTGCAGCAGACGACAATTTCAAATGTTCTGCTTTTTCAAAAATAACAAATAAGGCATGATATTTCATGAGAATTGTCTGCTGGCAGACAATTCTCATGAAATATCATAACTTATTTTTTACGAAAATTAGGAAAGATGTCGCAAAATTTGTTGTCTGCTGCAGTCGTGATAAGCGCTTTAAGAGTTTAAAAAGATTTCGACTTGTAAACTTTGTCATTTTTCAGCATCACAGGGGCATTGAGTGTGTACTTTGACCGCACAGTTTTATTCCAATCATTTTGAAATTTTGTATGTGTTTTATTCATAGTTTAAAGATGCGCATGTGTTAAATTTTGTTCATAGTCTAAAGATGTGCATGTAGTTAGGATTTTATCGTAACATTAATTATACCCCCGGCAGTTATGCTGATGGTTATATAGTTTTCGTCTTTACATATGTCTGTATGTGTTTTTGCTCATCATTCATGGAATTGACGACAAAGTTTGTTAGTTACCCTGGAAGGTTGGCATTCACATATTAACTCCACTGACCCAAGGGTCCCTGCCCCAGTTGGTGGGGTTGGGGGTCAAAATCTAGGACACCTTTAAAAAGTACAACAAAGTTTTGGTTAAGGACATGTGTTTGGATTTCAAGTTCAACCAGTGAATGGCAATCTTAAAGACACTGCTAAAAGGAACATCTGTACTAGAAAGTGGAGCACAGGGGCACAATTAGTAGAACGTTAGACTGGGGATCGAAAGGATGCTTATTCAGGACTCATTGCCTGTAGATGCACTGCGTAAATGTCTCCTTGAGCAAGACACATTATCTGCTGCTTAGTACTGGTTTGACCCTGGAAGACAGGAAATCATCCCAACATGACTGAAAAATTGTTGACTGGGACTAAAGCATCAAATCAAATAAACAAAAACAAACAAACAACAGATTATGTCCATGTTTATTAAAATTGTCTTTGACTTTTAATACTGCGGCATCTCATCTGGGTCTACAATGTTTGTAAAAGAATACTCTACAAGGATTTTGAGCATACACAATGTTAGAAGAGATGCATGACCCAGTATTGAGTCAACCAATATTTGTTAAAGCCATGTCAAGTCAGGTCAGAGCTCTGAAAAATGTTTGTGTATGTTCAGATGTATGTGGTCACTTCTGCTACTGGTACAATGTAGCCCAGTACTACCTGTCACATTTGGGCAGAAGCAGCCCATTATTCAAGAGGAAAACCTATCTAGGTGTGCATGTATTCAAAACTGTTCAGTGCTTAAAAGCATTCCTTTGGCAGGAATAGGGCAGCAGAATAGGCCCCTCAATATTGCTCTCAAAGTCTTTCTTGGGACATGTGTTTGATTTCCAAGTTCAGCTGGTGAATGACATCCTTAATGGTACTACTAACTGGAGCATCAGATTCTGTACTAGAAAGTCGAGCACAGCTAGTGGCTCAGATGGGAGAGCATAAGACTGGGGATACAAGGGCTGCTAGTTGGTGACTCAATGCTGATGGAGTCACTTTTGAGAAAGACATTTTATCCCCTGTTTTAGTACTAATGTTTGACCCAGGAAGACAGGAAATCGTCCCAACAAGACTGAAAATTTTTTGACAGGGACGTAAAGCATCAAATCAAATAAACAAAAACAGATTATGTCTATGTGGATTGTCCATGACTTTAATACTGTGGCACCTCATCTGGGTCTACAATGTTTGTAAAAGTACTCTACAAGGATTTTGAGCATACACAATGTTAGAAGAGATGCATGACCCAGTATTGAGTCAGCTGATATTTGTTAAAGCCATGTCAACTCAGGTCAGAGCCACCTCTTTTGTCATCTGAAAAATATTTGTGTATGTTCAGATGTGTGTGGTCACTTCTGCTACTGGTACAATGTAGCCCAGTACTACCTGTCGCATTCTAACACAGCTTACTATGGACCAGCTGAAGACCATGCATGAGTTGTTCTTTGGACACAGAAAAGGGGACCAGTATGACTCTTCTTTACCATAGAATAGTTTAAGTATCTGTGGCAAATAAAACATGCACAACTTTTTCCAACATATTTGACAGGAAATGCTAATAGAACACATCTGCATTGTCAATGAGGCTCACCATAGGATAGTGTGGCAGCTGGCCATGGCTTTGCCAGAAACAACTGTCATGATTTGATAACAGTGCAAGAACAAGTTAGCACATTGACATGAGGGATGTAAACTTTACCATCCAGACCAAGCTGTTCAACTAGGTTGTGTCTACTTTAAAGGCTGGCAAAGTCTCGTAATCTGTGGGTTTTCATGTTCCTGCCTGTGTCAACTGGCTGAACAAGCATCTCATCTAGGCCCACTTATACCAAGACTCATATGGCTGTGGCTGCACGTGCATTGAAGTCTGTATACCTGCTTTGTGCAAGATTTCTCGGGGAAACAGCTTCCAAGGCTGTCCTGAAAACCCTGCACCTGGTTTTGCCGAAGGGTGACAAATGGCTCTTGCCTACACAATGGTGAGCCATTCAGAGTAGAACCTTAGAATCTACCTACCTGGACCAGTGCCTTGTCTTGTCGGACTACCTGCAGGGTTAAATATTTGTTAGCTGCTATGTACACACAAATGTAAGTGTCTTCTTTGTGGCTTCAGGTTTGCTCCACCAAGAACAGTTCAGACAACACAATTCTTGAGAGACCTGTGGAGTTGGCAATTGTCGACGATGGCTTTTGATATTGACCTATTTTGTGTGGCAATCCTTACTAGTTAACTAGAAATCTGCATTGAAATCTAAATGGGGCCCCGTTTTAATGCCGATTTCGGTTGATGTGGTCTGGATGGTGGCATAAAAGTAGGGTTAATCCAGATCCAAAGTGGGCAGTAGCACTCTGCACTTTTCTTCAAAGAGCCTGTGTCTGCATTGATCTTATCGGACCAAACCATGCTGCCCATGACACTCAGTTTGTTTGACCATACTAAAGCTGCAAATATTTCACCATCAGGCAATCTGCCAAGACATGGCACTAATCCAGGTGGATAGCCAAGATCTGCCTCTGTTTGACTTACCATTGTACCTACAAGAGCTCTTTGGCATCTCTTTGAAAGACTCCGTCTAGGGCTTCCTTGCTGGTCTTGATAGCCATTTTTATCCAGGAGGTCATGCACATGGCAGTCATATAGATTTCAATGTATGTTCAGCTGCAGGCTTATGAAAGTCTTGATATATGAGAGCTTGGTGAGGTATTTGTTGGGGCAGTTACATAGTCAGGAAGATGGAGATCAATAGATTCCTGGACTTTCAAGTCTTTAAGGTTGACATTACCTTATTGTGCAGGTTTGTCTGAATGTTATAGTTTGTGTCCCTTGTAGCAGTGTGATACCTTATTTGTGCAGTTATGTCTAAGAACTAGAAGAGCCTTTGACAGAAACATTTATGCTAGGATGAACCTTTTGACTGTGCAGAAGACTTAGTGTTCAACTGGTGTTTCTGTCAATGACAAGAGAGAAATCCTGCTTTGTATTTGCCATTTCTGATGCTGTAGTCATAGTCAGATAGGTCCAGATAAGGAAATTTTATTTGCGTAAGATTTTGATTATTACCTGCGTCGCTTTAGCGAAAGCAGGTCTAGTAGTGGGTCCACTCCGTCCGTCCGTCCGTCCGTTCGTCTGTCCGTCCGTTCGTCTGTCCGTCCGTTCGTCTGTCCGCAACAATTTAGGGTGCCTCGTTTGTGTAATCTGTAACTCCAAGAGTTTTCATTCCTTTATATTCAAACTTTGCCAAATGATTGTACATACATTGAAGATGTGCACCTCCTATTTTGTGCACATTTGATAAATATTTTCTCATTTTTTACGGGTGTTGAACTTAGACAATTTTTCCTTCCGAAAAGCATAGGCGGTGTCAGGTTTGTGTAATCTGTAACTCAAATAGTTTTCATTCCTTTATATTCAAACTTTGCACAATGATTGTTCACACATTGAAGATGTGCACCTCCTATTTTGTGCACATTTGATAAATATTTTCTCATTTTTTACGGGTGTTGAACTTAGACAATTTTTTTTCTTTCCGAAAAGCATAGGGGGTGTCAGGTTTGTGTAATTTGTAACTCAAATAGTTTTCATTCCTTTATATTCAAAATTTGCATGATGATTGTTCACACATTGAAGATGTGCACCTTGTATTTTGTGCACATTTGAAAAATAATTTCAAATTTTTTAGGGGTGTTGAACTTAGACATTTTTACCATCCGAAATGCTTAGGGGGTGTCTGGTTTGTGTAATCTGTAACTCCAACAGTTTTCATTCCTTTATATTCAAACTTTGCACAATGATTGTTCATACATTGAGGATGTGCACCTCATATTTTGTATAAATTTCATGAATAGTTTATTCATTTTTGGTAGTCTTGAACTTCTGTAAAATGCTAAGAGTCTGTCTGGTTTGTATAATCTGTAACTCCAAAAGTTTTCATTCCTTAATATTCATACTTTACAAAATGATTGTTCATACATTGAGCATGTGCAATGTCTATTTTGTGCACATTTGATTAATATTTGCTTATTTTTTTAGGGCTATTGAACTTAGATATTTTATCCATCAGAAATGCTTAGGGGTTGTCTGTGACTTCAGCAGTTTTCATTCCTTCATATTCAAACTTTATATGTTATGATTGCTCACACATTGAACATGTGTGCACCCAATATATTGTGCATATTTTATATTTTTTGGATTGCTGAACTTAAACATTATTACGCCTACACCACCTTTGGAGTGCTTACATTGTTTATTTGTGTGTAATCTGTAATTCAAACAGATTCATTCCTTTATATTCAAACTTTGCACATTGAAGATGTGCACCGGCGACGCAGGTCCAGAGCAGAGTTTGGTCTTGTTTTCTTACCATTTAATTGAAACGTGTTATGGGTGCTCAAAAGAACCATCTCATTGAGACGATTCTTTTGAGTACCCACAACATATTTTTTGGATGAGAAATAAAGAAAATAATTTTCCAATACGCACTCTTATCTGGAGGCCTGAGTCAGTCTATGTCATTTTAATTCATGGATGGAGGCCTGGAGATGCGGTTTCAAATTTCTGAAAAGCAAACCTTTGTCGAGAATAGGGCAGCAGAATAGACCCTTCAATCTGGCTCTCAAAGCCTTACTCAGGACATGTGTTTGGATTCCAAGTTCAGTCAGTGAATGGCAATCTTAATGGCACTACTATAAGGAACATCTGTACTATAAAGTGGAGCACAGGGGCACAGATGGTAGAACGTTAGACTGGGGATTGAAAGGATGCTTATTCAGGACAAACCACTGGCAGAGTCACTGTGTCAATGTATCCTTGAGCAAACACATTAAATGCATCTTAATACTGGTTCGACCCAGGAAGACCGAAAATCATCCCAACATGACTGAAAAAATGGTGACTGCGACATAACGCATCACATCAAATCAACAAATAAATAAACAGATTATGTCTATGTGGATTGTCCTTGACTTTTAATACTGTGGCATCTCATCTGAGTCTACAATGTGTGTAAAAGTACTCTACAAGGATTTTGAGCTTACAAAATGTTAGAAGAGATGCATGACCCAGTATTGAGTCAACCAATATGTCAAGTCAGGTCAGAGCCACCTCTTTTGTCTTCTGAAAATAATTTTGTGCATGGTCACTTCTGCTACTTGTACAATGTAGCCCAGTACTGTCAGTGTCACATTCGGGCAGAAGCAGCCCATTATTCGAGGAGGAAAACCTATCTAGGTGTGCATGTGTTCAAAATTGTTCAGTGCTAAAAAGCAAACCTTTGGCAAGAATAGGGCAGCAGAATAGGCCCCTCAATATGGCTCTCAAAGTCTTTCTTTGGACATGTGTTTGATTTCCAAGTTCAGCTAGTAAATGACATCCTTAATGGTACTACTAAGTGGAGCATCTGTTCTAGAAAGTGGAGCACAGCCAGTGGTTCAGATGGGAGAGTGTTAGACTGGGGATAGAAGGGCTGCTAGTTGGAGACTCGCCGCCAACAGACTCACTATGTAAATGTGTACATGAGCAAGACACTTTATCTGCTGCTTGATACTGGTTCGACCCAGGAAGACAGGAAATCATCCCAGCATAACTCAAAATTGTTGACAGGGGACGTAAAGCATCAAATCAAATAAACAAAAACAGATTATGTCTATGTCGATTGTCCTTGACTTTAATACTGTGGCATCTCATCTGGGTCTACAATGTTTGTAAAAGTACTCTACAAGGATTTTGAGCATACACAATGTTAGAAGAGATGCATGACCCAGTATTGAGTCAACCGATATTTGTTAAAGCCATGTCAAGTCAGGTCAGAGCCACCTCTTTTGTCATGTGAAAAATATTTAGTGTGTATGTTCAGATGTATGTGGTCACTTCTGCTACTGGTACAATGTAGCCCAGTACTACCTGTCACATTCTTACACAGCTTACTATGGACCAGCTGAAGACCATGCATGAGTTGTTCTTTGGACACAGAAAAGGGGACCAGTATGACTCTTCTTTACCATAGAATAGTTTAAGTATCTGTGGCAAATAAAACATGCACAACTTTTTCCTACATCTTTGACAGGAAATACTAATGGAGCACATCTGCATTGTCAATGAGGCTCATCATAGGATAGTGTGGCAGCTGGCCATGGCTTTGCCAGAAGAAACTGTCATGTTTTGATTACAGTGCAGGAACAAGGTAGCACATTGACATGAGGGATGTAAACTTTACCATCCAGACCAAGCTGTTCAACAAGGTTGTGTCTACTTTAAAGGCTGACAAAGTCTCGTAATCTGTGGGTTTTCATGTTCCTGCCTGTGTCAACTGGCTGAACAAGCATCTCATCTAGGCCCACTTATACCAAGACTCATATGGCTGTGGCTGCACATGCATTGAAGTCTGTATAACTGCTTTGTGCAAGATTTCTCGGGGAAACAGCTACCATTAGGCTGTCCTGAAAACCCTGCACCTGGTTTTGCCGAAGGGTGACAAATGGCTCTTGCCTACACAATGGTGAGCCATTCAGAGTAGAACCTTAGGATCTACCTACCTGGACCACTGCCTTGTCTTGTCGGACTACCTGCAGGGTTAAATATTTGTTAGCTGCTATGTACACACAAACGTAAGTGTCATCTTTGTGGCTTCAGGTTTGCTCCACCAAGAACAGTTCAGACAACACAATTCTTGAGAGACCTTTTGAGTTGGCAATTGTCGACGATGGCTTTTGATATTGACCTATTTTGTGTGGCAATCCTTACTAGTTAACTAGAAATCTGCATTGAAATCTAAATGGGGCCCCGTTTTAATGCCGATTTCGGTTGATGTGGTCTGGATGGTGGCATAAAAGTAGGGTTAATCCAGAATCCAAAGTGGGCAGTAGCACTCTGCACTTTTCTTCAAAGAGCCTGTGTCTGCATTGATCTTATCGGACCAAACCATGCTGCCCATGACACTCAGTTTGTTTGACCATACTAAAGCTGCAAATATTTCACCATCAGGCAATCTGCCAAGACATGGCACTAATCCAGGTGGATAGCCAAGATCTGCCTCTGTTTGACTTACCATTGTACCTACAAGAGCTCTTTGGCATCTCTTTGAAAGACTCCGTCTAGGGCTTCCTTGCTGGTCTTGATAGCCATTTTTATCCAGGAGGTCATGCACATGGCAGTCATATAGATTTCAATGTATGTTCAGCTGCAGGCTTATGAAAGTCTTGATATATGAGAGCTTGGTGAGGTATTTGTTGGGGCAGTTACATAGTCAGGAAGATGGAGATCAATAGATTCCTGGACTTTCAAGTCTTTAAGGTTGACATTACCTTATTGTGCAGGTTTGTCTGAATGTTATAGTTTGTGTCCCTTGTAGCAGTGTGATACCTTATTTGTGCAGTTATGTCTAAGAACTAGAAGAGCCTTTGACAGAAACATTTATGCTAGGATGAACTTTTTGACTGTGCAGAAGACTTAGTGTTCAACTGGTGTTTCTGTCAATGACAAGAGAGAAATCCTGCTTTGTATTTGCCATTTTTGACGCTGTAGTCATAGTCACATAGGTACAGATAAGGAAATGTTATTTGCGTAGAATTTATATTATTTTCTTACCATTTAATTGAAACATGTGTTATGGGTGCTCAAAAGAACCGTCTCATTGAGACGGTTCTTATGAGTACCCACAACATATTTTTTGGATGAGAAATAAAGAAAATAATTTTCCAATACGCACTCTTATCTGGAGGCCTGAGTCAGTCTATGTCATTTTAATTCATGGATGGAGGCCTGGAGATGCGGTTTCAAATTTCTGAAAAGCAAACCTTTGTCGAGAATAGGGCAGCAGAATAGACCCTTCAGTCTGGCTCTCAAAGCCTTACTCAGGACATGTGTTTGGATTCCAAGTTCAGTCAGTGAATGGCAATCTTAATGGCACTACTATAAGGAACATCTGTACTAGAAAGTGGAGCACAGGGGCACAGATGGTAGAACGTTAGACTGGGGATTGAAAGGATGCTTATTCAGGACTAACCACTGGCAGAGTCACTGTGTCAATGTATCCTTGAGCAAACACATTAAATGCATCTTAATACTGGTTCGACCCAGGAAGACCGAAAACCATCCCAACATGACTGAAAAAATGGTGACTGCGACATAACGCATCACATCAAATAAACAAACAAATGAACAGATTATGTCTATGTGGAATGTCCTTGACTTTTAATACTGTGGCATCTCATCTTAGTCTACAATGTGTTTAAAAGTACTCTACAAGGATTTTGAGCTTACAAAATGTTAGAAGAGATGCATGACCCAGTATTGAGTCAACCAATATGTCAAGTCGGGTTAGAGCCACCTCTTTTGTCTTCTGAAAATAATTTTGTGCATGGTCACTTCTGCTACTTGTACAATGTAGCCCAGTACTGTCAGTGTCACATTCGGGCAGAAGCAGCCCATTATTCGAGGAGGAAAACCTATCTAGGTGTGCATGTGTTCAAAATTGTTCAGTGCTAAAAAGCAAACCTTTGGCAAGAATAGGGCAGCAGAATAGGCCCCTCAATATGGCTCTCAAAGTCTTTCTTTGGACATGTGTTTGATTTCCAAGTTCAGCTAGTAAATGACATCCTTAATGGTACTACTAAGTGGAGCATCTGTACTAGAAAGTGGAGCACAGCCAGTGGCTCAGATGGGAGAGCGTTAGACTGGGGAAAGAAGGGCTGCTAGTTGGAGACTCGCCGCCAACAGACTCACTGTGTAAATGTGTACATGAGCAAGACACTTTATCTGCTGCTTGATACTGGTTCGACCCAGGAAGACAGGAAATCATCCCAGCATGACTCAAAATTGTTGACAGGGGACGTAAAGCATCAAATCAAATAAACAAAAACAGATTATGTCTGTGTGGATTGTCCTTGACTTTAATACTGTGGCATCTCATCTGGGTCTACAATGTTTGTAAAAGTACTCTACAAGGATTTTGAGCATACACAATGTTAGAAGAGATGCATGACCCAGTATTGAGTCAACCGATATTTGTTAAAGCCATGTCAAGTCAGGTCAGAGCCACCTCTTTTGTCATGTGAAAAATATTTAGTGTGTATGTTCAGATGTATGTGGTCACTTCTGCTACTGGTACAATGTAGCCCGGTACTACCTGTCACATTCTTACACAGCTTACTATGGACCAGCTGCATGCATGAGTTGTTCTTTGGACACAGAAAAGGGGACCAGTATGACTCTTCTTTACCATAGAATAGTTTAAGTATTTGTGGCAAATAAAACATGCACAACTTTTTCCAACATCTTTGACAGGAAATGCTAATGGAACACATCTGCATTGTCAATGAGGCTCATCATAGGATAGTGTGGCAGCTGGCCATGGCTTTGCCAGAAGAAACTGTCATGTTTTGATAACAGTGCAGGAACAAGGTAGCACATTGACATGAGGGATGTAAACTTTACCATTCAGACCAAGCTGTTCAACAAGGTTGTGTCTACTTTAAAGGCTGGCAAAGTCTCGTAATCTGTGGGTTTTCATGTTCCTGCCTGTGTCAACTGGCTGAACAAGCATCTCATCTAGGCCCACTTATACCAAGACTCATATGGCTGTGGCTGCACGTGCATTGAAGTCTGTATACCTGCTTTGTGCAAGATTTCTCAGGGAAACATCTACCAAGGCTGTCCTGAAAACCCTGCACCTGGTTTTGCCGAAGGGTGACAAATGGCTCTTGCCTACACAATGGTGAGCCATTCAGAGTAGAACCTTAGGATCTACCTACCTGGACCAGTGCCTTGTCTTGACGGACTACCTGCAGGGTTAAATATTTGTTAGCTGCTATGTACACACAAACGTAAGCGTCTTCTTTGTGGCTTCAGGTTTGCTCCACCAAGAACAGTTCAGACAACACAATTCTTGAGAGACCTTTTGAGTTGGCAATTGTCGATGATGGCTTTTGATATTGACCTATTTTGTGTGGCAATCCTTACTAGTTAACTAGAAATCTGCATTGAAATCTAAATGGGGCCCCGTTTTAATGCCGATTTCGGTTGATGTGGTCTGGATGGTGGCATAAAAGTAGGGTTAATCCAGAATCCAAAGTGGGCAGTAGCACTCTGCACTTTTCTTCAAAGAGCCTGTGTCTGCATTGATCTTATCGGGCCAAACCATGCTGCCCATGACACTCAGTTTGTTTGACCATACTAAAGCTGCAAATATTTCACCATCAGGCAATCTGCCAAGACATGGCACTAATCCAGGTGGATAGCCAGGATCTGCCTCTGTTTGACTTACCATTGTACCTACAAGAGCTCTTTGGCATCTCTTTGAAAGACTCCGTCTAGGGCTTCCTTGCTGGTCTTGATAGCCATTTTTATCCAGGAGGTCATGCACATGGCAGTCATATAGATTTCAATGTATGTTCAGCTACAGGCTTAATATGAAAGTCTTGATATATGAGAGCTTGGTGAGGTATTTGTTGGGGCAGTTACATAGTCAGGAAGATGGAGATCAATAGATTCCTGGACTTTCAAGTCTTTAAGGTTGACATTACCTTATTGTGCAGGTTTGTTTGAATGTTATAGTTTGTGTCCCTTGTAGCAGTGTGATACCTTATTTGTGCAGTTATGTCTAAGAACTAGAAGAGCCTTTGACAGAAACATTTTTGCTAGGATGAACCTTTTGACTGTGCAGAAGACTTAGTGTTCAACTGGTGTTTCTGTCAATGACAAGAGAGAAATCCTGCTTTGTATTTGCCATTTCTGATGCTGTAGTCATAGTCAGATAGGTCCAGATAAGGAAATTTTATTTGCGTAAGATTTTGATTATTTTCTTACCATTTAATTGAAACGTGTTATGGGTGCTCAAAAGAACCATCTCATTGAGACGATTCTTTTGAGTACCCACAACATATTTTTTGGATGAGAAATAAAGAAAATAATTTCCCAATACGCACTCTTATCTGGAGGCCTGAGTCAGTCTATGTCATTTTAATTCATGGATGGAGGCCTGGAGATGCAGTTTCAAATTTCTGAAAAGCAAACGTTTGGCGAGAATAGGGCAGCAGAATAGACCCTTCAATCTGGCTCTCAAAGCCTTACTCAGGACATGTGTTTGGATTCCAAGTTCAGTCAGTGAATGGCAATCTTAATGGCACTACTATAACGAACATCTGTACTAGAAAGTGGAGCACAGGGGCACAGATGGTAGAACATTAGACTGGGGATTGAAAGGATGCTTATTCAGGACTAACCACTGGCAGAGTCACTGTGTCAATGTATCCTTGAGCAAACACATTAAATGCATCTTTATACTGGTTCGACCCAGGAAGACCGAAAATCATCCCAACATGACTGAAAAAATGGTGACTGCGACATAACGCATCACATCAAATCAACAAATAAATAAACAGATTATGTCTATGTGGATTGTCCTTGACTTTTTATACTGTGGCATCTCATCTGAGTCTACAATGTGTGTAAAAGTACTCTACAAGGATTTTGAGCTTACAAAATGTTAGAAGAGATGCATGACCCAGGATTGAGTCAACCAATATGTCAAGTCAGGTCAGAGCCACCTCTTTTGTCTTCTGAAAATAATTTTGTGCATGGTCACTTCTGCTACTTGTACAATGTAGCCCAGTACTGTCAGTGTCACATTCGGGCAGAAGCAGCCCATTATTCGAGGAGGAAAACCTATCTAGGTGTGCATGTGTTCAAAATTGTTCAGTGCTAAAAAGCAAACCTTTGGCAAGAATAGGGCAGCAGAATAGGCCCCTCAATATGGCTCTCAAAGTCTTTCTTTGGACATGTGTTTGATTTCCAAGTTCAGCTAGTAAATGACATCCTTAATGGTACTACTAAGTGGAGCATCTGTTCTAGAAAGTGGAGCACAGCCAGTGGTTCAGATGGGAGAGTGTTAGACTGGGGATAGAAGGGCTGCTAGTTAGAGACTCGCCGCCAACAGACTCACTGTGTAAATGTGTACATGAGCAAGACACTTTATCTGCTGCTTGATACTGGTTCGACCCAGGAAGACAGGAAATCATCCCAGCATAACTCAAAATTGTTGACAGGGGACGTAAAGCATCAAATCAAATAAACAAAAACAGATTATGTCTATGTCGATTGTCCTTGACTTTAATACTGTGGCATCTCATCTGGGTCTACAATGTTTGTAAAAGTACTCTACAAGGATTTTGAGCATACACAATGTTAGAAGAGATGCATGACCCAGTATTGAGTCAACCGATATTTGTTAAAGCCATGTCAAGTCAGGTCAGAGCCACCTCTTTTGTCATGTGAAAAATATTTAGTGTGTATGTTCAGATGTATGTGGTCACTTCTGCTACTGGTACAATGTAGCCCAGTACTATACTTCCACCAAACGCTTTGAGGCGTGACTGTAACGGTAAATGCATTGAATAAATCGAGGGTCATGCCTTAGAGGTCGTGGTAGAAGTATACCTGTCACATTCTTACACAGCTTACTATGGACCAGCTGAAGACCATGCATGAGTTGTTCTTTGGGCACAGAAAAGGGGACCAGTATGACTCTTCTTTACCATAGAATAGTTTAAGTATCTGTGGCAAATAAAACATGCACAACTTTTTCCTACATCTTTGACAGGAAATACTAATGGAACACATCTGCATTGTCAATGAGGCTCATCATAGGATAGTGTGGCAGCTGGCCATGGCTTTGCCAGAAGAAACTGTCATGTTTTGATAACAGTGCAGGAACAAGGTAGCACATTGACATGAGGGATGTAAACTTTACCATCCAGACCAAGCTGTTCAACAAGGTTATGTCTACTTTAAAGGCTGACAAAGTCTGGTAATCTGTGGGTTTTCATGTTCCTGCCTGTGTCAACTGGCTGAACAAGCATCTCATCTAGGCCCACGTATACCAAGACTCATATGGCTGTGGCTGCACATGCATTGAAGTCTGTATAACTGCTTTGTGCAAGATTTCTCGGGGAAACAGCTACCAAGGCTGTCCTGAAAACCCTGCACCTGGTTTTGCCAAAGGGTGACAAATGGCTCTTGCCTACACAATGGTGAGCCATTCAGAGTAGAACCTTAGGATCTACCTACCTGGACCAGTGCCTTGTCTTGTCGGACTACCTGCAGGGTTAAATATTTGTTAGCTGCTATGTACAAACAAACGTAAGTGTCTTCTTTGTGGCTTCAGGTTTGCTCCACCAAGAACAGTTCAGACAACACAATTCTTGAGAGACCTTTTGAGTTGGCAATTGTCGACGATGGCTTTTGATAATGACCTATTTTGTGTGGCAATCCTTACTAGTTAACTAGAAATCTGCATTGAAATCTAAATGGGGCCCCGTTTTAATGCCGATTTCGGTTGATGTGGTCTGGATGGTGGCATAAAAGTAGGGTTAATCCAGAATCCAAAGTGGGCAGTAGCACTCTGCACTTTTCTTCAAAGAGCCTGTGTCTGCATTGATCTTATCGGGCCAAACCATGCTGCCCATGACACTCAGTTTGTTTGACCATACTAAAGCTGCAAATATTTCACCATCAGGCAATCTGCCAAGACATGGCACTAATCCAGGTGGATAGCCAGGATCTGCCTCTGTTTGACTTACCATTGTACCTACAAGAGCTCTTTGGCATCTCTTTGAAAGACTCCGTCTAGGGCTTCCTTGCTGGTCTTGATAGCCATTTTTATCCAGGAGGTCATGCACATGGCAGTCATATAGATTTCAATGTATGTTCAGCTGCAGGCTTATGAAAGTCTTGATATATGAGAGCTTGGTGAGGTATTTGTTAGGGCAGTTACATAGTCAGGAAGATGGAGATCAATAGATTCCTGGACTTTCAAGTCTTTAAGGTTGACATTACCTTATTGTGCAGATTTGTCTGAATGTTATAGTTTGTGTCCCTTGTAGCAGTGTGATACCTTATTTTTGCAGTTATGTCTAAGAACTAGAAGAGCCTTTGACAGAAACATTTATGCTAGGATGAACCTTTTGACTGTGCAGAACCCTTAGTGTTCAACTGGTGTTTCTGTCAATGACAAGAGAGAAATCCTGCTTTGTATTTGCCATTTCTGATGCTGTAGTCATAGTCAGATAGGTCCAGATAAGGAAATTTTATTTGCGTAAGATTTTGATTATTTTCTTACCATTTAATTGAAACATGTGTTATGGGTGCTCAAAAGAACCATCTCATTGAGACGATTCTTTTGAGTACCCACAACATATTTTTTGGATGAGAAATAAAGAAAATAATTTTCCAATACGCACTCTTATCTGGAGGCCTGAGTCAGTCTATGTCATTTTAATTCATGGATGGAGGCCTGGAGATGCGGTTTCAAATTTCTGAAAAGCAAACCTTTGGCGAGAATAGGGCAGCAGAATAGACCCTTCAATCTGGCTCTCAAAGCCTTACTCAGGACATGTGTTTGGATTCCAAGTTCAGTCAGTGAATGGCAATCTTAATGGCACTACTATAAGGAACATCTGTACTATAAAGTGGAGCACAGGGGCACAGATGGTAGAACGTTAGACTGGGGATTGAAAGGATGCTTATTCAGGACAAACCACTGGCAGAGTCACTGTGTCAATGTATCCTTGAGCAAACACATTAAATGCATCTTAATACTGGTTCGACCCAGGAAGACCGAAAATCATCCCAACATGACTGAAAAAATGGTGACTGCGACATAACGCATCACATCAAATCAACAAATAAATAAACAGATTATGTCTATGTGGATTGTCCTTGACTTTTAATACTGTGGCATCTCATCTGAGTCTACAATGTGTGTAAAAGTACTCTACAAGGATTTTGAGCTTACAAAATGTTAGAAGAGATGCATGACCCAGTATAGAGTCAACCAATATGTCAAGTCAGGTCAGAGCCACCTCTTTTGTCTTCTGAAAATAATTTTGTGCATGGTCACTTTTGCTACTTGTACAATGTAGCCCAGTACTGTCAGTGTCACATTCGGGCAGAAGCAGCCCATTATTCGAGGAGGAAAACCTATCTAGGTGTGCATGTGTTCAAAATTGTTCAGTGCTAAAAAGCAAACCTTTGGCAAGAATAGGGCAGCAGAATAGGCCCCTCAATATGGCTCTCAAAGTCTTTCTTTGGACATGTGTTTGATTTCCAAGTTCAGCTAGTAAATGACATCCTTAATGGTACTACTAAGTGGAGCATCTGTTCTAGAAAGTGGAGCACAGCCAGTGGTTCAGATGGGAGAGTGTTAGACTGGGGATAGAAGGGCTGCTAGTTGGAGACTCGCCGCCAACAGACTCACTGTGTAAATGTGTACATGAGCAAGACACTTTATCTGCTGCTTGATACTGGTTCGACCCAGGAAGACAGGAAATCATCCCAGCATAACTCAAAATTGTTGACAGGGGACGTAAAGCATCAAATCAAATAAACAAAAACAGATTATGTCTATGTCGATTGTCCTTGACTTTAATACTGTGGCATCTCATCTGGGTCTACAATGTTTGTAAAAGTACTCTACAAGGATTTTGAGCATACACAATGTTAGAAGAGATGCATGACCCAGTATTGAGTCAACCGATATTTGTTAAAGCCATGTCAAGTCAGGTCAGAGCCACCTCTTTTGTCATGTGAAAAATATTTAGTGTGTATGTTCAGATGTATGTGGTCACTTCTGCTACTGGTACAATGTAGCCCAGTACTACCTGTCACATTCTTACACAGCTTACTATGGACCAGCTGAAGACCATGCATGAGTTGTTCTTTGGACACAGAAAAGGGGACCAGTATGACTCTTCTTTACCATAGAATAGTTTAAGTATCTGTGGCAAATAAAACATGCACAACTTTTTCCTACATCTTTGACAGGAAATACTAATGGAACACATCTGCATTGTCAATGAGGCTCATCATAGGATAGTGTGGCAGCTGGCCATGGCTTTGCCAGAAGAAACTGTCATGTTTTGATAACAGTGCAGGAACAAGGTAGCACATTGACATGAGGGATGTAAACTTTACCATCCAGACCAAGCTGTTCAACAAGGTTGTGTCTACTTTAAAGGCTGACAAAGTCTCGTAATCTGTGGGTTTTCATGTTCCTGCCTGTGTCAACTGGCTGAACAAGCATCTCATCTAGGCCCACTTATACCAAGACTCATATGGCTGTGGCTGCACATGCATTGAAGTCTGTATAACTGCTTTGTGCAAGATTTCTCGGGGAAACAGCTACCATTAGGCTGTCCTGAAAACCCTGCACCTGGTTTTGCCGAAGGGTGACAAATGGCTCTTGCCTACACAATGGTGAGCCATTCAGAGTAGAACCTTAGGATCTACCTACCTGGACCACTGCCTTGTCTTGTCGGACTACCTGCAGGGTTAAATATTTGTTAGCTGCTATGTACACACAAACGTAAGTGTCATCTTTGTGGCTTCAGGTTTGCTCCACCAAGAACAGTTCAGACAACACAATTCTTGAGAGACCTTTTGAGTTGGCAATTGTCGACGATGGCTTTTGATATTGACCTATTTTGTGTGGCAATCCTTACTAGTTAACTAGAAATCTGCATTGAAATCTAAATGGGGCCCCGTTTTAATGCCGATTTCGGTTGATGTGGTCTGGATGGTGGCATAAAAGTAGGGTTAATCCAGAATCCAAAGTGGGCAGTAGCACTCTGCACTTTTCTTCAAAGAGCCTGTGTCTGCATTGATCTTATCGGGCCAAACCATGCTGCCCATGACACTCAGTTTGTTTGACCATACTAAAGCTGCAAATATTTCACCATCAGGCAATCTGCCAAGACATGGCACTAATCCAGGTGGATAGCCAGGATCTGCCTCTGTTTGACTTACCATTGTACCTACAAGAGCTCTTTGGCATCTCTTTGAAAGACTCCGTCTAGGGCTTCCTTGCTGGTCTTGATAGCCATTTTTATCCAGGAGGTCATGCACATGGCAGTCATATAGATTTCAATGTATGTTCAGCTGCAGGCTTATGAAAGTCTTGATATATGAGAGCTTGGTGAGGTATTTGTTGGGGCAGTTACATAGTCAGGAAGATGGAGATCAATAGATTCCTGGACTTTCAAGTCTTTAAGGTTGACATTACCTTATTGTGCAGGTTTGTCTGAATGTTATAGTTTGTGTCCCTTGTAGCAGTGTGATACCTTATTTTTGCAGTTATGTCTAAGAACTAGAAGAGCCTTTGACAGAAACATTTATGCTAGGATGAACCTTTTGACTGTGCAGAAGACTTAGTGTTCAACTGGTGTTTCTGTCAATGACAAGAGAGAAATCCTGCTTTGTATTTGCCATTTCTGATGCTGTAGTCATAGTCAGATAGGTCCAGATAAGGAAATTTTATTTGCGTAAGATTTTGATTATTTTCTTACCATTTAATTGAAACATGTGTTATGGGTGCTCAAAAGAACCATCTCATTGAGACGATTCTTTTGAGTACCCACAACATATTTTTTGGATGAGAAATAAAGAAAATAATTTCCCAATACGCACTCTTATCTGGAGGCCTGAGTCAGTCTATGTCATTTTAATTCATGGATGGAGGCCTGGAGATGCGGTTTCAAATTTCTGAAAAGCAAACCTTTGGCGAGAATAGGGCAGCAGAATAGACCCTTCAATCTGGCTCTCAAAGCCTTACTCAGGACATGTGTTTGGATTCCAAGTTCAGTCAGTGAATGGCAATCTTAATGGCACTACTATAAGGAACATCTGTACTAGAAAGTGGAGCACAGGGGCACAGATGGTAGAACGTTAGACTGGGGATTGAAAGGATGCTTATTCAGGACAAACCACTGGCAGAGTCACTGTGTCAATGTATCCTTGAGCAAACACATTAAATGCATCTTAATACTGGTTCGACCCAGGAAGACCGAAAACCATCCCAACATGACTGAAAAAATGGTGACTGCGACATAACGCATCACATCAAATAAACAAACAAATGAACAGATTATGTCTATGTGGAATGTCCTTGACTTTTAATACTGTGGCATCTCATCTGAGCCTACAATGTGTGTAAAAGTACTCTACAAGGATTTTGAGCTTACAAAATGTTAGAAGAGATGCATGACCCAGTATTGAGTCAACCAATATGTCAAGTCGGGTCAGAGCCACCTCTTTTGTCTTCTGAAAATCATTTTGTGCATGGTCACTTCTGCTACTTGTACAATGTAGCCCAGTACTGTCAGTGTCACATTCGGGCAGAAGCAGCCCATTATTCGAGGAGGAAAACCTATCTAGGTGTGCATGTGTTCAAAATTGTTCAGTGCTAAAAAGCAAACCTTTGGCAAGAATAGGGCAGCAGAATATGCCCCTCAATATGGCTCTCAAAGTCTTTCTTGGGACATGTGTTTGATTTCCAAGTTCAGCTAGTAAATGACATCCTTAATGGTACTACTAAGTGGAGCATCTGTACTAGAAAGTGGAGCACAGCCAGTGGTTCAGATGGAAGAGCGTTAGACTGGGGATAGAAGGGCTGCTAGTTGGAGACTCGCCACCAACAGACTCACTGTGTAAATGTGTACATGAGCAAGACACTTTATCTGCTGCTTGATACTGGTTCGACCCAGGAAGACAGGGAATCATCCCAGCATGACTCAAAATTGTTGACAGGGGACGTAAAGCATCAAATCAAATAAACAAAAACATATTATGTCTATGTGGATTGTCCTTGACTTTAATACTGTGGCATCTCGTCTGGGTCTACAATTTTTGTAAAAGTACTCTACAAGGATTTTGAGCATACACAATGTTAGAAGAGATGCATGACCCAGTATTGAGTCAACCGATATTTGTTAAAGCCATGTCAAGTCAGGTCAGAGCCACCTCTTTTGTCATGTGAAAAATATTTAGTGTGTATGTTCAGATGTATGTGGTCACTTCTGCTACTGGTACAATGTAGCCCAGTACTACCTGTCACATTCTTACACAGCTTACTATGGACCAGCTGCATGCATGAGTTGTTCTTTGGACACAGAAAAGGGGACCAGTATGACTCTTCTTTACCATAGAATAGTTTAAGTATTTGTGGCAAATAAAACATGCACAACTTTTTCCAACATCTTTGACAGGAAATGCTAATGGAACACATCTGCATTGTCAATGAGGCTCATCATAGGATAGTGTGGCAGCTGGCCATGGCTTTGCCAGAAGAAACTGTCATGTTTTGATAACAGTGCAGGAACAAGGTAGCACATTGACATGAGGGATGTAAACTTTACCATTCAGACCAAGCTGTTCAACAAGGTTGTGTTTACTTTAAAGGCTGGCAAAGTCTCGTAATCTGTGGGTTTTCATGTTCCTGCCTGTGTCAACTGGCTGAACAAGCATCTCATCTAGGCCCACTTATACCAAGACTCATATGGCTGTGGCTGCACGTGCATTGAAGTCTGTATACCTGCTTTGTGCAAGATTTCTCGGGGAAACAGCTACCAAGGCTGTCCTGAAAACCCTGCACCTGGTTTTGCCGAAGGGTGACAAATGGCTCTTGCCTACACAATGGTGAGCCATTCAGAGTAGAACCTTAGGATCTACCTACCTGGACCAGTGCCTTGTCTTGTCGGACTACCTGCAGGGTTAAATATTTGTTAGCTGCTATGTACACACAAACGTAAGTGTCTTCTTTGTGGCTTCAGGTTTGCTCCACCAAGAACAATTCAGACAACACAATTGTTGAGAGACCTGTGGAGTTGGCAATTGTTGACGATGGCTTTTGATATTGACCTATTTTGTGTTGCAATCCTTACTAGTTAACTAGAAATCTGCATTGAAATCTAAATGGGGCCCCGTTTTAATGCCGATTTCGGTTGATGTGGTCTGGATGGTGGCATAAAAGTAGGGTTAATTCAGAATCCAAAGTGGGCAGTAGCACTCTGCACTTTTCTTCAAAGAGCCTGTGTCTGCATTGATCTTATCGGACCAAACCATGCTGCCCATGACACTCAGTTTGTTTGACCATACTAAAGCTGCAAATATTTCACCATCAGGCAATCTGCCAAGACATGGCACTAATCCAGGTGGATAGCCAGGATCTGCCTCTGTTTGACTTACCATTGTACCTACAGGAGCTCTTTGGCATCTCTTTGAAAGACTCCGTCTAGGGCTTCCTTGCTGGTCTTGATAGCCATTTTTATCCAGGAGGTCATGCACATGGCAGTCATATAGATTTCAATGTATGTTCAGCTGCAGGCTTATGAAAGTCTTGATATATGAGAGCTTGGTGAGGTATTTGTTGGGGCAGTTACATAGTCAGGAAGATGGAGATCAATAGATTCCTGGACTTTCAAGTCTTTAAGGTCGACATTACCTTATTGTGCAGGTTTGTCTGAATGTTAGTTTGTGTCCCTTGTAGCAGTGTGATACCTTATTTGTGCAGTTATGTCTAAGAACTAGAAGAGCCTTTGACAGAAACATTTATGCTAGGATGAACTTTTTGACTGTGCAGAAGACTTAGTGTTCAACTGGTGTTTCTGTCAATGACAAGAGAGAAATCCTGCTTTGTATTTGCCATTTTTGACGCTGTAGTCATAGTCACATAGGTACAGATAAGGAAATGTTATTTGCGTAAGATTTTGATTATTTTCTTACCATTTAATTGAAACATGTGTTATGGGTGCTCAAAAGAACCGTCTCATTGAGACGGTTCTTATGAGTACCCACAACATATTTTTTGGATGAGAAATAAAGAAAATAATTTTCCAATACGCACTCTTATCTGGAGGCCTGAGTCAGTCTATGTCATTTTAATTCATGGATGGAGGCCTGGAGATGCGGTTTCAAATTTCTGAAAAGCAAACCTTTGTCGAGAATAGGGCAGCAGAATAGACCCTTCAGTCTGGCTCTCAAAGCCTTACTCAGGACATGTGTTTGGATTCCAAGTTCAGTCAGTGAATGGCAATCTTAATGGCACTACTATAAGGAACATCTGTACTAGAAAGTGGAGCACAGGGGCACAGATGGTAGAACGTTAGACTGGGGATTGAAAGGATGCTTATTCAGGACTAACCACTGGCAGAGTCACTGTGTCAATGTATCCTTGAGCAAACACATTAAATGCATCTTAATACTGGTTCGACCCAGGAAGACCGAAAACCATCCCAACATGACTGAAAAAATGGTGACTGCGACATAACGCATCACATCAAATAAACAAACAAATGAACAGATTATGTCTATGTGGAATGTCCTTGACTTTTAATACTGTGGCATCTCATCTTAGTCTACAATGTGTTTAAAAGTACTCTACAAGGATTTTGAGCTTACAAAATGTTAGAAGAGATGCATGACCCAGTATTGAGTCAACCAATATGTCAAGTCGGGTTAGAGCCACCTCTTTTGTCTTCTGAAAATCATTTTGTGCATGGTCACTTCTGCTACTTGTACAATGTAGCCCAGTACTGTCAGTGTCACATTCGGGCAGAAGCAGCCCATTATTCGAGGAGGAAAACCTATCTAGGTGTGCATGTGTTCAAAATTGTTCAGTGCTAAAAAGCAAACCTTTGGCAAGAATAGGGCAGCAGAATAGGCCCCTCAATATGGCTCTCAAAGTCTTTCTTTGGACATGTGTTTGATTTCCAAGTTCAGCTAGTAAATGACATCCTTAATGGTACTACTAAGTGGAGCATCTGTTCTAGAAAGTGGAGCACAGCCAGTGGTTCAGATGGGAGAGTGTTAGACTGGGGATAGAAGGGCTGCTAGTTAGAGACTCGCCACCAACAGACTCACTGTGTAAATGTGTACATGAGCAAGACACTTTATCTGCTGCTTGATACTGGTTCGACCGAGGAAGACAGGAAATCATCCCAGCATAACTCAAAATTGTTGACAGGGGACGTAAAGCATCAAATCAAATAAACAAAAACAGATTATGTCTATGTCGATTGTCCTTGACTTTAATACTGTGGCATCTCATCTGGGTCTACAATGTTTGTAAAAGTACTCTACAAGGATTTTGAGCATACACAATGTTAGAAGAGATGCATGACCCAGTATTGAGTCAACCGATATTTGTTAAAGCCATGTCAAGTCAGGTCAGAGCCACCTCTTTTGTCATGTGAAAAATATTTAGTGTGTATGTTCAGATGTATGTGGTCACTTCTGCTACTGGTACAATGTAGCCCAGTACTATACTTCCACCAAACGCTTTGAGGCGTGACTGTAACGGTAAATGCATTGAATAAATCGAGGGTCATGCCTTAGAGATCTTGGTAGAAGTATACCTGTCACATTCTTACACAGCTTACTATGGACCAGCTGAAGACCATGCATGAGTTGTTCTTTGGGCACAGAAAAGGGGACCAGTATGACTCTTCTTTACCATAGAATAGTTTAAGTATCTGTGGCAAATAAAACATGCACAACTTTTTCCAACATCTTTGACAGGAAATGCTAATGGAACACATCTGCATTGTCAATGGGGCTCATCATAGGATAGTGTGGCAGCTGGCCATGGCTTTGCCAGAAGAAACTGTCATGTTTTGATAACAGTGCAGGAACAAGGTAGCACATTGACATGAGGGATGTAAACTTTACCATTCAGACCAAGCTGTTCAACAAGGTTGTGTCTACTTTAAAGGCTGGCAAAGTCTCGTAATCTGTGGGTTTTCATGTTCCTGCCTGTGTCAACTGGCTGAACAAGCATCTCATCTAGGCCCACTTATACCAAGACTCATATGGCTGTGGCTGCACGTGCATTGAAGTCTGTATACCTGCTTTGTGCAAGATTTCTCGGGGAAACAGCTACCAAGGCTGTCCTGAAAACCCTGCACCTGGTTTTGCCGAAGGGTGACAAATGGCTCTTGCCTACACAATGGTGAGCCATTCAGAGTAGAACCTTAGGATCTACCTACCTGGACCAGTGCCTTGTCTTGTCGGACTACCTGCAGGGTTAAATATTTGTTAGCTGCTATGTACACACAAACGTAAGTGTCTTCTTTGTGGCTTCAGGTTTGCTCCACCAAGAACAATTCAGAGAACACAATTCTTGAAAGACCTGTGGAGTTGGCAATTGTTGACGATGGCTTTTGATATTGACCTATTTTGTGTTGCAATCCTTACTAGTTAACTAGAAATCTGCATTGAAATCTAAATGGGGCCCCGTTTTAATGCCGATTTCGGTTGATGTGGTCTGGATGGTGGCATAAAAGTAGGGTTAATCCAGAATCCAAAGTTGGCAGTAGCACTCTGCACTTTTCTTCAAAGAGCCTGTGTCTGCATTGATCTTATCGGGCCAAACCATGCTGCCCATGACACTCAGTTTGTTTGACCATACTAAAGCTGCAAATATTTCACCATCAGGCAAAATGCCAAGACATGGCACTAATCCAGGTGGATAGCCAGGATCTGCCTCTGTTTGACTTACCATTGTACCTACAAGAGCTCTTTGGCATCTCTTTGAAAGACTCCGTCTAGGGCTTCCTTGCTGGTCTTGATAGCCATTTTTATCCAGGAGGTCATGCACATGGCAGTCATATAGATTTCAATGTATGTTCAGCTGCAGGCTTATGAAAGTCTTGATATATGAGAGCTTGGTGAGGTATTTGTTGGGGCAGTTACATAGTCAGGAAGATGGAGATCAATAGATTCCTGGACTTTCAAGTCTTTAAGGTTGACATTACCTTATTGTGCAGGTTTGTTTGAATGTTATAGTTTGTGTCCCTTGTAGCAGTGTGATACCTTATTTGTGCAGTTATGTCTAAGAACTAGAAGAGCCTTTGACAGAAACATTTTTGCTAGGATGAACCTTTTGACTGTGCAGAAGACTTAGTGTTCAACTGGTGTTTCTGTCAATGACAAGAGAGAAATCCTGCTTTGTATTTGCCATTTCTGATGCTGTAGTCATAGTCAGATAGGTCCAGATAAGGAAATTTTATTTGCGTAAGATTTTGATTATTTTCTTACCATTTAATTGAAACATGTGTTATGGGTGCTCAAAAGAACCATCTCATTGAGACGGTTCTTATGAGTACCCACAACATATTTTTTGGATGAGAAATAAAGAAAATAATTTCCCAATACCCACTCTTATCTGGAGGCCTGAGTCAGTCTATGTCATTTTAATTCATGGATGGAGGCCTGGAGATGCGTCTTCAAATTTCTGAAAAGCAAACCTTTGGCGAGAATAGGGCAGCAGAATAGACCCTTCAGTCTGGCTCTCAAAGCCTTACTCAGGACATGTGTTTGGATTCCAAGTTCAGTCAGTGAATGGCAATCTTAATGGCACTACTATAAGGAACATCTGTACTAGAAAGTGGAGCACAGGGGCACAGATGGTAGAACGTTAGACTGGGGATTGAAAGGATGCTTATTCAGGACTAACCACTGGCAGAGTCACTGTGTCAATGTATCCTTGAGCAAACACATTAAATGCATCTTAATACTGGTTCGACCCAGGAAGACCGAAAACCATCCCAACATGACTGAAAAAATGGTGACTGCGACATAACGCATCACATCAAATCAACAAATAAATAAACAGATTATGTCTATGTGGATTGTCCTTGACTTTTTATACTGTGGCATCTCATCTGAGTCTACAATGTGTGTAAAAGTACTCTACAAGGATTTTGAGCTTACAAAATGTTAGAAGAGATGCATGACCCAGTATTGAGTCAACCAATATGTCAAGTCAGGTCAGAGCCACCTCTTTTGTCTTCTGAAAATAATTTTGTGCATGGTCACTTCTGCTACTTGTACAATGTAGCCCAGTACTGTCAGTGTCACATTCGGGCAGAAGCAGCCCATTATTCGAGGAGGAAAACCTATCTAGGTGTGCATGTGTTCAAAATTGTTCAGTGCTAAAAAGCAAACCTTTGGCAAGAATAGGGCAGCAGAATAGGCCCCTCAATATGGCTCTCAAAGTCTTTCTTTGGACATGTGTTTGATTTCCAAGTTCAGCTAGTAAATGACATCCTTAATGGTACTACTAAGTGGAGCATCTGTTCTAGAAAGTGGAGCACAGCCAGTGGTTCAGATGGGAGAGTGTTAGACTGGGGATAGAAGGGCTGCTAGTTGGAGACTCGCCGCCAACAGACTCACTGTGTAAATGTGTACATGAGCAAGACACTTTATCTGCTGCTTGATACTGGTTTGACCCAGGAAGACAGGAAATCATCCCAGCATAACTCAAAATTGTTGACAGGGGACGTAAAGCATCAAATCAAATAAACAAAAACAGATTATGTCTATGTGGATTGTCCTTGACTTTAATACTGTGGCATCTCATCTGGGTCTACAATGTTTGTAAAAGTACTCTACAAGGATTTTGAGCATACACAATGTTAGAAGAGATGCATGACCCAGTATTGAGTCAACCGATATTTGTTAAAGCCATGTCAAGTCAGGTCAGAGCCACCTCTTTTGTCATGTGAAAAATATTTAGTGTGTATGTTCAGATGTATGTGGTCACTTCTGCTACTGGTACAATGTAGCCCAGTACTACCTGTCACATTCTTACACAGCTTACTATGGACCAGCTGAAAACCATGCATGAGTTGTTCTTTGGACACAGAAAAGGGGACCAGTATGACTCTTCTTTACCATAGAATAGTTTAAGTATCTGTGGCAAATAAAACATGCACAACTTTTTCCTACATCTTTGACAGGAAATACTAATGGAACACATCTGCATTGTCAATGAGGCTCATCATAGGATAGTGTGGCAGCTGGCCATGGCTTTGCCAGAAGAAACTGTCATGTTTTGATAACAGTGCAGGAACAAGGTAGCACATTGACATGAGGGATGTAAACTTTACCATCCAGACCAAGCTGTTCAACAAGGTTGTGTCTACTTTAAAGGCTGACAAAGTCTCGTAATCTGTGGGTTTTCATGTTCCTGCCTGTGTCAACTGGCTGAACAAACATCTCATCTAGGCCAACTTATACCAAGACTCATATGGCTGTGGCTGCACATGCATTGAAGTCTGTATAACTGCTTTGTGCAAGATTTCTCGGGGAAACAGCTACCAAGGCTGTCCTGAAAACCCTGCACCTGGTTTTGCCGAAGGGTGACAAATGGCTCTTGCCTACACAATGGTGAGCCATTCAGAGTAGAACCTTAGGATCTACCTACCTGGACCAGTGCCTTGTCTTGTCGGACTACCTGCAGGGTTAAATATTTGTTAGCTGCTATGTACACACAAACGTAAGTGTCTTC
The DNA here is from genome assembly GCA_964019695.1 of Loripinus fragilis. Classification (NCBI taxonomy): domain Eukaryota; kingdom Metazoa; phylum Mollusca; class Bivalvia; order Lucinida; family Lucinidae; genus Loripinus; species Loripinus fragilis. Next base: position 44,319,717 of record OZ026516.1, on the reverse strand, counting down.
TTTGTGGCTTCAGGTTTGCTCCACCAAGAACAATTCAGACAACACAATTCTTGAGAGACCTGTGGAGTTGGCAATTGTCGACGATGGCTTTTGATATTGACCTATTTTGTGTGGCAATCCTTACTAGTTAACTAGAAATCTGCATTGAAATCTAAATGGGGCCCCGTTTTAATGCCGATTTCGGTTGATGTGGTCTGGATGGTGGCATAAAAGTAGGGTTAATCCAGAATCCAAAGTGGGCAGTAGCACTCTGCACTTTTCTTCAAAGAGCCTGTGTCTGCATTGATCTTATCGGGCCAAACCATGCTGCCCATGACACTCAGTTTGTTTGACCATACTAAAGCTGCAAATATTTCACCATCAGGCAATCTGCCAAGACATGGCACTAATCCAGGTGGATAGCCAGGATCTGCCTCTGTTTGACTTACCATTGTACCTACAAGAGCTCTTTGGCATCTCTTTGAAAGACTCCGTCTAGGGCTTCCTTGCTGGTCTTGATAGCCATTTTTATCCAGGAGGTCATGCACATGGCAGTCATATAGATTTCAATGTATGTTCAGCTGCAGGCTTATGAAAGTCTTGATATATGAGAGCTTGGTGAGGTATTTGTCGGGGCAGTTACATAGTCAGGAAGATGGAGATCAATAGATTCCTGGACTTTCAAGTCTTTAAGGTTGACATTACCTTATTGTGCAGGTTTGTCTGAATGTTATAGTTTGTGTCCCTTGTAGCAGTGTGATACCTTATTTGTGCAGTTATGTCTAAGAACTAGAAGAGCCTTTGACAGAAACATTTATGCTAGGATGAACCTTTTGACTGTGCAGAAGACTTAGTGTTCAACTGGTGTTTCTGTCAATGACAAGAGAGAAATCCTGCTTTGTATTTGCCATTTCTGATGCTGTAGTCATAGTCAGATAGGTCCAGATAAGGAAATTTTATTTGCGTAAGATTTTGATTATTTTCTTACCATTTAATTGAAACATGTGTTATGGGTGCTCAAAAGAACCATCTCATTGAGACGGTTCTTATGAGTACCCACAACATATTTTTTGGATGAGAAATAAAGAAAATAATTTTCCAATACGCACTCTTATCTGGAGGCCTGAGTCAGTCTATGTCATTTTAATTCATGGATGGAGGCCTGGAGATGCGGTTTCAAATTTCTGACAAGCAAACCTTTGGCGAGAATAGGGCAGCAGAATAGACCCTTCAATCTGGCTCTCAAAGCCTTACTCAGGACATGTGTTTGGATTCCAAGTTCAGTCAGTGAATGGCAATCTTAATGGCACTACTATAAGGAACATCTGTACTAGAAAGTGGAGCACAGGGGCACAGATGGTAGAACGTTAGACTGGGGATTGAAAGGATGCTTATTCAGGACTAACCACTGGCAGAGTCACTGTGTCAATGTATCCTTGAGCAAACACATTAAATGCATCTTAATACTGGTTCGACCCAGGAAGACCTAAAACCATCCCAACATGACTGAAAAAATGGTGACTGCGACATAACGCATCACATCAAATAAACAAACAAATGAACAGATTATGTCTATGTGGATTGTCCTTGACTTTTAATACTGTGGCATCTCATCTAAGTCTACAATGTGTTTAAAAATACTCTACAAGGATTTTGAGCTTACAAAATGTTAGAAGAGATGCATGACCCAGTATTGAGTCAACCAATATGTCAAGTCGGGTCAGAGCCACCTCTTTTGTCTTCTGAAAATAATTTTGTGCATGGTCACTTCTGCTACTTGTACAATGTAGCCCAGTACTGTCAGTGTCACATTCGGGCAGAAGCAGCCCATTATTCGAGGAGGAAAACCTATCTAGGTGTGCATGTGTTCAAAATTGTTCAGTGCTAAAAAGCAAACCTTTGGCAAGAATAGGGCAGCAGAATAGGCCCCTCAATATGACTCTCAAAGTCTTTCTTTGGACATGTGTTTGATTTCCAAGTTCAGCTAGTAAATGACATCCTTAATGGTACTACTAAGTGGAGCATCTGTACTAGAAAGTGGAGCACAGCCAGTGGCTCAGATGGGAGAGCGTTAGACTGGGGAAAGAAGGGCTGCTAGTTGGAGACTCGCCGCCAACAGACTCACTGCGTAAATGTGTACATGAGCAAGACACTTTATCTGCTGCTTGATACTGGTTTGACCCAGGAAGACAGGAAATCATCCCAGCATGACTCAAAATCGTTGACAGGGGACGTAAAGCATCAAATCAAATAAACAAAAACAGATTATGTCTGTGTGGATTGTCCTTGACTTTAATACTGTGGCATTTCATCTGGGTCTACAATGTTTGTAAAAGTACTCTACAAGGATTTTGAGCATACACAATGTTAGAAGAGATGCATGACCCAGTATTGAGTCAACCGATATTTGTTAAAGCCATGTCAAGTCAGGTCAGAGCCACCTCTTTTGTCATGTGAAAAATATTTAGTGTGTATGTTCAGATGTATGTGGTCACTTCTGCTACTGGTACAATGTAGCCCAGTACTACCTGTCACATTCTTACACAGCTTACTATGGACCAGCTGCATGCATGAGTTGTTCTTTGGACACAGAAAAGGGGACCAGTATGACTCTTCTTTACCATAGAATAGTTTAAGTATCTGTGGCAAATAAAACATGCACGACTTTTTCCAACATCTTTGACAGGAAATGCTAATGGAACACATCTGCTTTGTCAATGAGGCTCATCATAGGATAGTGTGGCAGCTGGCCATGGCTTTGCCAGAAGAAACTGTCATGTTTTGATAACAGTGCAGGAACAAGGTAAAGGTAGCACATTGACATGAGGGATGTAAACTTTACCATCCAGACCAAGCTGTTCAACAAGGTTGTGTCTACTTTAAAGGCTGGCAAAGTCTAGTGATCTGTGGGTTTTCATGTTCCTGCCTGTGTCAACTGGCTGAACAAGCATCTCATCTAGGCCACTTATACCAAGACTCATATGGCTGTGGCTGCACGTGCATTGAAGTCTGTATACCTGCTTTGTGCAAGATTTCTCGGGGAAACAGCTACCAAGGCTGTCCTGAAAACCCTGCACCTGGTTTTGCCGAAGGGTGACAAATGGCTCTTGCCTACACAATGGTGAGCCATTCAGAGTAGAACCTTAGGATCTACCTACCAGGACCAGTGCCTTGTCTTGTCGGACTACCTGCAGGGTTAAATATTTGTTAGCTGCTATGTACACACAAACGTAAGTGTCTTCTTTGTGGCTTCAGGTTTGCTCCACCAGGAACAATTCAGACAACACAATTCTTGAGAGACCTGTGGAGTTGGCAATTGTCGACGATGGCTTTTGATATTGACCTATTTTGTGTGGCAATCCTTACTAGTTAACTAGAAATCTGCATTGAAATCTAAATGGGGCCCCATTTTAATGCCGATTTCGGTTGATGTGGTCTGGATGGTGGCATAAAAGTAGGGTTAATCCAGAATCCAAAGTGGGCAGTAGCACTCTGCACTTTTCTTCAAAGAGCCTGTGTCTGCATTGATCTTATCGGGCCAAACCATGCTGCCCATGACACTCAGTTTGTTTGACCATACTAAAGCTGCAAATATTTCACCATCAGGCAATCTGCCAAGACATGGCACTAATCCAGGTGGATAGCCAGGATCTGCCTCTGTTTGACTTACCATTGTACCTACAAGAGCTCTTTGGCATCTCTTTGAAAGACTCCGTCTAGGGCTTCCTTGCTGGTCTTGATAGCCATTTTTATCCAGGAGGTCATGCACATGGCAGTCATATAGATTTCAATGTATGTTCAGCTACAGGCTTAATATGAAAGTCTTGATATATGAGAGCTTGGTGAGGTATTTGTTGGGGCAGTTACATAGTCAGGAAGATGGAGATCAATAGATTCCTGGACTTTCAAGTCTTTAAGGTTGACATTACCTTATTGTGCAGGTTTGTTTGAATGTTATAGTTTGTGTCCCTTGTAGCAGTGTGATACCTTATTTGTGCAGTTATGTCTAAGAACTAGAAGAGCCTTTGACAGAAACATTTTTGCTAGGATGAACCTTTTGACTGTGCAGAAGACTTAGTGTTCAACTGGTGTTTCTGTCAATGACAAGAGAGAAATCCTGCTTTGTATTTGCCATTTCTGATGCTGTAGTCATAGTCAGATAGGTCCAGATAAGGAAATTTTATTTGCGTAAGATTTTGATTATTTTCTTACCATTTAATTGAAACATGTGTTATGGGTGCTCAAAAGAACCATCTCATTGAGACGGTTCTTATGAGTACCCACAACATATTTTTTGGATGAGAAATAAAGAAAATAATTTTCCAATACGCACTCTTATCTGGAGGCCTGAGTCAGTCTATGTCATTTTAATTCATGGATGGAGGCCTGGAGATGCGGTTTCAAATTTCTGAAAAGCAAACCTTTGGCGAGAATAGGGCAGCAGAATAGACCCTTCAATCTGGCTCTCAAAGCCTTACTCAGGACATGTGTTTGGATTCCAAGTTCAGTCAGTGAATGGCAATCTTAATGGCACTACTATAAGGAACATCTGTACTAGAAAGTGGAGCACAGGGGCACAGATGGTAGAACATTAGACTGGGGATTGAAAGGATGCTTATTCAGGACTAACCACTGGCAGAGTCACTGTGTCAATGTATCCTTGAGCAAACACATTAAATGCATCTTAATACTGGTTCGACCCAGGAAGACCGAAAATCATCCCAACATGACTGAAAAAATGGTGACTGCGACATAACGCATCACATCAAATCAACAAATAAATAAACAGATTATGTCTATGTGGATTGTCCTTGACTTTTTATACTGTGGCATCTCATCTGAGTCTACAATGTGTGTAAAAGTACTCTACAAGGATTTTGAGCTTACAAAATGTTAGAAGAGATGCATGACCCAGTATTGAGTCAACCAATATGTCAAGTCAGGTCAGAGCCACCTCTTTTGTCTTCTGAAAATAATTTTGTGGATGGTCACTTCTGCTACTTGTACAATGTAGCCCAGTACTGTCAGTGTCACATTCGGGCAGAAGCAGCCCATTATTCGAGGAGGAAAACCTATCTAGGTGTGCATGTGTTCAAAATTGTTCAGTGCTAAAAAGCAAACCTTTGGCAAGAATAGGGCAGCAGAATAGGCCCCTCAATATGGCTCTCAAAGTCTTTCTTTGGACATGTGTTTGATTTCCAAGTTCAGCTAGTAAATGACATCCTTAATGGTACTACTAAGTGGAGCATCTGTTCTAGAAAGTGGAGCACAGCCAGTGGTTCAGATGGGAGAGTGTTAGACTGGGGATAGAAGGGCTGCTAGTTAGAGACTCGCCGCCAACAGACTCACTGTGTAAATGTGTACATGAGCAAGACACTTTATCTGCTGCTTGATACTGGTTCGACCCAGGAAGACAGGAAATCATCCCAGCATAACTCAAAATTGTTGACAGGGGACGTAAAGCATCAAATCAAATAAACAAAAACAGATTATGTCTATGTCGATTGTCCTTGACTTTAATACTGTGGCATCTCATCTGGGTCTACAATGTTTGTAAAAGTACTCTACAAGGATTTTGAGCATACACAATGTTAGAAGAGATGCATGACCCAGTATTGAGTCAACCGATATTTGTTAAAGCCATGTCAAGTCAGGTCAGAGCCACCTCTTTTGTCATGTGAAAAATATTTAGTGTGTATGTTCAGATGTATGTGGTCACTTCTGCTACTGGTACAATGTAGCCCAGTACTACCTGTCACATTCTTAGTCAGCTTACTATGGACCAGCTGCATGCATGAGTTGTTCTTTGGACACAGAAAAGGGGACCAGTATGACTCTTCTTTACCATAGAATAGTTTAAGTATCTGTGGCAAATAAAACATGCACAACTTTTTCCAACATCTTTGACAGGAAATGCTAATGGAACACATCTGCATTGTCAATGAGGCTCATCATAGGATAGTGTGGCAGCTGGCCATGGCTTTGCCAGAAGAAACTGTCATGTTTTGATAACAGTGCAGGAACAAGGTAGCACATTGACATGAGGGATGTAAACTTTACCATTCAGACCAAGCTGTTCAACAAGGTTGTGTCTACTTTAAAGGCTGGCAAAGTCTCGTAATCTGTGGGTTTTCAGGTTCCTGCCTGTGTCAACTAGCTGAACAAGCATCTCATCTAGGCCCACTTATACCAAGACTCATATGGCTGTGGCTGCACGTGCATTGAAGTCTGTATACCTGCTTTGTGCAAGATTTCTCGGGGAAACAGCTACTAAGGCTTTCCTGAAAACCCTGCACCTGGTTTTGCCGAAGGGTGACAAATGGCTCTTGCCTACACAATGGTGAGTCATTCAGAGTAGAACCTTAGGATCTACCTACCTGGACCAGTGCCTTGTCTTGTCGGACTACCTGCAGGGTTAAATATTTGTTAGCTGCTATGTACACACAAACGTAAGTGTCTTCTTTGTGGCTTCAGGTTTGCTCCACCAAGAACAATTCAGACAACACAATTCTTGAGAGACCTGTGGAGTTGGCAATTGTCGACGATGGCTTTTGATATTGACCTATTTTGTGTGGCAATCCTTACTAGTTAACTAGAAATCTGCATTGAAATCTAAATGGGGCCCCGTTTTAATGCCGATTTCGGTTGATGTGGTCTGGATGGTGGCATAAAAGTAGGGTTAATCCAGAATCCAAAGTGGGCAGTAGCACTCTGCACTTTTCTTCAAAGAGCCTGTGTCTGCATTGATCTTATCGGGCCAAACCATGCTGCCCATGACACTCAGTTTGTTTGACCATACTAAAGCTGCAAATATTTCACCATCAGGCAATCTGCCAAGACATGGCACTAATCCAGGTGGATAGCCAGGATCTGCCTCTGTTTGACTTACCATTGTACCTACAAGAGCTCTTTGGCATCTCTTTGAAAGACTCCGTCTAGGGCTTCCTTGCTGGTCTTGATAGCCATTTTTATCCAGGAGGTCATGCACATGGCAGTCATATAGATTTCAATGTATGTTCAGCTGCAGGCTTATGAAAGTCTTGATATATGAGAGCTTGGTGAGGTATTTGTTGGGGCAGTTACATAGTCAGGAAGATGGAGATCAATAGATTCCTGGACTTTCAAGTCTTTAAGGTTGACATTACCTTATTGTGCAGGTTTGTCTGAATGTTATAGTTTGTGTCCCTTGTAGCAGTGTGATACCTTATTTTTGCAGTTATGTCTAAGAACTAGAAGAGCCTTTGACAGAAACATTTATGCTAGGATGAACCTTTTGACTGTGCAGAAGACTTAGTGTTCAACTGGTGTTTCTGTCAATGACAAGAGAGAAATCCTGCTTTGTATTTGCCATTTCTGATGCTGTAGTCATAGTCAGATAGGTCCAGATAAGGAAATTTTATTTGCGTAAGATTTTGATTATTTTCTTACCATTTAATTGAAACATGTGTTATAGGTGCTCAAAAGAACCATCTCATTGAGACGATTCTTTTGAGTACCCACAACATATTTTTTGGATGAGAAATAAAGAAAATAATTTCCCAATATGCACTCTTATCTGGAGGCCTGAGTCAGTCTATGTCATTTTAATTCATGGATGGAGGCCTGGAGATGCGGTTTCAAATTTCTGAAAAGCAAACCTTTGGCGAGAATAGGGCAGCAGAATAGACCCTTCAATCTGGCTCTCAAAGCCTTACTCAGGACATGTGTTTGCCATTCACTGACTGAACTTGGAATCCAATCTTAATGGCACTACTATAAGGAACATCTGTACTAGAAAGTGGATTACAGGGGCACAGATGGTAGAACGTTAGACTGGGGATTGAAAGGATGCTTATTCAGGACAAACCACTGGCAGAGTCACTGTGTCAATGTATCCTTGAGCAAACACATTAAATGCATCTTAATACTGGTTCGACCCAGGAAGACCGAAAACCATCCCAACATGACTGAAAAAATGGTGACTGCGACATAACGCATCACATCAATTAAACAAACAAATGAACAGATTATGTCTATGTGGATTGTCCTTGACTTTTAATACTGTGGCATCTCATCTGAGTCTACAATGTGTGTAAAAGTACTCTACAAGGATTTTGAGCTTACAAAATGTTAGAAGAGATGCATGACCCAGTATTGAGTCAACCAATATGTCAAGTCGGGTCAGAGCCACCTCTTTTGTCTTCTGAAAATCATTTTGTGCATGGTCACTTCTGCTACTTGTACAGTGTAGCCCAGTACTGTCAGTGTCACATTCGGGCAGAAGCAGCCCATTATTCGAGGAGGAAAACCTATCTAGGTGTGCATGTGTTCAAAATTGTTCAGTGCTAAAAAGCAAACCTTTGGCAAGAATAGGGCAGCAGAATAGGCTCCTCAATATGGCTCTCAAAGTCTTTCTTGGGACGTGTGTTTGATTTCCAAGTTCAGCTAGTAAATGACATCCTTAATGGTACTACTAAGTGGAGCATCTGTACTAGAAAGTGGAGCACAGCCAGTGGTTCAGATGGGAGAGCGTTAGACTGGGGATAGAAGGGCTGCTAGTTGGAGACTCGCCACCAACAGACTCACTGTGTAAATGTGTACATGAGCAAGACACTTTATCTGCTGCTTGATACTGGTTCGACCCAGGAAGACAGGGAATCATCCCAGCATAACTCAAAATTGTTGACAGGGGACGTAAAGCATCAAATCAAATAAACAAAAACAGATTATGTCTATGTGGATTGTCCTTGACTTTAATACTGTGGCATCTCATCTGGGTCTACAATGTTTGTAAAAGTACTCTACAAGGATTTTGAGCATACACAATGTTAGAAGAGATGCATGACCCAGTATTGAGTCAACCGATATTTGTTAAAGCCATGTCAAGTCAGGTCAGAGCCACCTCTTTTGTCATGTGAAAAATATTTAGTGTGTATGTTCAGATGTATGTGGTCACTTCTGCTACTGGTACAATGTAGCCCAGTACTACCTGTCACATTCTTAGTCAGCTTACTATGGACCAGCTGCATGCATGAGTTGTTCTTTGGACACAGAAAAGGGGACCAGTATGACTCTTCTTTACCATAGAATAGTTTAAGTATCTGTGGCAAATAAAACATGCACAACTTTTTCCAACATCTTTGACAGGAAATGCTAATGGAACACATCTGCATTGTCAATGAGGCTCATCATAGGATAGTGTGGCAGCTGGCCATGGCTTTGCCAGAAGAAACTGTCATGTTTTGATAACAGTGCAGGAACAAGGTAGCACATTGACATGAGGGATGTAAACTTTACCATTCAGACCAAGCTGTTCAACAAGTTTGTGTCTACTTTAAAGGCTGGCAAAGTCTCGTAATCTGTGGGTTTTCATGTTCCTGCCTGTGTCAACTGGCTGAACAAGCATCTCATCTAGGCCCACTTATACCAAGACTCATATGGCTGTGGCTGCACGTGCATTGAAGTCTGTATACCTGCTTTGTGCAAGATTTCTCGGGGAAACAGCTACCAAGGCTGTCCTGAAAACCCTGCACCTGGTTTTGCCGAAGGGTGACAAATGGCTCTTGCCTACACAATGGTGAGCCATTCAGAGTAGAACCTTAGGATCTACCTACCTGGACCAGTGCCTTGTCTTGTCGGACTACCTGCAGGGTTAAATATTTGTTAGCTGCTATGTACACACAAACGTAAGTGTCTTCTTTGTGGCTTCAGGTTTGCTCCACCAAGAACAATTCAGACAACACAATTCTTGAGAGACCTGTGGAGTTGGCAATTGTCGACGATGGCTTTTGATATTGACCTATTTTGTGTTGCAATCCTTACTAGTTAACTAGAAATCTGCATTGAAATCTAAATGGGGCCCCGTTTTAATGCCGATTTCGGTTGATGTGGTCTGGATGGTGGCATAAAAGTAGGGTTAATCCAGAATCCAAAGTGGGCAGTAGCACTCTGCACTTTTCTTCAAAGAGCCTGTGTCTGCATTGATCTTATCGGGCCAAACCATGCTGCCCATGACACTCAGTTTGTTTGACCATACTAAAGCTGCAAATATTTCACCATCAGGCAATCTGCCAAGACATGGCACTAATCCAGGTGGATAGCCAGGATCTGCCTCTGTTTGACTTACCATTGTACCTACAAGAGCTCTTTGGCATCTCTTTGAAAGACTCCGTCTAGGGCTTCCTTGCTGGTCTTGATAGCCATTTTTATCCAGGAGGTCATGCACATGGCAGTCATATAGATTTCAATGTATGTTCAGCTGCAGGCTTATGAAAGTCTTGATATATGAGAGCTTGGTGAGGTATTTGTTGGGGCAGTTACATAGTCAGGAAGATGGAGATCAATAGATTCCTGGACTTTCAAGTCTTTAAGGTTGACATTACCTTATTGTGCAGGTTTGTCTGAATGTTATAGTTTGTGTCCCTTGTAGCAGTGTGATACCTTATTTGTGCAGTTATGTCTAAGAACTAGAATAGCCTTTGACAGAAACATTTATGCTAGGATGAACTTTTTGACTGTGCAGAAGACTTAGTGTTCAACTGGTGTTTCTGTCAATGACAAGAGAGAAATCCTGCTTTGTATTTGCCATTTTTGACGCTGTAGTCATAGTCACATAGGTACAGATAAGGAAATGTTATTTGCGTAAAATTTATATTATTTTCTTACCATTTAATTGAAACATGTGTTATGGGTGCTCAACCGTCTCATTGAGACGGTTCTTATGAGTACCCACAACATATTTTTTGGATGAGAAATAAAGAAAATAATTTTCCAATACGCACTCTTATCTGGAGGCCTGAGTCAGTCTATGTCATTTTAATTCATGGATGGAGGCCTGGAGATGCGGTTTCAAATTTCTGAAAAGCAAACCTTTGGCGAGAATAGGGCAGCAGAATAGACCCTTCAATCTGGCTCTCAAAGCCTTACTCAGGACATGTGTTTGGATTCCAAGTTCAGTCAGTGAATGGCAATCTTAATGGCACTACTATAAGGAACATCTGTACTAGAAAGTGGAGCACAGGGGCACAGATGGTAGAACGTTAGACTGGAGATTGAAAGGATGCTTATTCAGGACTAACCACTGGCAGAGTCACTGTGTCAATGTATCCTTGAGCAAACACATTAAATGCATCTTAATACTGGTTCGACCCAGGAAGACCGAAAACCATCCCAACATGACTGAAAAAATGGTGACTGCGACATAACGCATCACATCAAATAAACAAACAAATGAACAGATTATGTCTATGTGGATTGTCCTTGACTTTTAATACTGTGGCATCTCATCTAAGTCTACAATGTGTTTAAAAGTACTCTACAAGGATTTTGAGCTTACAAAATGTTAGAAGAGATGCATGACCCAGTATTGAGTCAACCAATATGTCAAGTCGGGTCAGAGCCACCTCTTTTGTCTTCTGAAAATAATTTTGTGCATGGTCACTTCTGCTACTTGTACAATGTAGCCCAGTACTGTCAGTGTCACATTCGGGCAGATGCAGCCCATTATTCGAGGAGGAAAACCTATCTAGGTGTGCATGTGTTCAAAATTGTTCAGTGCTAAAAAGCAAACCTTTGGCAAGAATAGGGCAGCAGAATAGGCCCCTCAATATGGCTCTCAAAGTCTTTCTTTGGACATGTGTTTGATTTCCAAGTTCAGCTAGTAAATGACATCCTTAATGGTACTACTAAGTGGAGTATCTGTACTAGAAAGTGGAGCACAGCCAGTGGCTCAGATGGGAGAGCGTTAGACTGGGGAAAGAAGGGCTGCTAGTTGGAGACTCGCCGCCAACAGACTCACTGTGTAAATGTGTACATGAGCAAGACACTTTATCTGCTGCTTGATACTGGTTCGACCCAGGAAGACAGGAAATCATCCCAGCATGACTCAAAATTGTTGACAGGGGACGAAAGCATCAAATCAAATAAACAAAAACAGATTATGTCTGTGTGGATTGTCCTTGACTTTAATACTGTGGCATCTCATCTGGGTCTACAATGTTTGTAAAAGTACTCTACAAGGATTTTGAGCATACACAATGTTAGAAGAGATGCATGACCCAGTATTGAGTCAACCGATATTTGTTAAAGCCATGTCAAGTCAGGTCAGAGCCACCTCTTTTGTCATGTGAAAAATATTTAGTGTGTATGTTCAGATGTATGTGGTCACTTCTGCTACTGGTACAATGTAGCCCAGTACTACCTGTCACATTCTTACACAGCTTACTATGGACCAGCTGCATGCATGAGTTGTTCTTTGGACACAGAAAAGGGGACCAGTATGACTCTTCTTTACCATAGAATAGTTTAAGTATCTGTGGCAAATAAAACATGCACAACTTTTTCCAACATCTTTGACAGGAAATGCTAATGGAACACATCTGCTTTGTCAATGAGGCTCATCATAGGATAGTGTGGCAGCTGGCCATGGCTTTGCCAGAAGAAACTGTCATGTTTTGATAACAGTGCAGGAACAAGGTAGCACATTGACATGAGGGATGTAAACTTTACCATCCAGACCAAGCTGTTCAACAAGGTTGTGTCTACTTTAAAGGCTGGCAAAGTCTCGTAATCTGTGGGTTTTCATGTTCCTGCCTGTGTCAACTGGCTGAACAAGCATCTCATCTAGGCCCACTTATACCAAGACTCATATGGCTGTGGCTGCACGTGCATTGAAGTCTGTATACCTGCTTTGTGCAAGATTTCTCGGGGAAACAGCTACCAAGGCTGTCCTGAAAACCCTGCACCTGGTTTTGCCGAAGGGTGACAAATGGCTCTTGCCTACACAATGGTGAGCCATTCAGAGTAGAACCTTAGGATCTACCTACCTGGACCAGTGCCTTGTCTTGACGGACTACCTGCAGGGTTAAATATTTGTTAGCTGCTATGTACACACAAACGTAAGTGTCTTCTTTGTGGCTTCAGGTTTGCTCCACCAAGAACAATTCAGACAACACAATTCTTGAGAGACCTGTGGAGTTGGCAATTGTCGACGATGGCTTTTGATATTGACCTATTTTGTGTGGCAATCCTTACTAGTTAACTAGAAATCTGCATTGAAATCTAAATGGGGCCCAGTTTTAATGCCGATTTCGGTTGATGTGGTCTGGATGGTGGCATAAAAGTAGGGTTAATCCAGAATCCAAAGTGGGCAGTAGCACTCTGCACTTTTCTTCAAAGAGCCTGTGTCTGCATTGATCTTATCGGGCCAAACCATGCTGCCCATGACACTCAGTTTGTTTGACCATACTAAAGCTGCAAATATTTCACCATCAGGCAATCTGCCAAGACATGGCACTAATCCAGGTGGATAGCCAGGATCTGCCTCTGTTTGACTTACCATTGTACCTACAAGAGCTCTTTGGCATCTCTTTGAAAGACTCCGTCTAGGGCTTCCTTGCTGGTCTTGATAGCCATTTTTATCCAGGAGGTCATGCACATGGCAGTCATATAGATTTCAATGTATGTTCAGCTGCAGGCTTATGAAAGTCTTGATATATGAGAGCTTGGTGAGGTATTTGTTGGGGCAGTTACATAGTCAGGAAGATGGAGATCAATAGATTCCTGGACTTTCAAGTCTTTAAGGTTGACATTACCTTATTGTGCAGGTTTGTCTGAATGTTATAGTTTGTGTCCCTTGTAGCAGTGTGATACCTTATTTGTGCAGTTATGTCTAAGAACTAGAAGAGCCTTTGACAGAAACATTTATGCTAGGATGAACTTTTTGACTGTGCAGAAGACTTAGTGTTCAACTGGTGTTTCTGTCAATGACAAGAGAGAAATCCTGCTTTGTATTTGCCATTTTTGATGCTGTAGTCATAGTCAGTCTACTATGTCATTTTAATTCTTGGATGCAGGCCTGGAGATGCGGTTTCAAATTTCTGAAAAGCAAACCTTTGGCGAGAATAGGGCAGCAGAATAGACCCCTCAATATGGCTTTTAAAGCCTTACTCAGGACATGTGTTTGGATTCCAAGTTCAGTCAGTGAATGGCAATCTTAATGGCACTGCTAAAAGGAACATCTGTACTAGAAAGTTGAGCACAGGGGCACAGATGGTAGAACATTAGACTGGGGATCGAAAGGATGCTTATTCAGGACTCACCGCCAGCAGAGTCATTGTGTCAATGTATCCTTGAGCAAACACATTAAATGCATCTTAATTCTGGTTCGACCTAGGAAGACCAACAATCATCCCAACATGACTGAAAAATTGTTGACTGCGACATAACGCATCAAATCAAATAAACAAACAAACAGATTATGTCTATGTGGATTGTCCTTGACTTTTAATACTGTGGCATCTCATCTGGGTCTACAATGTGTGTAAAAGTACTCTACAAGGATTTTGAGCTTACAAAATGTTAGAAGAGATGCATGACCCAGTATTGAGTCAACCAATATGTCAAGTCGGGTCAGCGCCACCTCTTTTGTCATCTGAAAAGTTTTTTGTGCATGGTCACTTCTGCTACTGGTACAATGTAGCCCAGTACTGTCAGTGTCACATTCGGGCAGAAGCAGCCCATTATTAGAGGACGAAAACCTATCTAGGTGTGCATGAGTTCAAAATTGTTCAATGCTAAAGAGCAAACCTTTGGCAAGAATAGGGCAGGAGAATAGGCCCCTCAATATGGCTCTCAAAGTCTTTCTTCGGACATGTGTATGATTTCCAAGTTCAGCTAGTGAATGACATCCTTAATGGTACTACTAAATGGAGCATCTGTACTAGAAAGTGGGGCACAGCTAGTGGCTCAGATGGGAGAGCGTTAGACTGGGGAAAGAAGGGCTGATAGTTAGAAACTCGCCGCCAACAGACTCACTTTGTAAATGTGTACATGAGCAAGACACTTTATCTTTTGCTTGATACTGGTTCGACCCAGGAAGACAGGAAATCATCCCAGCATGACTTAAAAATTGTTGACTGGGGATGTAAAGCATCAAATCAAATAAACAAAAACAGATTATGTCTATGGGATTGTCCTTGACTTTAATACTGTGGCATCTCATCTGGGTCTACAATTTTTGTAAAAGTACTCTACAAGGATTTTGAGCATACACAATGTTAGAAGAGATGCATGACCCAGTATTGAGTCAACGGATATTTGTTAAAGCCATGTCAAGTCAGGTCAGAGCCACCTCTTTTGTCATGTGAAAAATATTTAGTGTGTATGTTCAGATGTATGTGGTCACTTCTGCTACTGGTACAATGTAGCCCAGTACTACCTGTCACATTCTTATTCAGCTTACTATGGACCAGCTGAAGACCATGCATGAGTTGTTCTTTGGACACAGAAAAGGGGACCAGTATGTCTCTTCTTTACCATAGAATAGCTTTAGTATCTGGGGCAAATAAAACATGCACAACTTTTTCCTACATCTTTGACAGGAAATGCTAATGGAACACATCTGCATTGTCAATGAGGATCATCATAGGATAGTGTGGCAGCTGGCCATGGCTTTGCCAGAAGAAACTGTCATGTTTTGATAACATCGCAGAAACAAGGTAGCACTTTGACATGAGGGATGTAAACTTTACCATCCAGACCAAGCTGTTCAACAAGGTTGTGTCTACTTTAAAGGCTGGCAAAGTCACGTAATCTGTGGGTTTTCATGTTCCTGCCTGTGTCAACTGGCTGAACAATCATCTCATCTAGCCCCACTTATACCAAGACTCATATGGCTGTGGCTGCACATGCATTGAAGTCTGTATACCTGCTTTGTGCAAGATTTCTCGGGGAAACAGCTACCAAGGCTGTCCTGAAAACCCTGCACCTGGTTTTGCCGAAGGGTGACAAATGGCTCTTGCCTATACAATGGTGAGCCATTCAGAGTAGAACCTTAGGATCTACCTACCTGGACCAGTGCCTTGTCTTGTCGGACTACCTGCAGGGTTAAATATTTGTTCTGCTATGTACACACAAACGTAAGTGTCTTCTTTGTGGCTTCAGGTTTGCTCCACCAAGAACAATTCAGACAACGCAATTCTTGAGAGACCTGTGGAGTTGGCAATTGTCGACGATGGCTTTTGATATTGACCTATTTTGTGTGGCAATCCTTACTAGTTAACTAGAAATCTGCATTGAAATCTAAATGGGGCCCCGTTTTAATGCCGATTTCTGTTGATGTGGTCTGGATGGTGGCATAAAAGTAGGGTTAATCCAGAATCCAAAGTGGGCAGTAGCACTCTGCACTTTTCTTCAAAGAGCCTGTGTCTGCATTGATCTTATCGGGCCAAACCATGCTGCCCATGACACTCAGTTTGTTTGACCATACTAAAGCTGCAAATATTTCACCATCAGGCAATCTGCCAAGACATGGCACTAATCCAGGTGGATAGCCAGGATCTGCCTCTGTTTGACTTACCATTGTACCTACAAGAGCTCTTTGGCATCTCTTTGAAAGACTCCGTCTAGGGCTTCCTTGCTGGTCTTGATAGCCATTTTTATCCAGGAGGTCATGCACATGATATATGAGAGCTTGGTGAGGTATTTGTTGGGGCAGTTACATAGTCAGGAAGATGGAGATCAATAGATTCCTGGACTTTCAAGTCTTTAAGGTTGACATTACCTTATTGTGCAGGTTTGTCTGAATGTTATAGTTTGTGTCCCTTGTAGCAGTGTGATCCCTTATTTGTGCAGTTATGTCTAAGAACTAGGAGAGCCTTTGACAGAAACATTTATGCTAGGATGAACCTTTTGACTGTGCAGAAGACTTAGTGTTCAACTGGTGTTTCTGTCAATGACAAGAGAGAAATCCTGCTTTGTATTTGCCATTTTCGATGCTGTAGTCATAGTCAGTCTACTATGTCATTTTAATTCTTGGATGCAGGCCTGGAGATGCGGTTTCAAATTTCTGAAAAGCAAACCTTTGGCGAGAATAGGGCAGCAGAATAGACCCCTCAATATGGCTTTTAAAGCCTTACTCAGGACATGTGTTTGGATTCCAAGTTCAGTCAGTGAATGGCAATCTTAATGGCACTGCTAAAAGGAACATCTGTACTAGAAAGTGGAGCACAGGGGCACAGATGGTAGAACGTTATACTAGGGATTGAAAGGATGCTTATTCAGGACTCACCGCCAGCAGAGTCACTGTGTCAATGTATCCTTGAGCAAACACTTTAAGTACATCTTAATACTGGTTTGACCCAGGAAGACCGAAAATCATCCGAACATGACTGAAAAATTGTTGACTGCGACATAAAGCATCAAATCAAATAAACAAACAAATAAACAGATTATGTCTATGTGGATTGTCCTTGACTTTTAATACTGTGGCATCTCATCTGGGTCTACAATGTGTGTAAAAGTACTCTACAAATATTTTGAGCTTACAAAATGTTAGAAGAGATGCATGACCCAGTATTGAGTCAACCAATATGTCAAGTCGAGTCAGAGCCACCTCTTTTGTCATCTGAAAATAATTTTGTGCATGTCTCTTCTGCTACTTATACAATGTAGCCCAGTACTGTCAGTGTCACATTCGGGCAGAAGCAGCCCATTATTCGAGGAGGAAAACCTATGAAGGTGTGCATGTGTTCAAAATTGTTCAATGCTAAAAAGCAAACCTTTGGCAAGAATAGGGCAGCAGAATAGGCCCCTCAATATGGCTCTCAAAGTCTTTCTTGGGACATGTGTATGATTTCCAAGTTCAGCTAGTGAATGACATCCTTAATGGTACTACTAAATGGAGCATCTGTACTAGAAAGTGGGGCACAGCTAGTGGCTCAGATGGGAGAGCGTTAGACTGGGGATAGAAGGGCTGCTAGTTGGAGACTCTACGCCAACAGACTCACTGTGTAAATGTGTACATGAGCAAGACACTTTATCTGCTGCTTGATACTGGTTTGACCGAGGAAGACAGGAAATCATCCCAGCATGACTTAAAAATTGTTGAAGGGATGTAAAGCATCTAATCAAATAAACAAAAACAGATTATGTCTATGGGATTGTCCTTGACTTTAATACTGTGGCATCTCATCTGGGTCTACAATGTTTGTAAAAGTACTCTACAAGGATTTTGAGCATACACAATGTTAGGAGAGATGCATGACCCAGTATTGAGTCAACCGATATTTGTTAAAGCCATGTCAAGTCAGGTCAGAGCCATCTCTTTTGTCATCTGAAAAATATTTGTGTAATTGTTACGATGTGTGTGGTCAATTCTGCTACTGGTACAATGTAGCCCAGTACTACCTGTCACATTCTTATTCAGCTTTGACCAGCTGAAGACCATGCATGAGTTGTTCTTTCCACACAGAAAAGGGGACCAGTATGACTATTCTTTACCATAGAATACCTTTAGTATCTGTGGCAAATAAAACATGCACAACTTTTTCCAACATCTTTGACAGGAAATGCTAATGGAACACATCTGCATTGTCAATGAGGCTCATCATAGGATAGTGTGGCAGCTGGCCATGGCTTTGCCAGAAGAAACTGTCATGTTTTGATAACAGTGCAGGAACAAGGTAGCATATTGACGTGAGGGATGTAAACTTTACCATCCAGACCAAGCTGTTCAACAAGGTTGTGTCTACTTTAAAGGCTGGCAAAGTCTCGTAATCTGTGGGTTTTCATGTTCCTGCCTGTGTCAACTGGCTGAACAAGCATCTCATCTAGGCCCACTTATACCAAGACTCATATGGCTGTGGCTGCACGTGCATTGAAGTCAGTATACCTGCTTTGTGCAAGATTTCTTCGGGAAACAGCTACCAAGGCTGTCCTGAAAACCCTGCACCTGGTTTTGCCGAAGGGTGACAAATGGCTCTTGCCTACACAATGGTGAGCCATTCAGAGTAGAACCTTAGGATCTACCTACCTGGACCAGTGCCTTGTCTTGTCGGACTACCTGCAGGGTTAAATATTTGTTAGCTGCTATGTACACACAAACTTAAGTGTCTTCTTTGTGGCTTCAGGTTTGCTCCATCAAGAACAATTCAGACAACACAATTCTTGAGAGACCTGTGGAGTTGGCAATTGTCGACGATGGCTTTTGATATTGACCTATTTTGTGTGGCAATCCTTACTAGTTAACTAGAAATCTGCATTGAAATCTAAATGGGGCCCCGTTTTAATGCCGATTTCGGTTGATGTGGTCTGAATGGTGGCATAAAAGTAGGGTTAATCCAGAATCCAAAGTGGGCAGTAGCACTCTGCTTTTTTCTTCAAAGAGCCTGTGTCTGCATTGATCTTATCGGGCCAAACCATGCTGCCCATGACACTCAGTTTGTTTGACCATACTAAAGCTGCAAATATTTCACCATCAGGCAATCTGCCAAGACATGGCACTAATCCAGGTGGATAGCCAGGATCTGCCTCTGTTTGACTTACCATTGTACCTACAAGAGCTCTTTGGCATCTCTTTGAAAGACTCCGTCTAGGGCTTCCTTGCTGGTCTTGATAGCCATTTTTATCCAGGAGGTCATGCACATGGCAGTCATATAGATTTCAATGTATGTTCAGCTGCAGGCTTATGAAAGTCTTGATATATGAGAGCTTGGTGAGGTATTTGTTGGGGCAGTTACATAGTCAGGAAGATGGAGATCAATAGATTCCTGGACTTTCAAGTCTTTAAGGTTGACATTACCTTATTGTGCAGGTTTGTCTGAATGTTATAGTTTGTGTCCCTTGTAGCAGTGTGATACCTTATTTGTGCAGTTATATCTAAGAACTAGAAGAGCCTTTGACAGAAACATTTATGCTAGGATGAACCTTTTGACTGTGCAGAAGACTTAGTGTTCAACTGGTGTTTCTGTCAATGACAAGAGAGAAATCCTGCTTTGTATTTGCCATTTTTGATGCTGTAGTCATAGTCAGTCTATGTCATTTTAATGATGGATGCAGGCCTGGAGATGGTTTTGGAATTTCTGAAGGCAAGAATAGGGCAGCAGAATAGACCCCTCAATATGGCTCTCAAAGCCTTACTCAGGACATGTGTTTGGATTCCAAGTTCAGCCAGTGAATGGCAGACACTGCTAAAAGGAACATCTGTACTAGAAAGTGGAGCACAGTTTGTAGAGCGTTAGACTGGGGATCAAAGGGATGCTTATTCAGGACTCACTGCTGGCAGAGTCACTGTGTAAGTGTGTCCTTGATACACATCTTAAAAGAAAAAATTGTTGACTTCAACATAACGCATCAAATCAAGTAAACAAATAAACAGATTGGGCCGATTGCATGACAAAGTTTAAAGATAACCTTGAGTTTAAACTCCTGGTTAACAGCCTTTGATTGCATAAAGTCAGGTTTAACAAGTCTCAGGTTAACGTTAAGCTTAAACTCCAGGTTACTGGCCGTCGATTGCATGAAGCAAGTTTAACAAGTCTCAGGTTAGGCCTTTCAACCAATGGATTGCATAAAACCAGTTTTGGCTAACCTTGAGTATAAATTATCCAAAAACATCGAGAAATTTAAACCTGCCAGGGGGGTAGTTTAAGCGAAAGGATAAGCTGATTTTTATGAAACTCTTGATTATGGCAGCACATATTTGCTTCTATGTTACTGTATACGTCGTTCCCTTGAATTTGATATGCAGCTTGACCATATTCCGAAAAATTTGAATTCTGTGCCTCAACTCTACCCCCTATGTTCACCATGGGGATCAAACCAAGGGCTTCAAACTAAAATCCTATTAATATGTTTCATGTCTTTTATTCCTCAACCTGATAAACCATTGGATAGATTCGGTAAAAAATTGACAAATGACTTAGTTATTGAGAAATTTAAATGATTGGCATTTGAACCCAACTAAGGAGTCAGGGGATGGGGTAAACTTTGATACTGTCATGCTTATTTTCAAGTATTGGCAACCTTTATTATGCCAACCAGGTTTAAACTGGAGGCTAGCAAGCCCCGTGTTAGGTCTTAGACTAGACTAAAATATATTTTCGTCATGCACTCGGCCCCTTATGTATTTTCTTAACGCCAGACGAGCCGCTCAAATGCGCAACGTCGCCAGAGCTTAAGACCAGGTTAACTTAGGTATTAAACATGCAGCTAGATACATGTAGTTACCCTATGGAAGCATATGTTAGTTCTTCATAATTGACATTTCTCAAAAACAAAATATATTTAGAAAATCATCAGACTGTCAAACAATTTGGATCCAGATCAGATCAGACGTTATGTAAGGTCTGGTCTGGGTCCAGACAGTTTTCCAAGACATAGGCAGACAGAACGACAAAATTAAGGTCGTCTTTGCAATGCCACTTTTCCATTCATGTCAATGGTGAAGTTGTCCAAAGATATTTAAAAATACACGGATACAGTTTATTGTGACTAGAGAATATTATATACGAAACCCGAGTTGTGACATTTTATTTCAGTCTTAGTTTTTAGTTTTTTATTGCTTATGATCTGTTATAAACAAGATATTATCTTGTCCGTTCAATATAAGATCTTGAACATACAAGATAAATATATAATAAAAAGATAAAATGTCTGTCTGTCTGTTTGCATGTATGTACGTATGAATGCATGCTTACATATGGACATATGTATGGGCCCCAAGGGGTTTTGGGATCTGGGGAGAAGGGCTATTTATTTTCAGGGAGCTGGGGAGCACTGGTAATTATTTTTAGGGAGCTGGGGAGCAAGCTAATGGTTTTAGGGATTTAGGGAGCCCTGCAAAAAGTAAAAAATAAATTTATAAATCTTACCTTAAAGGAAAGGCCTCCATTTTGTTTGATTTAAAACATATTTGGCTTCTGGTGGGGGGGGGGGGGGGGGGGGGGGGGGCGGCTGTTGCCTCCCCAGACCCCACTTGTAAAATGCAAATAAAGTTAGTTTCATTTTCATACTAAGATGCGAAAACCTTGGTTTTTATATTGGAGAAAAATATGGTCAATAATTTTTATTGTTAATTTATTATTCTTAACGTTGTTGATCTTCAGGTTGATAATTACATGCTTTGGAATACTCAGAATACACCAGATCACGCCGTTTTTTTATAAAAACAATCCGGGGAGGATGCCCCCGGAGCCCCATAGTACGAATGTGAAACCACATTGTTACAGGGCTTCCTAAGCGCCTGGTATGTAATTCTCTATTTGGGGGATTTGGGAAGAAGCTGAATTAATTTTAGGGACTTAACTTGGGGAGCACAGGCGAAATACTTTCAGGGAGCTGAAGAATTTATTTCATGAATTTGGGGAGATCAATGCATTATTTTTAGGGAGCAAAGGAACATAGACCCTCCCTGGGGGAGTGGCTTATGTATGTATGTATGTATGTATGTATGTATGTATGTATGTATGTATGTATGTATGTATGTATGTATGTATGTACGTATGTGGAGCGCAGTGGCTCAGTGGTAGAGTGCTTGGCTCGAGACCGAAGGGCCACGGGTTCGAGCCTCACAGGCGTCACTGCGTTGTGTCCTTGGGCTAGACCCATAAATCCTTGCTTAGTACTGGTTCAACCCAGGAAGATCCGTCCGTCAGCAGTCCGCCATGCACCTGTCTGTCTGTAGGTATGAATGTAGTCATGCATTCGGCATGCGCGCAGGCATCCATGCGTCTGTCTGTCTGATTGCATGCGCTTGCAGGCGTGTGTATGGGTATGAGTGTATGTCTGTGTTGGGTACATGACTGCATACATGTGTGTATATTTAAACATCCCTGACTTTTCTTACATCTAATCTCTCACTTCTAAATTTTGTAGTGCATGCGGTCGCGCATGTGTTTGTATGCGAGCGCAGGCACCAATGGGTATATCTGTCTGTATGTTATGTACATACATGTATGTATGAGTATGTGTATGCATGTATGAATGTACGTATGATGCGTGCGTACGAGCGCGCAGGCGTCCATGCGCTTGTCTGTCCGTCTGTTTGTCTGTCTGTCTGTATGTATGTATGTATGTATGTATGTATGTATGTATGTATGTATGTATGTATGTATGTATATATGTTTGTATGTGTGTTTCTATACATGCATGCATGTGCGTGCGTGCGTCTATGTGTTTGTATATGCGTATGTCCGTTACTTTTTTTCTAACTTCTATAATCTAACATCTATGTTGGTTTTTTGGCGTACATGCGAACGCATGCACTCCAACACATGACGTTAGAAGTATGACATAAGAATAGTCATGGACGTATACATACACACATACTAAATGGACAGACACACGCACACAGGCACGCATATACATGTATGCACGCATGTACCCACACGCAGACACACATTTATACCCATACACACGCGCGCGGATGTACGCTTGTGCATGTATACATGCAGTGCAGATCCAGATCAGACGCCGTATACTGTGGCGTCTGATCAGGGACTCTACTGTTTGCTTTTGCAATAATATATTATTATTTGAATAAAAAAATCACCGTACACCCCTATAATTTGAAATGGACTCGTCCAGTTGATATAATACAGAACGTGTTAGGCTGGAATTATCATGACAAAAATCGGTGCATTAAAGAAAATAACCTTCTATTTTGTCCTACTCCTAGACTAACATTTCTGGACTAATTTAACCTCAAGGATAATTTACCCTCAGATAGTTAGACTGGGGATAGTTAAACTCAAGGTCACCTTTCGTTATGCAAACCAGATTTAAACTGGAGGCTAGCAAGCACCGTGTTAGGCCTTAGTAGGGACTAAAATAAACTTTCGTCATGCAATCGGCCCATTATGTCTTTGTGGATTGTCCTTGAGGTTTAATACTGTGGCATCTCATTTGGGTCTACAATGTGTGATCTGGGTCTGCAATGTGTGTAAAAGTACTTTACAAGGATTTTGTGCATACAAATGTTAGAAGAGATGCATGACCCAGTATTGAGTCAACCAATATGTCATGTCCGGTCAGAGCCACCTCTTTTATCATCTGAAAAGTTTTTTGTGCATGGTCACTTCTGCTACTCAGGTACAATGTGGCCCAGTACTACCAGCGTCACATTCGGGCAGAAGCAGCAGATTATTTGAGGAAAACCTATCTAGGTGTGTAAATAAAACAGGCAAAACTTTTTACTACCTCTTTGACAGGAAATCTGAATTGTCAATGGGGTTCTTGCCACCAGCATCCTTCTCAAACCCAGTAGACACCACAAATACTGACCTGTATGATTTGAGCATTATGGGTACAAATTTTGACATTCTTGTTTACCAAATGTGCATGCCCCATACATGTGCGTAATGCACACATCAAAATATCAGCTTACCACTCGTAAATTCTTCTACAAACTGCAGAATTTTAAGCGTTCTGTACTTTTTCGCTCACCTGAACCTTAGGCTCATGATGAGTACTTTAGTCTTGTGATTGTCTGTCATGTCTTGTGTGTTGTCAACAATTGCTTCAAAGTTCAAAGGACATCTCCTATACTGGTTGGATTTTGACCAAACTTGGCAGCATTGATCCTTATTCATTGTCCAAATGGTTCTTGTCCATTGCATATCTAGATCAAATGAGCTAATACTTGAAACCAAATTTAAACTAAACTAGAATGCGCAGTCCATGGGATGCCATCTTAAATCCCCGCGCTCTCAAAGAAATTATATGATATTTGACCTTTTTACCCCACCCCAAGGTCACCAGTTCGAACCTAGGGTGAAAACTTAACTTGTATCCTGTTCTACTCACCATCCCCTTCAATTTGATATGCCAGGTGACCATGTTTGGAAAAATTGTGGATAAGGAGTTTAATAAATTAGATAAGATTGATAAAAAGTCAAGATTTTTTTTTGTAATTTCCCTTACGGAAAAAAAAAGCACTGCCACGAACAATTTTCGCGAACAGCTAGCGAATAATCTGCAAATAATCTGCGATTAATCGGTAAACATAACCTTATATGGCTGACCAGTATTGGCGGAATGTTCGAGAGATGTTCACTTTTCACATGCAAATTAGGTCTGCCGCGAATACTTTGAGTTAACAGCCTGCGAATATTCAGCGAATATGTGGCGAACATGATTCAAGACAGCAAATTAAATATGCAGCGAATATCCCGCAAGCATTCTGGGAATATGCGACGAACATGCATTTAAATATGTAAATTATATATGCAGCGAATATGTGGCGAACAATAATTGTGACTATCCTGTGAACAAGTAGCAATCAATGATTTACAAAAGACAAAGTTTGTTAAACTCAATTAAATAGTCAAATATATCCATTTTGCACTGACCTCAGCAAGCAACACCATTGGAAAACAATCAAAAGGTATCAACTCAAACATCATAGGAACAGAAAAACACATGAGAAGAGATTACATACCATAAAAAGACTTCTCAACATGTTGTCATTTTTGCATCATGGCAATTATGACAGCTGTTTAATTGAAGACTTTTAAGAGGAGATAATTTTGAATCTATCTCCCCAGTAAAAAAAAATAAGATCTTTAGACTGCAGAGAGCTATATGAGTTGAAGTTCCTTAGATGAACACTCCGCGAATACATAACGAATATACAGCGAACAGTATCCAGAACTAAGTTCTTATTGCGAATAGCGGGCGAATAGTACCTTGTGCTTGAAAAAAGTTTAAGTTTTTGCTGCGAATATGCAGCGATTATATCAGTTAAAGCATCTTTGTATTTTCAATTAAAGTGATGCTTTTCGAATTATAAAAGTGTACTAATAATAAGGGGCTGTTGTAATAATCTGTCATTTAAACTTTATGAAAACTGCAGAACTTAAAAATTGACATTAAAATATACACAAACGTAACACGCTGTATGGTATCATCAATCCCATATCTTGGGACCATGTTCAACAAAAACACTAATCCATTCATAGAACGATTTGTCATCCTATTACTTTGAAACACAGTTCAAATGTGCATCCAAAGATGAACATGGATGGCCGTTTAAATCCATGCACATAATTAAACGACAATTGCATAGTCAGCGTACCGAAGTCGCAAGGTAATCGTGTGATTTATATAGGGAGGTTGTGAAGATAACACAATGACTGCACGATAACCTTGTGGTTGTCGTACGATATCCGTAAGGTCTCTGAAAGATTGTGTCCTAGTTTGTAGCAAAAAGAAATCGCAAGGTGATCGTAAGCAATGTAAACACATACATCGTAGCTTATAGTCACCTAAGATGCCGAAAAAATCGTAGGGAAAATTGTAGACAAATAAATCGTACAACGACCGTGGCAAATATAACTGAGGCATTATTGACAAATGATAGCTTTATGAAGGTCAAAAGTCATGGCCATTTTACATAGGTTTTACTGTATGTGGCTCATGAGCTTGGTGGTGGGATGCGGGGAAATGAGTGGTTTAATTTTGTTCTTCTTTCTTTTCAGCTCCTGGTGACTGTAATCATGACGTAATTGTTTCGTCACACATTCTGTAATTTAAGTTACATGGTTTCGTTTTGCCCTCTACAATTTTAAAAAATAAAAATAAAGGAATAGTTATTTTTAAGGTGTGAGCACACACACCTTTGCATATCAGTTAGACTCTGTTTATTTGACTGTCAAAAAACACCAAAACAAGTGAAAATGCCCTACACCTGGTACAGCATGGTTAAGAATGTATATAGCATTAAAATGTAACCATTTTTAATTATAGACAGTCAATTTTTAACATAAATTCTGTTGTTTTGGTACTGATATTTTGTTAAGATTTACGAAATTGGTAAAATGTATACCTGAATTTTAGTTTTTTACTGTGTTCTTGAAAAATAGAAACATTATTTCTAAAATTAAAAGATCAAAAATTACAGACTATGCAGCTTTAAGTTTTGAATCCCTTTGCAAATATTATGGAAAATGGAGCTTTTGCTCCAAATGAGCAAATGCTCCATTTTCCATAATATTTTCAAATACATGATATTTCAAAGTCGTCAAAAGGCGTTATTATGGAGTAAAGGGTTAAAATGGTTAAATTGAATATTTAGGTACTTATAGCATGTCCACAGTTTCATAACCAGGCATCTCAATACCATAAGAGCCTGTGCCCAACAAAAGGTGCAAGTTGACATGTGGGCCCATCGATGACTGATCAGCCTGCGCATTTGATAGTCGCTCTATGGGTAGCAAAGGGTCCAACGTTTCTTCAGACTGTGTGGATGCGCATACTGATTTAAATCTTCCCTGTACGCACATGCCAACTTGTAGTGTCTGTACTGTCCTTATGCTAGGTACCAGCTTATTTAATGGCAATGGCTGGCTAATGTGACAGTGGACATGAAATAATATCGATTTTATATCCAGGCTTTTGATGTACCACAAGGAGAGGGATGAATGACCATAGAGGATGCAACTGCTGGGGAGTTTGCCACTGAAGCTGATCCCATAGAGGATACTATTGTTGGGGAGTTTGCCACTGAAGCTGACCCATAGAGGATACCACTGTTGGGGAGTTTGCCACTGATCTTTGCATGCTGGGTAATTTTTGATGGTTTTGTTGTCGTCTCCTGACTTTGTAGCTCACCTGAGCCGAAGGCTCATGGGTGAGCTAATAGTATACCAATGACTCTGGCGTCCGTCCGTCAACAGTTTTAAACATCTCCTGAAACCACTTGGCCAGTTGAACTCAAATTTCATATGGGGACTCCTTAGGATGGGGGAATGGAAGTTTGCTCAAATGGTCCTGGTCACATGACCAAGATAGCGGCCATGCCCATATATGGTAAAAACCCTTTGAAATTCTTATCCAGAACCAGAAGGCCTTGGTATGTAGCAATTGGGATGTAGGACCTACCAAATTTGTTCTTATGATGATCCTAGTTACTTATAACGTCATGGTGAAATTTGCTTCCTAATGTATTTTAATGGAATTTTTTTGAAAAGCTGATTGAAACCAAAGTCATTATTCTAAACCTAATGAGACAATGGCTATAAATAAGTATCATAGGTCAACGTTGACCTTTGAGCAAATATCGCTCATTGGAGTCCCATCAGTGTATTAAAGCATAGTTTTCTCAGAAACCACCGGGCCAATTGAACTCATATTTTATATGAAGACTCCTTATGATAGGTTAGCCAAATTTTTTTGGTCACATGATTAAGATGGCCACCATGCCCATATATGGTAAAAACCCTTAAAATATCTTCGCTTGAACCAAACGGCCAATGGCCTTGGTATGTAGCATTGGAGGTGTTGGCCCTACCAGGTTTGCACAAATGATAAATCTAGGTTGACCTACTTTACGCCAAGGTCAAATTGGATTCCTGATGCATTTATACGAGAAAAATCTTGAATTGTTCATTTAAATATAACTGTTTAAGCCAAAGTCATAATACTTGCGATGAAATGCGATAAAAGTTTAAACTAATGAGACAATGGTTTTATATAAGTACCAAATGTCAAGCTGATTCAAGGCCACTCATTCGGACTGCCACATACCTATTTACACATCTTCAGATGTTTTAAATTGACAAAATGGTTCTGCTCTACCAAACAAAATGACTGCCATGCACAGCTATAAGTCTTTAAATGACATCTCCTGAACTGCTAGCCCAAATTCAAATTAATACCTCTAACAAGATTGCCCCAAAATGTACTGCTGGTATGAAAATTCAAATAATTTCACACAAATGTTCCTCACAAGACCCGCTACCAAAATTGTCAAACCTGATCTGCTCTGCAGAACAAAATGGCCACCAGAGCTATATATAACTTTACATAACAGCTGGCCCCAGAGGTTATAAAACTTTTCATGCTCAACTCTGCTGAGCATGAAATTTATCCTGCTCATAAATGCTAAAATGCCAACAAATGTTGGCATTTTAACATCTATTAGCAAGATAAATACAACATCTGAGAGGCTTAAGGCAAAGGAACTTCATCATTTGTCAGTAGTTTAGTGTTTATGAGCAGTTGAGTTTTTGTGCTCAGTTGAGTTGAGCATGAAAAAAGTTTTATAATCTTGGGGCCAGAGCTACGAGGGTCATCCAATAAATAGAGAGAATTTCCTTATAATACAAGAGTTCATACCAGTAAAACATTGCAAATGTAATCATTACATGGCATAACTTGTTGGGCATGCAGCATATCATATTCAAAACTTTGTTTGAAAGGGAGGTTGTTTGTTGCTTAGCAACAAAAAAGTGATACTAAAGCTAACCTGGCCAGATTTTCCTTATACGATAACTTCATGCTAAACAAACACAGCCTCTGACATGTAATTATTATCATTTATCTGAACATAGTTTGTCCTTTTAATTGTTCTCAATGTTACATATAAAATATATGGTCATAACCATGTACAAGTTAGTCATGGTTGCCTAGCAACCAGGCATTTATAGAATAATGGACTGGTTGC
The DNA here is from genome assembly GCA_964019695.1 of Loripinus fragilis. NCBI lineage: Eukaryota > Metazoa > Mollusca > Bivalvia > Lucinida > Lucinidae > Loripinus > Loripinus fragilis. Next base: position 44,290,538 of record OZ026516.1, on the reverse strand, counting down.
TAAGTCTATATTTTACTGTTGCTAGGCAACAAAGGACACATTTAATACATGTTTTTGAAGATACTGTTTTAAAATATAGAATATATTCAATAATTTTAGGGTGATTTAAAACTTTTATACCAACCAACAAAAAATTAAGGGCTAATTCATGACCCATACCCCTATTTCTGATTCAACGATTTTTCATTTTTGTCGCTTTTTTATGCTAAATGCCCTTGCCAATTGGACATTTTTCAAAAGAAGTCAATGAAATTTACAGAAAAATTACCTTATGCTGTAGTTTATCAATAGATTACTTTTGGAACTGATCTGCACATGCCAGTAACCATGGCAACCATTTTTAAGGCATCCGGCCAGGTCAGTTTTAAGTACCTGTTTACGTTGCTAAGCAACAAGGGACATCACATTATGTCAAACTTTTGGATATGTTGTTGCAGGCGCAACAAGTTATGCCACATTATGGTTATATTTGTGATGTTTAAAGAGACTAAGTCTTCAACTATGAACATTTTACGAAATTTTTTATTTTCTTTTTAAATCATTTGTAAAAGTAGAATTAAGTTATGTTTTCACAATAAATCTGTTCACTATAGCTGAAAACAGCACGGAAAAGTGAATTATCTTATAAAACAGGTGTGTTTTTCTCTTGTTGGTAATTATTTGCATCCCTCCAATAATTATAGACAGGTAATTTTAACATAAATGCTGTTGTTTTGATACTGATAATTTGTTAAGATTTACGAAATGGGTAAAATGTATACCTGAATTTTAGTTGTTTTACTTTGTTCTTGAAAAATAGAAACATTAATTCTAAAATTAAAAGATCAAAAGTTACAGACTATGCAGCTTTAAATGGTACAAACTCTTACATTATAAGGAAATTCTCCCTATTTATTGGATGACTTTACATAACATATGATCCATTGGTCCCGATAAACTAAATTAATTACACGCAAAAATGATTCTCATTGATCAAATCTAAGATATTTCATGTTGCTTATATGGCCATTGATTCTCCTGAACAAAAAGTGCCTCCAGGCCCCCAGGTTAAAAAACTTTTTTTCATGCTCAACTCAAATGTCCATAAAAACTAAAATGCTGAAAAATTAAGATTGCTCTTGCTTTAAAACTTTCAGATGCTGCTTTTATCCTGCTGATAAATGTTAAAATGCCAGCAGTTGCCTAGTTGAGCATGAAAAATGTTTTATAACCTCCGGGCCAGGGCTAAACTTCAAGTAAGCAATCCAGGGGCATGATACGCCTCTTGTTTAATAGCTATAGCTAAAAAATTGGGAGAAAAAATCTACATGAAGTTATTGCTAACAGGAGAAAAAATCTTATTGTATTGAGTTTAGTCACAACTTTTCTTTGGCTTGACCAAAACAAGCTAACAGCAAGGTTCTGGTGAGACTGCATAGATGTGCCTTCATCTGAACCTTTGTTGTTCACATATACAATAATGGCTGTTTTACTGAGCCACCTCTCAAATTCTCATCAAATATCCACTCTGTCCTTTGCTTTGTAAAACGTTGGTAGTAATTTTATATCAGCAATGGTTTTTCCTCTTAACATGTCATATACATTAATGTGTATGTATGTATGCACCGATGCTTGATTTTTACGCCAAAATGGCTGCAGCAGATCGACATTATGTCACTTTGGATAACCATAAATTTGCGATAGCGAGTCATACAGAAATAAAACGGGGCAGATCGGCTATCATGTATACACAGAACTGAAGTTATAAGTGGCCACCTTACATGCTGATCAAGCTGTAATGTGTTTGGTCAAACATATTCACATGAAATAAAACACATACAATGATTTTAGTATGTGCGGCTGATCATTTTCAAAACTATCGGAAAATGAGCTTTTTAAAACAATATCATATAAAAACCAGTTGTAAGCAAAAATTTGAGTATTTGGTGTTTTTTTCAAGTCGGCTAGACGGGTTTGTGATCTCCTGTACTTTTGATAAAAACTGAAATCAAAACGCTTATTTTCTTCAAAAAGTTGATTTTTACATTTTTGAACCCAAAAATCGTGAAGTGATAAAACTCTTCCAAAGCACACTTTAACTTAAGTCCATTAAAATGCACAAATTTGGACAAAAATCATTCCAATATCATTATAGCGCTTAGTCAGAAAAATGAAATTGAAAAGTGGCCACTTAGAACTTCGGTTCAGTGTACATATGCGATTAGCATGAGAAGGGTTAATATGGAAAAAAAATCATGTAAATAATACTATTACACTTGCACACCTACCAATACATTTAGTTATTTTAATAGTATAGGAATATCGGTGCTTTTGCTCTATTTATTATATGTTCTTGAATTGAAAAAATAAAAAGTAATCCCTTCTTTTCAGATGATATAAGCTTTCATCAGCCGAAGAGAGGTAGCATGTTGGAAACAGCATGAATGGAAGAAATGCTTTCGGAGAAGATGTCGTACAAAATTACAGGTGAGCTAGAATAACACAGTCACTACTTCATAATTTACGAAAATTCTTCTTTTTTAACAATATAAATATGTACATGTAATAGGGATGCACGGAGTTTCCTTTGCAAAACTTAACCTTTTGTATTCTTATGGATTTTCGCATACATATTGATACAATAAGGGATTGCCCATTTTGTATTTTAAGGGGTCACTGGTATTAGTTTCTAAATTATGATGTATTTCTATCCATGAAGGTTGTTTTAATCTTAGGGCTGGCTCAGGAAAAAGTGTGATTCGGGGGTGGAATGCAACTTCTTTTTTAAGGGTACTATATGCACCTAGAAATTTAAATTAATTGATATGGCATCACCAAAGAGCAAAAACAACACTGAACTCCACCCCAATTCATTTATTTTAAAGTTGTCTTCCACCCCCTCCCCTCACTTTTTCCTGGAATAGCCCTTAGCAAACAGTGCAGACCCTAATGAAATGCAGCATTATGCTGCATTTCATCTGGGTCTTCACTGTTTGCCAAAGTACTCATTTAGGGGTTTCCACCATACAAAGGGTTAATTAATACACATGTTCTTGGCAAAAAAATGAAGGAAGCAGGGTTACATTTTACTGTACATTTTGCCTTTTAATAGTCAATACATTCCCCACAACAAAATTATAATTATAGCAGCATCAGTTGAAATTTCAGAATGATGTAATTTACCCATTCTTGATTGGTGGACTCTATGTTTCTCCCATCCCATTTAATTGTCACCTAAGGGGTACTCTATTGTATTCTTTTTTTTAATTCATGTTACAGTAGCAAATAGTGGAGACCCTGATCAGACATCATATTTTGTGGAGTCTGATCTCTGTCTGCACTGTTTGCCTTACTATGTACCTTTTTAGGGTTTCAAGACAGAAATGGCTAATAACCCACTGCTAATACATAGAGTTAGATCTGTAACTGCATATCTGAACATCATCCATGTATTTATAATCCTACAATACTTCCATCTCAAAGGCTGTTCTATTTGGTTCACACTTCTTAGGCTTAAGCCATATAAGCCTAGCTTCCTTTTTGTGGGACGTACGCAAACAGTGCAGACCCAGATCAGACGCCACATTCTGGGTCTCCACTGTTTGCTTACAGAATGCTCTTTTAAAATTTGAATAAAAATGAAAAATACCACCCAACAACCCTGGAAATGGACCAGTCCAGTTGATAATAGTAGGAGATTCCATTCGTCTTAAATGGGTTAACATAGCATTATTTTCGATATAACACGGTTCAAAGCTGGATCCCCAAAAATGTGTAGATGGCCACTTTTATAAATACCTATATGAACAGGGACACAGCAAAACCACTCTTGTTGGGAGCTCAGTGGTCGAGTGCTTGACTCGAGATGTTGGCATTTTAAAATTTATGAACATGATAAATACAACGTCTGAGAGCAAGAAAAGACTTTTTTTTTAGCATTTAAGTTTTTATGAGCAGTTGAAATTCCATGTTCAGTTGAGTTGAGCATGAAAAAGTTTTATAAGGGCTGGATATACACACTGAAACACTAATTGTACTGACTGCCTGAGGGCTCCTTTTCCTGTGTTACACCTCATATAATCTATACATTTTTGTTTTGAGTGTAACATTGTTTGACCCTTTCCATTCTGATGGATTATCCCATATATATTGATACATTATTAGCAAGGATTTGTCCATTTTGTATTTTGAGGGGCCACGTACATGTCAAAATTTCTCTAATAAAATATATTTTTGTCCCTGAAGATTGTTTTTATTTTAGCAAACAGTGGAGACCCTGATGAAATGCTGCCTTATGCAGCATTTCATCTGGGTCTCCACTGTTTGCCAGAGTACCTGTTTAAGAAAGGGTTAACATTGTTTATGCTTTGAACCCAAACTTCAATGGTATAAAGTGCTTGTGTTTCAAGCTTATAGATAAGGGTGTTTAATAAAAATTTGATTTTCCTATTTCTCGACCAAAACATATGTTGTGGGTACTCAAAAGAAATGTCTCAATGAGATGGTTTTTTTGAGCCAGCAAACAAAATGTTAAAAATGATGGATAAGATGATATTGACAATTTTCCGCTGAACATTTTTGTTTATCTAGACCTATGCAAACATGTTTCATACAGTGATATTGTTTTATTTTCAGATCATATCAAGAATTCCTTAACGACATTACCAAAAATTAACAAGCCACCAAAAATTTACAAGCCACCTGCTTTAAAGCAACTCCTTCCATTGGAAGAAAGGTCTGCAGGCAAGCATGATTGTGGACACATTTTCGCAAATGAAATCCCAAATTCAGGAAGCAGTGGCCTCTTTAGATTTTTTAGAAGACTTGAACGAAAGTGGAGTCTATGTACGGTAAATGTTCTAACATCTTCCTGTTCTCAATTAAAATGTTGGTTTTCAAGTTTGGGAATCGCAAAATTCATATCAGAATAGCAAACAGGGAAGACCCTGATCAGACTGCTTCTTCAGAAGCAGTCTGATCTGGGTAGGTGCTGTTTGCCTAGGCATTTTTTAGCAGGCAACTAATGTTTGTAACTTTAGAGCATCTACCGTAGGTATGTCAGTGCAAATAAACAGTACAAACGAAGAAGAAACTTCTTGAATCATATCAAAGACACCTAGGACAGGACATATTGATATTCAGGAAGTTCATGACAGTCTTACCCAATCTGATGTGAAGTATGCGCTAGGGAAGAAGACCCACACCAAATTCAGTTTTATTCACTATTCAGGACTTTAGTCAAGAGTGCGTAACGAAAAACTAATTTTCTTATTTCTCAACCAAAACATAGGTTGTTGGTACTCAAAAGAACCGTCTCAATGAGACGGTTCTTTTTAGCACCCAAAACATATGTTAAAGTTGGTAGGTAAGAAAATATTTACAATTTTTCACTGAATTTTTTGTTTATCTAAACCTGTGCTATTATATGACTTAGACTATCCAGCATAAGATGCATGTTGACGTGTGCTTACAGCTAAGATTCAATCAGTCGGCATATAGACAGAATCTTATCAGAGTCCTGAAGAAACATCGGACCCTTGGCTACCCATAGAGCACCCATCAAAGACTCTGATCAGACTGCCCAGATGCCCAGGCTGATTTGAATCTTCGCTGTAAGCGCATGCCAACTTGTACCGTATGCTGGAATCGGGCTTAATTATAGTGATTGTGATTTTTTTTATTGAAATATCCAGTATAGATGATTTGGGATCTCTCGGTATTTAACTGTATACAAATCTTAACTATATCAATGAGAGTCACACCCTAATACTTTTCAACAAGGTATACTGCAGGGTTTGCACAGGCTTGAAAAGTACTTGGATTTGGAGGGCTTACTTGAAAAATCCTTGAAAATTAAATCTGCCTTGAAAAGTACTGGAAAACTCAGAGGCCTTGAAAAATCCTTGATTCTACTATTTGCTTAGGACTCAACACTGTTGGTAGGATCTAAATCAGTTTAAAATTATTATACCTTTATTTGGTGCAGCATACAGCATATGCTGCACCAAAGAAAAGCACAACAAATTTATACTAATTTTCTAGTACTTTTTTTCTACATTATCTCAGTCTAGCATTTCAGAAGTAGAATTTTAACACTTAAATCAGGATTTTTCATAAACTTTTAGTCCTTGAAAACTGTAGGATAGTCTTTATAAGTCTTTGAAAAGTCCTTGACTTTTAATCAAACTTGCCTGTATGAGACTTCACTAGTGTGGAAACAAAGTTACATTCTCTAGTGATGGAGAAAGACAGCCTTCAGGAAGTCTGTTCTTTCAAAGCATTAAGCATGCCTGTGAGTATCTTTTAGAATATTTACTTATATCGAAAAAAAAAGGCTATTTTTCCATGCAATCTTTACATTTTTGTGATCCATCTTATTATATGTACTATGTTATATCCATGAACTTTTTCCAAAAATTCTTTTAGGAACAATATCAAGATGGCACAGAAGGTATAGATTCAGTTCAGGACGTACATTTTGTCATTCCTTATCTTAGTCCACACTGTTTGCAAAGATTTTTAGCAGACCTGAGAAGTTACTGCTAGCAACTTTTAGGAAAGAGGTGATGTAATCAAGTTACAGGTACATGTCCATCTGGTACTAAGTCCACTTTGTTCCTTACGTGAGTAAGGAACGAAGTAGAATTAGTACCCTTGGCTTGCGAAGATGATACATGTTATGATGAAGCTCGTGTGGGTTCATAGGGAGCAGTGGCTCAGTGGTAGAGTGCTTGTCTTGAGATCAAGGGGTTACGGGTCCTAGCCTCAGCGGCATTGTGTACTGGAGCATGACACATTAATCTTTGCTTAGTACTGGTTCAACCCAGGAAGACCCGTGCAGACATAAATATCAAATATCGCGCACCACCAAATACTCTCGAGAAAGTACTAGAGACATTATACCAAGAAGAAAATACCTGTGCAATATTGCGGCTTAAGGGCCATGATTACAGAATTAGTGTGGGTTCATAAGTGTCTGTGCTACATTGTATACGAGCTTCTGCTAATGGGAATTAGCATGTGCTAACATCGAAGGTGCTGATCAGCCTGCTCCCCTCAGTGTCTTAGTTATTCACTGTTTGGATCAGATAATCATGAATTAAATGATTTCATTACTTGGGCTGTTGTACTATACCTATACAATGGCGTAGCCAGAATGCTGAAAAAGTTACGCACATCAAAGGGAGAATACTGTACCGAACAGTGATTCACTTCAATTGCATCCCTTTTCAAAATGGGAACTATTCTTAAAGCTGCATAGTCTGTAACTTTTGATCTTTTAATTTTAGAACTAATGTTTCTATTTATCAAGAACACAGTGAAAAAACTAAAATTCAGGTACACATTTTACCAAATTTGTAAATATTAACAAATTACCAGTATCAAAACAACAGCATTTATGTTAAAATTTACTGTCTATAATTATTGGAGGGACGCAAATAATTACCAACACACCTGTTTTTATAAGATAATTCACTTTTCCGTGCAGTTTTCAGCTATAGTGAACAAATTTATTGTGAAAACATAACTTAATTCTACTTTTACAAATGATTTAAAAAGAAAATAAAAATTTTCGAAAAATGTTCATAGTTGCAGACTTAGTCTCTTTAAAGGAAAGAATTTTCTCCCAGAGGGAGCGAATTCTTTCCTTTAAGAGCAGTTCCTTATGGTATGGAAAATCACTTTTACCACATTAGGTGATCTCCCTTGATTGTTACTATTTTTATTATACATGTGCATAACCTGTATAATGGGTGCTACGCCAATGTTATATGTTTGGTCCTGAAAATGTGATTATGTTGTTTGCTTATAACGTCTGCATATTCAAGTTCACTTCCAACTAAATTTTATCATGGCAGCAAACAATATGAACCCTGACCAGGGTCCATATTGTATGCAAGAAAATATGCAGACATGGGAGCAGATAATAAAGTTGTGACTGGCAGGAAAAGAGATAAATGCTTTAGAGAATGAGCAGATTGGTATTTGTCACACCAGGGATTCTCTATACAAATGTATAGAAAGTCCCTGGTCACACTAGTCACAAACCTCAGTCAAAGCTGAGGCTCATATGACCATAAAAGGGTAGTGTATTTTGAAAGATGGTGCTTACTTAAAATTAGATACGCGTTATGAATATTATAACCTAAATATGCTAATAATATGTGCAATTAGCAAAGGTGCAGATTAGCCTTGATAATGTGGTTACTTAAGGAGCTGTATGGCAAAATCCATGCCTCTGAAGTGCTTCACTATATATAGCTTTGAAAATCCAAAGCAGGGGACAAAAATATTTCAATATTGCATTGCACTTGTTCTGTAGGACAAGGGACTTACAATTTTCACTTGTCCTGCAAACACAAACACTCATTCTTTAAAAGAACATAAGGGAGTAATATGACTTATTTAGTTCCTTATATCACTGCTTAAATGATATTTACCCAGTCAGTTTCATAACTGCACCTCATACACTGTCAAAAAGATTTCACATTCAATACTCATGATCCAGTGACCAAGCTATCTATCTGTCTGTGTAATATCCATTTTAGCAGTGAAATAAGAAACTTGAGTAACTGATGACAGAATTATTTTATGATATATTATCATGCTAAGTGCAGTTTGTTGAGGCTAAATCCTTTTCTCCAAAATCCATTTATTTTCAGCTTTTTCCATGTCTCCGCCGCCTTGTAGTAATTTTCGTATAGGAGGAAACATGCAGACAAAACCGTTTGACCTGTTTAAAAATCCATTATGCCAGTCAACATTCAGTTAACATGCAGAAAATTCAATATTCACAGTGATACAATTTGTCACTTTACAAACATATTGTGCACCGAAAAAAATCAAAGTTTACTTTGATACAGTCTACCATGCTACAGCACATTACACTACACAGCTTTTATACAGCATTTGCAATCAGAATCTTTGGTTTCTACTTTTGGAATTGAAAAGGTATTTAGCTCAATGAATATGCTTCCTGCCTTTCAGAAAATGCTAGTTTCACCCACAGAATTTACCCCTCGTCCTATAGGACAGGCACATTGGGAAGAATCACTCGTCCTTTTTAAAATTCATTCGTTATTATGAGCCGATGGGTGAAATTTTTGTCCCCTGCAAAGACAAATTCTTCAACATCTGAGAGACTTAAAGCAAGAAACATATTCATTTGTTGGTATTTTAGTTTTTATGAGCAGTTGAAATTTCGGTCTCAGTTGAGTTGAGCATGAAATTTTTTTTATAACCTTGGCGCTAGACTGCACCTTTGTTGTTTGCTGTATTTTCATGCATTTACATTTGCCGGGTCCTGAGGAAGCTGTTTGAACATGAGGCCGATAGGCTGAGTGTTCAAACATCGTCTGAGGGACCTGACAAGTGTTAATGCAATGAAACAAACATGTGTGATTGTTATTCTTGCATATTTCACATGATTTCAACCTAATGCAGACTGAAAACGTTGCTTAAAAATTAAAATATCCCTTTTCTTACACAGGATTTCTCTAAACAAAATGGTGTCAGCGTCAAACTTTCCTACGTCATAACATCACTGCAATGTCATAGAACAAAAACATCGGCAAAATGATCAGTCAAGGCCGCAACGCTTTCCGGTGTAACATTAAGCAAACAAATCAGGGCCTAGATAGGCTTTGTCAAGTAAAAGCTATGTTCAAACAGCACGAGAATCTCATGATTTGAACAAGTTTATAGCCCCTGAAGTGCTTCTGAGGTTGAGCAGGTTGTTTTGTGGCATTTAGTAGGAAACATAGACTGGCTACAGTCTGAAAAATTGTTATGGTCTGAAGGACAAAACCAATCAATATTTTGCAAACATAATAAAATTTCTAGTTTAATCAACAAATTCTAGCCTCTTCTAGTCAGATATTTCTTAAAACAGTCATCAGAATTTGACTAGCTACAAGTATATGAAATGATACATTGAAAGAAAAAATGTTTTGAGGACTGGGGCCAGTCTATAGGAAACATTACCAGGCTCATTAAATACAGTGCATTTTGAGAGATGGTGCTTCAAAAATAGATCTATACATCAGGGATGAGAAAGTTCAGGATTGATCAGGATTTTCTAGTCAGATATTCCTTGAAACAGTCATCAGAATTTGACTAGCTACAAGTATATAAAATGATACATTAAGAGAAAAAATGTTTTGAGGACTGGTGCCAGTCTATAGGAAACATTACCAGGCTCATTAAATACAGTGCATTTTGAGAGATGGTGCTTCAAAAATAGATCTATACATCAGGGATGAGAAAGTTCAGGATTGATCAGGATTTCCTGATCAAACACTGGCATATGATTTCAATAATGTCAGTTGTTTTTGCTGAAATTTATGTTTGAATGAAGTTGAAACTCAATTTTAGATATAAAATAAGCATAAACTGACTGGTTTCTATTGATATTTTGTTATTTTAAGCATTTAATCGCTTTTTCTCCATTTTGGAGTCAACCGAAAAATTTTCCTGACTGTTCTCATCCCTGATACATATTGTATGCTGTCTTCTAAATTAAATATGTGCTTTTACATTGAATTTTGTTTTGAGTTATTTTTAACTTGTGCAATTTTGCATGCTTTTTTGGTCGTCTGCTGATTTATTTTTCAAAATCATAGTTTGTAAAAATGCTTTCAGAACATGCCAGGTTGGATCCAGATCGTTTGTCTGGCCTGATCTGTGTCTGAACTGTTAGCAAAGGTTGTCAGCACTATTAGTTAAAGAGAATAGAACCTAAGAGATTCTCTGTGCAAACAACAGTATATGAAATGATTTCATACGATGCAACCCCAATAAACCCCACTTTAAATACTGTACTGTAATGGTCCTGTTTGTATGTAAACAGTGCAAACCCAGATTAGACTGCTTCTGGAGGAGTATTCTGAACAGGATCATCAGTTTGCTATTCCATCCTCATCATAGGTCCATGGTATGGTAAATGTTCTAAAATTTTGAAAACTTTTCTGGGTTTTCAAGGCTGAAATTCACAAAATGTCTCTTCAGAAGCAGTCTGATCTGGGTCTGCAGTGATTGTCTAAACCTTTTTTTGTAGCCAACTAATGATCAAAATTTATAGAACATTAACATTATGCTTCTTTGGTAATACCACTTATTAATATGTTTCACGTTGATTAAAAAGCAACATTTTTGGCTGTCTGTGTTTAATACTGTTGCAAAAAGTGGAGTTTATATAGAGGATCTTACATGAGTGCTCATGTTTTATTGAATTTATTAAACGAGTTGAGGAAAAGAGATAAGATGCGAGGCTTGCCAAGCATTTTATCTCTTTTTTTGCAACAAGTTTAATAAATTCAATAATACAAGAGCACGAATGTTAGATTCGATTTATCATATGACATTAAGATTACTTTAAAATCTCATTTCTGCCGTGAAAACGTTATTATTTTATCATTATATATGCAACGTTGTTATGGACGTCATAACATTTCCCGAAAATCGATAAACCACTGGTGGTTTACAGATTTTATTGCATGGCGTTATTTCACTCCCAGACGGGACGTCATATGATAAAAGACCATTTATTATTTCTATTAAGTCCTCCCCAAATTGTTGGCACTTTGCTAACCACTATCCATAACCTCCTAGATGTACAGACTTCTAGATAGGAGTGTGTTTGATTTGATTGAATTTTTTATTTGAAAAATTGACTTTCCTATCTCCCAAAAAAAACATTAGTTGTGGATACTCAAAATAAACTTCTCAAAGAGACGGTTCTTTTAAGTACCCAAAACAAATGTTAAAACTAATGGATAAGAAATTATTTACAATTTATTTTATGCTGGAATTTTTGGGCTTCTATTTTACGCTAGAATTTTTGGGCTATGTGGTAAAATCACAGCTTGAATCTAAATACAATTCAGTCCCTTTATAATGCTATGTTTGGGATCCATTGGAATGGACCATGTTATAAGCAAACCATGTTTATATAAAAGGAGAATTTTACAAAGGAATTATAGGAAAATGACCATAAATACAATTCCTTTATAAAATCCATAGTTAAAAAAAATAGGAGTTACAACATGATGGTATTATAGTCAAATCAATGTTATCATGAGCTGTTATAAAGAGAGGGAACTCTGCTATTTTCTAAATATTACTCTGGATTATTTTCAAAATATTAGGGGGATCCGATCAGTTTGCTAGTGAGATATTGCAGATATTGTTTGTTTTGTTGATGCTTCATGCCCAAGTCAACAGTCTTCCGTCTTGTCGGGATGTTTTCCTGTATTCCTTGGTTGAACCAATACTAAGGAGAGGATAATGTGTATTGCTTTATGTCTTGTTCAATGTGTATATTTTGGCAGATAATGGTCCATCTTACATTTTCAAAAACCTTTCACTCGCTCTGCTTACATGTTTCCATAAAACCTGGCCCAGTCACATACTTTCGTGGAGATTGATCATGAAATAATTTCTACGGTCCTTCTCCTCCCTTCTGCTGATTCATTCAAGAAGGGTAAATGCAAGTTACAAGTGAAAGTATGTCCACGAAATACTGGTTAATCGCTTGTTCAAGCTTGCCCAGGAAAAAGTGTGGTGATGTGAACTGATCGTCCCCCATGACCATAGCTGTTGACTGGGACGTAAAGCAACAAAACAAACAAAATGTTTCCATAAAACGAATTTGGGACGCTAAAACCGCTGATCCCAAAATCTCAAATCAAGACAGTTATCCCCAAAACAACAGTTTACAGTAGAACACTGCTTATACAAACATGTGTTGCATGTGTCACTGGGATGATGTCTGCATTCAATTACAGTAAATGTTCTTAAATTTCAAACACTAGCTAGTTACCTGCCAAAAAGGCCAAGAAAAATAGCACAGATCCAGTCTGATCAGGGTCTACACGGTTTGCTATATTGACAAGCATTTTGTAAATTTTAGCCTTGCTAACCAATTTTTTGTTTGAGAACAAAAGGAGAAAAGTGTTCGAAATTTTAGAAAATTTACTTGAGCCTTCAGATAGGGAGAAGTTAAGTGGCTTTCAGGGAGAATCTTTGGTATAAACTTTGAATTCACCTACAGCAAAACCTGTGTAAAACAGCCACTCTCAAAAAGACCGAATATTGTTTTTTTAAGACCAATTATTGCTTAATGCAGGTCAAAAGTATTGCAGAATGCTCCAAGAGGAGCATTCTGCAATACTTTCGGCCTTCATTAAGCTACCATTTGTCATTAGGATCTTTGTTTTGTCTATTTTTGAGTGGGTGTTTTACACAGGTTTTACTGTATATAATCTATACATTAAAATTTCTCCCTCTTTTGAAAATAGGGAGAGATCAGCTTGAGCCCTAGTGGGTATCGATGCCTTTCTTTTATTACCTATAATAGCTTGTGGCTTAATTTTAAATGTACCTGTATATCTTGCCACATTCTCAGTAAACTCCATGCCAGGCATTTGACTTGTGTTTTGATTTTAAATGTACGTGTATATCTTGCCACATTCCCAGTAAACTCCATGCCAGGCATTTGAGCCGTGATATGTGATTTCCAACAATGTGGCGTTTTGACAAGTGTAGACTCAGACCACCCTTCGCAGCCTCCTTTCAAGCTAAAAAACTCCAAATAATGTTTGGTCAGCGACTAGCAAATGCTCTGATCAGGCTGCATGTATGTATGTGCAAGCTTATCTGAGCATTTGCTGGTCACACATTCCACATTGTTGGAAGACTATATAAATTAACGCTTCGGCTTCTTATTGCGACTAAATGTCTCCTGCTGCTCCTTTTAAAATGTCTCTGTGGCAAACAGTGTGGACCCAGATGTGACTGCTCATCTAGGATCAGGGTCCACACTACTTGCCTGTATGCTGAAATTAGTCTGTGGTGTTAGCAACTAGATGCAGCAGACAACTTTGGCAGACAACACAGTCACTATTATGTGCATTGTTTCGTAGTGGGCAAAGGGTCAATATAATCATATTCCATGTGCAAGGCTGGGTTGTTCTTGTTCAAAAAGATCTGACATTTGCACATCACAGCCTCTTTGTAACAGTTGTCTGGATCCAAAGCATAAACTTTGGTACATGTTGATGCAGTTACAAAAACATATAGAAAAATGACGATTAACCCTTATCCCGCCACTATCTTTTTATCCTGCAAATGTTGTCTGCTTTTTACGTCTGCTGCATATATCTATATACACTTCAGAATTGACTTTAACACGGAAGCACACAATATGGACCCCAATCAGATTGCTCCCTTACCAAACAATATCAACCCAGATCAATAGAGGCTACCTATAAGCAGACAAGTTTCTGAAAAGAAGAGGAGCAGAAGACAAAAGTAATGCTGGCATTCTAAAGGTTAATGGCCACTTTTTATCCCCCCACGAAGTCGGTGGGATATAGTTTTGGTGTCGTCCATCCGTCCATTCTGTCCGTCCGTCTGCACTTTTTGTCTGTCCGGAACCATATCTCAGTACCTATTGGTCAGATTTAATTTATTCTTGGTACAAATGATTAGTACTATGAACTCTCGATATCCTATAAGTTTGGTCAAAATTGACCCCTTAACACTTGAGTTATTGCCCTTGTTTAAGTATAGGCAATTATAAGGCAAAACCTATATTAGCTTTTTTGTGTGATGATCTTCACATTTCATCAAAGCTATTTTATTTAACAACTTCTCGCTATAGACCATGATTGCCAAAAGCCTGTAGATAAGAATGGCAGTGTTAAAGTTTAACCCCACCCCCTTTGACCCCACCTAAGGGGTCAAAGGTCAAACATTTAAATTTCGCAATAACTAAGGCAATTATTAATATTTTTTGCTGAAATTTTGCATGCAGGCAGAGCAGCAATAGATATGAAACATATCAAACGGGATTTTAGTTTGAAGGCCTGATTCCGAGCCCCTTGGGTGGACTTAGGGGGTGGGGCCGAGCCCAAATTTCAACTTTTTCAGAATATGGTCATGTTGCATATCAAATTTAAAGCTGAAGACGCTGGCAGCAACATGGAAGCAAATAGTTTGCCCACAGACACACCCTCGACCCAGGGGGTGGGGTCAAAAGGTCAAACTATATATTTTCCTGAAAGTAGTCATGTTGCATATCAAATTAAAGCTGACGACGCTGGCAGCAACATGGTAGCAAAAATTTTGCCCACAGACACACCCTTGACCCAGGGGATGGGGTCAAAAGGTCAAACTATATCTTTTACTGAAAGTAGTCATGTTGCATATCAAATTAAAGGGAATTGAGCAAAGAGCACCATGAAAGCAAGTATGCTGTCATTACACACACCAACGGCCCCTGGGGTGGGGTCAAAAGGTCATCTTTTGTTCTTTTCTAAAAGTGGTCATGCTGCATATCAAAGTAAAGTGAAAGAAGTGTAGACCTACATGCAAGGTAACACTTTGAATTTACACACAATCTTGACCTCTGAGGTTGGGTTTAAAGGTCAGATATTGAAATTGTGCAGATGTAAGTATATTTTTTATTGAACTAAGCACTAAAACATACTTGACAGGCGTTTGTTATGATCTGAATGATACTGTAGGTGAACTAAGGGTTAGATAAATGGGATTTATGTTTTGTGATTTACATGTTTCTCTCAAATAACCCTTCGTCGAGGGATATAAATTTGTCGAATTTGCCTTGTTTATACAAAGAATTGAAAGTTTATCTCTAAAAGACTTGATGCCTGGTTACATTGCCTCACTCTGAATTCCTGGTAGAGATTACTGCCCATCTCTCCAACGCCTCATTAATCTATACTAGCATGGGTGAGTTTTCAGGATTATTCCTGAATTCAGGATCTTGAGGCTAACTGTTCATAAAAAGTCGGCCGCAAAATCCTGAATGAGGCAGGATACAAGGTTTTTTCGGATTTATTTTCAATTTATCAAAAGACAATTGACCAATAAAAATTTAAAATTATGAACATTTTGTAGGCATACTGCAAGTTTAAGTTTGAATTTCTAAAGTTCAGGATTTTTGAAATTTTGATCCTTCACCCATGATAGTGTTATAAAATTGAAAACTGGATTAAAATGAAACGCATTACAAAGATGTTGTGATATATATTGAGTAATGCATACTGTGACATTTAACCATTTAAATCTATGGCGACATCAAATATTGCTTCATATGTAAATTTAAATTTTATAATGTAAATTTTTTTTCATTTCTCTAAAGCACATGTCTTGGCTTCATTTCATTCCTCCATATACATACCATGACATAGCTGCAGATAAGGATGGGTATGTCCGGTATGGTGACAATGTAGTGTTTATTTTCCTAATATCTCAATATAAATTTTGTATTCATTAAAACCCCATTGCTGAGGCAATTCTAAGGAATATCCACAATGGGCTTTTTTATTTAGAACAAAAAATATACTTCAATAACCATCTTTATCTTTAGCCTAGATTGGTTCCCCTTGTTCATAAAGCTCTACTTCCGTTACGCATGTAACGATTGGTACCGTCTATTTAATTTCAAGTAGAGAATCCTACTCATGAGACTGCGCATGCTCCAGAAAGATTTTTTCAGCACAAACTGCAGTAATTTTTCAGTTGCTATAATTTGATAATTTAGTAAAAGAGAAAAACATATAAACGCCCAGAACAAAATAAACTTAATAAAACAGCTTGTTTAAAAAATGCAGTTTATGTCACAGGTATTTTCCAATACCACGTCATAAGTCCATGTCACTTATGACGTCAGTGTGTATGCGATACGTAGGCGCAACGGCTACTAGTCTTTACCTGTCTTAATATGCTGACAAGCTATTAAAGGGAAACCAGTCTATCTGTAGCCATGTAGAACTAGACAAAATGGTCATCAGATGCAGAGCAACAGACATAGCTACCATTACGCACATGTGTAATGAAAACTGGATTATTAGTCCCCTACCGGTCAAAGACCAGTTTGGGGGACTATAGGTTTGCTTGATTCCGTCAGTAACGCTTTTGTGTCCAGGCCATATCCCCTATATTGTTTGAGGTAGGAATCTCAAATTTGGTGTGTGGATGCATCTTGGAATGGTAAAGTGTCGCCTACCATTTTGGGGTCACTGTGACGACCTAGTTTATAGAATAACCCCGTCCGGAGCATATCGCCTACATTGAGGTAGGAATCCAAAATTTGGTGTGCATGCATCTTGGGATGGTGGTGTCACATACCATTTTTGGATCACTGACCTAGTTGACCTTGACCTCATTTCTAGAATAGTAATGTCCTTAGCATATCTCCTACATAATTTGAGGTAGGAATCCCAAATTTGGTGTGTGGATGCATTTGGGGTCACTGTGACTTTGACTTTGTTTCTAGAATAATCGTGTCCGGAGCATATCTTCAATGTTATTTAAGGTAGGAATCATAAATTTGGTGTGTTGATGCATCTTACCAGGGATGGTGGAGTGTCACATAACATATTCAGATCACTGTGACCTCTGACCTCATCTCTAGAATAATTGTGTCAGGAGCATATCTCCCAATATTAATTGAGGTAGGAATCCCAAATTCGGCGAGTTGCATATTATGTGATGATGTTCCACCATATGAGATCACGTACATGTACAGACCTCCAGATAAGAGAGCATATTTAAAAATCTTTTTTTTTTTATTTCTCAATCAAAACATGTGGGTACTCAAAAGAACCACTCCAAATCATAAAGTTATGGATAAGAAAATAATAGCAGTTTATTCTAAAAAAA
Source organism: Loripinus fragilis (assembly GCA_964019695.1). Classification (NCBI taxonomy): domain Eukaryota; kingdom Metazoa; phylum Mollusca; class Bivalvia; order Lucinida; family Lucinidae; genus Loripinus; species Loripinus fragilis. The sequence continues at coordinate 44,272,871 of OZ026516.1, read as the reverse complement.
TTTTGCTCATATAGACCAACTATGAAGTCAATGCTATATGTATGTTACATTTAACTCTTTGCATGCTGGGTAAGTTTCCAGCCTTTTGTTGCCACCAGTGTCAAACTATTTGTCAAAATCATCAGGATCTAAGCTGTTTGTTATCATATATTGTGTAAAGGAAACGCTTTAACATGTGAGTTCAAGTATTTTCCCTTGTTCAATGGTTTTTGCTAAAATAAGTATGATACTAGACCAAACATCCAATTAAGCAAAAATTTTGATCACAATTATTTTCTTACCCATCCATTTAAACATGTGTTTTGTGTGCTTAAATGAGACGGTTCTTTTGAGTACCCACAGCATATGTTTTGGTTGAAAAATAACAATAACTAGAATTGTCAGAGAATCTGACTATAGCCCCACTGCAGCGCTCTTCATGCAGTAAAAATGCCAAGTTCTAAAGATATTAAGCAAGAAAATCTAAAGACATTGAGCAGGAACAAAATTCTGACATCAATTAAGGGCCAGGACTCAAATATTAAAGCAAAAAATAACAGGAAACAATTCCCACCTAGATCTTGTCAACATGAATGCATAAATAAAATTTGTTGAATTCTGTCAATGTGTTCTCAAGATAATGAGCTAAAATGTAATTCAGGCATAAATCAAGGGCCGTAACTCTGGTAGAAATGTGCGAAAAATGATGTGTAACAATCCCAAGGTAGATCTTGTCAATATCAATGCATATATAAAATTTGATAAAATTCTGTCAATTTGTTCTCAAGATATTGAGCTGAAACGAAATCCCGTACAAATCCGCGAAAAATGATGTGTAACAATCCCAAGCTAGATCTTGTCAATATGAATGCATATATAAAATTTGGTGAAATTCTATCAATTGGTCCTCAAAATATTGAGCGGAAACAAAATTTTGGCGTAAATCAAAGGCCATAACTCTGGTACAAATTTGGGAAAAATAACGTGTAACAATCCCAAGCTAGATCATGTCAATTTCAATGCACATACAAAATTTGGATAAATTCAATAAAAGAGTTTTCAAGATATTGAGCGGAAACAAAATTATGACGGACGGACGAACCAACGGACAGACGGAATGACAGATGGAATGACAGACAACCCAAATCCTATATAGCCCCCCTTTTTCAGTTACACAATCTTATCTGGGGGGCTACTAGATTGAGAAGGGTATAGAAGAAGGAACAACATAATAAACGGTAAAAAATGTATTTCTTATATCTGGGTTTGAAAGACTCACCAGAGCCTTCACTGCTTGCATACATAAAATATGGATGTAGATGAAGATTCGGACCTAAACTTAGACCTCGGACCTAGACTTAGACCTCTAGCCTTTTCTGGATTTGTCGGTACAGTAAAACCTGTGTAAAACGGCCACTCTCAAAAAGACCAAAAATTGGTTTTCAAGACCAATTATCGCATAATGCAGGTCAAAAGTATTGCAGAATGCTCGCCTTTGGAGCATTCTGCAACACTTTTGCCCTATTTTAAGCTACCATTTGTCATTTAGATCTTTGTCTATTATTGAGTGGCCGCTAAAGACCAGTTTTACTATATCGGCGTTTATTAGAGGCATTTGCGCTTATGTGATAAGTACCAAAATCTAGCCCATATATGTAAAAATTTCAAGATCATTTTACTCTTTGCCCCCTTGTGAAATTTTTCATGCTTTTTATGTTGTCTGCTGATTTTTTCAAATATTTCGAAAAATAATTTCAGAAATACCATCTGATAGTCAAACAGATTGGATCCAGATCAAGCCCGACAATGTTAGGCCTGATCTGGATCCAAACTGTTTGCAACTTATCAGCAGACGACACTAGGAGGTAAAGAGTTGACCACTTTAATTATCAAAGGCCTGCTTATGATTTGCTATCAATCTCGGACACAGTTGCCTAGTCTTAATAGTAATTCATTAGAACAAGGCAAAAGTTACCATAATTAAATTCATTAAATATCATTCCTCAATTGGACAGATTCATTGAAAACAGGTCTGTTGTATTCAAATTCTGTAGGTTTTCTCTATTTCGGAAGGATCTGTTTTCCAGATAATTTATATATGGTAAAATATGTTAGAAAGCTTTACTTTACCTTAAATTGTCATTTGTCTTAGAGTGAAATAAAGTCATGCATTAAAATCTATAAACCACTGGTGGTTTACAGATTTTCTGGAAACATTATGAAATGATGGCAAAATCCTAATGTTTTCACGCCAAAAAAATGATTTAAAAATAATTTTAATATCACCTGATAAATAGAATCTAACATTCGTGCTTCTGTATTATTGAATTTATTAAACTTGTTGCGAAAGTGACAAAATGCTCAGCAAGCCTCGCATTTATCTCTTTTTCTCAACTCGTTTAATAAATCCAATAAAACATGAGCACTCATGTAAAATCCTCTATTTAAATTTTGGGGGCTGACTTTCTGATATATTCTAATTCAGGATTTGGGGACTGACTTTCCACAGAAAGTCAGCTCCAAATTCCTGAATTCGCGCACGATTCTGAAAACTTTCGCCCATGCATGAGAATCACCATTCTCACTCCATGGCCACTTGTGCCTGTGCCCTAACATAGAATGGCCCTTCAGAACAATATGTCTTCAACTGAACATAATACGGATCTCCAAAAATGTCCTGGACAGTTGGCGAATCTGCCAAAATTTGTATTATCGCGTATTTTCCTTCCTTCCCTTCTTTGTTTTTTTCTGTGGACCTATCCAAGAGATATTCCCGAAAACCTGGATGATCGTTCATTATTGTCTGACCCCAGGGTTGGAACGCCAATGCCTGAAACACAAGCAGGATGGCAACTCTAAGCTCTGGAAATGGTTGATCAGCAACAGACATCAGGTGCTGAAAGGTGTTGGTCCCGAAATGGGCATACCAATATTCTGTAAGCTTGAGAAGTTCTGCTGTCTGATCTGGAACCCATAAAAGAAAAAGAAAAAAAAGTGCAAGGCTCAGACCAAAACACACTTAGCAAAAAAAAAATTATACTTTTCTTCTACAGCCAATAACACTCTTTTTTTGTTGTCTACAGACTTTTGAAGACCTATTAAAATCTCCAATCATGACTGCAGCAGTTGATAAAAAAAACTAGAAATTGTGTTTATGAAACACTGTGCCCCCAACCATTTGGATGGTTCTCTTTTTTTAGACAACGATCATCTAAGTTTGAAATTCCTAGCTATACTACTCACCATCCTGTAATAGCTGACAAAATTTGAAGATCCTTAGGTATAATAAATTTTGAGATATCCGGATTACAAAGTTTCAATGGCCAAATTTGCAAAGGGCAATAACTCGTAAAAATAAAACAACTTTATTTTAAATTTTCACCAGGTAATCTACTCAACATCCTCTTTCAGCTGACCAAATTTGAAGCTCCTAGCTATAGTAATTTTCGTAATATATGTAGCTTGATTACAAGTTTTAAATGTCTGAATTCGCAAAGGGCAATAAAATAACTTTTTTTAAAAGTTTCACCAGTTAATCCACTTACTATCCTCTATCAGCTGTTCTAACTATAATGATTTTTGAGATATCTTGATTGCAAAATTTCATTCCCATCCTGTGCAATTTCAAAATCCTTACTTGATTTTTTTGGGAATGGTCACACGGACAAACAGATGGTTGCACACACACAGACAAGCCCAAAGCAATATGCCCCTTCAACTTTTTCAAAGTTGGGGGCATAAAAATGGGGTCAAGAAAAATCTTACCTGTAACCTTAATCAGAACTAAACAAATATTAGTAAAGGTTTAATTTGAATGGGAGGTAACTCAGTGTTTTTGTGTCTCCAAACATAGGGATTGGCGTTGTCGTCTGCGTCACTCTTTTGGCTTCCGATCAATAACTTTTGAAGAGATGAATTAATTTCATTCAAAGTTTACAGAAGTTTGAATTTGGAGATCATCTGCAAAATTATGACGGTATAGTTATGGCCTAATATGAATGTTTACAGGATAAGGAAATCGTATGTTACAGAGCTCCAGATAAGAGTGTGTATTGGAAAACTATTTTCTTTATTTCTCATCCAAAACATATGTTGTGGGTACTCAAAAGAACCATCTCAATTTAAAAAAAAAATCCTTATCTGGACCTATGATGTTATTATATGTTTCCTATGTTTATCATATGATTTCTGGTTTGATAAAAGTAGTCGTGAGTGCATTTGAAATATATCTAGCAGATGTGATAAGCAGACAACATATCGGGGACAAAAATTATTGACAGGATAAGGGTGAATATACCTTTAACTTTATAAGGCTAGCCATGGCTTGTAATGAAACGATCTTTGTTTCAGTTTGTGAGTCCCTGACACACCTTCCAATGCACTGTACACCTTGGTTCATCCGGGTACCTGTAATATGAAGCTAACCTTTAGGGTGTATAATAAGGCCCCTGATCAAAAGTTAAATTTCTTATTTTTCATCCCAAAATTAAGTTGTGGGTACACAATGAGATGGCCCAAAACATATGTTAAAACTGATGGGTAAGAAAATGTTCACAATTTTTCGCTCAGATGTTTAATTGTAAAAAAATTCTTATCCACCATTTTAAACATAATGCGGCATTTCAACTGGGTCTTCACTGTTTGCCAAGTTACATATTTAGGAGTCAGGAGTGTTAAACATGCATGCACGGCTATCTTAACCCATATAAGCCTAGCGTCCTTTTTGTGGGACATAGGCAAACAGTGCCAACCCAGATCAGATGCCACAGAATGTGGTGTCTGATCAGGGTCTCCACCGTCTGTTTACTTACAGACTGTTCTCTTAAAATCTAAAAAAAAGCACCTAACAACCCTTAAAACAGAAATGGACTGGTCTAATTGATGAAACTGGGAATTTCCATTTGACTTAAATGGGTTAATAAGGCCAGAGGCCTAAATATTTGCTCGAGCCTTCTCGATTTTGCGAGCAGAAATGGTTCTGGCTAGACTGTGCATGAAGTGCACTTGAATTACAGTAGGCATATAAAGTGGACAACATTTTCAGGACAAAAAAATGGCAGGCTAAGACTTAAAATGTCTGCATATTTTAGTGGGGCTTAAAAGGTAAAGTATTGAAATACAAGACGACCAAGATGGTCCCTACTTATGCATTCTAGTTAAACGGTTTCTCTGTTGAAGTAATAAGTGCAAATACACTTTGCAATGTATCCAAACATGCATGTGTGCAGTTAAGTGAAATATATGTATTCATTAATATTTAACTCTTTGCAATTTGCATGCTGGGTAATTTTTGCATGCTTTTTTGTCGTCTGCTGGATTTTTCGAAATTAACTTTTTCAAAAAATTATTTCAGGAACACCACCAGATTGTCAAATGGTTTGGATCTGTTGGTCATGATCTGGGTCCAAACTGTTTGCAATGGTTATCAGCAGACAACAAAATGTCGCCGCTAGCAAGGAAAGAGTTAAGAATGAGTGACAGAGTTCTGAATGGGTTTATACAATACCTAATTTTTCCAGTGCCATCTTTCCTTCAATAGAACTTCCTATAAATCCTAGAGTTTGAATGGATAAACTCTGTAATGATTCACTTTCTGGATTGGTCAAATTGTTGAACACCGTATTCACAAATGTTGTATTAGAACCGCACACTTCTTTAGGGTGAATTCTGGCCACACAACCAAAGAACTTGATTAGTCCTGAATAGAAGTAATAATGATTCTAATGCACTTGATTTTGTAACATGACATCAGTCCGAAATCACGTTTTACCACTCCCCTCCCACGTCACCGTAAAACTGCATTTCTAACTGTTTGTCTGATAAAAATGAAAATTTTGAATAGTTTAAACCTGTGTTAAATGGCCACTCAAAAATAGGCAAAACAAAGATCTTAATGACAAATGGTAGCTTAATAAGGGTCGAAAGTATTTCAGAATGCTCCCCCTCGGAGCATTCTGCTATACGTTTGACCTGCATTAAGCGATAATTGGTCTTGAAAACCAATTTTTGGACTTTTTGAGAGTGGCCATTTTACACAGGTTTTACTGTACAGTTATCCCCTAATTAATGCATAAAAAGTACTGCCACATGCCATAATCGCCCTTGTTTTAACCAGAGCAAATCCATATATTGACAAGGAAATTAATGTACTCATATACAACAGGCTTTACACTTTACCAAGGGCATCCCTGGCCGTCACAAAACATGACTTCAGCAACATCACTAATTATCCTTGGTCAGAGGTGGTACTTAATTGTATGGATTCCTGATCTTTGCCGCCTTTCTTACGTTCCAATAATTCTTTTAAATTTGTAAACTAAATTGCCATAATATACAGGTTATGGTATATGCCTTGTTGCAGAAGAGTCTGTAGAAAAGTAAGTGAGTATGATGTCATGTGTATCACAAGATCAAGATCATCCTATTCTCCACACGGCCATACCCTTTAGGTTGTAGCCTACACTAGGTATCTGGGTGTGGACATTGCGAATGACTTGATCTGGAAACCCCATATCACCATAATTTTTAAAAAAGCAAGTGAATATGATCAGACAATAACATCAGCTTGTTTATTATCAGAAAGAGCTACGTAACATGAAATCCCTCTCATAACAAAACAAAAAAGAATCTGCAACCGGAGAAGCGCATTTAGTACCAATTGAAATACCTATAATTTATCGAAATAATCTTGAGACAAATCTTATAAATATATTGTCCAAAAGATAATGGAGAGCACCACACATTTCCATTTTTATAATGAATAGTGAATAATGAGCCAAAAAATAATGAATAGTGAATAATGCAGGCCTAAAAATTAATGAATAATCCTATTTTTTTTAATGAATTGAATAAGAAATAATGAATAGTGAAGAATCAGATTTCTTTGCCATCTTTCTTACTTTTAATGAATAATTGGTCTTATTTTAATGAATAACCCAAAATTTTAATGAGATGAATAATGGACTAAATTTTTTATGAATAGTGAATACCAGACCCCCATACAGACCCTCATGTCACAGAGAGGAGCTAGATATCAAAATCTAGGACTCCTTTAAAAGTGCTTTAATATTTACATGTATTTCCTGTTGACTTATGCAAATTTCTTGCCAACCATTTTTTAGAAAGAATTCATGACAATTGACTGACTACCACAGACACTGGGATACATGCCAAGCTTGGGCTAAAGGTCAAAATCCAGGACATCTTTAGATTTATTTTCAGATTTTTCTTGAGTCACACCACATGGCATTGACAAGCTACAGCTGTAAAATGCCAATTTATTTACCTAAGATATACTTCTAGTCAACGTGGACTGGAAGATAAATACAACCAGTATATGGGATTTTTACGAGTCAAAGGCCTGTGGTCACTCTAAGCATCAATTGATGGTAGAGGCATGGCACACGTTTCTGGTTTTTCTTGCATTTAAAACTGATTAACTTAGTTGGTGAGCCTGAAGTCATCTTATCAAAAATAAAATGATCAGCAGATTGATGTGCCGAAGTCTCATATTTCTGCCAAATGTGTGAGCAGAGATTAAAAGTAAAATATATAGGGAAGCGAACTGTTGTCAGGCATGGCAGCCATCTGTAAACAATTCCGAGCGCTAAGAAGCAGGGTACCAGATGACCGCAAATAGTTCCGGCAGATTCCTACTCATTTGGAACCATGTGGCAGTGGTGTTTTCTGAGGGAAGGATGACCGCTAGGGGACGCCACTGTTGGGGAGTTTGTATTGGTACCGGATTCCAAACAAACTCCCCACAGCGGTGTACTTCCGGTTCAGAGACCTTCAGAATACAACTTCCTGTAGAAATTGTGTATTCTGAAGGTCTCTGAACCGGAAGTACACCACTGTGGGGAGTTTGACCGGATTCCGGTTATTGGTCCCGGCTTTTATTCCTTCCGACATTTTTGTTTACTTCCGTCCAAACCTGGAGAGAAAAATTATGGATTTTCTCGAAGAAAATAAGCCTTATTTTTACTTATTGGGCATCCTTGTTACAATTGTAACACTGATAATTTCTACCAAATACACTTTAAGCAATATAAAACGCATATGGGATGCTGGAAGACCGAGATCAGCTGTGGCAGACGAAAAAGAAACGATTCCAGGGATCATTCCCAGTGAGCAGCTCGAGAAAGATGTTTCAGCAGGTATATCCCCCTTACTCATAACTCCGTTCAGTCTCATAACTCCGTTCACCTCCTTTTATTCACGTGCTTGTCATCCTTGATAAGAAATTCTGAAAGTTTACATTCTTCTTTAGTTGTCAAGACAGAAATATGTGAAAAAACAGGTTTTTGAATGAAACTTGCCTTTTAATTGATCTAAATGTCAATATTTCACCCATTCAAATGCTACATTGTATTTTTGACCACACAAGCTCTAAATGTTTACAAAAAAAGTTATCCAGTTGTTGGCGTCTGGTCCTTTCAACAAAGTCACATGACCATAAGTGAATTGTGCAGATCTACAGTTGAGGCCCAATGTGTCATGTGACTGTAGCAGACTTTAGAATACCTCAAACCTCAAGTGAATGGAGTTATGGGATATTGATGACCTCAGTTGCACTTCCCGATTACCTATATTGAACAGGCTAGTATGTAAACAAATCAAAATTGTGAAGCTGAACATTTCTGATTTTTGTTACTCATACTTTGATCTTTCAGCTGTTCTTGTTTAGTAAAGCACATATGTGTGATTCACAGCTGCTAGCCAATTAAACTTTAAGGTGAACGGAGTTATGAGATTCCTTGATACTGGGATAATCAGTTTTCGCCAACATAAGCAGATATGGCTCTGAGGATAGCAAAAAAAATACAACCTGACCAGAAAATGATTTTATCATACAATTTCAACCTTACCTTAGACCATCAAAATATGTTTTTTAATTTTCGAAATTAATCTTCGTCTATTAACGTAACAAGTGTTTGGCATGAGGGCCTTTTGTTCAAGCTGAAGGAATTGGGAATAAGAGGAAGAGTTTGGGAGTGGATAAAGAATTTCTTAAAAGACAGAAAAGCAGTGATCAACATGGCAGGAAAAAGAGCCCAAGAGTTTTGTATTAAGATTGGACTTCCTCAAGGGTCGGTTTTATCACCATTGTTATTTTTACTGTTCATAGTTGATTGCTTCAAGAATGTGAGTGGAAAGAAAGTAAAATTTGCGGACGATGGGACTATATGGAAGAGTGGAGAAGATTGGAGATATTTGCTGGATGAATTAAAGGAGGACTTCAAGAGGCATGTATGTGAATATGCAGGAAGATGGCGGGTAAAGATAAGTATAATGAAGACAGGGTTCTGTGTGTTTTCTTTGGATAACCACATCCTGAAAGAGGCCAGTAAATATAATTTTACCATAGATGGCAAAATAATCAAACATAATCCAACTCCAAAATTACTTGGAGTAACCCTAGATGAAAAGTTAGAGTTTGAGTTGCATACAGATTAGTGGAACAGAAAGCATTGAAAACAGTTGCATTATTAAGAAAAGTGAAAGAAACTGAAGCGATAAATACAAAATGTATGCTGCAGCTGTACAAGGCCTTAGTCACCCCACAGTTAGAGTATGCAGCTGCAGTATGGCAGATAGGTAATTGTGCAGCATTGGAAAAAATCCAGAGGAAAGGACTGGTTGTATGTTTAGGTGTTCCAGGAACAGCTGGCTTGGAAGCATTAGAGGTGGAAGCTGGGATAAAGCCATTAGAGATAAGAAGAGAAGAACTGGCTGTTAGACAAGCCGTCCGGATAATGATGAAGGGGGATGAAGAAAACATAAAAGTTAGCTGGGATAATTTCCAGGACAAAGAGGAAACTGAGCAGAGGTTATCTCCATTTGGGAAAATGAACATGCAGGTGGCGGATATGATTTCAAACACTGATGTTTCATTAAACAACTTAGAGAAGGAGTGTAACTACTTAGACTCTCTACAACCAAGTAAATAGAAACCTGAATATTGGAATATCCTTGGTTCTTCAAAGTCAAGGACAGGAGATCAAGAGGAATTGTCCAGAGGGATAATTGGTGGCATTCTTGACAGTTGTGATGATGGAACAGCAGTTGTTTTCACAGATGGCTCCTGTCTTGGAAATCCTGGACCCTGTGGTGCTGGAGCTTGTGTCTTTCCTCCAGGAGTAAGTGAACCCATTTTGCTAAAGCAGCCAGTGAGCAGCAGAGGATCTATTCTCCTTGGAGAGGTAGTTGCAATTAAAATGGCCCTTCAATACCTCTATAGGTACAAAACACAGAAACCATCAGGCTTAAGAAAGGTCCATATTTTTTCAGACAGCCAGAGTGCAGTTGGACAGTTGACGCTTGGTTGGGAAGCGAAATCTCATAGGACTACAACTCAAGAGGTAAAGTCAGAAATAAATAGGTTACAGGATTTAAGAGTAGAGGTAGAGCTGTCTTGGTCGCCTGGATACTATGATTTGATTTCTAAATTCCAAGTTGGACTTAAATCTCTCTTGCGCCAAGGACTTTCGGAACCTGATTTCTATGGTGACTTGGTGTATAAGTTGAAGAAGATTGTTGGCTCTAATAATTTTTCAGCGCAGTTCATTAAAATAATTTCCCATTATAAAAAGATTGGCTATAACATTAATGTATTGCAACAGACTGCATGCTTGGTAGTCAACCCAATCACGGTTGGCAACTTTGCTTTCCTCTTTAATTGCACGCTGGTGGGTCGGACTTCAGACTCTATGATGGTTCCGACTTAAAGACTTATCTATTGATGAGATGGTAGGGGCCTGATGCTTTGGCTGTTTGTCGGGCCCACCGGGGTTTACCTGTTGGATTTCTTTTGCTCCGGTATTCAGTTTAATTTACTGTTGAGTCCTTATCCTTGCTTTATCTCCTTGTTATATCTTGATTTATATGTTTTAGGAGATGATGCATTGATAAGTTAGGGGTCTTTCATGCAAACCAAATATTTATGTGTCTTGATCCACATCTGAATTAAGGGTGAGGTTTGCGCCGTTAAACCGGTTTAAGCCCTCCAGTAAAATATTTTACTGACCGTTCCAAGGCGGTACTTCTTTTGTGGATCTTTTATGTTTTTGTTCTGTCTTGTGTTTGCTATGTTTTGTGCGCGTCTGTTTATATGTGCTTTGTGGTCACCTGCTGGGAAAGGGCTGACCTCTTGGCTCTCGTTTGTGGTGTCTTCTGTGAGTTTGTCACTTTCCCATTGGTATCCTGGGTCAGGTGTGGTACTTGATTGTATCGATTCCTGATCTTTGCAACCTTATTACTATGCAAACATCAAAGGAAATGAGCTGACTGATCAACAGGCAAAGAAAGCTGCTCAGGAAGCCAAAGATGCTGAAGATCTCCAAGCTGTGTCCTCATTTGGTGATGTGAAGATGGCAGCAAAAGAATCCGGTAACATAAAGTGGCAGAGTAAATGGGAGACTTCAGACAGAGGTAGAAACCTATATACATTTAGACCTAATGTGGGACATACATTAAAACATTCATTTGCATCAACAGTAGGGGAGAGTATTATATCTCAATTAAGGACAGGATATGTAGGTCTTAATGAATACCTACATAAGAGTAATTTCAAAGACTCTGATTTATGTAAGTGTGGAGCAAAGGAAACTGTCAGTCACTACCTGCTTGAGTGCAATGAGTTTGATACAGCCAGAGAATTAATGAGAAAAAAGCTCTTCGAAACATGCAGCATCATACATTTGGACATGAACCTATTGTTAGATGCAAAACAGGACGACATTTACAAAGACTGGAGAAGCGTCATACTAACAGAACTGGAGAACTTTGTGGCAGAAACCAGGCGTTTTGCCACACAAAATTAAAATAAAAAGTCATAACACGCATCACCGCATACCGCGAGTCAATACAAGTGTAGTAATACCAGTGATAAGAAGATACCTGCGAGATTATGTGGCCTGATGGCCTAAATACAGAAATACAGAAATACCGAAAACTTTGAAATGTTTGTGCACCCTTTTTTCCTCCATCTTGAAAATAGTAATCTAAGTTTGACAATTCTTGTTATCCTGAAAAAAGAGGCCTCATTAAGGGTTGGACAGATAAAAAAATTAATAGATGTTATGAGACAAATCATTTTTTTTTTCATTCAATGAACATAAATTATTGTGAATCTTCTATGATTTAATTTATAGTAATCAAAAATATTTCAGTCATGTTTTCTTTCTATATTCAATTCAAATTCAGATCGATTTGAACCCCAAGGTTCATTGGGGTGCTAACACAGAGACAGTAAATGATAAAGTAGTCATAAAACCTTTCTTTAATGTACTTTAGGGATACACCAAGCTAATGCAGGTGAAAGATTGATATAATTTATCAAAAAATTATTTTAGATATATGGTCCGTACAACAGCTGACCACTGCTTATTAGCCAGACCATTTTTTCTGAGTCTTTAACATTTATAAGAACCCCCTTATGATAAAATCAATAATTTCCCCACTTGGGACCCCGATACATCGCTTAGTTTTCTTACCTCCATCGTGAGGATGTCAACAGAAATGAAGATGGAGGAAGCGATGTATTCACTGGATAAAACATATCAGGATCATGATTTAAAGATTAGGGTTAAAAAGAATTTGTGAAAATGGCGAAAAAACATTGATGCAGATAAGTGACCATTATTTTACCACTCAGATATGCATTTTCTTACTGTTTAACAACTAAACAGACAGCTTTTCTTTTGCCCTTGGAAATCCCCTTTTCAGAATGAGCCTGTGATGTCAAACAAGTGAAAAAACGGTGGGAATGTTCAATTGGCGAAATTACATTTTTGGCGAAATTAGCTTACTTCACTATATAATAATTGTTCAGACTGAAAATTTGATATGAAAGTCTATCATACCTATCGATAGATGCTTATTTTAATGTTTGAATTAGCTAATTTCAGAGCCCAACAATCATCATAGAGGTATGGAATCGAGTCAACTCGGCTACACAGTTTTTGAGACAATTCAGATAACTCTGAGACAATTTCGGCGTATGATTGTCTTGTTCCAAGAGGTATAGCCCTTTCCAATATTAAAAAACTTTAAAACGATGTATATCCAGATCAGCTGGTTGGTGATCAAAATCCACAAATGTTTTCTGTTCTGTTCGTTAACATTTGCAAATGAATGCAATCTTGCATAACAGACATACGTGTAATGCAATTACATGTATGTGGTGAGAACAGCAAATGTTCTAAAATTTAGAACACTAGTTGCCTGCCAAAAAGGCCTAGACAAACAGGGTAGACCCAGATCAGATGCTTGCAGAAGTTAGGTGATCAGGGTGTTCCATGTTTGCTATTCTGACAAGTATTTTGTGACTTTTAGCCCAAAAGACCAACATTTTATTTGTGAACAGGAAGAGAACACTCAGAACAGTGTTCAAAATTTTAGAACATTCATCAGATGGGCCTCAACGTGAGAAAACCTGTCTTCGGTGTGTGCGAGTAACAAAGGTGCAGACCAGCCTGCTCATCCGCAGTCTGATCAGCGCCTTAGTTCTTCGCTTATCGGAAAGTATCATATCTAGACTTGCTACGAGTGAAATTTGAATTTTCTAGCTAGTCCCTGTAGCTGAGGAGGCTGGTTTTGTGTCTCACTTTGTTTGAACCCAGAAGACAGGTTTTGTCTCATCGAGGCCCATATCGAATCTCTAGCCCACATGAATTATTTTGTAGGTGGTGATCATATCAGCTGTGAAGAAGATGCTATTGACCCTGTACAGTACTGTGAGCATATCCAGAGTGAGGTGAAGAAGGCTAAACATCGTGTGGCAGAGCGAGAAGTCAAACAGAACATGTCTTCGGATGAAATGCAGGCCGAAAGAGAACTACAAAGACGTCAGCTAGAAGAAATATTTAAACTAATGCAGAAAAATGATGACAAGTTTGGGTCGTCAAGTATCGATGATGTGAGACAGCAGATGAAACTTTACGCCTGAGGTTAAACATAGTTTTGCCCTTTTCACCACTTGATCCAATGCAGCAAAAATGTGAGACGTGGGAATATCCACTGAGCACAGACATAGATAAGGGATTTTTGCAAATAATTAGGCCAAATAAAAAATACCTGTGTTAGCGATAATGCGGCCATTCCTAATTTTACTGGTGAAACCTAGAACTTTTTCAGGTTTTCTGGGAAAAAATATATAATTTTATGCATTTTGAAAGGCGAAATGCTTTTCAAAATGCATAAATCATATTTTTTTCCAGAAAAAAGAAAGAAAAAAAAGTAGCATCATGCCTACCCTACCAAATATTTTCAGACCCATTACCCAAAACACACTTATATTTTTTATTTGGCCTTAATATGGCTTAAAATTTCTTATTATACCCAGCCCTGGATTGAGCAACAGTGGTATAATGGCCATTATGCTATACCCTGTAACAAAATCTGCTAATAAAATTTAAAATCTTAAGAGCAAGTGAAGTGTGAGGTCCTCACTCTTCACTTCTGATTCCTTGCAGTGCAGACCCTGATGGATTGCCACAGTTTGAGGCATTTAATCTGGTTCTTTACTATTAGTATAAATTGCCAAGATACTCGTTTACAGGAATCAAGTATAATTAATGGCCATAATTATTACAAATGAAGGGTTAACTAAAACGTTAAAGCCCTTGACTTGGATGAACATTTTGTTCTTGCTCATTATTTTGAGAATAAATCTACACATGTTGATAGAAATTTATGTATACTAGTCTGTGCCAGCGTGGGTGACTTGTTCTTGGATTTAATACTACTGTATTTTTTTTTTTACATTTTCTTCATGGAGTTACTGTTATGGCTGAGTTAGCCGTGCAGATCAAACATTGTGTTTGAGTATTATCTTAAGAACAACTGGATAGTTGGTTGAACTGAATTTATCAGGAGATACAAGTAGCTGTTCGGTATCATGCAGTGTTTGCAATTGTGCTTTTTTCTCATGTGAAGTGCATTGAAAGCCTCTCCAGTGAGTGAGTACCCACAACATGAGGGCCTCAATGGGGTACCTCTGAAATCGCTAATCAGTAAAATTTAGGCCCAAAAATTGCTAAACTGTAAAATTTAGACCAAAAATTGCTATTGGTAACAAACAGTGCAGCCCTGATGAAATGCAGCCTTATTTCATCTGGGTCTGCTTTTCTTTCTTCTTTTTGACTGTATTTTCCTCCTCACGATGGGAGCACCTGTGATCACTCACAGTATTAAAGTTGTTAAAACTATCTACTAGTATCTAGCAGTGCCATCACCAAAACTTTATAACTTTAAAAATAACTGGTAGGAGACAGCATGCAGCCATTATTTCCTCTTCTGTTGTAACCTTGGTCTCTTTACATGTAATTTTAGCTCACCTGAGCCATTGGCTGATGGTGAGATATTGTGATCGTTGGATGTCTGTCGTGTGTCGTCAACAATTGCTTCAAAGGACATCTCCTCCTAAACTACTGGCTGGATTTTGACCAAACTTGGCAAGAATGATCCTTATATAGGCCTCTTTAAAAATTGTGCAAATGGTTTCAGTCCATTGCATATCAAGGTCAAACAGGCTAAAAATAGATTTTCTACATAAACCCTTAAAAAATCTTGTCTGAAACAACAAGGCTTAAAGCCTTGAAATTTGGTATGTAGCATCATATAGTAGACCTCTATCAGGTTTATTCAAATTATTCCCCTAGGGCCAAAACTGGCCCACCCTGGGGGTCACATGTTATACATAGGCATAGTTATCTAGGGAAAATATGAAAAAATCTTCTCTTCTGAAACCACAAGGCCAAGAGCCTTGATATTTGGTATGTAGCATCATCTAGTAGGCCTGTACCAAGTTTGTTCTAATTATGCCCTTGGGGCCAAAAATGGGCCAGGCCTGGGGGTCACATATTTTACATAGGCTCAACATCTTGTGCAAATCATTAGGTGATTCACACAAAATAATCAGCATTATTTTGTTTTATAGAAAATATTTTTTTTGAAAGCTTCATCTGCATTTTTTGAATGTTTAATGTAATAATAGTTTTATTTGAATCTAGTCATATAATATTCTTGTTCTAAAAGGCCTCCAGATAAGAGTGCGTATTTGAGAATTATTTTTCTTATTTCTCAACCAAAACATATGTTGTGGGTACTCAACAGAACCGTCTCAATGAGATGGTTCTTTAGAGCACAAAAAACATATGTTAATATTGATGGGCTAGAAAATATTCACAATTTTACGTAGAATTTATTTGCCTATCTGGACTTATGGTGATCTAAATTAACTAAAGTGTTCTTTTTCTGGCACTCTAGAGAGTTCACAGTCACTTATAATTTCTGGTGGTCTATAAAGTTCACTTTCATTTTCTGGTGTTCCAGAATGTTCACTTTATTTTTAGCAATCCATAAAGCTCACTTTTATTTCGCTGGCACTCCAGAAAGTACACTTTTAATTTCTGGCGCTCCGTAGAGTTAGATTTTTTGTATTGCTGTAATAAGTCTATATATTTGTATTTGAGCCGTGACACATGCAACAATGTGGCATTTTGACAAGCGTAGACTCAGACCAGTCAGTACAGCCTCCTTTAAAGCTTAGAAACTCCAAATGATGTTTAGTCAGTAGCCTAAGAGTCATAGAATATTCAAGCGACTAGCAAAGGCTCTAATCAGACTGCGCATATGCGCCAGCTGAGCTGAGGCTTTGCTGGTCGCACATACCACATTGTTGGAAATCTCATGTCACGGCTCAATATAATTTGTATTTATTGATGTATGCCTTTAAAGGGTGTTATGCTTTTACGTGGTCTCAAGTTTAGTTAATTTTATTTCACATTCCACAATGTTCGGCAGTACTGTTGTGTGCCATATGCAGACCTGTTTACTCCTACGTTTTTTGCGTATTTTCTACGCTTTTGGGCATCAAAATATGCACTACGGATCACTATTACAGAACTACGCACATGAGAAAGTCCCCATTTTTAGCTAAGCTTTCTTCCATTTTGATGTTTAATGTCTGCAATGACCAGTAAACGCATGATTGTGATTGTAAATAAACAAGCGGATTAGTCATGCTGTGTAAGCAGGTAAGTGTCAATTAACTCTTAGCTGCTCAGGTATAACAAAAAGCTTTGTAATTGAAGAACACTTAATTAAAGTAGCGTTTGATTGCATGTTGTAAGAGTAATATGTTGTGGTGACCTATTTTTTACCTTCGCTGGCATAGGGTGTATGTTATTTAGAAAGTAATAAAACTGATCTGATAGTAAATCTGATAAAATATGTCATACATACATCATATAAATGTTCTACTTTCCAGTATTATAAATCAAACAAATAAAAATATAGCTTTAACCTCAAAGCAAGCTAGAGTCACACCACACTGGCACAGGGGATCTATGGATCACATGATGCATTTGACTTATGTATCTTTTTCATATCTATCTAAGGTTAATTTATGGGGAAAGGTTGTGCATTTGATGTGGACACTTAGTCAAGACTCTTGTAGTTGTAATGAGCCATTATGTCTTGTCCATATCTTTTAACAGGCCTTTGTAATGTGCAGAAGAAAAAGCAAAATACAGGGGAACCTATGCCCAATTTTTCTTAGGTTGGTTTTGGACCAGGGGTAGCTGATCCAAAGTGGTCTTCAGCTATTTTTTTCCCCCCTCCCCAACCCCTGCATCATGTTGACAGCACGTATGATGGACTACAACATCCTTGAGTACATATACACGACTTTCAATGTAAACAGGTCTGCATATATGTTATAGAATTTTACACTCTGAATCTCATGTCTTTCAAGCAGATTTTTTGAACACTTTCAAAAAGCATGCACAATCACCCAGGGGGCAATGTCACTTTGCCTCCTGGGTGATTTTGCATGCTTTTATTCAAAATCGACTTTTATACATTTGAACCCCCCTTTCCAGAAATCCTGGATCTGCCCCTGAATTACTCAAAAAAAGGAAATAGGTACAAATGATATTCTCAACCATTATCCTGTTGAAGCTGAAATAGTGTTGATCGAGATCAGATGTCTTCTTAATTAACTTTACATGGGTGAAAGTTTTCAGGATTAATCCTGAATTAGGCTGATTTTGATAGCTTCTCTGATTAGTTTTCAGATGATCTAAACGCGATTAACCATTTAAACATGAAATGATTCATTTTTGTAGGCATCCTGCAAGTTTTAAAATTTGAACTCTTAAGTTCAGGATTTTGGAAATTTTGAAATTTCACCCATGACTCTAACAGGTCTGGAGATGGAGTAGATGTTGACTCCTTGACTAATATTTAATCCTTTGCTTCATGAATATTCATGCTAAGCTCCACCCACTATGAATAATTATATAAATGAACTTACATGTTGGTACATAGAACAAAGAAATTATTTGTCAGGTCCACTTCAAGTGACTTGTGTAGGATCATATATATCACATTTCAGTAGCAAACAGAGTAGACCCTGATCAGGCAGCTGATCTGGGTCTGCTCTGTTTGCTAAAGCATTTAAAGGCGTCTATGAGATAAAGGTTTAAAGGCAGGAATGGACTTAAAGGTAAAATTAGCCAGATTTTCTCATAAATCCAATAACAGTCAAGGAGTCAACATCTACTGTATCTGATGAAGCTAATATCTCAACATGATTGGCTGGTCAAAATTACCTGTGAAGTAAACTGGTCAAAAAAGTTAAGCCCCATGTCACTTTTTCCATAGCCATCATGCTAAATTCCCAAATTAAATTGTTTATTTAAAAAATATTGAAGGTAGTTGAAAATTCTAACTCCACCCACGGTAGACAACAATATCTTAGGTGTAATTTCACAAAGTTTCAATTGAAAATACCGATTTTCTTTGGGTATGTGCTAAATTTTCTAAAAATATCCAAGTTTTTTTTCTCCAATTTTACAATGGAAATGATAGGGAATGAAATGGGACATTTACTGAAATGTCTGAAGCTCTATGGAAAATTTATCAATAAAAGTGAAACCTAGCACATGTTGAAAGGAAACATTGCTGCTACTTTGCTGAAAATTTTATTGGAGAATATTTTTCAGTAAAATGTTATGATAAATCAAACTTGAATGTATTTACATCAAGTCAATGGGAAAATTTCCGGTGGGGCTTAATTTATTTTAACCAGTTTAGTTGACAGCTCTCATCAGCTCAGTGACCATGCTGCTTATCTATTATCAGCTAGACCAGGCCCGAGGTTATAAAACTTATTTCATACTCAACTCGACTGAGCACTAAATTTATCTTGCTCATAAATGTTAAATTGCCAACAATTGTTGGCATTTTAACATTTATTAGCATGAAAAATACAACATCTGAGAGACTTAAAGGAAGAAACTTCTTTATTTGTCGGTACTTTAAATTTTATGAGCAGTTGAAATTTCGTGCTCGGTTGAGTTGAGCATGAAAAAAGTTTTACATCCTCCAGCCAGGTCAGTGGTTAAATCTAATCTGTTCTGCTTAATTGGCCGGAAAATAGAAGTTAATGTTCCATTTTGATTTATTCAGCAGGGTTAGAAATATCTTGGTTTTCTTGAAGCCCACAGAGCACGTTTTAACTCTTTGTCTACTAGGGTCATCTGCTGATAGCCTTTGCAAACTGTTTGGACCCAGATCAGGCCCGACAGAATGTCCGGCCTGATCTGTATCCTAACTGTTTGCCACTCTGATGGTATTCTTTAATTTTTTTTGAAAAAAAATCAGCAGACGACAAAAAAGCATGAAAAATTACCCAGAAGTTAAAAGGATATTCTAAAAGTATTCAAATTTTGGGTCAAGAAAACTAAGATCTCAGACGACTGCGAGTTAATGAGATTCAGCTGTATGTTTTAGTCATTTATTTGTTAGATAAAGATTTTAGCTCCTCTGTACATGTGTTGATATTGTTCCGTCCTTTTAATCTGATCATGTTTACATGCCACTGTCTTGACAAAGCCCTAGATAACAGGTGTCCAGAATGATATATGGTAACTGTTCTAAATCTTTGAAGACTTCACTCTTCCTGTTCTCAAACAAATTGTTGGTTATCAGGGATGGTATTCACAAGATGCTTGTCAGAACAGTCAACAGGGCAGACCCCGATCAGACTGCTTCTGAAGAATTTAGGGATATAGACAATACCAGTTCAAACTGCATTAATTCATCATTCAAGATCTTGGTATTAAGCAAACTTTAAACCATATCATTGTTTTTGTTCATTTATAATAGTCGGGGAACCAAGGTAGAAAAAAAGCTAACCCTTGCACCCGAGAGGTATACAGCTGGATTTTGCATGGTTGCAAAGGTAATTCTATGGTGTATCTGAAACCACTGTATAGCAGACTCGATCGATTTGCATAACGTCAGAGTAGTCAACTTTCTATGGAAGCCCAGCAAGAACATGTCAAAATATTATTTTTCAAAATGTTATATATTTTTATCAAAAAAGTTCAGGATTGAGAAATATGTAGTTTAAATAATAATGCAACATCGGTGTAGACCTCAGAAGCCGTGGTGGTCATTTAAGAATACTGCTTATTGATTTTTAAAGCATGTAGATTAGGGCACCCCCATTTTAAAATTAAATTTATAGATTTCTTTTCTTTAAATCTCATTTAAACTGCATTTATTGCCCAAAACTGTATTTGATAATTATCTATATATCGCTTGGAAGTATATCTCGTAAAAAATTGTGTGCTCACTTATTCACTTTTGTCCTCCCGCTGAAGTGGTTAAATTGCATTTTTTTGACATAAATAAATAAACTTAATTGAATCTGTTGAAACACTGCATACAGTTAGACAGACATTTGGGACATAATTTAAGACAATTTATTTCATTTTCTATGGCAAGCTAGAAAAGGTAGCTGAAAAGTAAAAATATGAAACAACGATAATTTGATACTTAGTAATTTAGTCCATGGCAGCTGGTGCGTAGTTAAATATCAGGGCGACTTAAGAGCAGTTTAACACATAAATGAAATTTATCAAGGTTTAAAGGAAGTTTATCTTCCATATTTACAGCAGCTTTGAAAAAGAGGGTCATTGTAGGGACCAAGGGGATTTTTATCTACTGAAAACAATAATTTCATTTAACAATGGTAAAATAAATATGAAAAAACTCGTATAGCTATTATTATATCACCATAGAAAACCTGTCTGTCCCCGTCTGAGATACAGAAATGTAACCGCATAGTATTTGTAAAGACAAAAATGTCACTAAGAAGATTATTTTGGTGCACAAATGACTGCCCATACTTTTAAATGCATTTGATTGTGTATTATTGTATTATCGAACAGTCAAACGGCATCTCATACCCATCCTCCAGATAAGAGTGCGTAATGGAAAATTAGTTTTGTTATTTCTCAACCAAAACATATGTTGTGGGTACTTAAATGGACCTATTAAATGAGACGGTTCTTTTGAAGGCCAAAAGCATACTCTGTAACTTATTTATAAGGGAAACATCACAATTTCTATGCTATGAAAGGTTGCTCAACATGACCTATGTGGCATACATAAAAATGCATTTTTCCGCGAAATGCAATTCTGGTCGCATTGCTATACAGTGGTTTCATATCAAGCACTATTTAGACTATCAGGATACAAAGTTCCAGCCGTATACCTTTCGGGTGCAAAAAATGTGTGTTTTTGCACGATACGCAACTTTGGTTCCCCGACTATAAAGCTATATATTTTTACCATCATTATCATACTAGATCAATATGGTAAATGTTCAAAAATTTCAAACATTTTCTCTTTGCAAGCAAAATGCTAGTTATAAAGGCTGAAGTTTACAGAAAAGCAAACAGGAAAGACTCTGATCAGACTGGTTCCAGAAGCAGCCTGTGCTTCTAGAAGCAGTCTGATCTGGGTCTGCGTTGTTTGTCTAGGCCTTTTTGGCAGTCAACTAGTGTTCCAAATTTTAGAACATTTATCGTACAGACATTGTCAGGACTTTCTCGTCACATCACGATTTATTATTTAAAAGGATGCATATTATTAAAACGCCTTAACTAGTTTTCTCAAAGAAGAATGTTGAACAAGAGTTGACATTCCAAATGTCTATCTTCTAGAAGTTACATATTGCCATTGCTTTTGTAGGCAACAGTTGATTCAGGCATTCAGAATAAAAAAGAAAGATTTAATAAGAAGCAATGCTTTTGATATTGAATTTCCAACAGTAATATTCCATGCCGTTATAAAAAAAATCAATTCTGATTATTACTTGCTTCTTCTTATTATTAGCTCTAATTAGCTGATTAAAAAAATCAATCATGAATACTACTGGTATTATAGAGCTTTTGGGTCACTGTAAAGGCGGTAACTTTAATATCTTGGTATGGTTCAGCTTTTTCATCTGCTCAAGAAGGGAAATCGGGTTTTATCTATTTGGCAAAGAGTTAATAAGTTGTTTGAGCCGCGCAAACGTGCATGCATTTAATGAAAATCCTGACCGTATATACAGTGAACTCTCATTAATTAACCCTTAAAGCGCATATCACAAAAATGTTGTATGCTTTAGTTGTCTGCAGAAATATATGAAGCATCTTCGACAAACAGTGTAGATGCAGATCAAACTACAGGAGCAGTCTGATTTGGATCCATACTGTTTGCCACTATACTTATGTTAACCAAAAAAACCCAGAAATTTTCAGATGTAGTTATTTTGCTGGCATTTTAAGGGTTAAATCATGTTTTGTGTCTTTACTGAGGTGTTATGGCTCAAGATGATACAGTTACTTTCGAATAAATCCACGCCTTTTTTCAGCTTTTACCTATGTCAAAGGTAGATCAGTCCAAATTATGCATTCATGAGGTGCGGCCTTTACATTGACCCTATAGCCTTATTATACTTCTTATTCAGAGCTCTAAAATGAAACAGGCAAGCTGCCGGGCCGCGTAGCGCAGTTGGTAACGTGTCTGGCTACAGATGCGTGTCTGACTGCAGATCCAGGGGTCACGAGTTCGATCCCGGTCTGGTCCCATACTTTCGTGGAGATTGATCATGAAATGATTTCTACGATCATTCTCCTCCCTTCCACTGATTCATTCAAGAAGGGTTGTTGTCAGTTACAAGCGTAAGTATGTGCATGAATTACTGGTTAACCGCTTGTTCAAGCCTGCCCAGGAAAAAGTGTGGTTAGGTGAACTGACCGTCCCGCAATGACCATAGCTGTTGACTTGGGACGTAAAGCAACAAAACAAACAAAAGCAGGCAAGCTACAGGTGTACTTCAGTAGACTACCATATTTGATCTAGTAAGCATTTATGCTCTTGTAAGCATACCAATTATTTTATGGGTTGTTTACTAATATCAACAACCGATTTCTATTCTGACAGTTTAGTTTTGAAATTATCATTAATATAGATTCATTATGTGGCTATTAAATAACGGTGTCATGCTTTATTAGCCCTTAATGCGCCAATCGCAACATCTGCTTCTCTCGTTAGCTGAAATGCTTAAGAAGCCTCTATGGCAAACAGTGATCAGACTGCTCCTATAGGAGCAGTCTGTTCTGTGTCCAAGCTGTTTGCTTCTATACTTAATTTGTCAGTAATGTTAGGCAATTATTTTGTCTGCAGCAGACGACATTTTCATATGCATTTTTTTCTTGGCACTTTAAGGGTTAGAAGCAGTAAATATTCTAAAATTTTGAACACAAGTTGTCTGCAAAAGGGCCAAGACAAGCAGTGCAGATCAAGATCAGACTAGAGTGCTTCCGAAGAAGCATTCTGATCAGGGTCTGGTTCTGGTTGGTTTGATTCTTAAGGTCACAGTTAGCACCTGCCATCAAAAATGTATGAGGAGTTTGCGTTATAAGCAAACACACATGCATGTGATTCTTTCCAAAAAAATGCAGAACTCTATAATGAAAAAGAAAAAATTTGGAAATCTACTCAAAAGGGTCATTTTCTTTTACACTCAATTGTCCATTTTTGGCAGCTCAAATGGCAAGTCGGTTTTCTCAAATGTGGCTCTCCTACATGCCTGTGTGATGGTTGATATGTGACAAAGCATTGCTTATATATTACTACATGTATATTAGTTCATATTGTAGGTTGGATAACAGTGATAATGACCAAAATTCACCAAATACACTGCTCAAAATATTTAAAGGAACACCAGATAATTCTCCATAGGGGATAATGTTAACCACCGTCTGATGGACAAGTCATGCATTTCACTAGACAATAAAGCAGAAACCCAGTTTCTTTTGCTATCTTGGCAAAGATAGCCAAAGTATTGGACCAAAAAAGAGTTTCGACCAAACAATCGCTGCTCAAGTTCATAGCTCAAATTTTGTAACTTTTAATTTTCTTGAAATTACGTTTTTCTGGAACTCTGTAGAATCTACGGAATTCTTAAATAGCGCAACCTAATGATTTCTGCAACATTAAACGGCTATTGAATGTACAGAAATGATGCTGTTGTGGTGTTTGATTGAAAAATTCATCTTAACATTTAGTTTTGAAAAAAGGGTACTTTTAACAAAATTCCATTTTTACATAAAGCATTCTATTGAGATTTCTGGAAAGGGATTACTTCATTTTTATCAACAAGCATCATCTTTGATGGGCAACAAAACTAATCACAGGACATACATGTTTTTGCCTTATTAATCCAACTTTGCTATGAATCGGACTATGAGTGCATTTGTATTATGATCAATGGCAACAAACTACGCATAACACATATATGGGATACAGATTTGTAAGAGTCTGAGGACTTTCTTCTGAATCCCATTTGTATACAGTATATTATTGTATGTCTTTATATGTTTTTCTATGTACAAAGTATACAAATAAAATATGTGTAAACCAAAACACATAGTGTTCCTTTAAATATTTTGAGCAGTGTAGATGATTGCATTTGTGTTAATTCTATTGTTTCATTATGTTGTAATGTTAGGATGTTGAAATAAAACATAAATTCTTATGAAACTAGTTTGATTTAATGGCTCTCCTTTAGTGATCAAGATAATCAAATTATTTTCTGAAGTTTTCGAGCTAAAAAGCAATTGAAGAATTTACCGGTATTACACGGCATGGCATATAAAGCTCAAGTGGCAAATAATGGCAAATATAACTTTTTGCCGCGAAATACTGGCAAATATGATTTTCAGTTGTAAAATGCAGCAGATCCTCAGGAAGTTGATTTAAAATAGTATAATTTAACTAAATGAGGGAAAATGTAAATATTGAATATGAGGCTACAATATCAGCATAAAACCTTTGAATACACTTAAGATGTTAAAACAGCCAAAAATGAATCTTAGACTGAAATTTTGAAATAATTTTTAATTTAAAATAGTATATTTAGCCCTTATCATGCTGAAAATTTTATGTACTACACAGGGGGAACGGACAAAAGCCCACTGGGACAAAAGCCCACTAGGACAAAAGCCCACTGGACAATATCCCACTGGACAAAAGCCCACTGCTTAATTTGGCAGGGTGGACAAAAGCCCACTTCTTTGAAAAAAAAAATAGGTTTAAGTCTTTAATGAAACTGTTAACCCTGATCAGACTGCTTATTCAGGGTTAATCACACCTGTAGTATGTTTTCACTGTTATTATTATTTCTACTTTATGTTGTGACAAACAACTTAATTGGGGTGTTAAAAGCCATTGATATTTGAAGAAAATCAATTCACAGTTTGGGACAAACAATGTATTGTAATTGGGAAACCTATTATAATTGGGAAACATATGTCTAATTAATCCAAATGACCTTTGATCTGGCAGTAACAATTAGCATGCACTTTTATGAGAGGTGCCAAACAAACAGAGATGCATGAAATTTTGAGAAGAAGGGAGGTTCTTCATCTCAGGCCCGTCTGTCCGTTTGTTCTCCAGGCAGGGGGGGGGGGGGGGGGGATTTTCAATATTTGGGGGGGGGGGGGGGGGGGGGCAGAAAACTGAATATTATTTGGGGTATGAAGATTTTTGTGGATTTTTTGGGGGGATCATCACAAAATTGGACTATATTTAGAGTTCATTTCGATGAATTTTAGGGTCTTTTCTGAAGATCAATGTACAGACTGGAGGATATTTTTTGGGTTGCTCAAGTTTTAAATATTTATTTAGGGTGCTTGAAATTCCTGATATTTTTTGGGGGGGGGTGGGGGGGGGGGGGGGGTAAATGGTAGATGCTCGAGCCTACATATGAGAACAAATGAGAGTACCCCATCCCCCTTGGGGTGTGTCCATCAGTTCAAATCTATCCCTGTTAAATGCATATAAGTGGGCTTTTGCCCTAGTGGGCTTTTGTCCCAGTGGGCTTTTGTCCTAGTGGGCTTTTGTCCTAGTGGGCTTTTATCCTAGTGGGCTTTTGTCCTACACTCCCGGAACCATATCTCAGTACCTATTGGTCTGATTTGATTCATTCTTGGTACAAATGAAAAGTACCATGGACTCTCGATATCCACAAGTTTGGTCAAAATCGACCACTTAATACTTGAGTTATTGCCCTTGTTTAGTATATGCAATTATTAGGCAAAACCAGGGATAATTCTAGCTCAGAATATCACAAGAGAAAATATCCCATTCAGTCAAAACTGATGAGAAATTACAAAATTTTAGCGAGAAATTTGAACAAAATCTTTTGCTTAATTATGATTTGCTATGAGATTTTTCTCCCATAAAGCAAAATCCAATGAGATTTTTGGCAGAAAAATGAGCAAATCTCTCGCAATCTCCCTAGAAAATAATCCCTGCAAAAACTTAAATTAGTTTTTTTTTGTGATGATCTTCACATTTCATCAAAGCTTTAATATTTAACAACTTCTCACTATAGACCATGATTGCCAAGTGCCTGTAGATTAGCCTAGCAGTGTCAAAGTTTTACCCCATCCCCTTTGACCCCACCTAAGGGGTCAAAGGTCAAATATTTTAATTTCGCAATTACTAAGGCAATTGTTAATATTTTTGCTGAAATTTTGCATGCAGGCAGAGCAGCAATAGATATGAAACATATCAAACGGGATTAGAGTTTGAAGGCCTGGGTTAGAGTCCGTTGGGTGGACTTAGGGGGTGGGGGCCCGAGGCCAAAATTAAACTTTTTCAGAATGTTGCATATCAAATTAAAGCTGAGGACGCTGGCAGCAACATGGTAGCAAATATTTTGCCCACAGACACACCCTTGATCCAGGAGGTGGGGTCAAAATATATCTTTTTCTGAAAGTAGTCATGTTGCATATCAAATTAAAGGGAATTGAGCACAGAGCACCATGAAAGCAAATATGCTGTCATTACACACACCAACGACCCCTGGGGTGGGGTCAAAAGGTCATTTTTTTCTTTTCTAAAAGTGGTCATGTTGCATAGCAAATTAAAGTGGAAGAAGTGTAGACCTACATGCAAGGTAACACTTTGAATTTACATACACCCTTGACCTCTAGGGTTGGGTTTAAAGGTCAGATATTGAAATTTTGCAGATGTAAGTATTTTTTTTATTATCTAAGCACTAAAACATACTTGACAGTCGTTTGTTATGATCTGAATGAAACTGAAGGTGAACTAAGGGTTAGATAAATGGGATTTATGTTTTGTGATTTACATGTTTCTCTCAAATAACCCTTCGTCGGGGGATATAAATTTGTCGAATTTGTCTTGTTTTAAATGTGTCTGTGTAAAAAAAAAAAAATCTCTTCATTTCATTAATTTGTTTGTTTGATTTGATTCCTTACGTCCCATCAACAATCTTTCAGTCAAACAGGGACGGGTCTTCCTGGGTTGAACCAGTACTAAGCTAGGATAAATGTGTCTTGCTCAATGACCACAACGCAGTGACGTCGATGAGGCTCGAACCCACTGCCTCTCGGTCTTGAGTCAAGCAATCTACCACTGAGCCATTGCGCACCCTCTTCATTTCATTTACAAATTTAATTAACAGAAAGGCTGCCTACCCCATTACGACATACTTTAACTTACAATAGGCGGTAAAAATCAGGGTGTTCAAGTTCCACAAAACTTACATATTCCTTTAAGTAGATATCAGTCCTTGAAGATTGTCTTTACACCCCACAAATTATTTGGGAGCGCAGTGGCTCAGTGGTAGAATGCTTGACATGAGACCGAGAGGCCGCAGGTTCGAGCCTCACCAGCCTCACTGCGTTTTGTCCTTGAGCAAGAACATTAATCCTAGCTTAGTATTGGTTCAACCCAGGAAGACCCGTCCCTTTATAACTGAAAGATTGTTGATAGAGACGTAAAGAATCAAATCAAACAAACAAAAATCCCACAAAATTAAGGGGAGGGGAACAGATTTATTGCGACCAGCTTTTGACATTATGGTATTTATTACATAGATGAAAATTTTCAGGATTATTCCTGAATTCAAGATGTTGAAAGTCAGCCTCAAAATGCTGAATTCTGCAGGTAATAATAGCTTTTCTGATTCATTTCAGTTTATCTAAAAGTATTTGACCATAAACTTGCAATTTTTGGTAATTTGGAGGCATACAGCAAGTTTTAAATTCTGATTTTCTAAAGTTCAGGATTTGGGAAAATTTGAACTTTCACCCATGTTATCACATATGTGTGTAATAACACAATGTAAATAAGCTCATCAGTTACCATTCATATTAACTGCACCGTTGCACATTGCCTGATAAACGTTGTCTATCTCAGGGCATGTGTTCAGGTCATGATGACGTAAATGAAGCTGAATCAACACAAAAATTGAAAATTACGTCATGATCGCTAGTTTGAAGAGTGAAACAATGGGTAAATTGATAAATAGAATACAAGGTTCGCGTCTTTTGATATCAAGTTTACCAGACTCGGCTTTGAGAAAGCATGTTAAATCGCTCGACAAGCCTCGCGATGTCAACAAGCATTCTCAAAGCCTTGCCTGGTAAACTTGATATTAAAAGAAACTCACCTAAACTCCAGCTGTAATGTTTTTAAAACTGTTTTCTTGCGATAGCTTTTTCTACATCATTTATTGAAAAACTTCTCTGATGAAAAGAATTCAGGAACACCTCCGCCAACATCTCCAAACAGTTTCACCATCCAAGATGCTGGTGATTTCTCTGTGCTTAGATGCACTCTTTGGACATTTAAACAAAGCGCAAATAAACCAAGTCCAAGATGCCAGTCAAAAAGTTACATTGCACCGCCCAAATTCAATTACTACAGCAATGGATGGCTGGTTCAAATAAAATGGAAATCACGTCTAATTTGCCTGTGTGTTAAGCTAGTGGGTCATCTCAAAACGGTTAATTTCATAGCACATACATAAGAGAAAAAAAAATGCATGTCGTGAAAACCCAGCCTTTGTACCTGCAAATGATTCTGCTTAAAGTCAATTTTGCATATGCATGGTAAATTTTGAGCATGTAAACGGCAGTTTTACGTTGTGCACAACCTTTGAATAAACGGGATATGCACTGCTTACGAATATATTTTGAGACTGCCCCTTTCTGTCACGCCTATACACATTTTTACCTGTCAATAAAAGACTGAGAAATTTAGAACAAATTCAATTTATTTCAAAATCTTCATCTATATACACAAAAATCTGTTTGAGCCACAAACACCAGGCCATTTGGAGAAGTTGGTGGAAAGTCTCCACTACAACTTTCATCGCAAACACATTTTGCTAAAATTGAAGATAAAAAAGTTATTGCGAAAAATTAGTTCTAAAAACTTTACAGCTGGGGTTAAGTATTCTCTGTATATATGCCGCTATCCAGTGAGACAAGAAATCTACTTTTGGATCAGAGAAAGCATCTCCTGTCCTACTACTGAGTGTGTTAGCGGGGAAGGTCTTTGGAAGACTACACATTTGCAGGCTCATCTGAACATTTACTTATCGAATTTGGATCTGTACCAAAATCTCAGCCCATAATAAATACTTTAATTTATCATATGAAGTTGCATCTGGGAGTAAGATAAGGCCATGAAATAAAATCTATAAACCACTAGTGGTTTACAGACAGATTTTCAGGAAACATTATGAAACAACGCTTTTAACGTCACACATATGACAAAATCCTAACATTTTTCCCGTCAAAAATATGATTTCAAAATAATTTTAATGTCATATGATAAATAGAATCTAACATTTGTGCTCCTGTATTATTGAATTTCATTAAACTTGTTGCAAAAAAGAGATAAAATGCTTGGCAAGCCTCACATTTTATCTCTTTTCTCCATCTCGTTTAATAAAATCAATAAAACATGAGCACTCATGTGAGATCCTCTATGTAGAAAAAATAGCACAATTTCCAGATGAACAAAAAAAGTATTTTATTTTTTTTATTAATTTATTAAAAGTTCATATTCTGGCATCATTTTATCACAAGGTTTGGATCATCACTTGTTAAGAAAGTGTAGATTCTTCTAGAAAGTTCTTTTCCAATTCTTCTGGAAGTTTCTAGAACGCCAGCTCCTCGTCTTACCTGAAACAATAGTTAAGTCCTTGCATGCTGGGTAATTTTTCATGCTTTTGGTGCCGCATGCTAACATCTTCAAAATTAACTTTTCTAAACAAATTCTTTCAGGATCACAATCTGTTGGTCCTGATCTTGGTCCAAATTGTTTGCAAAGATTATCAGCAGACAAGAAAAGCCACTGCTAGTAGGAAGAGAGTTATGTCTTTGCATGCTGGGTAATTTTTGTATTTTTTTTTTGTTTACCAAGTTTTTCAAAATTAACAGGTTCCAAAAAAAAAAATATGGAATACCATCAGAATGATATACTGTTTTGGATCCAGATCATGCTCGCAGTTTTGGCTGACCTGATCTGGGTCCAAACTGTTTGCAAAGGTTATTTGAAGACAACACCAGAAGGTATACAGGTTTTATGTTCTGGTGCAGAGGCAAAGTGACGATCATTAGAAGCATCCCTGTGACACATCCATATAAATTTCAAAGTCCATAAAATAGGAACAATTCCATTCAAAATAATCAAATTTGAATGTGTCTTGTATTATAGATATAGAGGATCTTACATGAGTGCTCATGTTTTATTGAATTTATTAAACGAGTTGGGGAAAAGAGATAAAATGCGAGGCTTGCCGAGCATTTTATCTTTTTTTCGCAACGAGTTTAATAAATTCAATAATACAAGAGCACTAATGTTAGATTCTATTTAGCATATGACAAATACTTTGAAATCTCATTTCTGGCGTAAAAACGTTATGATTTTGTCATCATGTACGCAACGTTGTTATGGACATCATAAGGTTTCCCGTAAATCGATAAACCACTAGTAGTTTACAG
This sequence comes from Loripinus fragilis, assembly GCA_964019695.1. Taxonomy (NCBI): domain Eukaryota; kingdom Metazoa; phylum Mollusca; class Bivalvia; order Lucinida; family Lucinidae; genus Loripinus; species Loripinus fragilis. The sequence continues at coordinate 44,241,714 of OZ026516.1, read as the reverse complement.
ATTTTATTGCATGGCATTATTTCACTCCCAGACGCAACGTCATAAGTTATTTTATACATCTACCAAAATTTAATGAAATTTGTTCATCAAACAAAGCCGTACAACATTTTTTAACTCCATAAAAAATCATGTAACAAAAACAGCTAGGGTCTAAACCTACATTAGTGTTACATCTGTGACACTAGAAGTGATATCTTTGGTATTGTAGTTCTGGCACCAAGAGTTGAATCAGAGGGGACATGTGATTTCCAACATTGTGGCATTTTGACAAGTGTATACTCATACGAGCCTGTGCAGCGTCCTGTTAAGCTTAGAAACTCCAGCAAAGGCTCAGACCAGACTGTGCATATGCACAGGCTGATCTGAGCCTTTGCTGGTCGCACATACCACATTGTTGTTGGAAATCTCATGTTGCGGCTCAAATGTATTAAAGTCTTTAATTTGATATGAAGAACAATCATTATCAACATCCATTAAACCTTATCTCGCCACTATTTTTTTGCCCTGGAAACGCTGTCTGCTTTTTATATCTGCTGCATATATCCAAGTGCACTTCAGACTAGATTTTTTCATGGAAGCAAACAATATGAACCCTTATCAGACTGCTCCTAGGAGCAGTCTGATCTGGATCCATATTTTTGCAATATAGGCTACTTAAGAACTTAAGCCGGTTATTGTTTGATTTGATTCTTTACGTCCCAGCCAACAATCTTTCAGTTAAATTTGGGCGGGTCTTCTCGGGTTGAACCAGTACTTAGCTAGGATTAATGTGTCTTGCTCAAGGACACAATGCAGTGAGGCCTGTGGGCTCCAACCCATGGCTCTTCGGTCTTGAGCCAAGCACTCTACCATTGAGTGACTGTTCTCCCATAAAACATAAGCAGGTGAGAGTTGCAGACCACAAAAGTCATGACTGGCGGGCTAAGTTGCAGTTCTGTCTAGAAATCAACCATTAGGGACTAACGTAAGAGAGAGGGTAAAGATCAGGAATCAATACAATCAAGCACCACACCTGACCCAGGATACCAATGGGAAAGTGACAACGTCACAATTAGACAGTACAAACGAAAGCCAAGAGGTCAGCCCTTTCCCAGCAGGAGACCACAAGGCATCAACAAACAGACGTGCACGAAAGCATAACAAAACAAGACAGAAATAACATAAATGATCCACAAAAGCCTGTTACAGCACCCTAGCAGGAGCTACACTCCCCTGCAGAACCGTTTTGTTACTTACCACTATATTCTCTAATAATCTGATAGCCTCTTTCTCATTGCTGCACTTCAAATAGGCCTGCAGAAAAAATAAACAATAGATGAGGTCATATATAGAGTTTAGCAAACTTTTTGAGCATAAAATTGCTGTAACAGTTATAATCTTGTCCATCTGATCATTTTGATGGTTCTTTTGATTATGCAAAACATGCATAGGTTGAGAAATTAGAAAAAAAAGAAAATGTCCCTTCAAGGATATATGGATTTATGAAAGCCCATAACAAGTTGCACATATGTACAGGGGAGATCAGGTTGTTAATTCCCACATATCCAATGAACCTGTTCAAAAAGTAGGCCTAATGAACACAATTTATGAGGTTGATTTAAGCCTTGAAGGAGGTCACATGTTCAATAGGTTTTTGGATGCTGGCTAGTTTTGCATGCTGATTTTTTAAAATTAACTTTTGCTGAAAGTTCTTTCAGAATTTAAAAAACATGTACTGGGTTCACAAAATTCTATATTTCGAGGGCATTGCTCTGCTCTTCAGTCCCCTTATGTTGACACTCTAGAGCTTGTTAAATGCTTTACAACTTTCAATTTACAAAAATAAACAATTACAAGAATGGTTTCCAATATTTTAATAATAAAACTGTTAGTATGGTGGCTAAGAAAAGTGGATAACATACTGTCTTTTGTAAATTACCAACAAAGAAAGGAAATGGGCAAAATGGTAAGCAAAGACAGATGACAAATGCTGCCAATAGGGAGTAACACCATTCCCCTAGATCAAAGTGTGTAATTAAAAGTTGGTTTTCTTATTGCTCAACAAATACATATGTTGTTGGTACTCAAAAGAACCGTCTCAATGAGACGGTTCTTCTGAGCACCCAAAACACATGTTAAAATTAATGGATAAGAAAATATTCACAGTTTTACACTAAAAAATTTTGTTAATCTAGACCTCAGCAGAGTTACACCATCTTATCAAACTTACCTGTCTGAGCAATTGAGGACTTGGATAAGCTGCTATCAACGCCTGTGCTACATCTGGGCTAACATTCTTGAACTGCAATAACTGTTGTTTCCAGACTTTCAAGAGACCATGACCAGACCTATCAACCTTCACACCAGCTGATCCCTCTTCATGGAATGAAAATATTGGATCAAATCTATCCTTTCTGAAAAACAGTTTATATTTTACTTCGCAGTGAAATCAATGCATATCAAAATCAAATAAAAGTGATTTCAATCACTAGTGTGAAATGAAATATATTCACTGTAGCATTTTTTGGATTACCCCTGACTTTTCCATTCACTTAATGCATTTCACTTCAGAACTTCAAACGCTCATAACTTTCTTATTTGCGAACGAAAACATCAAGCGTGTATGCATTTTCTTAGTTAGAATGTGACAAATATTTTGGCAACAAAATTATATGAGTTTGCTAAAATTTTTTTTTTTTTTTTTTTTTTTTTTTTTTTTTCTTTTTTTTTTTTTCATTTTCAGCACCTCCTTATTCAGTGGGTAGCCTATAAAAAGTATAAAATGAAAAGTAAATTTACCTTTTTGGTAAATACCAAATATATTTCATCTTGTTAGTTGAAAACATTGGAATTTTCACTCATGTTTTCACAAACACTCGATAAAATATATTTGGTGTTCACCTCAAAAAAGTAAATGTCCTCTATATATTTGCACATATATACTGAGGGAAAAAGTTTAGCAATTATTTATAATGGGGTTTCCCATAGGCGATCTTTGAAGCATTAGATCTTTTTAATGGGCAGGTTTGCAAACATGTCAGTTGTTTGAAAATAACCTGATGGCTACCCGCAAGTGGTCAAAAGAAACAAAATCCAACTTCATAGTGAGGATTTGATCTGCCGAGCATTTTAATTTCAAACGTTATTCAATTGAAAGGGAGGTAATTTGTGAAAACACGATTTTCAACTAAAACTGTAAGAAAAGGGTGAACATAAAATTCAGTTTTAAACCATTTTTCACTTTCTTGCTTTTGGATCTAAACATTTGACAGAAAAATGAAACTTATTCACACTATTGCCAGATAAGCTGTTTTGGCAAGGGGGCATAAAATCAGACTTAACATTATGTGAAATGTCAACTTGTTAATGTCATCGTACTTGTGAACGTTTGTCAACATATATTTTTGACACCATGAAATTAAAAGTCCTATTTCTTTTAAAACTGTGAATCCTCAAAGTATATTGCTAAACTTTTTTCCCTCAGTATAGTATGCAAATTTATTGCCACCCATTTCATATCTTTAAATATAACTGTATTTTCGAAGAAAACTGATGTCACATGCCATCCAAACCAGCTTAAGTGGGTCATTGGTCCAGCAGCCTACGAAATGAGGTGCACATAAGCAAATTTAGCTTCCATTTGACAGTTTACGTCCAACAGGGACCTTGAAAATTTGATTAAGATCAGCACTAATATATAATCCACACTTCTTCGTTTGAGAGGCACTTTCCAAAAAACAAAATATTTTTTTCTTTTAAAGCGGGTTAAGTGTTAATCAGCTAAATCAACAATCTTCCTGTACCCTTCAACAAGCAATAGTTTTATTGTGATACAATTGCCTTGAAAAGTAGTAATATGTTAGTCGAGCCACTATGCTTTGGGAATATAAGAATCTATCATGAGTGCGAGGATGGGATGGAAAATCTGTCTCGAGGATCACCGATTGGCATCACAAGGCTTGCTGAGTGATGACAAACGGTGATCGCGATGGATGGATTTTTCTATCCCATCTTCACACAAGTAATGGAATCTTTTTCTTGCTCAGCACTAAACACTTCATTTAATATTGGAAGAACATGAAAAAGACTTCCAGAAAATCCTGAATGCGCTGAGATGTGACATGGTGATGTCATTATCCCCACGCTTTTTAAAAAAGCATCGGGGATATTGCAATCGCCTCCGTCCGTCCATCCGTCCGTCTGTCCATCCGTCCGTCCGTCCGTCACGCTATCTCCTCTTAAACCGTTGGACGAAATTCAACCAAATTTGGTGTGTGAGTTGCTCACATGGAAAGGGTGTGCAACGGCACATTTTTTTTTGGCCCCGCCCCCTGGGGCCCTGGGGAGGGGCCAAAAGGTCAAATATTATTAAATATCATTAAATTTCAATTACAAAGTCAATTTCAAAGATTTTTAAACCAAACTTTCTGTGTCTTCTCACAAATGAAAGATATAAAACATATCAGACGGGATTTTCATTCCCTTGCCTGGGTCATACCCAAGAGGTCGGACTTGGGGGTACCGTGGGGGGTTGAGTGGTCCAAAAAAATCTTTTTTCCGAAATTAAACCAGATTTGGTAAGTGAGTAACTTACATCAATGGCACATGCAACAGCACAATTTTTTTGGTCCCCACCCCCTGGGGCCCTGGGGAGGGGCCAAAAGGTCAAATATCATTAAATCTCAATCACAAAGTCAATTTCAAAGATTTTTTAACCAAACTTTGTGTGTCTTCTCACAATTATAAGATATGAAACATATCAGACGGGATTTTCATTCTGTCGCCTGGGTCATGCCCCAGGGGTGGGACTTGGGGGTCCAAAAACTTTTTTTAAACCAAATATCATTAAATCTCAATTACAAAGTCAATTTCAAAGATTTTTTATCTAAACTTTGTGTGTCTTCTCACAAATGAAAGATATAAAACATATTAGACGGGATTTTTATTCTGTCCCCTGGGTCATGCATGCCCCAGGGTTTAGGACTTGGGGGTGCTGGGGGTCAAAAATTTAATGTTATGAACATGGTCATGTGGCATATCAAATTAAAGGGGATGAGCAGCAGACCAGGATACATTGAAAATTCTAACCCTAGGATCAAACTGGTGACCTTGGGACGGGGTCAAAGGATCCAATACCATTAGATATCTTTGAGAGCGTGGGGATTTGCAATGGCGGGCCATCGAATGTGTTCTAGTTTTAACATTACAATGATGTCACAGACCGACGTGCAGCTGTTCATTTTTATCTTTCCCAGGGGTTGGTATGGGTACAAGTATGTGAGACAAATAGAATCCACCGTTAGTGTTCAGTGGGGACAGAAAAATCCCAACCCGAGGGCCAACCATTCCATCAGGAAACTAGGCTTGCCGAGTTTCCCACTGAACGGTGGACCCGAGGGTTGGGATTTTTCTGGAACCACTGAACACCAATGATTGATTCTTTTTCTCATATACCACGACCGTAAGGTACAGTACTGTGTAATATCTGTTGGTGATGTCACTGAGATCGATGCTTACAGTCAATGACGCACTGTACAAATCAACTTGAAACAGCGAATAAACAGCGCTTTAAACAATGAACAAATGGTTATTTCTTCAAAATGGATTTACAAGAACTAGCTAATCAGCCACAGTAACTCGAGAAAGTAATTTTGTTGAGGAAAATGTGTGTTTGTTTTTTTTTTTTTACATCGTCAAGGTTCCCGTCCCGGTGCATTCAGTCACTCATAGCATTGTCCAATAGGTTAAATATGTCAATCGCAATGCACTCAGCATGTTCAAAGCATTGAATAAAGGTTTTAAGTAAAAATGCGCAGTTTTACTTTTAAACCAAGTTGAAGGTCGACTTAAATCGTTGAAAATTCAACATTGGTTTTTTTCCTGACTGACAACAATTCAACTTTCGTTTTCCAATACAGTCATGGGCCAAAAATGTTATCTCACATTAGCAACCGGCCGTGTGTGGCTTATCGTGTATCAGTTACGCTTATCTCATATGGGTAGCGATGTGGGACAGATTTTTCAGACAGCGAGCTTACATAGGGATCACTCGATCTTTTATGCGTTTGTATGTGAGAAAGAATTATCTCACTTAGGTAAAAACAATGGAAATCCCAATCTGATGTGTTTGAATATGTTAGTCCAGCAACTATGCTTTGGGAAATTGTGTTGTCAGTGGCGACGTTGTGTTCACCACAGAAAGATACCTCACTTACTTTGCCGGTCTTTCTGCAACAGCCTTGGAAAATCTTCTCAGTAGATCAGCTACCTCCTCCTGGGTCTCCAGCATACCTGTACAACAACCAGTCTGTAACTGTGTGTCTGTTACAGCCTCTTCTATGTCTACCCTCGACACCTGTAACATCCCAGCCTTCTCCTTCTTTCCCTTGGTGGGGACGTAGTTGGGATCTGTTGATAAAACTGCTTCTCTGTGCTGCCGCTTTCCCTGTGTTTTTAAGTCTCTAAAAGATCATGAGAAAGATAGTTACCATACTTGACATAATTAACAGGGGTGGTAACAGTTCAAGATTCTCAATCAGGAAAATCTTTCAGTTTAATCCTGAACTTGGCCAAAAATATTCAGAAATCACCAATAATATGTTTAAAAGAACAAAACATTGATAGAAAGCAATCAGTTTATGCTTATCTTATAGTAAATATCTGATTAAAAGATCATGATAGGTCCTGATAACAAATTACAGCAATAATAAATTTGATCTTATATGCAAAATGCATGAGTGTTCAATCAGGAAATCCTGATTAATCCTGAACTTTATCACCCCTGAATTAACTTTTTTACGACCAATGGACTTTTCTTTAAAGTTTGATACAGATAGGTCATGATGGTCCATTATATATATTGAGGGATTACAGTTAAGAAATTCCAAAAATATTGTATTTCTTTCTCTGAAGATCAATTTTGTCTAAGCGATTAGTGCAGACCCTGATGAAATGCAACCTTATGACTAGAATATGAGCCAGTGCATGAGATTTCCAACAATGTGGTATGTGCGACCAGCAAAGCCTCAGATCAGCCTGCGCATACGCGCAGTCTGATCAGAGCCTTTGCTATTCGCTTGAGTATTCTATGATAGTTAAGCTACTGACTGAACACCATTTGGAGTTTCTAAGCTTCAAAGGAGGCTGCACAGGCTCGTCTGAGTCTACACTTGTCAAAATGCCACATTGTTGGAAATCACATGCTATGGCTCAATTATCATAAATGGGCCAGCTCATGAGGAATCAATACTTATCTCTTAAAAGTAAAGTCATTCTTCTTTACATGTGCATGCACATCTATATATAGTGGGGCTTAGGACTTTAGTAAAGAGTGTGTATCGAAAAACTAATTTTCTTATTTCTCAACCAAAACATATGTTGTGGGTGCTCAAAAGAACCGTCTCAATGAGACGGTTCTTTTGAGCACCCAAAACATATGTTAAAACTAATGGGTAAGAAAATATTTACAATTTTACCCTCAAAAATTTTGTTTATCTAAACCTGTAGTGGGGCTACTTTAGATTGTTTCTAATATCCTGTAGAAGGGCCACAGCCGAAAATATGACAAAGAGTGAATTTAATTCATTGACTTTACAATTTATTATTCCCTTTGGACTTATTATTTGAAAGTACAGTAAAACCTGTCATAAGCGGCCACTCACAAAATTGGCTTTCAAGACTGATTATTGTTTAATGCAGGTCTAAAGTATTGCAGAATGCTTCAAGAGAGCATTCTGCAATACTTTTGACCTTCATTAAGCTACCATTTGTCATTTAAACCTTTGTTTTGTCTATTTTTAAGTGGCCGTTTTAGACAGGTTTTACTGTATTCAAAAGAAGATAACCAACCTGAAATATTGTTCTATTCCCTGTACAACAAGAGTCACAGTTTTGTCTCTCAGATGTGAGTTCACTGTTCTAACATAGCTCCTTAATGTCACACCTTCAACAGGGGTGCCTTTCTGTTTCTGAAATCAATGGTATTCAAGCTGTGTCATAATATGGGCCTTGTTGTAACCAGGCCGAGATGTTATAAAACTTTTTTCATGTTCAACTCAGCCACAGTGAGCATGAAATTAATCCTGCTCATGAATGCTTTAAAAAATATCAACAAGTGTTGGCATTTTAACATTTATAAGCAGGATAAATACAGCATAGGAGAGTTTTAAGCAAGAAAAATCTTAATTTTTCAGCATTTTAGTTTTGAGCCGTTGAAATTTCATGCTCAATTCAGTTGAGCATGAAAAAAGTTTTTTAACCCCAGTGTCAGATTTTGTTGCATGCAAACATGAAAGGTGCAGATCAGCCTGGGCAATGGCAAAGTCTGACCAGTGTCTTTGTCATTAGTTTTCTAGAAAGTATAAAAAATTGATATATACACAATTGAAAGGTTCTAGCTTGTCTCTCTAGCCTAGTAGTTAGGTTTGAGTGTTGCCTGTTACAAAATCCAGAAGACAGGATCTTTTGGTCCTCCATACAACCCAATAACAAAAAGGCCCAGAGGACCCTAAAGTTTTTTTTATGTTTTCCCTATATTACATATAAGCATATGTACAGATGTGACCCCCAGGGTATAAATTGAACAAGACAGCAGTCTGAAGGACAGCTAAATCCCCTGCCACAGAATTCCTTGAAGTGTGAGCTTGACCTCGAGTCTGCATAGCTGAGTCAATAGTGCTGCACACCTTCTCGCTGATAGTAACATTTGGGTGAAGTTTAATCAAAACCGTTCAAAGGGTTCAGGAGATATGGAGTCGACACAAAAGTGTTACAGACAGACTGACTGACAGTGGAAGGCCATTCCTATTACCAGGGGGAGGGGGGATTAACAAACTTGGTAGAGCTGCATTAGATCATGCTAGATTTTTATGTTTTCCCTATATACCACGTATGTTCTGGATAACTAAAAGAAAAGTCTGGCTGGGACGTTTCTTTTAAACACACAAAACATCTTTTTATTGGAAGTTTAAAAAGTTAATAAAATAAGCCCTATTCACTGAATTCAATATGGTTCCGACGTTTGTCATAGAGATATTAAAGTAAAATTTGTTATATTACGGTAACCCAATCACTGTGATTCAGTTGAGACACAACCAGAAATAAATTTATGATCATGTACCAAGAGTCTGACCAAATAAATAGAGGATTTTACATGAGTGCTCATGTTTTATTGAATTAATTAAACAAGTTGGGGAAAAGTTATAAAATGCGAGGCTTGCAGAGCATTTTATCACTTTTTGCAATGATTTTAATAAATTCAATAATAATTAAGCACGAATGTTAGATTCTATTTATCTAATGAAGTTAAAATTATTTTATAATCACATATTTGACGTGAAAAAGTCAAGATTTTGGCATCTTTTACGCAATGTTATAATGGATGTCATTGCATTACACTACTAAATCTGTAAACACTAGTGGCTAATCAGTTTTATTGCATGGCTTTATATCACTCCCAGATGCCAGATGTGATAATTGTGATTAATTCAGCAGCTATCTGAAAACAAATACGTGTCAAATACAGCTCAGACACTTGATTTATGGTAAATGTTCTTAAATTTTTAACACTTCTTTCATTCTTTTCTCAAATATAGCAAGAAGTGAGCAAAGCTCACATGCCCCCGGCGGTAGCCATCAGAGGTTGAAACACTTTCAGAGAAAAGACAAAATTGTCAAAGATTTCATTATCCTAAATCAAGTAGTTTCCGAGAAAACTTTGATGAAAAATGTCCATATGTGTCATATAAGAATGGCAGAAGGAAAATTTGAAAAAAGAAGGCAAAATGAGTATTAACACCTTAATTTTCATTTACACAATACACTTTGCCTACCTGAAAGTGTAGAAAAAATTTCATAATCCTAAATTAAGTAGTTCCTGAGAAAACTCTGACAAAAAACATCCATATGTGTTATATAGGAGTGACAGAAGGAAAATTGAAAAAGAAGGCAAAATGAGCTTTAGCATCTTTATTTTCATTTACACAAAACACTGAGCCTACCTGAAGGTGTACACTAAATTTGAAAACACTGGCTCCAATAGGAGCCGAGAGATCTGCGACAGAAATTTTCATTGGAGAGAAAGAAAAATGAATAAATAAAAATACTGATAAGCAATATGTGGCTGTTCTTTTGTTACACAATACAACTCATCACTATCAAGCTTTGTACCAAATTTCAGAATCCTAACTCAAGTAGTTGCTGAGAAATCTTTGACAGAAAAAAATGTCCATATGTATTATATAAGAGTGAAAGAAGGAAAAAATTGAAAAATTGAAAAAAGAAGGCAAAATGAGGAGGATTAGCATCTAAATTTCCCTTTACACATTACACTTTGCCTTCCTGAAGGTGTACACAAAATATGAAAACACTGGCTCCAATAGGAGCTGAGAAATCTGTGACAGAAATTTCCATTGGAGAGAAAGAAAAATGAATAAATAAAGGGACTGATAAGCAATATGTGGCTGTTCTTTTGTTACACAATACAACTCATCACTATCAAGCTTTGTATCAAATTTCAGAATCCTAACTCAAATGGTTGCTGAGAAATCTTTGATAGAAAAAAATGTCTTTATGTATTATATAAGAGTGAAAGAAGGAAAAAATGAAATATTGAAAAAAGAAGGCAAAATGAGGATTAGCATCTCAATTTCCCTTTACACAGTACACTTTGCCTTCCTGAAGATGTACACAAAATTTGAAAACACTGGCTCCAATAGGAGCTGAGAAATCTGTGACAGAAATTTCCATTGGAGAGAAAGAAAAATGAACAAATAAAGAGACTGATAAGCAATATGTGGCTGTTCTTTTGTTACACAATACAACTCATCACTATCAAGCTTTGTACAAAATTTCAGAATCCTAACCCAAGTAGTTGCTGAGAAATCTTTGACGAAAAAAAAATGTTTACAGACAAACAGACAAACAAACATAATTACAGAAAAGGCAAAAACTATATACCCCCTATATACTTCGTACCGGGGGTATAATTAAATGTTGGTTATCAGGGCTAGAACTCACAAAATGCTTGTCAGAAAAGCAAACAGGGAGATCCTGATCAGACTGCTTCTTCAGAAGCAGTCTGATCAGAGTCTGCCTTGTTTGTCTAGGCTTTTGTGGCAGGCAACTACTGTCAAAAATAGTGGAACATCTACTGTAGTCAAGATAGACTGAATGCTGTACTGGTAATGTTTTCAATTAATGGAGAATTACCTCTTTAAAGTTGTACACCATCTGAACAAAATCTGTCGTTGGAATAATGGCTAACACCTCATTTTCTATAATCTCACTATGCACGGTTTCTACCTGAAAAATATATGTAAATGTAACCATCAACAAGGCCATGGGGTCCTGCATGGCTCGCCAGAGTCCTGAGGCGAATTCAACAATGCGAGTGTTTGCAGGCGCTTGTTGTTCTGGTACCTATCTTTATTTGTAAAGTGTAAAGCCTGGCATCAGTACAAGGAGCTCCCAAGAGAGCTCGCATCATTGAACTCACCTCTGGTTCAGAAGCTGTTTCAACCCTTCTCATGCTATGGAATAATTACATAATACATGTACTGACTGCCAGTGCTGAATTTTTCATTGAAAAACAAAAGAAATATACCTAATAGTATGTGTTTAGATGATACTAGAACTCTTTTCAAAATAAAGGCATAAAACCAAGTACATCAAAATGCCTCTACACAAAATGAAAAATATGATAGCAACTTTGAAAATTGAAAAATTCAATTGCCGATGGATTCAGTATTCAGTTTTCCCAGAAGGGTGAATCCAGTGGGGTTCTTCTTCTCTAGAACATCTGTTTCAAAGTCAGTTGACAATTCAGTATCATTATGCGCCTGAATTATGTTCGTTCCAGCTTTATTTAAATCATCCCATTTAATTGCTTTTTGTTTTGAAAAAAAATTCTTCTTTTCGCAAATTTAATTGCTTAAATACCCCAAAAAGCGACTTATCACAGTATAGTCATTGATGCTTTATGCAATAATACGGCAAATAAATGAATGTGGTGCCTCATAAAGCTGTTGGGTGAGGTACAGTGGTACATCAGTATTTGGAATACTCAATGTTGGTCTTGACTAATGCTATTATAGTCATGCCTTGTATAGATATGACCACATAAAACGGTTGTTGGTTGTAGCTCCCCATGATCACATTATAACATCATGACAAACCTATTATAGGTAGGTACAGTGCAGTCACAGTGTAATCTATGTTTTGGATTCATATGAATGGACTGTGTTAAAAGTGATCAGGTTATAAAGGGACAATTTTACAAAGGAATTATAGGAAAACGACATCAAAATGAAAATGACCATGAAATGGATCAAAATGTTTTACAAAGGAATTATAGGAAAATGACCATAAAATGGATCAAAATGTTTTACAAAGTGGCCATGAAATGATTCAAAATGTTTTACATAGGACTTATAGGAAAATGACCATGAAATAGATCAAAATGTTTTACAAAGGAATTATAGGAAAATGACCATGAAATGATTCAAAATGTTTTATAAAGGAGTAATAGGAAAACGACCATGAAACGGATCAAAATGTTTTACAAAGGAGTTATAGGAAAATGACCATGAAACGGATCAAAATGTTTTACAAAGGAGTTATAGGAAAATGACCATGAAACGGATCAAAATGTTTTACAAAGGAGTTATAGGAAAATGACCATGAAATGGATCAAAATGTTTCATAAAGGAGTTATAGGAAAATGACCACAAAATGATTCAAAATGTTTTACAAAGGAGTTATAGGAAAATGACCACGAAATGGATCAAAATGTTTTACAAAGGAGTTGTAGGCAAATGACCATGAAATGGATCAAAATGTTTTACAAAGGAGTTATAGGCAAATGACCATGAAATGGTCATTTTCATATAACTCCTTTGTAAAATTCCATGGTAAAAAAATTTTGGGACCCAAAACATGACCTTGATACATATATCAAAATCTGTGCTATATTGAGGTGTGTTATAAAGGGACTGCACTGTATTTTGATTTTATTATCTTACTTGGATATCTGAAGACATATTGCACTCAGTGACCTCCCTTTTCCACATGATGGTATAAGGTATCAGCAACTGTTCGGTTACACACGTCACACCAAGCTCTTCACAAGCCTTGAATATCACTGCTCCAAATCCTGGGGTGTTCATTATATTGGTATCTACCATTACCTTAACAAACTGTAAGATAACGCAGAACTATCTATTAGTCAATGATCTGGATACAAACTGTTCAACTCAGTGTGACTGGTTTCCTGGAAGATGACTTTGGTAGAGATTATTTTGAATTTGGACCAGTGGTTCAGGAGATGCCATTAAAAGGTATTTCTTATCTCAGAGCTCCAGATAAGCTTTGGGTCAATTGGGTATTTACGCAACCTGGTTATCCTCAATTGAGTTCTTGCAAAAACAATTGCATACCAGTAAAAACAATTGCATATTTTTTACCTCATGGTTTTTGGTGTGGTTACACATGTTTTCTCATTGAATGAAACCATCGGTTGTGTGCCTGCATATTTATTCACTCACATCGTCTGCCTTGCTCGAGTATCAAACTAGCGGACTTGATCGTAACTGAAGCAATCTCGTCCTCTTGTTGACAATAGTTGATAATTGACAGATGTCATTTAAAATATTTCATATCTAGAGCTCTGGAGGCCATCTTGTTTGGTGAAGCGAAACCATTTAAGCAATTTTGGTAGAGGGCCTTAGGAGAACAATTGAGTGAAATTATTTTAAATTTGGGTCAGTGGTTTATTTTGTTTGGTTTGATGCTTAAAGGGGACGGCAACCCTGATAATTACTATGTTTTGTATGAAAGATCTTAATAAACCATAAATTTTGACACCAGTTTCATCTAAATTGGTTGAAAAATGTGGAAGTTGTGGGCGTTTGAATATTTGCAAAAAGACTGTAATGGAAGCGGCCATATTGTATGCTTAGTGATGTCACTCAGCCTAATTAAATATGCGTAATCAAAATAAAAGACAAACCAATGGATTATTTGCAGTATTCTTTAATGAAACATATTCCTTATGCATAAAGCTGCATATCTGCTGAAACACAGATGATGTGATAGTAGTGATAACTAAAAATTAAGCAGTTGGAAAAATTCTGAAAACTAATTAAATATTCAAAATGGCGGCTAAATGTTGGCCATATTGACTTCTTTAAATGCCCATACCTTGCTCATTTTTCAACCGATTTTGATTATACTTGTATCAAAAATCAAGATTCATAGAGGTCTTTCTGATAAAACATACTTATCATAAGGGTTGCTGTCCCCTTTAACAATTAAACATCCAGTCAGCAGCTATGCAATGGTCATGTTGGGATGGTCAGTTCACCAAACCACACTTTTCCTGAGCAAGCTTGACTAAGCAGTTAACCAGTACTGTGTGCACATACTTTCGCTTGTAACTAACAATGACCCTTCTTGAATCAGCGGAAGGGAGGAGAATGGCAGTAGAAATCGTTTCATGATCAATCTCCACTAAATAATTGGTCACTGGTTTAGGAGATGTCATATAAAGAAAAAGTTTATGGACAATGCATGACAAATGCTGGACAAAGAGCGGTCACAAAAGCTCACCATGAGCCTGTAGCTCAGGTCAACTAATAAAAATGAAAAGCTTTTATATATGCAAAACATTCGATTAATTCCAATTTCAAGTACATTACTATTATTATAGTGTTTATATATGTTATTTAAAGTAGACACTATAAACATAATACTTATATATGTAACATACAAAATAAAGTACAGTACTGGCTGATCTGGATACACATTGTTTGCAAGGTACCCTAGATTAAATATTGTAATGACTCAAAATACAGGATTCGAATGACTTCATTTATTCACTGGCTTGTTTTTGGCAAATGATGGTAATTTCTACTTACATTTTGAAGAAAACAACTTGCAGTCAGCCATTTAGCAAGTGCAAAGTTTGATCCCTGTGCTTGGATCATAAAAGGACTAAATATCATATAAGATAAACCCATTTCTTTGATTGATATAGTCACATTCAGGCCTTTAGTTAAGAGTGCATAATAGAAAAAATCATTTTCCTATTTCTCAACCTAAACATATGTTGTTGGTACTCACAAGAACCGTCTCAATGAGATGGTTCTATTGAGCACCCACAACATATGCTAAAAATAATGCAAAGGAAAATATGTACAATTTTATGTTGATAATTTTTGTTCATCTAAGCCTGTGCACATTGAATAAGGTGAAAATCTCACCTTTAAGCAAGATCCTAGACTAAATTGTTTCTTGGATTCCCTTTCTATTTTCCTCTTCTGTTTCTCTGCTTCTTTTGCTTGCTTCAATCTGTCCCTCTCAGCCTTCTTCTCCTACAAAAAGAAAAGTTTCATCAATCCTTATAAGCCATCTTTACCAAATGGACGACTGTAAAACACTTTTATTTGGCGGGTATTTTTATTTGGCGCTATTGATGGTTTGTTTTGTTTGTTTGATTTGATTCTTAATGTCCCATCAACAATCTTTCAGTTAAATAGGGACAGGTCTTCCTGAATTAAACCAGTACCAGACTAGGATAATAGCGCTATTAATCGCAAAACAAATATCGCAAAAATATTAAACCATTGATTTATTTACAATTTTGGGCTTATGGGTCCTGGAACTAGCTGTTTCCCATATCAATGAGTCCAACTGCAAACTTATGAGTCAAGAACACTATTTTTAATGACAAGTCTGCAATACTATTGCATCCTGGGACTCACTGAAATAAAAACTTTGCATCCCAGAGACAAAATTATGTGCAAAAGATGCAGGATGCGCAGGTAAGCCTTTAGAAATAATAGCTTTAACTTTGGTATGAAGGTTGCAATGTGACTCAAGATTCATCAAAGGTCAAATTTGACATGTCTATAATAAACATATGTCACTGAGATTCTTTGGTCCTGTCTATCCCAGTGGCTGAAGATTACCATACTTACTAACACAATTAGATACTCAACCGAGACTTTAGTTTTGCATTACATTGCATACCTATGTCGGTCATGATCATTCGTTTCAATGACTTTTTTCTCTATTATTTAAGCCAATTATTTCCTTATCATTACCTTGCCAAAAGGAGGTCAGCATATTTGGTCATCTGTTTTATTAATCTTGTTGGGGGGGTCATAAAATTTAAACCACAACTGAAATATTTTTATGATTTAGATATGACATTGTCACTATATAACGTAACAAACTTTGTTTGAAATTGACCAGAGTTTCAAATTATGTGTTTAAACAAAAATGTTCTTTTTTCTGTACAAATATTCCTCGAAGTTGTCATTGATGATGATGGTGATGATGATGATGATGATGATTGATTATGATTGATGATTATTGATGATGATGATTGATGATGATGATGATTGAGGATGATGATTGATGATGTTGATTGATGATGATGATGATTGATGCTGATGATTGGTGATGATTGATGATGATGTTTGATGATGATGATTGATGATGATGATTGATGCTGATGATGATTGATGATGATTGATGATGATGGTTGATGATGCTGATTTTTTTATTAAGCATTTTTTCATGAGCCATACATTTGATAAAATCTATTTCATTGAAACTTTTAACTGGATAGCTAAGGTAACAAGAATGACTGGTCATTTGAGACTGAAAGTAGTTGTCATTCATCCAGGTAGCTTTGTACTTATGTTATCTTTTGATGTGTGCTCTTAGATGACAGGACTGTGCTAAATAAACCTTGACTCTTGTAAGGAAAGTAAATGCATTTATTTTTACTGGTGTAACAAAATCACTCATAAACCCCTAAATATAAACTGAAACCAAGTTCTAATTGGTCACTTTTCGAACTCATTATTTTTGAGAAAACACTAATAAAATTGAAATGAAATTTCTCCTAAATATGTGTATTTTATTGGACAAAAGTTTAGCAGTGTTTTAGAACAGTTGTCTTTTACTCCAATGTTTTGGGGTTTATAATGCAAAAATTGACTATTTTTTTTAATAAAAATGGGTTTTGTGTGTATCTTTTATAAAATTGAAGTGTAGGTGGTTACAAACTGGTCTACCCGACTTCAAATATACCAACATTTGAAATTTTGCTGAAGGTAGATTTTGTATGCATTTTCAAAAATATTGCATTTTATGGGTGAAAGTTCAAAATTTCCGAAAATCCTGAACTTTTGACATTCAAATCTTTAAACTTGTAGTATGCCAACAAATCATAATGATCAATAATTTCAAGTTTAGATGATCAAGTGTCTTTAGATATTTAAGCTGAAAAAAAGTCAGAGAAGCTGTTATAATCTGTCTATTTCTGTATTTTGAGGCTGACATTCTATGGGAAGTCAGCCTCAAAAACCTGAATTCAGGAATAGTCCTGAAAACTTTCACCCCTGCATTTTTTAAAAAAATTGGGATTTTAGAAATTCATCAGTAGCTCATGCATTTTATTTTATTTGAACACTGTAGGCCAAAGGCAGTAGAACTTGATTAGTCAATTTTTTGATGATAAAAGTTTCACTACTGCTGCAAACTTCCTGTTTCAATGTGAAAGTTTAAAAATCAATTTGATGGCATTATTGAATTTTTATTTTCAATGTCTGGTGACAATAAATAATCGCTGAAAATTTCAATACCCTGTCACTGATAATAAAGCGTACAAAACAGTGTGAAATTTGTATATAAATTGCAAGCTTAAAGCTGAATTTCTATGATTAAGCTGCTGGTCATGTTTGTCTTATGTTATTATGTAGGAAAAACAGAGAGTCCTATTTAAACAAAACTTTTGAGGTTTATTCTTCTTAAATCACAGTAGCCAGTAGCACCTTCAAACAAACGAAAACTTAAATTGATAACGTCTCTGTTGAATATTTTATATCATAGAAAAGTGTGACTTTTTTAAATGAGGGTACCTTTACTCTAACTTCGTCTGTGGAAGAAGTACACATCATTTTAAAATTAAATAACTTTCAGTCCTAGCAAACTATTTCTTCATTTAAAAAAGCAGCAATTTTGTATACCCTATTTTTTTTTATTTCTGAACTTGCGTAAAAGTGTAAGATGACCCATTAGAACTTGGTCTCAGTATAGTTTCGAATTCACTTACACAATAAGCAATAAATCTGTATAGTCAAAATTCAACTTTTGAATGGTAGAGTATGTTTCAACGTAGAAAAAACCATGTCTTAAAAGGGGGCTATTATTAAAGGAAAGAATATGCTCCCCATAGGGAGGAGCATATTCTTTTCCCAGGATTCTTTCATTTACAGTTAGCCCCTATGAGAATAGATAATCACTTTAAAGGATATTAAATTGAGAAATTGCCAAAATTAAACTATGCCAATTTGTCAGTCTTTTAAAATCGACAAATTTTGATGCTGCCAAAATTAAGCGTTCTACAGTAATCCATTTCTAATTTTGGGTGGTTTGTTGGTGTTGATGCTATACTTCTCAATCAACAATTTTTCAGTCATGTTGGGATGATTTCCTGTCTTCCTGGGTTGAACCAGTACTATAAGCAGTGGATAAAGTGTCTTGTTCAAGGACACAACACAGTGACTCAGGTGAGTCTCCAACTAGCAACCATTTGATCTCCAGTCTAACGCTCTACCAGTTGAGCCACTGTGCTCCGCTGGTTGTTGGGTGGTATTTCTCACTTTCATTCAAATTTTGATAGAGTATTCTGTGAGCATGCAGTAAAAGACCCTGATCAGATGCCACATTCTGTGGAATCTGATTTGGATCTGCACTAAAAGGATGCCTGGCCTAAACAGATTTAGAGGCAGTTGGCCGAGATTTTCTCATCTACTAAGGCAGGTTTCCACTGCTACTTTTGATAAAATAATATTATAAAGCTTGTATGCAATTGCTATCAAATCACCCCCTGCTCTACCTTGAACACCTTTTTATACCAAAAACGTTAGTGAAACCCCACTATAAATATGGGCCAGCCTAGCTATATATATATATGAGATTAATATTGTGCTTGAATTCATGTTTCAAATTTGCATGTGCCCCTACAGGCCTTTCGTCAAGAGTGTGTAACAGAAAAATAATTTTCTTATTTTGCAACCAATACATATGCTGTGGGTACTCAATAGAAATGTCTCAATGAGACAGTTTTTTTGAGCATCCAAAACATATGCTTAAACTTATTGGTAAGAAAAACAGTTACAATTTTACGCTGAAATTTTTTGCTGAAGTAAGTTATCATAACCTGTGCATCTGTCTAGGGGGCTCAAATGTCTACCTTTAGGTTGCTGTTGTTGTGTTAGGGGCCCCTTTTTGTGGAACATGTGCAAATAGTGCTGCTGCAGATCCAAATCAGTGACATCTGATCAGGGTCTTTACTGCATGCTCAGAGAATACTCTATCAAAATTTGAATGAAAGAGAAAAATACCACCCAACAACCAGCGGAGCACAGTGGCTCAGTTGGTAGAACCTTAGACTGGAGATAAAATGGTTGCTAGACTGCTAGTTGGGTTCAACAACTTTTCAGTCATATCATGACAATCAGTTAACTTATCACACTGTTCAAGCTGGGTAGGCTCTTTGACAGTTTACCTGTAACCATACCCTTGCTGATCATACTTACTTCAGTAGCTGAAAACTGCCCTATTTAAATCATTTATTGAGAGAAAAATACTTATGTAGTTAGTGTTGTGCCTAGGTGTCCCTCTACCTGAATTTCAGGGGGACATTTACAAATTCTGGGAGACACACAAAATCTTTCAAAGGATCATTGACGGTTTGGGCCTTATACGCCTATTTTTCTGATTCGTAGAACGCTGCTTTTAAGCTTCTGGTGTGATGCATGTAGTATCATTGCAATAGGTGAATCTAATGGCAAGAGCCAGCTAGCAAAATATTTTCAAAAATCCTACGCGCTCGAGAGATGTGGCGGGTAGAAAGGGGAGGGGATCTGAAAGGATCATTGACACTTGCTATGGGTAAATGCCTATGGTTTTCAGTAAAAATAAAAGTTTGTCAATCGTCCCTTTCTTCACCTTGAAGCTGCCTTGACCTGAGTACTTTATGGCTGTGAAATCCGTTTTCAATATTGAATGCTTCAAAGATGTAAAATTTTGGGTAGAACAATCAGTTTTACATTAAGATATATAGAAATCCAAAAACATTTTTTAAAATATCATTCCCCACGTGTGCCAGCAAAAGCTTTTGCATGTAAATGTGTTACCATATTTTACACATTGTATGGAAGTGGCTTGCTGGCACAAGGGGGGGAAAGATGTTCAGCAGCCCAAAAACCCAGGGCCTAAGCCCATAAAATGCCTTTTCTACCAAATAAGAAAGTAATGAAAGTAATGAAGTTATCTAGAACCAACCCCCTAAATTACTTTGTATTCTGTGCTAGTTTAATATAAAGTACTTAAAGATTAAAGTAGAATTAGCAAGTTTGTATGCATTTTTTCATAAGAAAAAATCTCACTGTTATCAAATGACACACTATTTTGCAAACGTCCTGTACTTTTCTATTTGCATGCTAGGGAATTGTTCATGTTTTTATTTTCGTCTGATGACTCCCTTCAAAATTAAGTTTTTTTTAAAAATAAACCACCCAGGACCACCATCAGAGTGTCAAACAGTTTGGATCCAGATCAAGACCGACATTCTGTTGGTCTTCATCTGGGTTCAAACTGTTTGCAAAAGGCTATTGGCAGACGACAAAATTATCCACTGGCATGCAAAGAGTTATAACTAGTAAATACTTTAGTGTTCAATATATTGTCTCATATAGGGATATACATGCATATGTATACCATAAATATTCGGACATCTTAAATACAGTCAGCATGCTATGCCCTTTAAACAAAGCAAAAGTAATTTTCAAAGGATCTAGTTAGAATCAGTTTTACTTTCCAATGCTAAATGGGACACTTTCATTCCTTCAAAAATATTTATTTCTTTTGTTGAGCTTTCAGTTTTGTATTATTTACAGTACATGTAGTCAAAAATGTACAGGTAACTACCAAATTATCTCCCCAAAATCATTTTATTACAAAACATATTTTGTTTTTAAAACAATTTCATCAATTATCGTGATTTGTTTATACTCTGCATATGGTATGTTCAATAGATATCACCATGCCTACCAAATAAATCAAGAAAACGTGCAGAAATCGCTTTTTAAAGCACTTTTATTTGTCATGAAATTTCAGACCCCCTCCCCTTTCTACCCGCCATAACTCTCGAATGCGTAGGAAATTTGAAAATATTTTGCTAGCTGGCTCTTGCCATTAGATTCATCTATTGCACTAATACTACATACACCACACTTGAAGCTCAAAAGCAGCGTTCTGTGAATCAGAAAAATAGGTGTATAAGGCCCAAACCGTCAATGATCCTTTGTACCTGTTAAATGAACAGTTATCCAGAAATTTCTGTTCATCTTTTGTTTAAATTTGAGCTCGATGTCGATAGTTTTGGCTTGAGAAGGGTAGTAGATGACAGTGCAGTTGTTTCTGCCATTGCCCTAGTTTTGAATTCACAATCAAATTTACTATTTCCATATTAAAATAGCTTTTTCTGGCCTTCTGCTATTTGACTGGTTGAGAAATCAATATTTATGATAGGTAAATACCATGTGCCAGTCTAAATTGCGCTATTTACTTCCCTTTATTAGGTTACACTAAAAACGTAAATGGTAATAAACCAGAGCGATAAAAATAAGCAAATTTTCAAGGTGCGCCCTTAGACCAACTGGGTGTGATTTTAAGGGACACCTACGGTAAAAATCCTGGAAATCCCGCTCCAGGCACAAAACTGCTTCTGAAGGTATGTGGTTGGACTGGGATTGAAGTGAAACCACCAATCAGACTTGTTACCAGCTGTGATATGCAAACAGGCTCTAGTTTTTGACTGAACCTTCCTCTACTTTCCTACTTTGTGTGTGAAGAATAATGGCTCAAAATAAACTATTCTAATATACTGTATTTGCACACTGAGCATATTTCTTTCTTATAAAATTCAATACTCTCATTTGAAGCAAGGTTGGCAAATTGACGGCAATAAGGATATTTGCCATGCCAGTGGCATTTACTGGTAAAAATGACATTTACTGGCAAATATGATTTATCATCATGGACTTTTAAAAACACTTCACCCCTACATTCATTTCTTTTCTTTTCCAAGCCATTTTGACAAATCATGCTTTTCTTCACCAATGTAAACGAATGACGTCATATCCGATGACGTAACTATCGTACACATTCTAATGAACTCCTATGTAAAGTATTTTCAGTTGTCACTATGTAAAAAACGAGATTTTTGTCGCTGAAAGTAGTTGTTTATTTTCGATTTGGAGAATGGCCGCCATTTTGTTTTTTTTGAACGTCGTAACATCTAGGTACGCACATCATAGTCTAAATGCGCAAAACATTATCAGCTCGAAACATATTTTTTAGGAAAAAATAATTATTATAAATACTGAATAAGAAAGAACAAGGAAAGAAGTTGTAATTATAAGAATTGAAATTTAAATTTTTGCGTTTCACTGAGGTATGAAATGTCGTTTAAATTACATCTAACTATAGCATGAAAAACTTCTGTTTTCATGCAAATTAGATGTAATTTCCCGACATTTCATACCTCAGTGAAAAGCAGAAAAAGAATTTTTCAATTCTTTAAAAGCGAAATTATGAAGAAAAAATGCTCGGTTCCTACCTGCAGAATTCAGGATTTTGAGGCTGACTTTCTATGGAAAGTCATCCTCAAAAATGCTGAAAACTTTCAACCACGTATATATCAACAGGGGTGACAGTGTTCCTCTTGGCGTGCTCGGTGTAAATGTTCTAAGATTTCAAACCCTTTCAGGCCCCCAGATAAGAGTGTGTAACTGAAAATTATTTCTTATTTCTAAACCCAAACATATGTTGTGGGTACTCAAAAGAACTGTCTCAATGAGAAGGTTCTTTGTAAACACATGTTTAAACTGATGGATAAGAAAATTATCGCAATTTTATGCTGAAAATATTTGCTTAACTGGCCCTATGCCGTTTTTCTCTTTCTGTTCTCAAATAAATTGTTGGTTATCAGGGCTGGAACTAACAAAATGCTTACAAGTTAGAATAACAGTCTGATCTGGGTCTGCTCTGTTTGTCCAGGTTCTTTTACTTTATGTCCCTTCTAGTTTTGCAACCATCTTGATGGGGAAGAGAGAGCAGGTTGCTTTGCTTAATATGTCTTCCTGGTGTTTAGTTATTGTTGTGTGGCTCTTCCTCACCGTGCCATGGGTTTGTCTGCAGTTTGTGATTGTGGTATTTCCTGATCATACTCACTATTTTTGTGTTATAAATTTTAGAACATCTACCGTACCTGTGCTATTCTCTTGTTCTCCTCCACCTCTTCGGCAGTTCTCTTCCTCTTTGCTCCTGGAGCCGCACTACTATTGCTCTTAGTCTTACCACCCACTTTCTTAGTATCAGTTTCCTCTTCCATAACCACATGACTAGACTGATTACTGTGAGAAGTTCTTTCAATAGATTTGTAGTCTAATATGGCACAATTTGATGGAATCATTGATTCAGAAACACTTTCTGGAGTTGGAGAATGTGTTCCATTGTGATGACTCTGAGTAGGACTAGATAAAAAACTTGAGAGTGGTTGTCTATCAGCTTCATCTTCGGAGGATTCACTAAAATTAGGAGGGTCTGTCGTCAGTTTTCCTGCTGGTTCTGCAAGTAGAGTAGAAAATTAATCAGGGTTCCCACAGAAATTCAAAAACACAATTCCATGATTGTACATGATCAACAATGTAATTTCCATGGCTATTTAATGCACTGCCTCCAACCCCCCCCCCCCCCCCCCCCCCCCCTTTGCAGCATCTTCACCATGCTGAGCGTAAATGTGGAAAGCAGCAACAACAGCATGCTTGTAGACTATTCATGCATTTGGAAATAATTCAAACTTGAAACCACCAGTAGCCAGACATCGGACATCCGACAGCTAGTTTTCTGGCTACTGGTGGTTTCCTCAAATTATTTCACAAAATTCCATGATTAGTCTGTTTTTTTCTTCAAATTCCATGACTTTTCCATGCATGGAACTTTTTTTAGTGATTTTCAAGGCTTGCCATGATTTCCATCTAGCTTGTGGGAACCCTGAGTAGTACAAAGCTTTAGAAATCACAAGGGGGTTTTCAGAGTGATAAAATAACAATGCTCAGTAAAGTGAGATAGTGTAAACAAGCAATGATTCTCTTAAAATGTGTATACTTTCGAAATGGGAACTGTTCTTAGAGGAAAGAATTTGCTCCTAGAGGGAGCTTACATGTATTCTTTTCTTTAAGAGCAGTTCCTAATGGTTTGGGAAAATATCTCCACATTAAGTGATGTCCCTTGAATATGTAGAATTTCATCACTATTGTATTCTTTCTTGCACTTAACAGATTTGTATCTTTTTGTACCATTAGCATGTCCACTCCCCCCCCCCAACACACACAATATATCTTGCACAAAAGCTCTATTTAGTATACCTTTAACCTTTTTAGCTCAGTTGTGGCCTTGAAAATCAGGGCATGGTTACCAAAACGTACATGCAATCAAATCTTTATCATGCCCCGAAGTTTTATCCATGCAAATTTGGTCTCAATCTGCCTAATAGTTAATGAGATATCTAGCATACAAGATAGTGACGCGCCTATTGCTAACGAAGACAGGATCAGCACCAAAAACAATATGTCCCCTGGAGGGGGACTTAACAATCATATAATAGTAGCTTAGTTAGATTGCAAAGAAAGTAATGTTTTGGTAACTAAATTGTAGGGATTTGCTGAAAGGACGTGTAACGGTTTGGCCGTTTTTTGGCCCACGATCGATTTGGCTGAAATTTAAATATATGGTGGTTTGATCTTTGCCCTTTCACATGAGCATGTTTTTGAATTAACGACGGCATATGCAGTCACATTAATTAAAGTTTCTCACTAATGTGTATAAACAGAGGTTTGTTCACGAATGTGGATATTTTTAGAGATGCAACAAGCAAACTGACCTCAAACATAATACCAAACATGCATGTGTTTATACTCGTCATGTCTATGTCGTAATTTGAGCTAACACTACCATCATTAATTAAAAATTATGCTTAAACTTGGCTAAATACTGTGTTTACGATTACCTTGATGATATGTTGTTTTTTAGGTGTAATAAATATTGAACATTTAGTGTTTTATTGCCTTTTCCAGTTAATCAATAGCTCAAACAAGCCTATCTCGGTTTATTCATATCAATATAATCAGTACGACATGTACACAAGCGTGCATGTAACATGTTAAACACGGCATTACATGCGCAACCTTGTTTTGCTGGATTGGTATGAAACATGAATAAAAATAGTTATAAAGCTACAGAAATGATAATGGAAGCTTTGGACACTTTTTTTTTGCTCACAGCCACAATTATTAAATAGATACATGTGAGTGTTGTATATCTGTCTGTTCATCTGTCAGTCCATCTGTATGTCACACTTTTGTGTCTGTGACGTATCTTCCAAACGCCTGATTTGATTAAAAGATTAATTCATAAAACTGTGTACCTTTGTGGATGAACATGCAGAATAAGTGAATACTTTAAGGCCATGTCAAAGCAGGCGGTCATAGGTTACATGTACAGAATGCATATCTGCTCCATATTTCACACATGTCCAAGCTCAGAAATCCAACGGTCGTGATAGCTCTGTGGTATACTTACCCATTATCTTACGTGTGACTCAGGGATCGCAGTTCACAATCCCGAAGAAACATATGTCTTGTGTCATTGTGCAAGACCCTTCATCTTTATAAGATAATACATGTTCAACCGAGGAAACGTCATGACTGAAATATGGTTCACTGTAACGTAGAGCAATGACGTAGAGCTTTGAAACAATTAGTAATGTTTCAAGCATTTGTGGTGCAGACATCTATTTCAAGGGTGACAACTTCGGTCGAAGCAGGGATTTCTGAACTGTTTGAATAACCTACGTTCTGTTTTGATAAAGGTGAATGAACATCTAAAATAGAGTATTTCGATCCTTGAATATTAAATGTATGTGTTTGTTGGTACCAGCGACTATTTACCATCTGCAGATAAGCGGTTGTTCTATATATACTGCATTATTTTAGCAAACACTATACGAGAGCGATATTCATTGAGGAAACAAACAGTTTAGCACAGATATTGTGCACATGTAAGCATGAAAAGCGCATTACACTGATTATGAATAAAATGCTTGTGGCGTTCGCATTCAGGCCATTGGCTGTTTTTATACATGCTTTCTTGCATAAATAACAATGAATTGAAAAGAACAAAACTGAATCAAAGAATTACATTGGTTTATTTGCGACAATATCTGCGCCACCTATATACATCATATATGTACATGAGAAGCTACGAACGTCAAAAAATATAGATAGGTGTTAGCTTTGAGGGTCAGTTACAATATATGTTGAGAGTGTGCATTTGTATACATCACACCAGCTCCGTTTTGTTCAAATAACCTCACTTTAATAATATTACCATTAAACTGACACAGTTCTATCAAAATTTTGGAATCATATAAAATGATTCCAATATCTGTGCTGTGAAGTAGCTTTTTGCTCTACCTTATGAACCGCTAGATGAATTTCATCGAAACTTGCAAAAATACTTATCTGGGACAGCCAAAATGAATTATAAGATTTTGGTGACCTCGACCTTATTTACAAGGTCCCAGTGACATATATAAAAAAGGCTTGTCTGTACTCTATCTTCCTAACCAATGACCAGATTTTGACCAAACTGACACAGATAATTCATTGGGAAGACCTTAATGAATGACTAGAATTTGGTAGCATTGACCTTAATTCCAAGATCATCAGCGTCACATACCTGTAACTCCTTTAAGTGGGTGGGGGGGGGGACAACCCCATCTTATGTTATATACTTTCCATTCCTAACTACTCTAGTATGGCCATATTAAACAGTGTCTGCCCTGTAATTTGAGAATACCAATAATTGATTATTTTTTTCCTCATGCTCCAAAGAATGATCACATAACTTGCCATTTTTGACAATCTTAATTCAAAGCAATGGGCCATGCCACAACAAAAGTGGCGGTGAGCTGTCTTTTTAAAAGCAGATTGTACCAAAGAACTGTCTCAAGAAATCTATGTATCAGTTAGAGAAGGGGGCACATCAAACCCTCTCCTTGCACCCTCTCTCTCCGCTGGTCTCTCTCTCTCCGCTGGTCTCTCTCTCTCTCAAATAAGACTCGCACTTACTGAAATGTTGTTGTATTTGCTTTTCAAACGCAATATACCCAAAGACTGTTTGTAAGAAATAATATTGTTACGGGCTTGCTAATATGTACATTGTATTCCATTTTTGGACGGGAATCTTACGTCTCTCCAGTGATTTTAGTACTCTCGGTGCTTTGATAAGTATGAATTGAACAGTACATTTCAGGATAAAATTTGCAGAAAAAGTCTTTTTACGGTATTTGCGGCATGCGGAACCGACTAGGAGTTACCATTTTATGGTGTAATATTATATGCACAATAAAATGAGAAATAGTTGTATCCGGTTCCGCATGTGGACATGTATGTACATGTAATTGAGTCACGAAGTACACAAGGGTGTTTGGTTTTACCATAGACTTAGTGTTAAATGTGGTTGATAGGGCATGCATATAACCCCAAAATTTATCATAAAATTACATTTTAATGAAGAAAATAAATTGCGGACATTAAACTAGAGACTCTTAGGTATCATTTGGTAATATTTTGGAGGGATTTCTTTACGATTGATTTTTTACTGTTAAAGTGGGCCATTTGTAATACAAAACCGTTACACGTCCTTTTCACTTTTCTACTCCTGCTCCTATGGTTTCAGTTTTGGCCGACATTGCACATTATGCAACGTCATCATTAATATGATGTAATGTGCGAACGTGTATGACATCATTTAGTGCAAAAAATCTGTCATGCTTAAAATTGTATATAATAAAAAGAAAGTTCAAATTTTTGTGATGAATATGCCATTTATTCCATCTCGTGAAGCGAGAAAATGTGTATTTCATTCTTGGACTCATGAAATATATATTTTTTGTTTCACTCAATGCAATAAATGGCATATTCATGACAAAAATTTGAATATCCTCTATATCTGGCTATCCTGTTGGGAAAATAGTGCAGATCAAGATCAGCTGCTTCTGCAAAGCAACCTGATCAGGATCAATACTGCTTTCCACTATGTTTGTTTATACATGCTAACAACTAGAATCCTGCAAAATTGGGAAAGATAGTTGTATATCTATGTCACGGGTGGTAAACAGTGGCACAAGCTCTAAATGGAGGTATCTGTATTTTCTTCCAACGGCACTTTTGGGAACTTTCGTGATCGCTCCAAAGGACAAAAAGGTATAAACAAAGGTAGATCTCAGTGGCTTTTATGAAAATATTCTAAGTATTAAGCGACAGATGGTTAATTGAAAACCAATTTTGGTCTTCTTTTTGAGTAGCCGCTTAAGACAGGTTTTACTTAGTTTATATTTTGGTCTGAGCCTTTATCTACTTCCATAATTTATGTGTGCAAGCAGTGAAGGCTCTGATGTAAAAATATGCAGGCTGGCCTGAGCTGTGGCCACTCGCTGATGCAATAAGTATCAAAATCATTTGGGCATGGACGCGAGAAAACCTGTCTTCGGGGGCTTGCGAACAACAAAGGAGCAGACCAGCCTGCGCATCCGCGCAGTCTGATCAGCGCCTTTGTGATTCATTTATTAAAAAGTATCATATCTAGACTTGCTACAAACGAAATTTCACTATTCTATCTAGTCTCTGTAGCTGAGGAGACTGGTTTGAGTCTAGCTTTGTCGGAAACCCTGAAGACAGGTTTTCTCACGACGAAGCCCATTTAATGTCATGTTCTGGCTCACATGTTCCTAAGGAGAGAAAAGTAAAATAGGTGACAGTACCAGTGAGTCCTTGGATATTAACGTCAGCATCAGGGCTCTGTCCTAAACACCGATCTAACGCATCTTCATGTAACAGCCTTGATGCTACAATATTTTGTCGTTTTCTAGCAAGTCTGTCTCTTAAGCTGTCCATCACTGGAAGCTCTTCATCACTAGAACTATCAGATATAAAATCTCTCCTACACGCGAGACTTTTCTGATCTCCAGCCATGACTGCAGAACTTTTCTTTAAGCCCTTGACTTTCGTTGTCCTGTTTTGTCTGTCTGAGTGTTGTGTTCTGGAATGGAGTTTCTTGATTCGAACAGAACTGTTGTCAATAAGAAACAAGGATGGTGACTGTTTCTGCTGTTAAAAATAAAAAATGAATCTGTCAGGATGCAATATAGATAACTGTAAGAGAATTCACACTTAGGCATAAAATCTAAAATGTTGTGTTTCAGGTAGGGCTGTGGATCATTAGGTAAGTGGCGATCGGATCTGATCCACCATTCATGAGCTACGATTCACAGATCGAACTGCGAGTCACTGGTTAATGAAAAAAGTAAGATGAAACATCTATTGTTGGGTCTATTTACTTTGTAAATCAGCCCTTTCTGTTAAACCAGAAGTACCACATGTACACAGCTAGATATCAAAGAAGATAAGACTACATTTCCACTCACGACTGTCAAGGCATGCAACACACTTTGTAAATTTGATTTTATACCTTCCTGAACTCTGACAGAAGTGTGCTGATTTCAGTATAAGGCCCTTTTCCTTTGTCCTGAAGTTCACACATAGACAACATGACCTGGGTCACGTAGGCATAATCAGCTGTCGCCTTGTCGGCAAGAGAAAAAATTCAAAGAAAAAAAGAACCCTTTGAATGACATTTGATAATATTTTTGGCTCTGTTATTAGTACATGTACCGATGTTGTTGTTGTGTGTGTGTGTGTTTAAACAAAATAGATTGGAATATATGTATTATCAGCGGATTTTGGAATACTTTGAGGATTTTAATTACCTATAAAGGATGTCACTAACCTGCAAGAAACAAAGGTATTTGAATAAGAGATATTATCAATTAGAACCGTAGTCATAGTGAAAAATTTCAATGGACCATTTTGTGAAAAACTTCTTGCTTCAGTAACAAAAAAGGTAAAAAAAAAAAAAAAAAAACAACAACGCAATCCAACGATTTCTGCAGTGACAAATATTCATACTCGATTTTATATTCAGATCCGCGAATATCCGAGTACTCGGATACTTGCAGCAGCCCTAGTTTCAGGTTAGGCTTAAATGAAATATATGCATGGTTCCAGTTTCCCTACCTACCCAATTTTGACAAAATGACAGCTATGAAAACTTAGTCAATTTTTTCCCCAATAAGGCTTTTTATATATAGAACTTCCAGGTATGAATTATTTTGTGTATTTGATCTTAACAAATGTTCCAGATTGCAAGCTTTAAGATCATTTGCACAGATTCTACTGAAATCTTGTTTTCAAAACTAAGGTCTGCTGGTTTGAACTGTCACTTGCCAAAATGTTAGTTTTTCACTTTTCCTAACTGTGCGGGGGGTATCTAATAAGCATTGCTTATTGACTTTTTTCATTTAACCAAACTCCTTCATGCATATGTTCAATGTGGCTACATTGTATAGGCAAAGCATCAAATTGCTCTATCAAAAGCTGTGGTAGGAGTTGATCAGCCCATGAAGGCACTATCTATGCATATACAAAAGCCATATTAGGGAATGCAAATTTTCAATGTGTCTACATTGTACACATGTATAGGCAAAGTATCAAATTGCTCCAGCAAAAGCTGTGATACGAGTTGATCGGCCCATGAAGGGACAATCTATGCATATACAAAAGCCATATTAGTGAAAAATTGTCTAATTCTCATAGCTGTCATTTTGTCAATTTTTTTTTATTTAGAACCAAACTCCTTCATGCATATGTTCAATGTGTCTACATTGTATAAGTAAAGGATCAAATTGCTCCATCAAAAGCTGCAGTAGGAGTTGATTGGCCTGTGTATGGACTATAATAGCATAAGTATAAACCCCTAGAACTACAAAGGGAAATAACTATTATAAAATTGGCCCCTAGCCCTTACTTTTTTGTTTAAAGTATTTGTCATGTACATTTGTATATATGAAAATGTTTGCAAGGTTTGATGAAATTCCAGCCATCACTTCAAGATATTAAGGAAACAAAATGTTACGGAAGGAGACACGGACGGACAATTTGAAAACAGTATAACTTCCACAAACAAATTTGTGTGTGTGTGTGTGGGGGGGGGGGGGGGGGGGGGGAACAGTATTTAATTTGTAGATCAATCTGACACTATAACGTAAGTACAAATGAATATGGTAAAAGTAAGGTCTGATAGTAAGTTGGTGATCTCCTTAAAAACTTCTTTTGCCTTGAAAGATGTGGCAGTGACATTTGCATGACTGTATCAAAACTTTACAGACCAATGCAATTTTCCATTAAAGTTACATACAATACAATCAGGATGGTACATTGTATATATTCACTTTTCAGGGGTCACAGATTATAATATCCGAAAAATATTGTTGTTTTTCTCTGAAGATCGATTTTGTCTTATGGACACTGCAGACTGTAATGAAATGCCGCATGATTCACCTGGGTCCGCACTGTTTGCCATAGTACCCATTTAGGGCTTTCTAGTCCTAAAAGGGTTAAGGATATTTATTCAAGTACATGTGTACCAGGCCTTTAGTTAAGAGTGCCTACCAAATAAATAATTTTCTTATTTCTCAACCAACACATATGTTGTGGGTACCCAAAAGAACCGTCTCATTGAGACAGTTCTTTTGAGCACCCAAAACATATGTTAAAACTCATGGGTAAGATAATATTCACAATTTATGCTCAAAAATGTGTTAATCTAAATCTATTAAGTACCTTCTCAGGGGAAGTGTCATCACCTGTCACCAATATACAGCAGCTGTTGCTATCACTATTGACATCAGTCAAACTAATGTAACCCTTTCTATCCTCACTATCACTGTTTACATCAGTAGAACTCAGATCTTCATCCACAACTTCCATTTAATGTAAATATTGACAATTAATCTGAAAAGAAAGAGAAAGTCTGTATTGTGTATATGGACCAGCATATTGATACATTGTATTTATTGCAAGCACGAGCAGTGTATGCTCAGAGCAGCCTGTACATTTGCTCAGTCTCCCCATAGAGTAGAGGAAGGCACAGACAAAATTTTAGACATCCAGCCCTGCTTGACACGTCAGCATAGGCATTTAAATCAGGAATTTGCCCATATGTGCTAAAGTCAGTGACCAGACCAGTCCGTTGATACTGTGTCCAAGCCTAAAGTCTGCATATACAGTGATTTATTTGGGATTTTAGGAAGCTACCTTTTCCTTCACATTTGGGAAAATATTTTATTACAATTGGGAAAATAAGTGCTAAAATACATGAAATTGGGAAAATAAAGGCCATTTTTGGTTTGGGAATGACTCCTATATAAGGGGGTAAAAATGGCCAAATAAAATCACTGGGTCCGAGCTTCCTCTGGCTGCTAATTTTTTAATTTTTCTATAAGCGTTAAAACCCCAAATCAGAAATTATAAAAAGGCTTTTATCATCAGAGAAGGCTCGGATTAGGTCCGAGCTTAACATATGCACTACATCTACATCTCTTCGTTGAACCATCAAATTTGACTATTACTCAACGGGTTGACTTCTATTGGTAGCGCTAGAAAGAGGAAAAATAAGAGAAGATAGGTGGAAATAAGATATGTAAATTAATAATGAAGATAATGTTGATAATATGATAAGAGAGTGAATATGATAATCAATAAAAGCTTTAATAGTGAAAGATAGAAGGAAGAAAGTTTTCCCACTTACTTTAGGCTCATCAGGCACAGACCAATCCGCCTTCCGTGGCGGTAACAGGGCCTTACCACCCCGACAGCACAGCTCCCTACCTTGATGAGTTACTAGACAAGTGGGCCCTTAACATTTTAGTAGGAAAGTGAAGTCAGCCCCTTCTTGAAGGATACCAAAGAAGGGGCCTCAGCAACGGATGCTGGGAGAGAATTCCACAAAGGGATGGTGCGAGGGAAAAAATTTTATTTAAGTGAATCTGTAGATGTATGGTACTGTCTGTACTTCTTCGAATGTGCAGATCTTGTCCTGGATGCTCCTTTGGTAAGGTACTCCTCTGCTGGTATGTCTATCATATCATTGATAATTTTGTACAGAAGGGTCATTTACATATAGCCTACGAGCTCTTTCCCGCCAACTGGTTATCAGCCTGCCATGATGATAACCAGAAGTCATGTAAATTAATCAGAGACAGGTTATCATGCCCGGCACAAGACTTTGATCATTATGATCATATGTGTAGAACCTGAATGAACCAACCACAATGAAAAAAGTCAATAAGCAATGCTTATTAGATACCACCCGCACAGTAAGATTCAGTGAAAAAACTTGGCAAGTTATAGTTCCAACCAGCAGACCTTAGTTTTGAAAAGAAGATTTCAGTAGAATCTGTGCAAACAAAAATTATAAACTCCTCCATGCATATGTTCAATGTGTCTTCATTGTATCGGCAAATAATCAAATTTCTCCATCAAAAGCTGTGGTAGGAGTTGGTCGGACCATAAAGGCACTATCCATGCATATACAAAAGTCATATAAGGGAATAATTGTCTAAGTTCTCACAGCTGTCATTTTGTCAAAAAATATTTTTTTCTGAACCAAACTCCTTCATGCATATGTTCAATGTGTCTACTTTGTATATGCAAAGTATAGTATCAAATTGCTCCATCAGAAGCTGTGGTAGGAGTTGGTCGGCTCATAAAGGCACCATCTATGCATATACAAAAGCCCTATTAGGGAAAATTGTCTAAGTTCTCACAGCTGTCATTTTGTCGAAAATTATTTTTTCTGAACCAAACTACTTCATGCATATGTTCAATGTGTCTACTTTGTATAGGCAAAGTATCAAATTGCTCCATCAGAAACTGTGGTAGGAGTTGATCGGCCCATGAAGGCACCGTCTATGCATATACAAACACCTTATTAGAGAAAAATTGTCTAACTTCTCACTGCTGTCATTTTGTCAAAAATTATTTTTTCTGAACCAAACTCCTTCATGCATATGTTCAATGTGTCTACATTGTATCGGCAAAGTATCAAATTGCTCCATCAAAAGCTGTGGTAGGAGTTGATCGGCCCATGAAGGCACCGTCTATGCATATACAAAAGCCTTATTAGGGAAAAATAGTCTAAGTTCTCACAGCTGGCATTTTGTCAAAAATTATCTTTTCTGAACCAAACTCCTTCATGCATATGTTCAATGTGTCTACATTGTATAGGCAAAGTATCAAATTGCTCCATCAAAATCTGTGGTAGGAGTTGATCGGCCTGTGTATGGCCTATAAAAGCATAAGCATAAAACTCTATATTAAAAGCCATTAAGACCTACAAAGGGAAATAACTCAAATAGAATTGGCCCCTTGCCCTTACTTTTTTGTCTAAAGTATTTGTCTTGCATATATGAACATGTTTGCAAGGTTTGATGAAAATCCAGCAATGAATCTTTAAGATATTAAAAAAAAAAAAACGTTACGGACGGACGGACAACGTGAAAACAGTATACCCACCACAAACAAAGTTTGCGGGGGGTATAAAAACATAGAGCAAACAGGGGTATTATCAACAACTTAGGACGGTTTCGATGTTTTGAGCCTCTTATTGGCTGGAACAACTTTTCTCTCAATGATGATATGATATGCACCATTTGATCGGTCGAAATAAGAGGACTACTTATACAAACTACCTTATTTGAGTCATGACTGAATGTTGTAGCACCTATGGTAAGGGGGTACGTTATCGACACCCCCAGTGAGTTATCGACACCTTAAAGCTTTTTAAAAGAAATACAAGCATGAGATAACCATTCTATCTAACTAGAATTACATTTAATCAAATTAAAACAACATTGTTAAAAGATCTGAAGGTCTATATCTCATTGTCTGGTCGTTTAAATTCAATCGGATGCAATAATCCCACCCGTCACAATATTATACAATTATTGACTTCAATGAGGTCAGTGTTTTTTCTCTGCTTTAGGGGAATGGTGGCGGGGCCTTTCAAAAGGGGAAAATTAGCGCACGTAGGGGCAAAAAGGGGAAAACTATTAACTTAACACAATAGCATCTTTTATTGAAACATTTGCAGTTAAAAATGAAAGTGTTATATCTTTTGACAGACTTATGGTACAACACAGCCAAACTCGATCCATGTTTTATTAAATAGAATGAAAAAAAAATGGATCCAGTTAAGTTTGGCTGTATTGTACCATAAGTCTGTTAAAGGATATAACATTGTAGTATTTAACTTTTACATGCAGAAGTGCTAACGGTCGCAGACAAATTAGGTTGATGAACTGATTCGTTTGACTCAATACATGTCGCCGAAGAGACTGAGTCAATCCCCAAATCCTTGTCACAAACATCAAAGTCACTGGTAAAGGCCTTCAGGGAAGCCTGCTTAAACATTAAGTTGACTCTTCTTGATCCTGCGCCGCCAATTTATTAATTTTCTTCACGTAACAACGCTTATTGTGCGACATTTTGTTCGCGAAGTCACGATTGGAATTTCTCCCTTAGACGCTCTTGAAAGCGTTTATCGATCACCAAGGGATGCTACTCGCAAATTCACGGCATGGCTAATGCACGTAACAAATTTGTACGCACTTCTGACACGCTGTCGTCACATTTTGCCGATTTTTTTTTTGAATACTTCATTATGAGGGGAATTTTCTTTCAAAATAGGGAAAAAAAAAAAAATTGGCGAGGGGAATGGGGCCGAATTTCGGCCCCAGAAAAAGCAGAAAAAAAAACACTGGAGGTAGACATAAGGATTTATCTACCTGAAAAAGTGATAATTCACGGAGGCCGCTAGGCCTAGGTGAATATCACTTTAAGGGTAGATAAATCCTTATGTCTACCGAAATTGAAGTCAATAACTATTTTGTTATATGAATTTTCATTTAAGAATAATATTTTGCTACTTTCACATTTGTTGTATAGACATGTAAGACATCTAAGGACTTTCTCACAACTTTTAGCAACTTTTATTAAAATATTTTAATGTAGTATTTTGCATTTTCAAATGTATATTAATACTCTTAATGGCGATTATAAAATGTTATCATTTAACTTTTTTTACAGTTTGTTTATTCAAACAAAGATAAATAAGCAAACAAAACAAAACAAAACTGTCGTAAAAATTCATGAAAGTCTTTAGTTTACCTATTGGGAGGTGAAACAGCAAATCATGTCAATTTTATGCAGCACATGCTAGTTTCACACTCATCATGCTATTTTTAGCTCTCTAGAAGGTAATATTGCAGAAGTGTCAAAAATATTAACTTCTGGAAACTAGTTCCAGCTGGTTTCACGCAATATTAACGTGTGGACTGGTTTAGACCAGTTTCCAGGTAGACATAGAGATTTATGAAGACAAATTGGGCCAATCAGGAGACAGGATTCTCTCCAGTCATATAACAAAAATTGTGGTCTTCCAGCTCATCTAGTAGTAGATCTACCGTGAGTGATTTAAGAACGAGATTTTATGGACATATCACATGCCATTTAGATCGCAGATGACGCATGCTGCCCAGTCAAGCTGGATATCTAGTCTACAACGGCTTGTGTCGATAACTCCCTTTGCATCAAATTCTGTAAGTGTATTATTGACACCACTTATAAAATACACTGTATTAGTCAAGGAGCTAAATTTTTAAAAATTGACTTGGCACAATTGTTCAGCCAGAAAAGGTTTGACTTCAGAAATAGTTAGAACTACCCTTCCACAACAATGCTAGGCACATCGTACAGTCAAATTGTGGTAGCAGTTTTTCAGGAGGAGCCATTTTGTACATCTACTCCATTTTTACTATAAAATACAAAATTGCAACATTTGAATAAGAAATGGTATCCAGATGGTATCCAGATGGTGCATACAGTCGTTTTTTACTGCCAAACCCTTGATAAGGACCTAAACTATTATGAAAATAAATTGTTTGCACACGGAAGCACAATTTTTAGGTCATAAATGTCATTTATGTTATATCTTCAATTTCACCTTATAAAATCAATTGATTTTGGTCAAAGTTTAATTTGATATGCTCTATAATGGGTATATAGGTTATACAAACCAAGTTTTGAAAAGATAAATACCTGACTGTTTCAAAACTGCATATATCTTGTTTCTTTCATAATTACTTTAAGAATTATGAACTGTTGAATATGATTTACCCAAATAAAATGGTGAATATGGTTAGAACCATTTCACTTGCAAGTTAGCATTTGATACCATCTGCTGACTTTTTAAACCATAATTGAGCATTCTATCTATACACGATAGTAAAAAGCTATACTTAACTGCGTTTCAGGTGTAAAGTTTCATATTTTGAAGCTTACATGACAATATGTAACGTACATTACAAACTTTAAGACTTCCAATATATATTGCTAAATACCTTATACTATTACGTCATATGGTATTTTTTTTAATTTCAAACCTGTTCTATTCTGAATTTATAACAAGACAGCAGATTGTCTAAAACAATTATCAGTTTATATTAAGTTACTATCTATAAACATTTACAATTGCAATAAAATGAACAATTCTTTGAAGCTTTCATGTCGACAAAATATAATTTTGAATATTCCTAAGTTAAAGATTCTAAAACATATACACAAAGAAATAGATTGCTCTTTGGTAGTAGTAGTAGTAGTAGTAGTAGAACAATACATTCCATTTCTGTCAAATTTCTCAAAGTAACATATATAACCATATCAAATATCATAAGGTCCTATGTTTGTCCAAAATGTTATCAAAGACAGTATACGATTGGGCCCTGAAAAGCTGAAATATCAAGGATGTAGAATTTTGTAATATCTATCACAGAAGAAAAAACAACAACTAAGTTTTATTGAAGTCTAAACAGTCATTTGAAAATATTTTTACATACCCAGTTTACTATTGTACACATTATACAAACAAAGACAGTAACATAATATAGGTTAGCTCCTTGTATAATACCTAGGTTAATGTCCCATAGAAAGAATGCAAATTACTAAATTTTTGTTTAGAGAGATGGTACTATACTATTTTTCTTTGCTTAGATTCCAGACTGAATCAATTACCTAAGAGTCGGTAGGATAACATTTATATATATTACAATTGATTTTATGCCTTATACGTGTCTGTAATCAGTTATTTTTTTAAAGAGAATGCCTAAAAATCAAATTGTATACTGACATTTATATGCATATAATGACACATTACTTGTTTTAGCTTTTAAATTGATTTTAGTTTATTTTCAGCATACCTTTTATAGTTTGTTTAATGAAACTGTTAGTACCTATGATCATTTGCTAAACTAATATCACTTTATAAGGAGAGGTTTTATATAAAAAAAAACATTTCCCTGAAAATGGGTAAAATCAGTTATAATAAATGACAATGATCTAATGTGTTATGATCATATCCGAGAAACACAGGTAAATTGCTGCTAAAGAAACTATTTTCAACACATACGACATTATCAGTCAAGAGTTATGTCAGGCTGAATAAGACATTGTGACACTCAAGTAGGTAATGTAAAATATACTTTAAGATATTGGATGGAAAAATAAATCGTTTAAAAACTTGCAGTCATGAGATCTTCCTCACTTTTAGCAATCAATGCTTATATAAATGATGCTAATTTTCACTATACAAAATGTGGCATGGCCAAATTATTACAGGAGTCTTGTAAACAGAACTCTTGATAACAAAGCGCTATATGTATATAAACATAAGAATGAATATGTGATATAAAATCAAATTCAACACAGCTTTTAAAAGCTATCTTGCTTCCTCAGATAGAAAACAAATGCATTACACATAAGTGGGAAATTATATAAAAGAACAAAACATGTTGAGGGTAGTGATTTATAGAGACATACAAATAGTCAATTGTTCTTACAATCACTTTGTGCAGTATAGTCTTTGTCATCAATGAAAGACTTAAATGCAATGCCTAGAAAGGATGCATGAAAGTATATATGTATGTCATATTTGCAATGCTTCCTTCCAAAAGAAACCATACTTCTATTACTTTTAGAGGTATGTATAAATCTTAGAGGTTGATAAAGCAGTGCCTCTATTGTTGTATATGTTATGTGATATTTTATCATATAATATAAAAGATTTTGAATATCTTATTTTCGATATGTTCTTTGACAGTAGCACAAGTATGAATTTTGTTACCATAAGATAAAAAAACAATTGCTGAACTTTTTTTATGTAATTAATACATGCTCAATTGAAGTTTTGAACCACTATTTACGATTTTGGTACTGACCTCACATGGGTAAATGCACCGTTTAATCCCCAATGCTGATGCTGTAGAGCTAGCGTTTGTCTTCATCTACATATACAAGCAGCAAATGCTCTGATTTGTATAATGATATATTTTTGTTCATTGCTGAACAAAAATCAAATGCGCTCACTAATTCGATTTTTATTTACGTTACTATTTATCATCAATTTAGTTTGATTTGGGACATACAAAGGATTAATGGGATGCCATTCTTGCATCAATGACTAAGTCCTCATTTGACATGCTGAATACCGTAATGATTTTATATGAGCAGATTTCACGTTTATACTAAGTCTAATTGATAGAAATAATGCAAAACAAAATTTCCAATAATTTATTTGAGTCCATTCATTTTGCAACAGCTACAATATAATCTTTACAATGCAAGAGAGTTTTCCTAAGTGATAAGACTTGACCTCTAAAATGTATGACCATAAAGAAAATGAAACTTCCCACTTTTATCAAATGGACCAGTCCATTTTCGTCATCATGGTTGTTAGGTGTTGTTTTTCATTCTTATTCAAATTTTAATAGAGCATCTTGTAAGCAAACAGTAGAGAGCCTGATCAGACATTGCAGTCTATGGCATCGGATCTTGGTCTGTACTATTTGTCTATGTCCCACAAAAAGAACGCTAGGCTAATATAGGTTAAATACTTTTGTTGT
The DNA here is from genome assembly GCA_964019695.1 of Loripinus fragilis. NCBI lineage: Eukaryota > Metazoa > Mollusca > Bivalvia > Lucinida > Lucinidae > Loripinus > Loripinus fragilis. Next base: position 44,201,681 of record OZ026516.1, on the reverse strand, counting down.
TTATGTTACTCACATCAATTGTATTGTTTCTTCATCGAACTGGATAATGATTGGATATAGATATGCATAGGCATGGCGTTTGCCATATGTGGGACAGAAACTGCTCCGATTAAAACAGTTTTTTTTTGTTATGGCAAGGATTAACGTCTGCTTTAATCTTTCATTTCTCGATTTCAACCAATATTGTAAATAAAAAAGGCAATTTTAAGAATTAAGTGTAAGTTTTTCCAGGAATTATAGTTATCAATATAGCTATTGTAGTCAATAGCTGACAAGCTATAATTGCATGCATTTTGGTGGCTTACACAATGGGTGATACAGTGCTTTCATTGCATTAAAATTGTATTTAGCAGGACGTAACATATATAGCTGTAATAATAGGTGCTAAATTTAGTTTATAATCATTTTGCTAGTCATTTTCTTTCAATTAAAAGATAACATTGATACATAAGAATGAGAAATAACTTGATATTAACAATATAGGTATTCCTATTATTTTAGGTTAACGTAGTGATTTTGGCTATTGCATAGTTACGCCTTATCCGCTGAAAAACTAACACACTTCATTATGTGGCTAATATGATTTGGTTTTAGAAACTTACAGTCTACAAACCTCATTTCTTGGAGGTCGTTTGGTAGCCCATAGTCTAATGATATTACTGCATTAAATAGTAATACATTTGAAAGAAAGTAACGTAAATAACTGTTATATCATGTGGTATAATGGTTAAACTAATACTGACTGTTTGCTGCATTTCATCTAATGATTTTAAGGCTATCGTCATGTCCATATATAAGAATTAAGTATAGGTCACAGATACAATATATTGCAGCAGAGAATGTACACTGAAAATTGTGTAATCCACGCATTCCTGAATTGCCATTTCAGGTGGTATGTTCTTTCTTTGATTTGTAAAAAATGTAAACATGACAATCATACTATAAGAATAATGTTTATATTTTATTATAAATATGCTATTTTACTTGATAAATTAAGAAATGGGGAAGATTTTATTTCTTTTTGAATTTGGATACATTATATTAAGGGGGTGGGGTAAATCACCCCTTCCGTTGGACATTTTCGCGTCATATATACAAACATTTTATATTGCTTTACTGTCGTACGCCATTGCATACATGTTATGTATAAATTTAAAGGGAAATACACTGAATAGAAAGCAATGGGTGGAAGTGAGGCGTGTTTTCGTCTCAATTTACCTAAGCCTCATTTAGCGTAGGGTACATTCAAAGATTCTATTGTTAAGTCACCCGGGTATTTTAGGCTTTATTTAACCTCACGCTGAAGAGCTCTGCTGAGATACTCGGTGAAAATAATGCCAGACGCTTATTAAATAGCGTTCAAAATCCTGAAATTTTGATCAATAATATCTCCGTAAATATGTCTGATTATTTTATAAACACTTTCTGTATCAAAAGAAAATCATATTTCTAATCCATACTGAAAATTTCAACGCCAAATTTTGAATAGTTTTAAAGATATTGCAAGTTATAAATGCACCAAAATACGTTGGGATAACGGAGAATTACCTGTGTATTCACCAAGTGCGTAAAGCGCCTCGATGATACAGAGCGGGATATGACATATCACTGTTTAAGAGAATGACGTCCTGCAGCAAAACTGCTACCACAATTTGACTGTACGACGTACCTAGGAGTATTGCAGAAGACCTCAGGATCGCATTTCTGCAGCCAAACCTTTTCTGGCAGGTAAGTTGTGCCAAGTCAAAAACTAAGGCCTGTACAGAAATCAGCGCCTGGACTATATACTGATATTCTGGCTTAGATGGTTAAAAACAAGAAGGCAATTGTGTTCCAAGCAGGAGGTATCAAACAGAAATGGGATATATTAGAATCTGTACATGTGAAACGTTGGCACATTTTATAGGTGCTCTTGTAAGAAGAACGCATAAGAATGTCTGGGTTTTCGTATTTCTGTGATTTTCTTATCCTGTGAACCTTCAAAAAAGTGTTGTGAGGGGGTGGACAGGGGGGGGGGGGGGGGCGGGGGTACAGGGATGGAGGGCGCGGAATCGGGGGTAGAGGGTGCGGAATTGGGGGTAGAGGGGGCGGGAAACGGGAGTAGAGGGGGCGGGAAGAGGGGCAATTGTGGGCGGGGATCTGGAAAGATTGGAGGGCGAAATTGCTTTTTTTACTAGAAAATTCATAAAAAATGATTCATAACGATACCCTTTAAGACCATTAAGTCATATAAGGGCCTAAAAGGACGCAGTTCACTTTCGAGTCTTGGTTTCGAGTAATTTCGGGCATCTTAAAAGTAGCAAACTTGATCGATTGTTTCTGTCCATCAGACTTGGGGTCAATTACTTTGAAAAAGTAATTAATAATTACAATTACATTTGCAATTGTTCAATTAAATTACAATTACATGGCTTTTGAGCAAAGTAATTAATTACATACAATTACTTTGCCAAATGTAATTAATTAAATTACAATAACATTTCATGACCACATAGATAGCTTCATCAGATTTTAATCTCAGAGATATATGAAATGAGTAAAAACTCCTTAAAAAGTCTGAGCAACCTTCGCATTCTAAATTCAATATATGTCTAATAGGTTGATTTTATTTTTAGGACTTCTTGTATTATTGTCAAGTGATTCAACTTAAAGTAATGAATACACATTGGCCTGAGAGAAAAAGTCTTAAAATGTGGAAGATAAACCATGAGAATGATTTTGTAAGATTTTGCCAGAGAATAACTGTTCCCCAAAAGTGTCCATAAGAAATCTGCTTGGCCCAGAGACATGAAAGTTGGCAAAAAAAGGAATATCAGATAGTGATAAACTAAAATATTACTTGTGTGTGAAATTCTGGCATTGCAAGCAAGAGGTTGCTATTTCTGCCCCACTAGAATATCTATTTTATTTATTTTTTTCTTTTTTGTTATTATATCGACAATGATAGGTCCCAGGTTCACTGAATGAGTGAAATCCAACTTAATTTTCTGAACCACATTTTATTATTATTATTATTATTATTATCATTATTATTATCAGGCCTCCAGATAAGAGTGTGTATTGAAAAACTATTGTTTTGTTTCACATCCAAAATATATGTTGAGGATACTCAAAAGAACCGTCTCAATGAGACGGTTCTTTTGAGCATTTGAGCACCCAAAACATGTTTAACTTGATGGGTAAGAAAATAATTGCAATTTTACACTCATAAAATTTCTATATCTGGATCTTTGTATTATTAATATTATTATTATTATTATTATTATTTTGAAGATACATGTAGCAAATAAGCAGTTTAAGGATTTAAAATAATGTGGTGGATAGATTGTGTCATGCACCTTAGCATATGTGTGTTGATCCCAGGTGTGAAAATTTAACAAATTGCCTTCAAGGAGTCAATTCACTTACCAATTCTATTGTCTGAGTAAATACTATTGTTGAGATTTTCACACTTTCTTTGTCTTTGTATTGCTTTGGTAACTTAACAATTAGAGGTTGGTTCTCACAAAGCCTTATCTTTTATAAGTGGATAAACAAATTACAATTTACTTAAAAAAGGGTGCTTTCAAAATACAATATATACAATATATTTATTCAGCATTAAACAAAATAGTAGAGGTAACACACAGTCTGTGGCTGTGGTAAAACTGTTATATGCTATCTTATGTCTATACATGTACTAGCATGACTAGTTCCAATTCTCATTTGTTCCATGTTGCATTCAACTTTTCATATATTGAGTACAGCAAATGATAATATATGCATTTACAATGACCAAAAACCATTTAGCAGCATTTTAAATATCTATGGTATTTTTAGATAACTGAAGTTCATAACTAATCTGAAAAGTAATTAAAAAGTAATTGAAAGTAATTGTTAATTACTGCCATTTTTGACCATGTAATTAATTACATTCAATTACTGTAATTAAAGAAATGTCTTAATTACAATTACATGAAATTACTTCAGAAAATGTAATTAAATTACAATCAATTAATTACAATTACAATTTTAATTACCCCAACTCTGCTGTCCATATTTATCAGTTTCGTATTGGATTGTGGCCCTTTGCTTCTCTTCCTCTTTGAAACGCCAGTTGGAATTTACGCATTTTAAAAACGGCGTTCAGCTGCCGTCGATAACTATTTTATTTATTTCGTCAGGGACGTATATATAGCTACCGCTTACGCAAAACGAATTAGAGTACGTATTAAACGGAAACTAGTGAATTATTATATGCCAGTTATATTCCTGGTAATACGTATACAAAGTGTGTAGAAAAGCAATTCTAATCTGCCTAAATCCAATTGTGGCAGGTGTTTCCAATTGTGACAGGTGTTATCATGTTTATGGTGGCATTACTTTCTTTGAAGGTTCGGCACCCAAAATCGAAGTAAAAAAAGAGGCCCTGATTTTTTAAAGATTTTATATTGTACACCACTACCTAGAATGTGTCATATCGTGGCGCGCGGACCGTAATGCCGCATTTTCATTTTGTGGCGTCTCATCAGTAGAAATGGTGTCGTGCATTACTACTCTCATCCTTACGGCGTCTCATTTAGGTTATTCATCAGAATACAATATTTTTAAGTGCAAACTATTAATTTAAGGCAAGTTGCATCCCTGTCCACGCTAGAGAATGACTTTTGTAAAAAAAAAAAAAAAAAGAGTTCACCGATCTTATAAGGCTGACCTCCATGGTATGCTAGAGTTTTGATCTGTCAAATATCGATGAATGGCGTATTTTAAAGAGACTAAGTCTGCAACTAAGAACATTTTTCGAAAAATTTTCTTTTCTAAAAATGGTGTTTGTAAAAGTAGAATTAAGTCATGTTTTCTCAATAAATCTGTTCACTGTAGCTGAAAACTGCATGGAAAAGTGAATTTTCTATTAAAAACAGGTGTTTTTCTCTTGTTGGTAATTATTTGCGTCCCTCCAATAATTATAGACGATTAATTTTTAACATAAATGCTGTTGTTTTGATACTGATAATTTTTTAAGATTTACGAAATTGGTAAAATATATGCCCGAATTTTAGGTTTTTTTTATTGCGCTCTTGAAAAATAGAAACATCATTTCTAAAATTAAAAGATCAAAGTTACAGACTATGCAGCTTTAAAGTGACATTCACAAGAATCAAGTATTGAGATTAGTGCTCAGAGTTAGGCCTACACCCTACAATGTTCATACTAGAATTCATTTTTCCACAAATGTGAAAGAGTTTTAGAGCTTATATCTCGCCAACTCAAAATCATGCATATGAACCCTTCCTTGTCTCCCTTATAGTTCTTCTAAAACAAACTTTTTACAAGAATAGTAAGTGAGTATGATCAGGAAATACCACAGTCACAAACTGCAGACAAACCTATGGCACCGCTAGACAGAGCTACACAACAATCACGAGACACCAGGAAGGCAATCTAAGCAAAGCTGCAAAACTAGTATGGACATAAAGTTACGTACAACAAAACATAGAACAATTACAGAATCCCACGATTGGAGTAACAATCATCAATAAATCAACACCAGCAGAACATCCTAATACTTATACACTTTTGTAGTCTGCTGATAACCTTTGCAAACAGTTTGGACCCAGATCGGCTTCTATCAGGCCTGATCTGGATTCTGACGGCCCTGGTCTTGACCCAACACTTTTGACACTCTGATGGCGCCAGGTATTCCTGATTTTTATTTTTTGCGAAAAAGTTAGCTTTGAAAACAAATCAGCATACCAAGTATGCAAAAAGAGTTAATCATTAAAAAAAAATAAATATTGTTTTGGCCGTTACCTCTTCAATATCTTCAATATGTTAAGAGGTCGATAGGTTGGCAAACTTTTTTTTTATAAACTTTTGGTATGAAAAAAGTAAAACAAGAATCCTTTAAAAAGTCTAGAAAATAGACCTTAATGTCCCAAAAAGGCTCAAAATTGAGTAGGCGCCAAAAATGACCATAAACAAGAGGTTTTTGTTTTGCCTATTATAAATAATGTTTCCTTCGCTGGTTCTAGAAAAGATATTGATCTGGAGATAGTTTCACTCTGGTTCTTTGCCTACTGGGTAATTGTGCATGAAAATATGACAGCTGAGTCTATGGTGAACCATTCTTAGTTCTTCTTTTACATATACTGACGGACTTTAATTACGCAACACTAATTTACCCTTATATCTTCCAAAAGACTGTTGAATGTAAACTTCCTTTGCTTCGATAATGTCATCATGAGTTGGCTTCTTCAGGAAACACTTTAGTTTTAATTGTACAACTAAACTGGACGACATTATTTGCTATGTATGAATTTAGCAATTTAAACATTTCTTAAGTAGAGGAGATTTTAAGCTATTGAATGAAAGGGTACACCCAGATAAACGCCATTTACGCAAATACGCTGTATCGCGGACCTGCCAATCAATATGAGAGTGATTCCTCGATGACTAACAAAGTCCATGATACAAATTTGATGCTTCTAGTGTCTCTTGATTTAAAGAATTAGGGAATATTTCATTCATAACATTTGGTCACATGAAACAGTTGACCCCTATCTCAAAAAGTTTACATCTTAATGCATACACTTCATCTTAGTTGAACAAGTTTTCCATGTTTTACTTACAAATGAATGCTCTTTAACATACAATCAAAAGAATTGTTCTGCCTTCTTTTTTGAGACATACATTAAAGCTGTTATCCAAGTGTTGCGTTTTTAAAGTCTGTCAGTATATATACGCTTTAGTTCTTGATAAGAACAAAATTTTATCAGGGGGAGGGAAAAATCTGATAGGGGGAGGGAAGTGGGGGAGGGAAGTGGGGGGAAAGAGGGAGGGAAGTGGGGAGAAAGGGGGAGGGAAGTGGGGGGGAAAGGGGAGGGAACTGGGAATGGGGTACCCCCCTGTCCACCCCCTCTGTTGTGCAGCTGGAAGTGAATTTTTCTAAGACGTATTCATGATACAATCAAAATAAACCAATCAATAAACGACGGGTATCAGATAACAGGTGTCGAAATCACCCAGGTTTACTCTATTGTTGTTTTTTTGTATTTCTTTATTTTGTTTTATATCCTAAAAATCGCTAAACCTTTTCTACTTTCGGTTTACATGTCGCGCGCCAGTTTTCACTAAACTCCCCAAGAATCGGTTGTTGGTAAAAGCCGGACCATAACGGGCTGAACCTCAAACTCCCCAACAGTGGACAGTGTACTGTGGGAATCCGACCGCTGTACTAAACTGGTGCCCTGTTATCGTCTCAATTCGACAACAGGTTACCCCTATTCTATCATTGGCTGTGATTAGTTTATTGATTGAACAATGAGGTGGCCTGTTACGTTTCAAGTTTCAAGTGGGTTGCAAACTGTTAGACTGTTACGATATTTTGTTAAATTTAATCACAAAAGCAACACGATTTTTGCGAAAATGCAACTACACATTAAGATACTGGATTCCTGCCTCATTTGGTTGATTTTATTGTATCTAAAACTCTCAAGAATCATCTGCTCGATCATCCGCCCTATTTTTTCACAGTTCATAGTTACTTCCCCTAGATCTTACCTATCCCATGATTCTTGTTGACGGTCAAGATTCTGACCGTCTGGATTAGCCTATACCTGACCTTAGATAGGTAGAACTAGGGGAGGGAACCAGACTATTGCTGTACAAATGGCTCGCTCTGTTATTGAGCTTCAGGCGATTTTCCTTACACGGGGATACTTTGCTGGACTTGAGAGATACATCATTAGTGATACAAAAAGCAAAGGTTTTCATTGTCAACAGCCGACTAGAAACTGACACTTGGAACCATGGTAAACTCATCGAGGTCATGGAAGAGTGTATTCATCTGGGGATTAAAAGGGACTCGTTATCCAATTCTGGTCACTCAACTACTGTGGAGGACAGAATTAAGTCTGCTGGCGGGTGTGCATACTCCCATAATGGGGGCTGGTCTACATTGTGAAAATGGGGGTAATCCAAGGGTTTCACTGTCTCCTTGGACAACATATGTTTTACCACTTCTTACATAATTATGGGTTAGATGTTTTGACATGATCAAAATCAGAAATTAAAAAACTAAATCAATTTCTCAAAAAAAATTCTCAAACAGGTCATGCATATCTCCATGAGAGAACAGCTGACACGGCAGTATATACACTAACAGGTCAGCTGCCTCTCATGGCAGATCTACACAAGCTTGTCTTGGGCACGCAGGGAAGTGTGCTTCGTAGTAATTCAATTGAGAGTGTAAAGTTATGTAGTATATCTTGCAAGTCTATAACATTCTCAAGTGCTATGCCTCTCTGATACCTGCAGTAGTAGTTAGATATATCTATAACAATATCATAGTTGTTCTGAGTGTCTCAGCCCACAAATATAACATGGCGTCAGAAGTAAATTGGATTAACTTATTATTGACTGGATGAACTAATTGATTGGATTAACTAATTAACATTAAAATGGCTAAAAATCTACATCATCCTGAAAAGTTGTTGTTGATTGGAAATTTGAAAGAAAATTACTGGAAATTCAAACAACAATTTCAGATTTACTTACCTGCAGCTGGAATAAGTAATCAGAAGAGGAAGTGAAGTGTGTCACATTATTACATGTCATAGGGCATGATGTGATTGAAATTTTCAATACGTTTTGATGGAATCAAGAAGTTGACACTCCAGGGGATGACAAGAAATTAGACAAAGTCTTGTCAAAGTTTGAGAAATACTGCAGCCCAAAGAGTAACCTTACTTATGAGAGACACCAGTTCAACACACAGAATCAGAATGAGGAAGAATCAATTGATTCATATGTCACAGAACTCAGGATTTTGTCAAAATCGTGTGAATTTGGAGACTTAACGGATTCCCTCATCAAGGACAGACTATTCTGCGGTGTGATAGAGGACTCTGTACGAAGCAGATTATAGCGGGAGACAGAATTAACTCTGCAGAAAACAATAGATATTTGTCCTGCAGCAGAAACTTCAACTCAGCAAATGAAAGTAATTCAAAGTACTTCAAGTGGAGCCACTGGTAGCAATGTGGACATTGTTAAAAAGAAAATGTGAAAAGCAAGTTAGTAAAAATACAGATTATAAGCCTGCTGGATCTACAATAAAACAGAAATGTGGAAAATGTGGGTATAAACATGAACCACGTAAGTGACCAGCTTTTGGTAAGCTTTGTCATAATTGTAAAAAGAAGAACCATTTTTCCACAGCGTGTAAAAACAAGAAATAGCATGATCTGCAAGAAAATGACTATGACTCAGACATATTCTTAGACTCAGTAGAAACTGATCAGAATGTGAAAGACTGGAAAGTAAACATGAAAATATGTGATAAAACAGTCAACATAAAACTTGATACGGGTACACAGTGCAATGAATCGCCATATCATATCTATAAAACAGATTAGCCATAAGTCACTTAAAGCATCAAAATCAATATCAGTATCATACTCAGGTCATAGATTAAACACTGTGTGCTTGTATCTACTAAAAACAAGTATATTCCACTGGAATTTGAAATTGTGAATGACAAATTGATGCCAATCCTTGGACTTAAAGCATGTTTAAAATGAAATTTAATTTCTAAATTATACAGCTTAAACTTAAACAGTAAGACAGCTACATCAGAAGAAATTCTTGACAGTTATAGCGATTTTTTGAAGGACTGGGTTGTTTACCTACAGAGTATAAAATTCGTTTGGATAAAAATGCTAACCCTGTTGTCAATCTACCAAGATAAATTCCGTATGCACTGAAAAATAAAGTGAAAAATGAACTGAACAGACTTGAGAAAAAAGGGTCATTAAAAAGTCACAGAACCTACTGAACTGGTGAATTCTATAGTTGTTGTAGAGAAACCGAACAAGAGTGTTAGATTGTGCTTAGTACCCAGAGAACTAAACAAAAGTATTTCAAGAGAACATTTTCTATGAAAACAGTGGAAGAAGTCGCAGCCAAAGTTAAAAATGCAAAAATCTACAGCGTTCTTGAAGCATCGAATGGTTATTGGCAGATACGTCTGACAAAAGACAGTCAGAAACACGGAAACGTTCAACTCTCCTTTTTGAAGATATAAATAGTTGCGTTTACCCTTTGGTATCAAAAGCTCAAGAGAGGTTTTTCAAAGGACAATCTCTCAAATATTAGAAAACATTGACAGTTGTGAGGTGATTGCAAAAAAATCAGACTTTTATAGTCTCATTTTTGTATTCAAAGACTAATACATCTTTTCTGTTACTAACAATCCTTGTAGAGTCTAATTCATATTTTAACTCAGTTTTTACACCCACTTGTATCACAAACATAAACATCACCTTAATCTCTCAAAGTCTTCATTAAAAACAAGGGTGTCTATGGTTCACACACTTTTTTGACCGTTTTACACAATAGGAACTGAAATTAAATTGGAAACTTATATGTATCCTAACATACTTGATGTTATACAAACTGTTTTACTGATCTGTTACACTTCACAATGCACTAAACTGACTTTAATTTAAACATATCTGTTATGGCTAAGGGTGATGTGCTATATAGCACTCCCTAAATTTGGAAAATATATAGCAAAGTAGGTATTTGGTCTTTTTGGTGCAATTTAGGTTCTATTTGACATAGCTTCACAATTTATTTATCTATCTATCTTTATTTACTGGCATCGCTCATATTTGAGCATTACGCCAGGGAGTACTAATTTTGAAAAAAAACAGCAACAAAAAAACAAAATAAAAACAACAACAGAAAACACAGAAACACTTTTGGCAAACCGATTGTAATTTAAAGCATATCTGTTATGGCTAAGTGCTTTATAGCACTATCTAAAGGAGCTCTAGGGATAAGGCGTATATTTTCCCTAGTTGACATGATTACAAAACCTTAATTTTCAAATTGCCCTAATGTTCTTAAAATTGGTTTGTTCCGGTTGTAAAATTTACATAGAAAGCATCAAAATAAGTTTCAAAGCGTTTCATCATTTCCAAAACCGTTAAAACTTGCGCCTTCTACTCCCATCCCTCATTTTACGTCTTTAGACTGGGTGCCGTTTAGACGAGAGTTTTAGTAAATCCTTTTCAGGTTTTCAAAAAGTAAAAGTGCTAAAATATTAAGGATATAAGTGCCCTTCATTTTCAAAACTTTGCGGTATCCCTTCTGCGCATGCGTACGAAATATACTTAAAATTGTGACGATTGTCATTGAAAAGATGAAACTGGCGTCTTTCAATTTGTTTTTAGATGCTTTCCCCCCTAGACCCAAGATGCCCTTTGGACAATTAAATGTCGCTATACAAATATATAACATATGTAAAGGGCGTCTTGGGTCTAGGGGGGGGGTGGGGAAGGGGTTGTATAAGCGAAAGAATTCATCAAATATCTGACAAAAAATAGACCACTTTGCAAGATGGTCGTTTTTATTGTACATCAACTGTATAAATAGTTTTACTGTACATAGCGTGATAGGACGATTGGTACCCTTGTTTAATGGTCTAGTTCCCATATATGTTACTGATAACAAGTACAGTTGATGATCGAAATAAATTCTCATTCAATAAGAAGTAGATTTATTACATGCATTATGGAAATCCCGTCTAAAATATTCAAATTCGGGGGCAAAGGTGCATCGACGGCCCGTCTATATATATTTGTTGAATGTGCTTAGTTTCTCCAGTCGTTATTTCAACAAAATAAAACGAACGTCTCGTTTAGGGAGATTGCTCGCCTTATCGCTAGAAATTCTTTGGAAAATATATAGCAAAGTAGGTATTTGGTCTTTGGTCTTTTTGGTGCAATTTAGGTTCTTGTTGACATAGAGCTTGATTATCTATCTATCTATCTATCTATCTATCTATCTATCTATCTATCTATCTATCTATCTATCTATCTATCTATCTATCTATCTATCTATCAATCTATCTATCGATCGATCGATCTATCTATCTATCTATCTATCTATCTATCTATCTATCTATCTATCTATCTATCTATCTATCTATCTATCTATCTATCTATCTATCTATCTATCTATCTATCTATCTATCTATCTATCTATCTATCCATCCATCCATCCATCCATCCATCCATCCATCCATCCATCCATCCATCCATCCATCCATCCATCCATCCATCCATCCATCCATCCATCCATCCATCTATCTATCTATCTATCTATCTATCTATCTATCTATCTATCTATCTATCTATCTATCTATCTATCTATCTATCTATTTATCTATCTATCTATCTATCTATCTATCTATCTATCTATACTGGCATCGCTCATATTTGAGCATTACGCCAGGGAATGCTAACTTTGAAATTTCAAGAAAATGTGAAATAGTTTGAGGGAAAAGGAATTCTTTAGGGCATCACTGTATGTCTGGCGTCTGCGGTATTGAGCACTATGTGATGACCTGGTAGTTTTCAAAATGTGAGCAGGGGTCATATATTTGTCTTTTTCAATAGACACTGCTCCACAGTGAATCTTGCGAAAGAGAAGGAAGGAGGACTGGTCCCTCTGGGCCTCAAGAGATGGCCATTCAAGCTCATCAAGCATTTCGCAGACACTGCTCATGTTTCACCATCTCCTGCAGGTCCGAAGGGCTGATGTCCTCTGAACTTTCTCAATCTGATTAATCTGAAGTCTCGCGTGAGGGCTCCAAATGGGTGCTGCATACGCTTGTTTAGGCCGAACCAAAGTTTTGTATACAACTTCCTAAGTACTCCTAGGTGCAAAAGCCAAGTTCCTGCAAAGAAAACCAAGTATCTTAGTTGCTTTGGAAGAGATTTCTGAGACATGCTGACCCCAATTCATGTTATCAGTGATGATGATACCAAGGTATTTTGCCAACTGAACATTTTTCAAATTTGGTTGTGTAGTGAATAGTCGAAAAGAATTTGTTTGTGAAGCTGATGCCAAGTCACTCTCATTGAGTGACATTTGGCTACATTAAATTTCATTTGCCAAGTGGCTTCCCACTGTCCTAAGTTGATGAGGTGGTCTTGCAAGATCAAACAATCCTGAAGTGAATGTATATTCCTAAACAGGACACAGTCATCTGCGAACAGGCGAACAGAAGACCTGGTGTTATCCGGCATATCGTTTATGAAGATGAGGAACAGAACTGGACCTAGGACCTATCCCTGGGGCACACAGGATAGCACTGGGGCTGGATCTGAGGCTTGGCCATCTAAACAACTTGTTGAGTGCGCACAGAGAGCAACGAGTTAATCCAATTGTGCATTGATCCTTTAATTCCATAATATTCCAATTTGTGCAGTAACCTCCTGTGTGGAACATTGTCAAAGGCCTTAGCAAAATCCATAATGATTATATCTGTCTGTTTGTGCCCATGATTCACAGCCTCATCCAGGTAGCTGATGATGTCCTGCAGAAACTGGACCAACTGGGCTTTGCAAGACCCCTGACTTTGGAAACCATGCTGACAGTCAGCAAGTATGCTATCTAAGGCTTAATGTTTGTTGATGTTGCTGACTAGAATGTGCTTTAGGGTTTTGCAGCAGATGCATGTGAGTGACACCAGCTTAATACCAGAGAAACATTAAACAGCCATTCATCTGGTACATATTCCCGAGCTAAAGGGTCATTGTAGTAGAGTGCCAGTATTGGAAAGATCTCATTGCTACACTCTTTAAGCACTCTGGCATTCAGGCCATCCGGGCCAGAGGCTTTATGAACATTTAGTTCATCCAACGGACTGGCGACCCCTTTAGGGTCAACTGTTATGTCCCCCATGGAGGAGAACAGACTAGCCCCTTTAGAGGGCGGGTCAGAGTCGTCTTCACGTGTGAAGGCTGATTGGAATTGCCTATTACAAATGTTGGCTTTTTCCTAAGAGTCTGTCTTAATGATTACGTTTTCTCTAAGTGATGGCTGACCTCTTGGCTCTCGTTTGTGGTGTCTACTGTGAGTTTGTCACTTTCCCATTGGTATCCTGGGTCAGGTGTCGTACTTGATTGTATCGATTCCTGATCTTTGCACCCTTACTTACTTTCTCTAAGTGATGTGATCCCAAACGTGTCTTTTTAAATGATTTAATAAATGACCAAAACTTTTTAATCTTTTCAGGCTTAGAAGTGTCGGGATCTGAGCTATCATTCTCGAACGTAAATATATTGGAAAGGTGTTTCGAATAGGCACCTCTCAATACCTTCTGAACATGTGCTCTGTATTGTAATGAATCTTGACATCAGTGTCCTTGGATTTGCGAGCAAGAAGGTAAAGCTTATGTCTCTTTTTTACAAGCTGTTTGACCGTTTCATCGATCCATGGCACAGAGTATTTTGTTTTGGTCATTTTTGATGGGATAAACTTTTCTACAGCCTGTACAAAACCTGTTTTGTATTTGACCCACATTTCATAAACTGACATGTGACTGTGGTCTTCAGAAAGGTACGCATCCTTAAATTGGGTTGTGTGGTCTGAAAGGCAGACCATGTCTGCACGTTTATAGAGATAGATCTTGTGTGATGCCTGTTTTATTCTTTTAGCCTTAATGTCATTATCAACATGTACAATGTCGTGATCAGCTATGCCAAAGGGGGGCATCCCCTTGACTCTATTAACAGGGGATGGGCTGTTAGTAAACAGCAGGTCAAGAGTTTTATCCTTGCGCGGTGGTATGTTTACAAATTGAGTTAGACAGTGCTCTCCTATAATATCCAAAACCTGGTGATGAGATTTTTGTACCCCATGAGGTACTTGCATGTGACTCCACTCTATATCGCCACAATTGAAATCTCCTCCAACCAGAACATGGACGTTTCGACTTGACATAATCCAAGATAATCATCAGTTAAACTCTTCTAGATAATCATTATCAATCTTGTCAGGGGGGGGGGGGCGATAAAAAGAACCAAGGTACAGTGTCCTACATCCCATAACAATACACTTACACCAAACTTTTTTGCAGTTGGATTCCAGTTCTGGAGTTTCAGTACAAAGCAAGTCACGCTTAAAAGCAATAAAGACACCACCATGGGCATCACTTGCTTTGTCTTTCTGAGCTGCTTCAAAGCAGCCGGGGAAAACTAATATTTTATTTAAACTAAAATTAATATTTTTCAAGCAATTTTTGACCATTGTTTGCGCTGATGTGAAACACATAATTTGTCAATGACGTTCAGTGCTAATTGTCCCTTAGGATTCCTCTGAAATTAAAGTGAAGGATTTAACACACTTTATTCTGCAACACAGAAGCATATAACATGCTTTGTGTTAGAGAATGTGCATATGCTTGTAGCTGTGATTTAGTATCACTCCAAAACACAAAATAAAAACATACAAGTTATGTATATTCTATCCTCTGTGGATATAACTTATTTTGTTAAATGTACCATTGACATAAAGTTAAGCATATTGTACTTCCAACAACCAAAAAGACTAAATTCTGATGGTCTAACAAAAAATGCTTTTTACATTAGTCTACTGTACTTATTTTGAGTATTGAAATATCAAGGAAATGAGTTTATCCATACAAGTTTATAGATACCCATCAAAAATTTGAAGAGGTTCAGGTCCCACCAGGGGAAGCATTCTACTGACGAAACTGTTTGTCTAAAAGACTATAAGATGCCCAAAATGTATGCGGAGAATTTAATTGTAAAACCTTGGTGGATTATCACGCCCTATATTAATAATAAAACCAAGTTCCTTCTACTGACCAATGCCTTTCAACATTTTGTAAAGTTATGTAGGGAAGCATACATTTTTTAACTGCTGCAATGCTACACAGCTGCCCGACAGCTGGGGGATGCACTAATTACGTTTTCCAATGGATGCACTACTCAAGCATTCCGAAAATCGATCTTAAAACAAAGTGACAGATATTCAAGGCACGTGTCGGTCTAAAACAGGACATGAGAAAAACGAAATGTGCAAAAGAAATCTATTCTCATAATGAAGGCTTAAACAAAGACACAGACAACAATTGCATTATGTATTATGATGGTACAATCTTAATGGTTGGCCAATGAGCCATCCATTATCTTACTCTTGTTTTAGATGGTTGTATAAAAAGTAAGTGAATATGATCAGGAAATACCACAATCAAACACTGCAGACCAACACACAGCAATGTGAGGAACAGCCAAAGAGCACTAACAGTAATTAGACACCAGAAAGACACCTAAAGCAAAGCAACCAGTTTGATGAAAAAAAAAACACACACAAGGCAAATGGTGGATTCTCAAAGTTGATCTTGACTATCCCTATGAGCTACATAATTTGCTGAATAATTATTCTCTTACGCTTGAAAATGTATCCACGCCCATCCACTTTAAAATGAAACAAATGAAAAGTCATCGGCAAAATTAATATAAATGTGCTGGAAATCTAATGGCATAATACATCCTATAATACACCGTTCTGTATCCAAAGTTATATTCCATTCTGTGAGCTGAGTATCTACAAATCAAGAAAGCAAAATGAGTTAAAAAGTGTACATCTGCAAAAGAAGATACACTTTAAAGACTACAAATATACATTGATCAACAACCAAAAATTCACACACGTAACGAACATGATGTGCACCATGCACCCTTATACGGCATAGCAGTAAACAGAATGGCAATCTAACCACTTTAAACAAAAAGATACACTGGCTTGAGGACATCGCGGCATAAACTTATGGACACTTAGAGTGTCAGCCAGAACAATAAATGATTTTTTGTTTGTTTGACAAAATTTATCTTTGGTGCTTTCAAATAATACACTCTTATATCCTATGTTATAGCATGATAATAAATCATGTAAACATCTTATGACCATATTGAGTATGTTGTGCGCTTCTTTCTGCAGATAAGGCTGCTTACAATGTTGTAGTTGTTTGAAAAATGTACTGCATTTACTCCCTAAAGCAAGAACTTAGCACTGCCAAAACGTATACACGTAACGTGATGAGACGTCTGTCATTGATAAACATCGATGACATATGGCAGCTAAGTTTGGTGTGTTTGTTGATGAGGATCATAGCAAGCTTCCTACGTTATATTGGTCACCTAAACTTCATAAACGACCCTATAAGTCACGCTTTATTGCTGATTCTAGTTCATGTACTACCACCGAGTTGTCTATACTTTTGACTTCTTGCCTCACTGCGATTAAAAACCATGTTATTAAATATTGTACAACAGTTTATGATAGGAATGGTAAAAAATTGTTTTCGTCTATTAAAAATTCAGGTGAGATTCTTAATAAATTAAAATCTAATAGTTTTCTAGCACCTAGTTTGTCTAAATATGAATTCTCTACTCTCTATACTACGTTGCCTCATAATTTCATCAAAGAAAAACTAACGGAATTAATTGAACACACTTTGAACAGAGAGGACTCATTTTATTTGGCTTGTAATGAGAACAGTGCCTTTTTTTACTTCTGAACCACCTAAACAATATAAGTGGTGATCATGTCAGAAAATATGTGATGCTCTCCATTATCTTTTGGACAATATACTTATAACATTTGGCTCGAAATTATACAGACAAATTGTAAGTATTTTAATGGGTACTAATTGTGCCCTTCTTGTTGCAGATTTGTTTTTGTTTTGTTATGAGAGAGTCTTAATGTTTTCTCTGTCAGACAATACTCAAACAACTGATATTATTGAAGCTTCTAACGCCACCTCCAGATATTTAGATGACTTACTTAATATTGATAATCCTTATTTTGAACATATGGTAGGTCAGATATATCCCACCAAGTTTCAATTGAATAAAGCAAATTCAAATTCTGCTGATACAGAAGCCCCATTTTTGGACTTGGACTTGTCTATAAAGAATAGCATAGTTTCATCTTAGTTTTTTGATAAATGGGATGATTTTAATTTTTGAAATAGTAAATTTTCCATTTTTTGATGGAGACATGCATTGCTCCCCTTCCTAAGGAGCATATATTTATTTTTGTAAGAGCGTGTTCTAGTGTTGATGACTTCAAAAACAGAAACCTATTTTTGACTGCTAAGTTATTAAAACAAGGTTATAGATATTACAAGTATTAGCTTTTCAAAAAAGCTGGCGGTCGCTTGGCCCTATCATTGTATGTATTCTTGCCCACTGCATGCTTCCATTTTGAACTTCTAGATCTTGTCCATGTAGATTTATTCTAAGCTCTGGTTATTAACATCTGAACTGTGATTTGTTACCATTTAACACATGCTTCCAGCGAGTTGTTGCTTGATCTTTTGAAAGCACCCAGCTTAATCATGGTACGTTATGGTAATGTATCTAGCATGCGACACACTTATGGAAAATCATTTGACAACACTAGACAGCACATTTTTCTTAAAACTAATGCCAGAAAATCAAGGTCACAGTGGTCGCTTAACTGTATATGTACAGACTCCGTGACCCCAAGATGTGTTCACAAATCAAATTTGGGATTCCTAGGATGTATGCTCGTGACACGATTTTTCTAGATCTGATGGCAGTGGTAAAGGTGCGTGACGCTCCATGACCCTAAATGCATAAAGACACGAATTTTGGCATTCCTACCTGAAATAATATAGGAGATATACTCCGCATATGATATGAACACTCAAACACTTAGGACACTAAGGACAGGCAGTTTTATTACTATATGCCTCCCTTTGGGGGCATAAAACCTGTTTGTCATGACCGTCATAAGACAGTGCCCGAATTCATAGTGATTCATAGTAATTCCATGCGATCAGATGTGGATGACAACCAGAGAAGTACGTTTACTGATGTGAAGTTCGCTTGCACTCTTTGCCAATCAAGGACGTTTTGACTTTGGGACGTTTAACTTTCGCCAGCCTTTTTGAAAAGCTAATACTTATTGCGTTATATAAACGACTGGGCAAATTTACGTCTTCTTTGTGAAATTAGCAAACGAGCTTGCCTCGCTCTATAGGTAGCCCTACAGATTTCACGGACAGTTTACTTCGCGCTGTGGTCAACCCACGATATTTGGTACCCCACTCGTTGTTCGGCAGCGAATAAAATATAGCCTGAGCACGGCATAAAGCTTCGGTCAAAACCTGAATTTGATGTGTGTTTTGAATGATGCTTATATACGCGGCCGGCCACGGCCGACCGCAATTAAGGTAGTACCGGACTCACCGGCATATGTCCAAAAGTGTTTTATCTTTTAATATATTATAATATAGACTTATACTTATAATCTAAGACAAAAAAAAAAAAAACAATACCTCACCGTTCTTTTTAAAAAGTTATTTGATGTCAAAAACTGTAAAATCGCAGGTTTTTGAAATAAACAAACACAGATTTTGTTAACAAATAAACAAGAAACGCAACACAGTTTTTATCAGAACAAATACTACTCACACCAGAGATATAAATAAAAACAAAAAATAGTGAAATAACATGTATTTACACAATTTATTAAGCAAAATCCTAATAAAGTCAAACGAATAAATGCCAAAAAAAAACATTAATATTCAAAATAAACATATCAGAGAATGTAACTGGAACAACAAAAAACATATTTTTACAAAGATATTTTCATGAAGAATCTAATGATTGAATAAAAAATATGTGTCACCGTGCTCGTTTTTTTGTTTTGGTGACTTTTCTGAAAAATCCTGAAAAAAAATAAAGACTTTAATAAGTGTTGTCTCCCCTTTCCACCAATTTTTTTGTTTGTCTACGCCCCTATGTATATCACTGGGCGGAGACATAGCTATTATTGATTAAGCACTGACAAATGGGCGTAGAAAATGACAAAAAAGATTTTGACCTAGTATATGTGACCCAGCACATTACATTATGATTCTCATTAAAGCATGGCTATAGCATGTCTTGATACTTTATTCTTTTCCTTGTATTAATGTTTGGCAAGCCTGAATGTGATGTGTTGCAACCAGAACCACACAGCGGTGAGGCCTGCAACACATTAATTATCGCACAAGGGCCTGACAAAACGTTAATATACAGAAAGGAATGTTATATTGTCATTGTTATATATTATAGGACTTTTTGGGTACTATAAAGGTGGCAACTTTAATTTTCATATCTGGGCGTGGTTCGGTTATTTCAACTGCTCAAGAATGGAAATCAGGTTCTATCCATTGGTTAAGCGTTTAAAAGTTGCTTGAGCCGCGCAGGTCTGCGTGCATTTCATGAAAGTCCGGTCCGTTAATGCACTGAACCCACATTTATTAACCCTTAAAGCGTATATTACAACACAATCGTATGTTTTTATCGTCTATTGAAATATTATGAAGCCTCTTAAACAAACAGTGTAGATCTAGAGCAGACTGCTCACCTAGAGCAGTCTGATCTGGGTCCACACTGTTTGCCTCTATACTAATGTTAAACGATAACAAACACTTTCGAATGTAGTTATAACGCCTCATTTTCAGATTTTACCTATGTCTAAAGTAGACTAATAAGGCAGTCATGAGCTGCCGCCTTTACAGTATCCAAAAAGTTCTAGAATACTTTCCTTTCAAGCAAAGGCATTTCCAAAAAAATGTCCACTGTAACATCGTGAAGCATACAACAAAACCACACCTGATAGGCGCAATCGAAAACATCAATACTATCGACGATTATAGATAAAAAATAGTTAGAATCATAGTTTTTTTTTTATTACCATCACTCATCGAACAGGCGACACTTTGCAATCAAAACACTGTTTCTAGCGAGTTTTGATCCGCGTTCGTCAATGGTTAAGAGTGTTTTCGATTGCTCACTATCCGGTGTGGAAACAAACTTTTTTTCAACAGAAACATGACTGAAAAATGTAGATAACTCCTAGCTCTTGTTTCATATTGTTTTGGTTACGTATTCATTGTATCAATACACATCCCGGATAGGTGGCAATCGAAAACGTTGATGCCATCGACGAACGTAGCTCAAATACCGTCAGAAACAGACTTTTTGGATTGCAGTTTGTTTGCCTGACTGGCGACAAATGGTAAATTCTAGCGATTTGCGATCCACGTTCATCGATTGTTCAGAGCCTTCTCGATTGTCGCCTATCCGATGTAATAAAGTAGCGTATCTTATGATAATTGAATATTTTGGTCATTTCTCAATAAAGCATAAGCGACGGTATCTTAACTCGCAGAGGATATCCGTGAGCAGGTTGAAATGGCAATTCATGTTATATCGGAAATAAAGCCCGCGGTCAGTGATTGGTCAACGATCAACCAAAATATGACGCATTATTAAATAAAATGTACAATTATCAGCGATTGAAACACCTCAAGTTTCTATAGTAAACACTTATTATAAGGTATATAACAATAAAAGGATGATACATTCTTCTGTCTATTAACGTTTGCCAAGCCCAAATGAGATAACGTACTGTAGCCTTAACCATGAAGCTGTGAGGGCTGCGCCAAGTGCGGATCCAGAGGGGGGGGGGGGGGCAGGGGGTCCGGACCCCCTCTGGAAAATCACAAATTATATGGGTTTCTATAGGGAATAAGCAATTGGACACCCCCTGGAAAAGGTTGGACCCCCTGGAAAAAATTGGACCCCATTTGGAGCCTTGAAAAACGATAGATTTCTTTGAAATTGACCATTTGACTTCTGTAAAATAAGCTGAGGACTAAAAAATCGTTGTCAGAGCTTTTTTGTCAGGCTGACCTGGACCCCCCCCCCCCTGATGAAAATTCCTGGATCCGCGCATCTGTACCATGCTTGCCAACCGTTGATATACAGAAAAGAATGTTATATTGTCATATATCTTCCTTTCAGGCACATGCAGTTCCAATTACTTTTATTAAAATGTATGCAGAAATGTCCATTTTATCATCATGAAACATGCAACGAAACAAAATAATTTTTTCAACAGAAACATGAAATAACTCCTAGCCCTTGTATCAGATTGTTTTGGCTACGTCTTCAGTATATCAAAAACACACTAGATAGGCGGCAATCGAAAACGTTAATGCTATCGACGAACGTAGTTAAATATCGTAAGTAACAGAATTTTGGATTGTTGTTTGTAGTCCGATAGGCAACAAATGGCAATCACAAACTCTGTTTCTAGCAAATTGTTATCAGCATTCATCGATTGTTTAGACTGTTTTTTTTATTGCTGCCTATCCGGTGTGATAAGGTAATTGAAATAGTTACGTCATTTCTCCATAAAACATTAGTTACCATGTACCTCCCCTCCATGGGACCTAAAACAAGAGAATGTCACATACAAGGCATGTGCACGTCTACAACCCCCCTCTTTTTGGGGTGGGGGTGGGTCTTAGGTTAGTTGCAGCATGCAGAAATAGCAACCGAGACATGTATATAGTATGTATATTTATACGGTCCGCAACTTTTAACCATCAAAATACTGAATGACTTCATACTCTGGGTGATGTTTTTAAAAGCTAATACTTGCATTCTTTCTTTTTGTGAAAGCAAAATACTTACAGAATTACGTTTCAAGCATCAAAGAGTTGTCAGGGGAGAATAATATCTACCGTCTTAAAAATAAGTATTCTCTTTTAAAAACAAGATTCAGGAACGATAATTCTTACACTCTTACTTTTAAGTAAAAGTAAGGTTATCTTTTGACATGGGTCCCGCACTACCTTAATCTCGAAAAGCATTTTCTAAATTCTACCACAGACATATAGAGTTAATTGTTAACACAATATTGGTTTAAAAACTCTTCTGCAACAGGGCATATCAGAACCTATATTTCATGGTGATTTAGTTTATAAATTCAAAAGAATTGTTGGAAAACCTAATTTTAGCGATCAATTCAAAACGATTATCAAACCTTATAAAAAGATTGGTTATAACTTGGATATCATGCGACAGTGTGCATGCCTGGTTGTAAACACAATCACGGTTTATAGCTATGCTTTGCTCTTTATTTGCACGACGGTGGGTCAGCCCTTAGACTCAATGACAATTATTTGTCTTCCCGGTGTCTCATGATTGTTGTGTGGCTCTTCCTCACGATGCCATGGGTTTAATTTGTAAAATCTTTCCATATTTTAACTGATATTTAATTCCTTGATCATTTTCTAATATCTTATTTTGATATTTTTTAGGTAGCTGTAGGCGGTCTCTTATCGCATACTCCTTTGCGTTTATGTGGAATTTCCAGTGCATTTATATATAGATAATCAAAGAGATTTCACCAAAATTCCTCCTCTCACTCCTGGGTCTCTATGTACTTCAGTTCTACCCCTTCTAAATTCTAACTGAGTTTTATATCAATTGACACAGAGCACTCATATGCTCTCTGCCATGATTAACTTGTAAATTCTTTGGATACTTCAACGGTTTATTGTTTATTTTATCAAATGCTTTAGCAACTTATTTGTTGGCTTTAGAAGTCGGAGGCTCTGCATCATTTTACCATGTTCCCACATTAACTAGTGACAAAACATGCTTCTTTGTGTCTTAAAATTCATAATGGTATATGCTTGTCATACTCAATTTGTTTTTACAATGTCATGTGGCAGAAAATTAATACAGCTCGCACACTAGTTGTTTATTTTAAAAAAAAAACTCAAATGCCCATTTTAAACTTACATTTACTTCGTTGGGTGGCTTAAAAACTGCTCAATGTCTTCTCTAAATTCTTAGGACTGTAATGTATTTTCCATAAATCTTTTGGTATTGAAAAGGAATAAAAAGAAGAAAAAGAGAATGTCAAAATCAGTAAATTAATGCTACTGTGCCAGAATGTATAAATACAGAGGAAGTACTTAAAGAACTTACAAGAGTTACAAAAGAATTGACCAAATCCTTGAAGATCAACTAAATACAGAGTCATTGGGTGCTTTAGAAAAGAATAATGTTTTACTTTTGCTGCACACAAGATGGTCCAAGCACAGAATTGTGTGAAAGTATAGCTTTGATGCTTCTAAATCAGTCCTTCTTATCTTTCTGATAACATAAAGGGCAAACCCCACTGTTTTTATAAGACCACTTAGCTTAAAAAGCGCGCACAAATAAGAAGAAAAACTATCATGCCTATGACTTACTTATCACAAATATCAGGACTAAGTAAAAGTGAAGCTATGATATTTCGAATAAATAGTTTGATTTTATTTCTTTATCTACTTAGCGAGGATTCCTTATATAATATATACCCTACAACTAGCAATCCCAGTAGCTTTTTTTTTAAATTTAATTTTTACTCTTTGGCAGGGCTCTCTAAATCCCCAAAAGCATGAGCTTGTTCCCCGGCTCCACTAAAATAAATAACAGTGCTCCCCAGCTCCATGTAAATAAATAGCCCTTCTCCTCAGATCCCCCAAACCCCTGGGGTCCAAAGGAAAAACTTAAACTGTTCTTAGTTGTTTTTTTCATTTACAGACAGATGTTTTGTTGTTCGTTACTTTGTGTCCATTCTAGTTTTGCAATCATCTCGTTGGGTAAGAGAGAGAGAGAGCTGGTTGCTTTGCTTTGATTTTGTCTTCCTGGTGTCTAGTAATTGTTGTGTGGCTCTTCCTTACGATGCCAAGGTTTGTCTGTAGTTTGTGGGTGGCTGTTGTCTATTCTAAGGTGGTGGTTCTGCTGTTGTTGATGCATTGTTTATTTTTGCTTCAAATGTTTGTGGGAGTTTTGTGTTAGGTCCTTGTTTTATTATACAGTACTTTGTGTACTTTCTAGTTTTGCGTTCAGCTCACTGAGGAAGAGAGAGCTGATTTCTCGCACATAAGATCAGGATTTCCATTGGTTTTACCCATGTGAGATATTTTTATCTCACACACCGGTACCAGCCCATATGGAAAGATAAAAATCAAACAGCCGCATGCTGGCCCCCCGTCGATTCGTGACGTCATTGTCATGTTAAAATCATGTCACCATGTGGCATCTCAGTGCTTTCAGGATTTTCTGGAAGTCTTTTATAAGTTTTCCAATATTAATTAGGTATTAGGTGGTGAGCAAGAAAAAGAATACATTATTCGTGTGAGGATGAGATAGAAAAATCCATCCCTAGCGTTCACTGATTGTCATCATTCAGCAAGCCTTGTGATGCCAATCGGTGATCCTCGGGACAAATTTTTCTATCCCACCCTCACACTCATGATAGATTCTTTTACTCTTTGCTTTTATTGTCTTATTGATGTTGTGTGGCTGTTTTTTCCCACTTCTTTACAGTGCCTTGGGTGTGTCTGCAGCGTTTGATTGTGGCATTTACTGGTCATGTCCATTTACTTTTATATGCTTGAATATGTAGACATATGACCAATGCATGTCGACAATTTGCAATGTTCAAGAATCTACTCTTAAATAATTCTGTTCCAATCTCGGACCTCAATTTTCGCTTATATTTCATGCACATTGTCAACATTTGTTGACTAACCGGCACAACTCTAATTCAGGATTTAGAGGCTAACTTTCTGTGGAAATTAAAATTTTACACACATGTAAATATGAAGTGAATTACAAACTAAATCAGCAAAACTTTCAAGTTCAAATAAACAGAAGACAACATGAATGAAACATATTTTTTCAAACATCAAACACAAAACATTTAATATCACATTTTACTTCGCATCCAAATAGTCAACAGAATATTTAAGCAGAGAAAGTCCATTATTCACAAGTATTATGGCAATTAAACTACAGATAGTTGTATGATACATTTGTGATGATAATCTCTATCTTTACAAGGCTAAACCCTGAAATAAATGGATGAATGAAATTGATATGTATGTACATAACTGAAATTCAGAGCATATATTTTGATCGAATATATAAGCCTAAAGGGTCCTTTATGGGACACAGCAAACAGTGCAGACTCAGATCAGACACCACAAAACGAGGCGACTGATCAGAGTCATCACTTTTTCACAAAAATACCACATAATAACCATCAGTTAGACATGGAGTCATACAATTGATAAAAATGAGAAATTCCTTTCTGCATAAATAGGTTAATCATATCTGACAGGCCCCCTGATAGTAGTGCGTAACTAAAAACTGAAATTTATTTTGCTTATTTCCCAACCAAAACATATGTTGTGGGTACTCAAAAGAACCGCCTCGATAAGACAGTTCTTTTGAGCGACATAAACACATAATTAAACCGATGGATAAGAAAATAACCGCAATTTTACGCTAAATTCCTTGCTCAACTGGCTCTATGATTATTATCTATTGTTCTACAATATTTTCATATCAAGTGCACACTATATGCAGGATTGCTGGCGTTCGCTTTGAAATCTTTTAAAGTAAAGAAATGAATATCAGCATGTGTTTACTTAATCGTATTAACCAAGCTTTTTCATGTAATTCCTGCCATAATAACTTGCTCTAGAATTATCTATTTCTTTATTCTGCTTTTCATCCGCTTTAACAGCATTAAAATACTTTCTGACAACATCAGTACATTGTCCTACTAAAACATCATCAACACCAATATCTGAAGTAGGTTTATAGCCCCGAATAGCCTCAAATTCCACCTGCAATAAATAGAGAAAATACAAATTTATGTCCTATTTAATCTTCCATGTTATTGTTTTAATCACTTAAAATGATTTTTATTCACTAGAAAGGGTCGCTGATTGAAATAGTTAAATGTTTTTATTAATGAATTTGATGGTAGTACCAGTTGCCATAGCATTAACCTTTCGAAGTAGATATGGCAAAGTATCAACAATTTAACCAGCAGTCCTGAAGTGCTCACTTGACACTGAATCAAAATAATGCAGATGACCTTTTAAAATACAAGTATAAGTTTTACAAAATCAACATCAACATATGATCATCATTTGAACAAACTTTGTTAGGACCATATCCTTAATGTTAAGACCAAAGGCTCATTAGTAACGGGGACACATATGTTTAATATAATTAAATTTTCTGTAAATCATAGCAAAATAACATATCAGCCTTAATATTATCTATAAGAGACGTATGTTAAATTTTTTGCATGAACAGGTCAGATATCTAAGACTAATTTCTGTTAAAATGAAGTTTGGATGATTTGCTCAGAATTTTTAATCACATTATATGTGTACCCCTGAATATACTATGGCAAACATTTGATTCCTCACCCTCCCATATATATTAACGCTATAAGTCGAAGGAAATGATTAAGACTAAGACTATTTGAAACAAAAAGTATTTCAAAAGGAACAAAATGAGCCCTGTCCTATGTATTGCATAACTCTTGTTAAGTCTCCCAAACAAAGTGGAGAGGCTTATTGTTTTTGCTCCATTTATTATTATTATTATTATTATTATTATTATTATTATTATTCCTTTTCTTCTTTGGCTTCTTTTTCTCTCTGCCCAATTTTTGTCTGGACGAGTTCTCAGTAACAGTTGGACTGATTGTTCTGAAATTTGGGGATATGATAGATATGGATGTAAAGTTGTGCAAGAAGGTTTCTAAATTCAAAATGTCAGACTATAAGGCTGGCTCATGGGCGTGCTCAAAACCACTGAAATTTGTCCGGACTATCTCACTAACCACTAAAGTGGTATCTGTTTTTTAATATGATAGATATTGATAAAGAGTTTTGCAAGAAAGTTTGAAATTTGAATTCCAGGGCTCAAGGACTGACCTGGAGGCGTGCTTGGGCCCAAGCAATTCCTAAGGTCCTAAATATCTCAAAACCCATTCAGATCCCCACCCCTAATCCATATATATTCATGTTTCTTATGATAAGAAGCATTCAGTAACACTGACTGGGAAGTTCCTAGTGGCATGCCTGGGCATGCCCCACCCGGTTCACTTTTAAAAGACCTTATATCTCGGCAACCGTTCAGATTCCCACCCCTAAACCATATGTTATGTTATTCATTATGACAAGACGCACTCAATAACACTGACCTGGATGTCCACAGTGACGTGCCCAAGCACGTTCACTTAAAAAAACGCTTAATATCTCAGAAACTGTTCTAATCCCCACCCCTAAACCATAATATATATATATATATATATATATATATATATATATATATATATATATATATATATATATATATATATATATATATATATATTCATGTTTTTTATGATATCAGGCATTCAATAACACTGGCAGAGAAGTCCCCCAGTGGCGTGCCTGTGCATGTCCCACCCCCTTCACTTCATAAAAGATTGAGCTAGACACATTAATCCTAGCTTAGTACTGGTTCAACCCAGGAAGACCCGTCCCTACATAACTGAAAGATTGTTGATGGGGCGTAAAAATCAATAAAAAACACTTCATAAAAGGCTTAATATCTCACAAACAGTTCAGATCTCCACCCCTTAACCATTTACATTCATGGATCTTATATTAAGACACATTCAATGACACTGACTGGGAAGACCACAGGGCATGCACAGGCTTGTCCCACCATGTTCACTTAATAAACTGCTTACTATTTCAGAAACAGTTCAGAACCCACCCCTTAACCATATATAATGTTATTTGTTATGTTAAGATGTGTTCAGTAACACTAATGGGGAAGTCCCCATGCACCTGCCCAGGCATGCCCCACCCCGTTTACTTCATAAAAAGCTTAATATATCGAAAACCATGCAGATCCTCACCCATAAACTATATATATATGACAAGACTCATTCAATACCACTGAAGGAGAATATCTCGTAGGCGTGCCTATGAATGCCCACTTAATTGAAGGCCCAATATCTGGGAAACCCCTCAGACCCCCACCCTTACACAATATAAAATGATATATACCTTATGATAAGATACATTCAATAACGATAACCATGCTGTCCACATGGCATTGGGGTTGGTTTGAGAGACTTTATAATTGGTAGATTATAATCACATCTTGTTTAATATTGGGGCTGATAAAAGCCTTGACAGTTTTTGGTGGGTTCACATGTCTCATTGCTATATGACTTTTACAAAAAGCCTTCTATGATTGGTTTATAGTACCTTCCACTGGTTGTCGCAAATCCGTATGTTTACCAAGTAAAGCAGCTATAAATAACATTTAGCCTTCAAAGGTCAAGGGCAGGTAGACAGCTAAAACTAGATTAGGAAAACTGATAAC
Organism: Loripinus fragilis; assembly: GCA_964019695.1. Classification (NCBI taxonomy): domain Eukaryota; kingdom Metazoa; phylum Mollusca; class Bivalvia; order Lucinida; family Lucinidae; genus Loripinus; species Loripinus fragilis. The sequence continues at coordinate 44,172,765 of OZ026516.1, read as the reverse complement.
CAGGTTTTTACTTAAGAGAGGGATAAATATAGACTAGCATGATTTCTTAATATGTATAAACATCACATGTAGAATATGTAAACTCCAGATTTTATTAGATTTCTTGATTTAATAATTTGAACTTTTATGAGAAAATATTTTTCCCCAAATATGCAGTTCTTTTGCAAAACCCTCAAAGAAGATTATTAAAGCCAGTGGTTGAAATAAACTCTTTTTTTCAGGAGTTTATTTAAAAGAAAATAAAAAAGCTGAAATTAAAATTTGTAGAAAGAAACAGTCACATAACAAAACAATTAATGCATTCTTTTGGGGTTAACATCATGATCTGTCAGCCTGAGAAAGTGATTTCCACTTTAGCTTTGCAAAGTAAGGAAGAAGGCAAAAGCCAGGAATCCATGCAATACCACACCCAATCCAGGACACCATATGGGAAAGTGACAAAAACACAAGAAAACATCACATACAAAAGAGCCAAAAGGTCAGCCTTTTCCCAACAGGTGACCACAAGGCTGCAAGGAACAGACAAAACAAACACAAAAGACGCACCGCCCTGGAAAAGTCAGTTAAAAAAATACTGGAGGACTTAAACATGTCTGATGGCGCCAACCTCACCCTTATTTCTGATGTGGATCAAGACAAATAGATGTTTGTTATCCTGAAAATCAAAGTGGACATTATTTTCTCAGGCTGGCAAATCCTGATGGCTTTGCCAATATGGACATCTCTTTCTTTGGTTGACAAATCCTGACATTAACCAAAAAAGAATGCATGAATTTTTTTATTGTTGGGCTTTCGTGTGGTGGTTTCACAGACAAGACCAATATGGCATTGCAAGAAGCAACTTACTCTATATGATGATCCAGAAACAGGCAGCGTAATAATAACATTATTGATAGTTGCCATATTCCAATTTTTCTTATGCAAGATACCATTATCTGTTGAGCTCCAAACAAGGTTCTTGTAAGAGTTATTGTGCACATAAACATTCAACTCTCCCATTCCATCACCATACATATAATACCAAAACCTGTAATACACACAAGTACAGATGAACCTCAACCTCTGAGTAATGACCGTTTGGTCATTTAACTCAAGGTTGATGCTGAACACGTAACTTTAGCTTGCTTTTCGTTTATTTATTCTTATATATTAGCACTTTGTATTTTGATGCATTCTCCCATACACATTGATACAATAAGTATGGAAGAAGGAACAGACAAAACAGCATGACAGACATTTTAATACCATTGTGTATTTTAAGGATACACAGGTAGAATTTTCTAAATTATGATGTATTTCTGTCCCTAAAAATTGTTTTAATCTTAGAAAATAGTGTAGATCCTGATGAAATGCAACATTATGCGTCATTTAATCAGGGTCTTCACTGTTTGCAAAAGTACACATTTAGGAGTTACTAGTATACCAAGGGTTAAGCCTTTATGATTGAAAAATATCTATTATATACAAAGCAGTGAGATTGTTCTAGAAATTAGCCCTGCTAAATCCGGCAATATACTGTCTGAAGTGGTTTGATATGATTAATTTTGTCACATTTTGTTGGATGAAAGGAATCTTGCAACCCTCTGATTTGATGCATAATTCAACCAAAATATCACCCTCATAGATTTAATGTAGAATAAAAGCAACAAATATAGACAAAATATCATCTGTGTCACCTCGCAACAGGTCAGTTAAAGACTTTATTGAACTTAAACAACAGTTTTGTTTTGTTTGTTAATTTTTCTTTGTTTGAATAAACAAAATGTTAGATAAGTGATTTATAATTAAATTTTACATTCCACATTCAAGATACAAAATACTTCATTTATTTTAATTAGTTTAATCACAGTTCCTTAAACTTGTGAGAAAGTCGGTTAAAGATGACTTCAACATCAAAAGTGAAAGTAGGAATTTTTCATTCATAGTTAAAACGTCATATAATAAACAGTTATTTACTTCAATTTCGGTCTTACAGCCTCGATTAATATCATTTTTCGGGTAGATAAATCCTCATGTCTGCCTCATTGAAGTCAATAATTGTATAATAACGCATTTACCCTTGTTTACTTACATCAAACAGGCCCCTTTGTTTCTATAATATCTTATTGGCGATGTCAGAATTGTTGCTGTAGAATTTATTGGTAATCCTGAAGCTTCTAGGTAAATGTACCACCCTGAAAAAGAAACATTCTAGTCAATGAAAGAAAAAATACATTTAAACAATAATGTTGCTTTTTTCATGGACCAATTTAAGGCTTGAAGATTTCACTACGCTAATTGTGAAGCTTTCACTTTCCCATTGGTATCCTGGGTCAGGTGTGGTGCTTGATTGTATCGATTCCTGATCTTTGTCCTCTTTCTTACTTTGAAACTTCTTGTGAATTGTCATTCTATATTATTTACCTGGCATGAAATTCCTATTGGTTGGCAGTGTTTTCACGACAAAATGCAATTCTGAAGTAATATACATGTCATATGATAAAGCCAAATAAAAAAGAGTGTTTTGGGTAACGGGTCTGTAAATTTTAGGAAGGGTGGGCATACACATTTTTTTAAAATCATTTATTTTTTCTGGAAAAAATATGATTTTGTGCATTTTGAAAGGCATTTCACCCTTTAAAATGCATGCAATTATATATTTTTGTAGAAAACCTGAACAAAAATCCTAGGTTTCACCAGTAAATTTAGGTAGGGTCCGTTACCCTTAACACATATATTTTTTTATTCGGCCTGAATAGATTACATTGTGCTCATGTGATATAGAATTTATCAAACACATATCAAGAAGCCTCACATTTTATCACTTCCCCCTAACTCATTATAATAAACTCAATAAAACATAAGCATGTAAGATATTCTATAAATTACATGAACTGGCGACTCACCTGTAGAATCTTGACTTGTGTGATCAACATGTGGCCCTGTATCCTCGGTAGGAGTCTGTCCTTTTTGTCTGATCCATCTGACGGACAAGTTCTGACTAAGTTGAGTTATGCTGTCCATATTGTAATATCTATATGTATATCCAAGAGACACAGCTACAATATATGGACAAGCACATTAGATTTTGGTAATTACTGCGTAATATGCACAAAACCCTTATTTAAAAGCCCATAATAACGTATCAAACACAGCATATCAGAGACAGTGTTTTTGACGATTTAGAATACAGTAAAACCTGTGAAAAATGGCCACACATACTGTGTGTCAATATTTTGGTAGTAAATGAATATGATGCTGACTTGTATTTCCATTGCGTAAAGTTGAACAAAGGTAGACTAAGATGCACTGAGATTATTTGAAAAGATGAACTAATTTCAGACATCAGCTATCAAATTATCACGTAACCCATAAAATCAATTTTTGCAAGAACAAAGAAATCACACAAAACTCACCAGAAACCGCTTTAGTGTGATTATTTGTTATTTCATTGACTTCTTCTGGGCATTCGAATAAAGCATACATGCATTGTTTAAACCAAAAGCCTATTTTCATTTTCTTAACGTCAATTTTACGTAATCAGCGTTTTTTGAGCTTTTAAAAAGCTCTGCCACTTTATCGACTTTTTTCACTTTGTATGATGTTTGGAATGCATTCTGACAATGTTTTAGTCCCGTAACTGCCACCTACGTCCATTTAGCGATGTCAATTACATGCTGATATGTATATACTTCAAAGCTTGAAATTCATACACGATTAAAGTAAAGTGTAGCCAACTGGTACTATAACAAAGTAGACAGCACACACTAAATGGCGACATACGTTGATAAAGAAAAAACGGTTATTGTCCATAGTTCACGTTGTTTCTTAATTGACGTTTAATTTGGTTTTATCCGCTGTTACCCTTTAACGTGACGTAAAACACGTTCTGATTCTTGAAAATGCGTTCTCTAACACTGATTGGTTGACACCAAGTCATTTCAGTTTCTAGAAATTGCTTAATCACAGGAAAAACACTGCCATTTAGACAACGTCGAAAGCACAACTTAAAACCCACATATCATACGTCACAGCAAGAAATTGCATATCTTTAAAATGTACTTTTGTCTGTATAAATGTACTGGTTTTAGGTTGGCCTTGCATACATGAAAAAAGTTTTCAAATAACTATCTAGACATACACTCCCGAGGCAAAATTGATAAAAACGGTATTTTTGACGTCTTGACGTCATGTTCTATATTTGATAAATACATTTTTCAAAGAATACTTTCTAATGTCTTGTTATTATAATAAGCACAACAGCTTAGCTCTATAATTTGCTATTTACGAGTTTTAAGCAAGTAAAAGTGTCAGGTTTCTTTAGTAGTTAAGTATAAAATTCAAAAGAATCTCTGTAAACCCTTCCTTTCCTGATCATTTTAAAATTATAATTAAACTTTATAACAGAATTGGACGTGACATGTATATTCTAATAGGGCAGTCTGCGATCCTGGTTATAAACACAATCTAGGTTTAAAGTTGTGGTGTTATCTTTTATTGCAAATCCATGGGCCATGCCTCAGGTCTCAGGTCTCAGACTTAATAACGATCCTGACCTAAAACGTTCAATGGCTGGTTGGTGCCAGATGCTTGTCGATGGTTTGGCCCATCGTGACTCAACAAGGGGGTTTCGTTAGCTCCGGCTGTCTGTTAATTAAGAGCTATATTCTTTGATTTGTCACTTTAAGTTACATGTAATTTGGTTGCTAAACATGTGATGATTCTTTGAATAAGTTAGGAAGTCTCGATGGGAGCTAAATAGTTTATGTCTTTTAATATTAGCAGAAAAACCAAAGCGCAGATTTGCCCAGTCACATATGTTTAAGACCCTTAGTGGTTCGAGCTAAGGCAGCAATTCTGTTATTGGTTTATTTTTTATTATTTCTCCCAGCACGTGGGGATTTTGTGGTGGTTCCTTTTTATGTATTGTAGTTTTAACACAATAAGTTTTTTTTTTTCTAAATTGCAACGAGGCCCATGTAATTTCTGAGAAGTAAGAATATGCATTTATTTCAGTGACGTAGTTTGAAGAATATTGACATAATGAATGGCGGACTCTTGTAAAATGTGCAAGTAATCAAATTGCAGGCTAATTGGTAGGGAGTGTTTGAGATTGAGGGATCACTGGTTTGAGTCTTACCAGTGGGCATAGTGTTGTGCTCTGGAGCAAGACACTTTACCTATGCTAAGTACTGATTCAACCCATGAACCGTTTAGACACGAGTGAAAATGTATGACGGGGATGTAAAGCATGTACTGAAAAAAAACACACACACAGAAACAACCCTAAAACAAACCAACTAACCAAATGGTTCTATAGATGGAGCATTTCCTAATCGAATGCACCTTTTTAAAATCCAAAATATTAAAATAATGTATTGGGGTGTTGCTGTAAAGCAAAAAACAAGGCTGCACGTCTTAGCTGACATTTTTTAACATTTACTGTTGGCCTGGCCTGACCCGACAGCTGATAGCTCCATTGTTTATTTTATTGTCTATTTTAGTCAGGAGGACATCTTATTAAACAGGACTGACACCTGATGATTCTAACTGAATTCATTTCTCAATGAACAATGAATGGTCGTATGGTTTCAACAGCGTCAAAGGACGGAGTGACATAATTATCAACCAATGACATTCTATGTCTACTGGTGTTTGCGTGACGTTCATTGTTCATCTTTCGTCATGGCGTTACTAAATATGCGTCATAGTGTGGTGTTTAAAGACCCTTATTATAAAATATAGACCCATAATAGCATTTAAACTAACATACCTGGACGGTGAATAATGTAACAAACTTGCTGGATGATATATAGTATGTAAATGTAAGAATTGAAATTAGATTTTAGCTTGCATTTGATGATGCAAAACATTTATTTAAATGACCCTTCGTGCTTCACAGACATTACAAAAGACCAAAGTTTGTAACAGCCAGTGCAAAATGAATTTCAAAATTTCATTTTTAATAATTACTATATGATAAGTACAGTTGTTGCATTAGTTTGGCCATTATAGTACATACCTACACAGTATGGTGTCGCTCCTGACCATGTCCCATCAGCCTTACATATTCTGGTCTTTGCTCCAATCAACTTAAAGCCACGTTGACAGATATAGTTGGCTCTCCCACCTACACCATAGCTATTTGTTCTTACATATCCATTGGCAAAAGAATATATTGCTGAGCAACGTCTCTTGTCTGAAAGACAATGCCAAAAACAACAAACAGATTAACCGGTTTATTCCTAATAGAATTTCCCGCCTCTATCAAGTGGTCGAATCCATTTCAAATTTAAGGGATGTAGGGTTGCAATTAACACTTAAATTCAATTTTAAAGGTACATTCTATCGGCAAACAGTACAGAACCTAATCAGTGATCAGACACCTCTATCAATTGTTCGTTCAAAGTTTTAAAGTATATTCTATATGCAAACAAAGCGTTATTCAGCATCTGATCTGGGTCTGCACTGTTTGCCTATGCCCCACAAAAAGGACTTTATGCTAATGTAATGTTATATTCTAAAGTGAATCTTTTTTTACTAAAACGCATTTATCAATCTATACTGTTTTCATTTAACATATATTAATAGCTCTATGTCTCCTATTTTATTGCACCAATTGTGTGCGGATGGTTTTATGTCAAGTTCTGGTATTGTGATGCGTTTTTCCTGTCCTTTCTACTTTAGCAATTATCTTGACGTGGAAGTGGAAAATTTTGTGATGTGCAGTTCATTGTATTCTTGCTTGTATGTGTAGGTCTGGTTTTGTTCACGTTTTAATATCTCTTCCTCTTTGTGCCATCAATCGATCTGTCTCGTCTAATTCTGTGGAATCAGACCTCAGATGTACATCGAGGATCTACGTTTATAACATGACGTTGGCGTTGCATAACGTGACGCTGACGTCACAGAATCCATGCCAACCCAATATCAAGTGTGATTGCGGCAAAACAAACAGCTATAAATGAACTTTATGTTTTTTTTTCAATAAGATATCGCTAAAGCGATATTTTATTGAAAAATCATTAACTTCATTTATTCTGTTGATAAAACGTTTTTGGTAATCAAAATAATGGATTTTAATAGGACTGGACCCACATTGCACAGTACTTTTTTTCAGGCTAATGAAATAGAGCTTTTTCATACATAGTACTACACCTTACATACATCCGAGGCTTTATTCTCGAATTGTGCCGGAGTTTTCTGATTGAAGTCTGATTGTGGCATTTCCTTGTGATATTTACTTGCTTTTTGGTGCATCCATTTTTTTGCCCGTATTGAAGCATTTTTCTTCAAAATATGTTTACATGTTTTTGAAAAGTGCCTGTAAATATTCTTACCTATTTTGAACGATTTGAAACACTTCTTAAGTGGAAACCTTGCAAATGTATTTTCATACAGAATGAGATGAAATAAATCTTCACGAACCATGAAAACGCATGTCTGTGCCAATAATGGTCAATTGGACACTACTGACTTTCGTTCTGGTATACCTCTTAAAAGTCTTGTCTTTCACTTAACAAAACAAATTCAGAAAAGAAAAAAAAAACACTCTTGTACAACTATTAATAGAACGACACTTATACAGGTAAAAGTAACGTTCGATTCACATACTGCTACACATGCTGCAAATATAAGCTTTTATCAGAGCAATGTACCAATGTGAGCATAGAGGCCTGACATTACAATAAAAAGTAAACCGTGTATGACGAGTAAATGCCACAATCACACCCCACAAACAGAAATACAGAATACTAACAGTCACATGACATCAAAAGGCAATTAAAGTAGAGTTCTCTCTTCCTCAACGAGATGATTGCAAAACCTAGAAACGACACTAAGTACCGCACAACAAAACAAGAACCAAACACAAAACCCCCACAAAACAATTGGATCAACATAAAACAATGATTCAACAATGTTTGGTCCTAGGTTGGTAATATAGTTCGTCTGCATGTCCGCAAGGAATTGAGAGAGCTGGATGCTTTACTTTAATGACATCCATTATTTTATGTTTGTGTTTTGTCTGCTTTCTGATGTATCTTCAACAGTGCTATCGACTGGTCTTTAATCTGTGACCATGACATGCTTGCATTGTTATGTTAATATAACCAGGTAACAAACCTAAAGATATCGTTTTCATAATGTAGCTCATTTAAAGTTGGTGTCACTACTTGTGGAGCAACATGTAACAAATCCCAAAGACAGGGTTTCTCATGAAAAAGCTAAGAGAAAGTTTGATGTCGCTACTTGTGGGAGATCAAGAAAGAGAGCTTACCACAGTCATAGAGCCACTGTATTCTCTGCACATCTAACCTACTGAGCATTTCCCTCTGGCCAAGTCGTGTTTTATTTACATTGTCATCAACTGGCACTATTGTGTCTTTGCCATTTTTGGAGAATTGATTGTATCCATAATGTAGAATAGAATCATAGTCATAGACTATGTGATCCTCCAATGGCTCTTTCGTTCTCTTATTGAAGTTGTTCTGATCTCCTGGAAATAAACACTGCAAATCAATAAACATGAGTGCTCTTGTTTTACTGTAAATCCGGATTTTTTGCGAGATTTGTATTTTCCCGAATAGTGTTAAAAGACATACTTGCGACCAGAAAATTTCGCGACTAGGGTATGATTTACCTATATCAGTATTCGACAGAGTAATTTCGCGATTTCGCGACGATTTTATTTTCACGAAATTTCGCATATGCGAGTATTCAAATTAGCAGGTGGGTTGAGGAAAAGAAAAATGTGAAGAGTAAACAAGGATGAATGTGTCCATGAGCAAGACATATTCATCCTTTCTAAGTACTGGTTCAACCCAGGAAGACAGGATTTAACTGAAAGATTGTTGGTGGGACGTAAAGAATCAAATCAAACAAATAAAATGTGAAGAGTTATCCAATGATATGTGGCTATGACGTTATGACGTTATGACAACCGATATTTACAACCTGATTTCATATTGTTTAGAAAAATCCAGTGCAAGAAATTTGATGTAGTAATGTCTTAGCAGCATTTTCTGTTCTATTTTGGTTGGAATCAGGCAAAATATGCAAGAATATTGATCACACGTCGTCTCGTTGCTTTAACCCTTCCCTTCATGAATATTAATTCTAGGCTCCATCCATTATGAATAATTACATATACACACCTTTATGTTTATACATAGAACGAAGAAATTACTTGTCAGGTCCACTTGTGCAGGATTAGATATAACATATTTCTATTTGTAAGCAAAGCAGATCCTCATCAGGCAGCTATTGACCTGGGTCTGCTCTGTTTGCAAAAGCGTTAAACATACCTAGCGAGACATTTCCAAGCAGGACTGTGACATATCCATCACGATCACTTCTACTTTGTTCATGCCAGAATCCCAGTGCATGGAGTAACTCATGAAGAACAATACCAAGCTGGTTACAGTTTCTTGCTAGGTTAAGGATTTGTGGCCCACCTCGTCGACCCACGGAACTGTAACATCTGAAATGAAATGTTTTCACGCTCAACTCAACTAAGCATGAAATCTATTCTGTTCATAAATGTTAAAATTTACAAGCAGAATAAATACAGCTCCTGAGATATGCCACATTAAATTGTATAGCGTAAGGTGCCAATGGCATGACCATAATGTTCACACAATAACTATTGCTTGTTCACTTTTTTTCTATTTTAAAAATCTTGGTGTATTTACTGATACATTTTTATTAAAATAAACACATTTTTGTGGAAAATTAACTAAAATAAATTAGAGCAGGATTCATCTACGGTTTCAATGGAAAATAAATCCATAATTTCATTCTAAACATTCTAATTCAAAACTAATGGTCGAATGAAAAAAAAGACCATAATCACTACTTATTTCATACCAACAATCGGTTAGCACACTCTGTCTAGCGGCCTCACATTCAAACAGCTTCCTCTGGTGTGCATAAAAAAGCATTTTAATCCCCATACGTACCCATTAAATCTACTTGTAATATAAATGTAGTCATTGTCAAAACGTTTCTTTCTGTCAAACCAAATACAGGTATTTCCTGAGATGGTCTGTATTTTAATCCCTATACTTACCCATTAAATCTACTTGTAATATTAATGTAGTCATTGTCAAAACGTTTCTTTCTGTCAAACCAAATACAGGTGTTTCCTGAGATAGTCTGCATTGCCTGCTTAATGGTCACATTTAAATCAGGATCTGAAACGGAAATTAATCCTTTATTACCAATGAATTTTTCCATATCGGGGCTTCTGATCAGGCCTCGAGGTTATGAAACTTGAGTACAGTCAAAATAAATAAAGCGCAATGATTGGCTGCTTGCGGACGTGTCCGCAAGCAGCCAATCATTGCACTTTTTTTTAGTCTGAGAATGAATTCAAGTTTTAAAACCTTGAGGCCAGGCCATACCCAAACCACCATGCTAAGCTACTGAGACTAGCAAGAAAAATGATTTTCGCTTGTAACAAGTTTAGATATCATAATTCCAACGAGCGACAAACAAAGGCGCTGATCAGATTGTGTGGTTGTGCAGGCTGGTGTGTTACATTATTATATACCTATTACTGATACGACTTTAGAACTGTCTGTTTTCTGGCCATCTGATACAGAAAGCCAGATCAACGAACTGAGGTTTTCTGAATCCATATCACTATCCTTTAAAACGAGGCTAACGTTGGTTACCTGCTTTTGCGGCGACGTTACGTAAAGTAAATTACAAGCTTAGAACCAGAGACGGAAAACATAGTGACGTGACGTCAAAAAACGTCAAGGAACGTAACTCCCGCATTTTTTTTGGGATTAAAGACCAAAACAGGTTTTAAAATCAGAAAGAATGTCAGAAAAAAGGCATATAATAAACATATTATCATAATAGTAACTTGATATGGCGTACAGTATCACGTTTCGTGGATGAGGCCATACCATTGGATCACCCTCGACGCTACGCGTCTCGGTGATTCGATGGTATGACCTCATCCATGAGATGGGATACAGTACGCCAGATCAAGTTACTATTATGATAATGTGTATTTGTTGTACGCAAACCCCAAAGACAGCGTCACTTGCGTCGAGGCCCATATAATATACTCAACAAAAAAAAGTTAAAGAAATTGTGTTTGAGGGGCTATGACAACAGATCTGAAACATTTTATGAGACCTCGTACTGGACGTCAACGAACTCTCCAGACCCTTGCTGCGGCTCTACAGGAGGAATTGAGGCATATCCCTCAGCATTTAGTAGCCAGAGTTATTCGGCGTATGCGACGCCATTGTGAGTCCTTATTTGCTGCTGACAGGGGACATACTCGTTACTGAAGGGATATTTTGAGCATTCCCATCTTCCAAACATGACATTTGAGGCTACCAGGAGGATGGATTTCCTGTGACATTCAAATGAATTGAATTATTGACATCCAATTCTTGTGCTTTACAGAAATAGAAGGACACTATGTTGCGAAAAATGCCTTGTCAAGGATTCTAGTGCTATGGAAGTGAAGAAAACATTTTTACATTTCCTGTTTTGGGGATGCCTTGATGGTGTAATGGTTAAGGACGTCAGACGTTGCAGTGCTAGGCGCGCACGCCGCATTCGTGGGTTCAATCCCCACAGAAGTCGAAATATTTATATGGATTATGTCTCCACTGTGGTCGAAAAAGACAAGTGTCGCTGCTACAGATGAGAGAAATATCATAATTCTGCACAGAAAAATAATTATAGAACCTATATACGGAGTGTACTGCAGCGTCTGGCGTCGTTATATATGCTACTTGAGCATCCTTTTTTGGGGATGCCTCGATGGTGTAATGGTTAAGGACGTCAGACGTTGCAGTGCTAGGCGCGCACGCCGCATTCGTCGGTTCAACCCCCACAGAAGTCGATATATTTATATGGATTATGTCTCCACCGTGGTCGAAAAAGACAAGTATCGCTGCTACAGATGAGAGAAATATCATAATTCTGCACAGGAAAATAGTTAATATAGAACCCATATACGGAGTGTACTGCAGCGTCTGGCGTCGTTATATATGCTACTTGAGCATCCTTTTTTGGGGATGCCTCGATGGTGTAATGGTTAAGGACGTCAGATGTTGGAGTGCTAGGCGCACACGCCACATTCGTGGGTTCAACCCCCACAGAAGTCGAAATAGTTATATGGATTATGTCTCCACTGTGGTTGAAAAAGACAAGTGTCGCTGCTACAGGTGAGAGAAATATCATAATTCTGCACAGAAAAATATTTAATATAGAACCCGTATACGGAGTGTACTGCAGCGTCTGGCGTCGTTTTATATGCTACTTGAGCATCCTTTTCTGGGGATGCCTCGATCGTGTAATGGTTAAGGACGTCAGACGTTGCAGTGCTAGGCGCACACGCCGCATTCATGGGTTCAACCCCCACAGAAGTCGAAATTTTAATATGGATTATGTCTCCACTGTGGTCGAAAAAGACAAGTGTCGCTGCTACAGATGAGAGAAATATCATAATTCTGCACAGAAAAATAGTTAATATAGTAAGTAAGGGTGCAAAGATCAGGAATCAATACAATCAAGTACCACACCTGACCCAGGATACCAATGGGAATGTGACAAACTCACAGTAGACACCACAAACGACAGCCAATATATGGAGTGTACTGCAGCGTCTGGCGTCGTTATATATGCTACTTGAGCATCCTTTTTTGGGGATGCCTCGATGGTGTAATGGTTAAGGACGTCAGATGTTGCAGTGCTAGGCGCACACGCCGCATTCGTGGGTTCAACCCCCACAGAAGTCGAAATGGATTATGTCTCCACTGTGGTCGAAAAAGACAAGTGTCGCTGCTACAGATGAGAGAAATATCATAATTCTGCACAGAAAAATAGTTAATATAGAGCCCATATACAGAGTCTACTGCTGCGTCTGGCGTCGTTATATATGCTACTTGAGCATCCTGTTTTGGGGATGCCTCAATGGTGTAATGGTTAAGGACGTCAGACGTTGCAGTGCTAGGCGCGCACGCCGCATTCGTGGGTTCAACCCCCACAGAAGTTGAAATATTTATATGGATTATGTCTCCACTTTGGTCGAAAAAGACAAGTGTCGCTGCTACAGATGAGAGAAATATCATAATTCTGCACAGAAAAATATATAATATAGAACCCATATACGGAGTGTACTGCAGCGTCTGGCGTCGTTATATATGCTTCTTGAGCATCCTTTTTTGGGGATACCTCGACGGTGTAATGGTTAAGGACGTCAGACGTTGCAGTGCTAGGCGCGCATGCCGCATACGTGGGCTCAACTCCAACATAAGTCGAAATAGTTATATGGATTATGTCTCCACTGTGGTCGAAAAAGACAAGTGTCGCTGCTACAGATGAGAGAAATATCATAATTCTGCACATAAAAATAGTTAATATAGAACCCATTGACAGAGTGTACTGCAGCGTCTGGCGTCGTTATATATGCTACTTGAGCATCCTTTTTTGGGGATGCCTCAATGGTGTAATGGTTAAGGACGTCAGACGTTGCAGTGCTAGGCGCGCACGCCGCATTCGTGGGTTCAACCCCCACAGAAGTCGAAATATTTATATGGATTATGTCTACTGTGAGTTTGTCACTTTATGCTACAGATGAGTTTGTCACTTTATGCTACAGATGAGAGAAATATCATAATTCTGCACAGAAAAATATTTAATGTAGAACCCGTATGAACTCTCTTCTGGTCGACCGCTTCTGGAGCTGTTCAAATAATACAAAGTGTACTACAGCGTCTGGCGTGGTTATATATGCTACTTGAGCATCCTGTTTTGGGGATGCCTCGATGGTGTAATGGTTAAGGACGTCAGACGTTGCAGTGCTAGGTGCGCACGCCGCATTCGTGGGTTCAACCCCCACAGAAGTCGAAATAAAAATTGAATGCTTGTTTATTTAGGTGTTCTGTTATTTGCTGTTTTCATGAGATTTCAGAATCTGTATTTGTTGAGTTAATATACAGCATCACAGGTTACAATTTTCAAATAATATTGCATTCTGCCCCTAAAGTTTGTTTTCTTGCCTTAGCAAACATTTCAGATGCGGGCGGCAGAAAAAATGCGAAACTTTCCTTGATAATTCCATGCAAAAGACCAAAAGACCACACTTTAAAAATTATTCTGTAATCGTTATTAAGCAACTAGTAAAATACACACTTTCAATATATTCTCTATAAACTCATGAAAGGTATCCTCTCTCGCCCTGGGTCTCTAGCCTACCCTTTTATATCCGTGTAGTCTAACGCAAATGTTACCAGTGTGGCGTGTGAGTTCATGTAATAATAGGTCCTATAGAAATGGTTTATTGCACCTTTGGCCTTGACCTATGAGCTCCTGTAACTATAATCTTTTATTTTGTTGGCTTGAAATGACTGACAGCTCTTATCCTCTTTGACTGTGTATGAGTTCTTGTGTTGCAACAATGCTAAACCAGCACTAAAATAAAACATAAGCAACTTGCCAAGTTCAGTATCCAGTATAAAAGAAACTCTGCGATCCACCCATGTGTCTGGACCACCCGGCACAGCATGTCGGTTTACGTTTCTCTGAAATGAAATAAGGAAGCACATATTAATTCAGCAATCCAGGTCAAATCCAGGGGGGACTGGGTGTCCAGACGCGCCCCCCCCTGGAAAATCACAAAGCTAACCAACCAGCATTCAGTGTTGGGGCACCATCTGTCAGCTAGCGAAACGTTTCGCTGGCGGCCCAAGAGTGGCATGCTTTGCTTACTGGGTATAGAATTTATGAGGACCTGGACCTGCCTGACGAACCTTTCCGGATCTGCGCATGTTCAATACCTTTTACATTTGCAAACAGCCTTCGCATACGTTTCTGAAACAGTATTCTGTATACATTTATGATGCAAGTCTTTTAGAAAAGGATTTTACGTGATGTATTTTAAATCTACCCAGTACCACTCACTGACATATCACAGTCCTTTTTAAACGATGGCCTCAAGTCGTGTGCCTACTTAAGATACCTAGTGCTTGCCATCCATACTGTTTGATTAGATAATAGCAGTATTCAGAAACAAAATAAAACGTTATAAAAAGTTTTTATGAACAGTTGAAATTCCATGCTTACCACGTAGATGAGTCGAGCATGAAAACAGTTTAATGATCTCGTGGCCATGTTAAGAATATTTATAGTATCATTGTTAAGCGTTACCCTACTTGTATCAACTGTTAATTCGCTTTCCTCTTTTCTGACAACAGATTTAATGTGAGGAAACATTTAATCACAATGCGCACCTTTAGTAGCAAACACTCCACCGAATGAATGCCGAATTTAAGATAGCAAAATCTAAATTTTAGAACAACTCATTTCTAAATTAAAAACTTACCGGGTCTACATCGATGTCTCCCTCAAACTTTCTCGGCTCTTCTTTCCTCGATGTGCTTTTCCTGGTCGACCGCTTCTGGAGCTGTTCAAATAAACAAAGCTAGGATGGCTATTACAAAGGACGGCTTTTTGTATATATTGCCTTTAAATATAAAAAATGGCTGACAAATATATTGTACTCGTATGTACAAGTAGGCCTAGAACAAGAATGTTTTTCTTATACATGCATTATGAACAATGTCTCAGCGGGGACTAGGAATTTTGCTATATTGGGATGCCTGTCATCAAATGGCACAGTGACTGCAATCAATTGCTCAACTACGGTTTGTTAAGGCCAAATAAGTGTTGTCCAATGACTGATCATGATTGCATTAAAACATCATGTCAATTAGCTTCTTCTAATCGCTTTCTGTACAATAAAAGCCTACTCTCTTCCAAATCGATTCACCAATCCCAACCCCCTACTCAGTAGCATTTTTATAAAGCTAGTATAAACCAAAAGAGATTTACACACATGAGTCGCTTACATGATGATATAATTATACTAGTCAAAAGTTCTATCCCGTCACGTGTGTTTTTATTGTTTTTTCTTAAAGAACTATACCATTTTCATATGCATTCCCAAAAGATCAACCTTTCAGTAAACGATACCACAAAACGGCTAATAGATAAAATTTGATAAAAATTATACCCGAGAGGCTTTGCCAAATACAGGTACCCTTGATTGAGCAGCTTAAAAAATCACAAGAATTTGCATTGAATGGTGGGGTAATTTTGACACTTTGGCCACATCGACGAGTCTCTAGTAGCAGGAGTCTTAAATTAAGCTCTTTAGTGTTCAATATTAGTTTGACTTTTGAAACGAAAATATTTTGAGTGTGAAAGTGGGTTATTTCAAAAAAGTCAAGACTCACAAATTGTGCTAAAATACGAATTTTTAAAAATTGGAGAATCACTATACAAATGGGCATTCTGAATGAACATGTGGTCAGTATCTTTATTGTCTAGACACGTCTGGCTATATCGAGATTCAAAAAGAGAATTAATGTCAGTTTACGTTTGGGAGAAAATTAATAAAATGTAAATGGCTGGTTAGAACTATTTGCTAGTATAATATGCTCATAAGATATCCCTCCCACGTCTAGCTATGAATTTTGAGGGATCAGTCGTTTCAATAAGAATGTCATTGGTCAAATTGTTTTGTTGCAGAATGTATGCTACGAATCTCTTGCATTAAAAGAGTTTCCAAGAGAGTAAGCCATGTTTGAAAGAGAGGTTATTAAGTATGCCCCAGGGGACGTCTTCTGCCAATGCCAATAAATGCATCTTATCATAAAGAGTAATGATACTGCATGAGGTTAAAGGTAGAGATCTAAATGCTTTCCATGATAGTAAACCTTATATGAAGGCGAGGGTAGGGTGCAACATTGTGTTATGATGTGAATTTGTGAACAAAAAGTTATACAAATACGCATTTTCTCTGAATCCAATGTATACCAAACTTAAATCGAATAAGTGGTATTTACGAACTATTGGAGTTTGTCCAGCAAGCGCGTGAGTGTGACAGTTCCTGGTCATACTCAATTACTTTTGAATTATCGATTATTAACTGTAGATTTGTGCCCATTTAATTTATTTCCTGTGCCCAAAATGACAATGCTTTTTTAAGCTAAGTAGAACTTTATCAACTTTAGACCAATAGTTTGTTTCAAAAAGGGAACCATTGGCAGCAGCTTTTTTTCATAAGGGGAAAACTATGTGATTATTAACGTAGAAAATGAATCTTCATATTTTGTACATGGGAACAAACACGGACTCAATGAAAAATAGTCCTCCCAAAGATAGAGATAAATTCTACGTTTCAAAAATTGATATTTTTTATATATTTTTTTTAATTTTTCTTCTTCTAAAATCAACTCGCCACTTTGTTGCTGTTGTAATAGTAAAATATGTGTGTGAAATTATGTACCTAATGCTGGTTACATTGTAATCCTGAGTGAATAAAATATTTGTAATTTGTTTGTATCAGACTTCCCGCCCTGTATGTTTATGCTTGTAAAACAGTGGGAGCCAAGATGATTCGTCAAAAAGTGTGGCATCTCAGCTTGGTTCGCATTGTTTTGTTATAACGAAAACTATGTTATTTCAAATAGACAATCTGTTAATGTGTACGTCAAATGCACCAGGGTCGTTAAGTGTACATCACACTTGGTAAGAGTTTAGTTACGAAACAGATTTGCCGTTAGAAATATGAAAGAAATATACTGAACCACACTTCTAACGCAAAATCAGACTGAAACTTAGATTTCATCCATTGTAGCGCAATTTTATCAAAAATTGAAGCACTTATTTATACTCCTCAAACTTTTTGCGCTGGAAGTGTGGGTCTGTATAACTGCTTTTGTCCAATCAACTGAATAAATCAGCACAACGTGACAACTATGTCACTTCACTCTAACCGTGTGTCTAGTAAAGTGATATATAGAGAATACTAGGTGTCTTTTGATATCAAAATTACCAGGCAAGGCTTTGAGAACGCTAGACATCGCTAAGCTTGCCAAGCGATTCAACATGCGTTCTCAAAGCCGAGCCTGGTAAACTTGATATTGAAAGACACGAACTTGGTATTCTATTTATCAGTTTACCCATTTTTTTCACTCTTCAAACAAACGATTATGACGTAATTTACGATTTTTGTGTTGATTCAGAGTCATTGGCGACGCCTTCATGACCTGATAAAGGCACATGTCCCGAGATAGACAACATTTATCAGGCAGCTTGCAACAATGCAATTAATATGAGAGGTAAATGATAAAATTTTATTTATAAATAAATAATATTTTACCAAGTGTTGCAATATACAAATATTGCTTTACGTATTCAAATGCATTAACCATAATAAATTAATTCAAATTCTGTTTTTCTTAAGGCAACAGATTGTGAAAATAAATGCAGGTTCAGATGAGAGGGCTCATATGACTCATCTGATCTGAATCTACATTGCACTAGGGCATTTAAGTTGGTAGGCAGGGCAAATGTGAGGTTTGATTCAAAAAGAATATTTCGGATTAGAACGAAAACAATTGGGCAGGGAAATTTTGTTTGGGCCTTTAAGCACCATTTTTGGAGAAGTTATAATGGAATTGGGTAGTGTATTCTACCACATCGAGGAGACGTTGAATGTACTTAATTTTAATGCCCATCTTTCATATAAAATGTTTGAATGGGTGTTGTTATATGACTCCTATAAAATAGTAAGTGAGTATGATCAGGAAATGCCACAGTCACAAACCGCAGACAACCCCACGGCACCGCGAGGAAGAGCCACTCAACCATCATGAGACACCAGGGACAAATTAAGCAAATACCTCCTCTGATTGGCTGAAACTAGCTTTGGCTGTTTGTGACAGATCTTGATGTCTACCGTTGATGAGCTAAATTTAGCCCAGGACAGGTCGAAATGAGGATTTACCAGTGCTGACAGACAGCTAAAATAGATTGAACTAAATTTAACCCAGGACAGGTAGACATAAAGTTTTAGTCACTGCTGCCTGTCAGGTAAAAATAAATATTAGATTAATTGACCCATCATGTATATTACAGGCAAAATTAATGTTTGTTCATTTTATGAGAACAGTAGGCTAATTAAAAATGCAATTCTTTTACACATCTCATAAGAGTTTCAGAAACTTGAAAATCAGTTGTTGAAATAATCTTGTTTTCAGTGCAAAAGGAACATCAGACTTATGTAAATTGATAAATATAAAAAAGACTTGATATAAAACTAGGAAAAGAGAGACATTCAGTGTCAAATAACAAAACAATTGGTGCTTTCTTTTCGGGAATCAAATCATGGCTTGAGTGTATTTAAGGAGCATTATGCGTAGCACTATGTACCAAAAAGCTCCATTTTGTTCGCCGGAAATGGCGCAGTGAAAATTAGTTCTGTAGCGTGTGGGTTCAGCCTTGTAAAAATCGATTATTCTGATCTGAAAAGTTTTATCAGCAGGATAAATGAAGTTTATTTTTTCCATAAAATATCGCTACAGCATCTTCCTTTTTACGTCGTTTATTGTGGAATATTGCAACCGTTTGTTTCGCTGCAATCAAACTTGTTATTGTGCTGGCATGGTTTCTGTGACGTCAACGTCACGTTATCAAAGTCTATGAAAAGTAGACCCTCTATGTACGCAGAGGTTGATTCCACGGAATTGGCAGATGTATGTGCAGATTGATAAGTTAGGTCTGAAATACGAGCGATTCCCAGAAAAATCATATTTCAGGGATGTTTGCAGAATAACATAACACAACTTAAGTCGTGCACAGCGTGCATAAGAGCATACATGACATTGACATATGGAAAAAAAACATCGCAAAAAAGTTTACCATTAAACACATTAATTTGCACCCCGTGGTATTCTATCTGACTCACCCTTCGGAAGAAGCCGTCATACCCATGTAAGGTGTCTTGGTGTGTCAGCAAGATTATGGCGGTCAATGCCAAGTATGAACGTAACTGCATAACCTTTTGTCATCCTGAAATAAATGCACAAGTGGAGGACTTTAATATAAGTATGCCTAGCTCCTAACTAATTGACCATTTGCAATCAGTGTAGACCCGCAAAACGAAGGTAGGAATGCTGAACTCACTGGGTAATCGAAAACGGTCTAAACAATCGACGAACACGGATCAAAAATCGTTAGAAACAGTGTTTTCGATTGCCATTTGTCGCTAGTCGGCGTTAAAATGGCAATCGAAAACTCTATATCTAACGATTTTTGATCTACATTTGTCAATAGTATTAACGATTTCGTTTGCCACCTACCCGGGCGTCAAATGACAATCCAAAACACTGTTTCTAGCGATTTTTATCCGTGTTCGTTTATTGTTTAGAGCGGTTTAGATTGCCGCCTACCCGGTATGCTGAATATGGCTAAATAATAATGAATATTGATGAAGCCTCAGACCAAACTGTGAACCTCTAACCACCCAGGATACACCTGCAGGCTTTTCGCATGAGTTGCGATAATTACCAAACTATCAAACGTTTGCGTTTTATCGCAACTGATAGACATATCAAGGCATGCGCGGATCCAGAAAGTTTTGTCAGAGGGGGTCCAACTTTGACAACGTTTATTTATTTTTTTTTTTTTTAATTATTAATTAGACTGTGAAGGGAGGGAGGATACAGCAGGCCATCATCGGCCCGCCAGCGAGCCGGCGTTTCGCTGGCGGGCCGATGATGGCCCAACATTGAATTCTTTCTTGGTAGCTTTGGGATTTTCAGGGGATCCGGACCTGCATCGCTTAGAAATCATATTTTTATCATTTTTCAGGGGGGGGGGGGTCCTCTGGATCTACGCATGCAAGGAAAGATTCAAGTATGTATTAACAATACGCTCCACAAAGCAGACCCGCAGATCGTATGCTAGCTCTTTCGCTGTTCATGCAGATAAGAAAAACAGGAGTTCACCAAACAGAATCACTGTCAGAAAACTGATTTTAGTAATTGCACGATCTGCATCACGTCAGCCGTTGGTGTAAATGCTCATAACTCTCAAACAGCATGGTATATTTTGAGCAAATTTTGCATACACGCACATAATCTACACACTGGTATGCAAAACGTTTTCTGACCATTACAGGTTAGCATTATGTACATATTAGCTGAAGCTTTGCAGAACTTTATCAGTGTCCATGCCGCTAGCACCCTTGCAGTTCAAACACAGGTTTCTTTAGAGAAATTCAACCATACCATAAAGTACGATCAACAAGCTAAATCACTCTTTTAGACATTGGACAAGCCGACTTATCTTATAAATAGAAACATCTGTGAGTCTGTCCGTATGTCTGTCCGACCATGGTCAGTAAATAAAAATGCTCATAACTCTTGAACAATATGCCTGGTATATTTTGAACCCATAGTGCATCTTTCTGCAGAAATGACCAATTTGCTTTCTACAGACTGACACCAGATACTGATTAATCTACGTACATCGCGGGTCGTGCACACTACGGTCAGTTGATCAATATCTTCTTTCTTCAACATGTTCTTACTTTGTATTCTCAGACAGCCAAATCGGCTTATAAAATGAATGATCTAGCTCCTACCTCTATTCAAACACGTTGGAATTTTACAATTTAATCGTTTTTATTCACATTTATGGTAAAAGATGAAAAAAATATCATCCAACAGTTTATTTAAAGTAGTTATTCTTAATTAATATTTTTGTGGCATATTATTGGATTCTTCAAATATTAATTAGCACACGTTCACAATCAGTGTAGGTAGTAAACATAATAAAGATTATCATTAACTTTAATATATTTTTTCGCAAAACCTTCATTACATTATGGTGAAAGTGAATCCTTAAGCTACCTTAGTTAATCCGAGAATATTTGTGAAAACTATCTCATGTCCGTTTACTAAACCTCAAGTATTTTCCTTGCTATTCCTTACAAAACACCCAGTCCATTACCTTTAAGAAGATGTTAATTAATTTTACAAGTCATTTGGCTTGATACTTACCAGTGTTTTGACACTCTAACAAGCAGCTATAAGTGTGTGTCTGTCACCAGACTTTAGTTCCTAGCACCAAAATATCGCTCAATTGTTAAACACTTACTTATGTCATCCGTGCCAGTTAGCGA
Source organism: Loripinus fragilis (assembly GCA_964019695.1). Lineage (NCBI taxonomy): Eukaryota > Metazoa > Mollusca > Bivalvia > Lucinida > Lucinidae > Loripinus > Loripinus fragilis. The sequence continues at coordinate 44,150,780 of OZ026516.1, read as the reverse complement.
AATTTATATGTATCAAACTACCGTTGGTTTGACATTTTCATAGTCAAGGAAGATCGTGTTAACGACTTAAATGAGGAGAAATGGTATCTTAACAAATTTCTGACCAACGGAGTAAAAAATCTGGACATGATTGCTAAAACATTGCTTAGGCATTTGGTTTAATTGTTTCTCATTAAGTCAGTTATATTTTTGATCATTAAGCAATCACAAATAACATGAATTCTACATTCTTATACATTGAAATAAATTTATCAAACGCTTCGGAAATAATGCATTTTTTCTATCAAGCGGCAATAACTATCCTCCCAGTATGAAGACCGATGGTTCAACCGCCCATGGGAGGAGCAACATCGATAATAGGGCCAGTATGATTTGCCAAGCTTCACAAAAAGTAAACCGTGAATTGTTTACTTTTGTAGCGGTAGATACCCAATTAACAGAACAGTCAATCATGGAAATACCCACAGGGAGAAACAGCGTAACACAAGGTGTGGGGTTTCACTGGTTACTTTGAAAATTTACATCTCACAATGTTGATCTATCATTATTCATACTTCGTAGTTTGTTTGTGGGTTTGTGGATGTGCGCGCGCTCGAAGACCACTTCTAAATCATCTAAATTGTGGCTATGCCATGCTTAAACCATCACATATGTGACGAACGCAGTGTCTCCGTGATAGAATGCTTCACGTGAGAGCGATGAGTCATAGATTCGAGCCTGACAATGGGCAAGACAAGTTTTTCTCTCTTTAGATCTACATATATAGTTCAACTATTGAAACGTCCGGACATGACAAAAATGTAGTCTGGGACGTAAAGTTTCAATGTAAACGAACAGACATCACATATGCGTAAAATTTAGGTCATCCACAATTAAATATACTTATTATCAGTAATGGTCACCAAAACTTGCCTGAGTTTGGTTTTGAAGCTATGAAAGTATATATAAGAACAACCTGTTATCGTAATGGTTTCTGTTTTTTGTATTGTATTTTTCTGTTCCTGGGTTAGAAAACTATTGAAAAGTGGCACATAAATACCACCAAAGGAACTTTCACATACATACATACATACATACATACATACATACATACATACATACATACATACATACATACATACATACAAACATACATACATACATACTATTGCACCTCGCATGTGAGTTTAAGCCCCTTGCCACCAAGTCACTAGATAACAAACAAAACAGACAACTCGTGTCTGGACACCACAAAGTACGAGAGCAAATGTAAAGCAAAGAAGCCACAGATATCATCAAATAAAAGTTTGATTTTATCACCAAGCATCCGCACCATGATCACCAAACTTTTCAGTTTGAGGACCCTAGCCAGCCTAATAGCATCTTCATTGAGAAGACAATCTCCGAATACTATACAGTAAAACATTTGTTTCAAAATTATGCACAAACAATAATTTTGTGGTCATAGCAAAGTGGATTTCAATACTATACTGGTTTCATGATAAGGTAGATTTTTAAAGTCTGATGAGATATGGTATTTATTCTTATCAGTCACCCCTAATATTAACCGAATTGTTTCAACATAGCCTAATAAACGCATCCTATCTCACGGCATGTTACCTTTATCAGGTTATGATGACGTTGCACTTTTTGAATGACGTCGCTAATGACGCTGAATCAACACACAAATCTAAAATTACGTCATAATCGCTAGTTTGAAGAGTGTTTAACAATGGGTAAACTGATAAATAGAATACCAGGTTCGCGTCTTTTGATATCAAGTTTACCAGGCTCGGCTTTGAAAACGCATGTTGAATCGCTCGGCAAGCCTCGCGATGTCAACAAGCATTCTCAAAGCCTTGCCTGGTAAACTTGATATCAAAAGACACTCACCTAGTATTCTTTATATATAGATGTTTTTTTAATTATCAATATTGACAGATGTATTTTGACTAAATCTATCATTTCTCTTAAATACTTTTTCTTCTTCTGCCATCTCATAGATGTCTGAGCCAGCATAGATTAAAATTCTGGACAGGAATACGACAGAAGATAAGGTGTGGAATGGTATTGGTTGGTATGGATTCTTAGGAGTAATAACAACATCTACGACTGATATAAGTCTAATCACGGGTGGTAATGTCGTAAGGGGCAATCGAACGGTTATGCAAACGAAATCTTTACGAGATCATCCGGATATGAGCTACGGGAGCAATAAACAATGGAATCAGCTATGTGAGTAGTCATGTTTTAACTGTTTTTACCGTTTTGGAGCCTTATATAAGGAAACGGAGATTGCTATTCCCAATAATGTCCATTTCTGTACAAGAGGCAGACGAATCTGACGTAAGAAAGTTTACATCCAACGAATAATATACTTTCTCCTGAGTAAAATGTACGCATAATTTTTGTGGTTGCTAATGAAGGTGTTCTGTTCAATAAATGTTCTTAAATGCTTTATTTTTGTAAAAAATCATCTCCTTTCCAACTTATTTTTCAAGCATAAGCCATACACACCATCTTCTTGACGTCACTTTGTGTCTGCGACGAGTAATTGGTGTCCATTACCCCTTACGACATTGGTTGCCCCTAACGATACGATTGCCCCTTACAAGACGAATAAACTTGGATAGTTAAAAGAGAAAAGTAGAACAGATAAGTTTTAGAAAATATTCTCTCGTTTATACATGACGTGTCACTGATATAAATTCAATTTATCCTCATCATGTGAAAACCTGCTTAATGTCAATAATTGCGACCAACACAGGCACAGATCAGCCTGCCTGCGCAATCTGAACAGCATCCATTATTTCACAGTTTGGTCGAAAATGGATACCCAGTTTGAAGATGGAAATTGAGAAATAAAGGGAAGGGGGTTATAAAATCCAAGTTTTCATGACTTTTGTAAATGTGAGTTGCTTTAAGGGAAGATATTTGAATTTTTCCTTTCTTCAATAAGTCACGCCTCCTGGTGGCCATTTTGACAGGTCATATTCGTTTATAGCGTTTTTGCTTTTTTGTAGAGGGTGAATTAGTGTTTTTTTTTTTTTTAATTCTGATCATTATTTCAAAGAAGATGTTATAAGATTCTTATATAGGTAAAGAAGCACCCAGGTCGCCATGTCTTTGATGTGTAATGTTTTCGCTAGTTTGGAACCAGATCATTCAGTAATCAATTCTTCTAATTTATTTTGAATTCTGAATACTTGGTTGCTCTCGTAATGATTTCAAACCATGCGGTACTACTATCCTAATATACTCTTCTTTAAACAAAGAACAACAGAAAAAACAGTCTCAAAAGCATTTTATTCTTTGCTGAAGGCTTTAAAGATGAGATGATTAATTTCAAGTGCATATCATGAGGGTATCAATTGGGTTTACTTATTACCGAAGTATGCCCCTAAAATTTAACGGTTAGCCAAATTTTAGGGTAAATTTAACCAATAGCTGTATGAGAGCTTCTAGTGGTTAGCGAATTAAGGCATAAAATATAATGATAAGCGATTTGGTGGCAAAGAAATACCGAATAGCACAGTGGCCTGTTTAATCAGTTAACGAACTTGATGGAAAAACGCTATTCTACTATTCCACTTCGTAAATGCCTCCAGACAGGCTACTGATTTTTGGGCCTAAAATTTACTGATTTCTAGGGCCAAAATTTAACTGATTAGCGATTTGGGGGCCTCAATTTTACTAGTTGGCGATTTGTGGGCATAACTTTACAAATTAGCGATATATGGGGCCCAAATTTTACTGATTAGCGATTTCAAAGGTACCCCATTGAGACCCTCTATCATGTATGGATAATGTGCAAGCGCTAGACCAAGAATTTTCTAGCAGACACTTAAGAGTAATCCGTTGTCTATCAGATGAAGGGCGTTTACCATACTGGCTCGTAAGGGTTAACTGACTCGTAAGGGGAGTCAATGTCGTAAGTGTTGATTTTTTTTCTATTTAGTCTATGTCAACATTTTAAACCCGATTTTGAGTAAACACTATTAAGGCATAAAAGAAAATTCATGTAAAGCATATTTGTGTCACTAAACCTGCCAGTAAACGTGTTAAAAAGCCCCTAAACTATGTTTATTTAAGATCAAAACCAAAAAATCAACGGGCCCACCGGGTTTTAACTGTCAGTTTTCTTTTGCTCTGCTAATCAGTTGTATGTACTGTTGAGTCCCCATCTTTGTTTCATCTCCTTTTTATGTCTTGATTTATATCTACTAGGAGATGACTCATGGACTAGTGAGGGATCTTTCAGGCAAACCAGTCATCTTGACTTAAGAATCAGAATTAAGAGTCAGGTTGGTATCGTGAATGTACTTTAGTAGTTTTTCCTACTGACCGTTCCAAGGATGTGCTTCTTTTGTGGATCTTATTTTTTTTGTTATCTGTGCTTGTATTTGCCATGCTGTATATCTTGTAGTCACCTGCTGGGGAAGGGCTGACTTCTTGGCTCTCTTCTATGTGATGTTTTCTAGCGTATTTTCACTTTCACATACGGTGTCCTGGGTCAGGTGTGCTAGTTGATTGTATCGATTCCTGATCTTTGCCTTCTTTCTTCCTTTGTGTTAAACGTTATTGAGCGTAAACATATTATTCAGTTCCATAATTTTTAGGATGGTTATATGTTTCCATAATGTTATTTAATCCTGTGTTGCTGATGGTACTGTTTATACAAGCAAACACATGTACAAGTATGGTATGTCGCTGAAAGCGTTCTTTGACTCTTCCTCATGGGTTGGTCTGTAGTATGTGATTGTGGTATTTTCTGGTCATACTCACTTACTTTTTCGTGAGACTTGTGTTTTGAACTTTTCTACCAAATAATCCGGAAAAAATGAATCCAACCGAAATATAGAGAACCTACAACATTTAAAAACAGCAGTTTCAGTTCCATTGTGACTCAATTGCACAATGACAAGAAAATTCTGCCACCATACTGTATTAATGGTGTGTTTATGTTAATCATTTGAGGATAAGTGCGGTAGATGAGCGTAACGAATTATGAATATTTTGGCAAAAAATAACTCGTACAACACATGTACTTGATCATACAGATCAGTGTTATATTATTGTGTTTTTGTGTTAATGCTGTCCCCATTCTGCCCTTAGTGCTAGAGCAACACTGAGATTATGTACTTTACATAAAATTTCAAATCCTTCCAAATGAATAAGTTATTTTAGACTGGTTAGGTGTTCAAATGTTGCAATTATTGGCGAAATATGGTGTGAATGTTTGGTGATGAAAACACGTTTCTAGTGGATACCTATGTTTTTTTTTGTTTTAAGTTTGGTTGGTGTTGTTTTTTGATCTTCTTTGTGGCACATGAAGTGTGATAGACATGAGGTGTCATTTTTGTTTGTTACATAGTGTCTTGTTAACATGGTTTAAGATGCTGTTAAATCATTTTGTCTATAGTGGGTAACATTTCTGCTTTCCTCTTTCTGCTCATCTCGTACCAGTGATGTTTGAGCCGTGGCGTGAGATTTCCAACAATGTGGCATTTTGACATGTGCAGACTCGGACGAGCCTCTGCAGCCTCCTTTTAAGCTTACAAACTCCAAATGGTGTTCAGTCAGTAGTTTATCAATCATAGAATACTCAAGCGACTAGCAAAGAATCTGATCAGACTGCGCGTATGCGCAGGCTGATCTGAGGCTTTGCTGGTCGTACATACCACATTGTTGGAATTATCATGCACTAGCTCATTTATAATAGTAAAAAAGGCGAATGTTAATACAATCAAACACATTAATTATATAAACATGGATCTTGAGATTTTAACCTTTATCGTTCTGGAAACAGTGACAATTTCTAGCTTTACTGATTACGAGAGCATTGTCGTTTATTAGAGGTATTTGCGCATATGCGATAAGTACCAAAAACTCGTGTGCGGGCCCCATTTACTCAGCAGGGCAATGGTAAAACAAGATGTCAGAATTAGCTGCAGTCTTTTTGTCACCTTAAGCGCTAGTTCCATTCAATGCATCTATAGATAGACACAATAGTTGCATTATCTTGTTTGACACATATTAAGTTCCCTGTCGAGTCTGAGTACTGTCACTGGCCACAGTGAATTAACAACTTTTGCGACCATGTCCTTAGATAACCCTGCATTGTCATTTATTTCTCATGACAGTAAAACTGCTTTATAATCCTGTATTGTTACATAAATCGAGGTTCGCATGGAAAATCACTGACTTGTATAAGATCATGAAATATTCACCAAGTGATTCCGTTTTGGGCGTAGAAATATGTCTTAAATGCAGGAATCCTGGAACCCCAGCAGGGGTGGCCTCACAAAGAGACAGGAAGTAGGCGGAGCTTGGCTACTGTCAGATTAGTTTAGACCAATGGCCTGATTAAGCTGATAAGCAGCATGGTCAACGAGCTGATAAGACCTGTCAAATGTTTCCCAGGTATTTATCAGAAGCCAAGCAAATTAAAGATAAAGCCTCAGAAGCTTCTGTAGATGATACCAGTTTGATGGCAATCGAAAGGGTGATAAAACAGAAGCTTATTTTACATTTTATAGTTACACTCTTGCCTTTAAACACTGTTTCTTTCTATTGTATTTTCATATGTTGGTGAAGTAATTTTAATACTATGTACAGTAAAACCTGTGTAAAACGGCCACTCTAAAAAAGACAAAAAAATGATTTTCAAGACCAATTATCGCTTAATGCATGTCAAACGTATTGCAGAATGCTCCAATGGGAGCATTCTGCAATACGTTCGACCTTTATTAAGCTACCATTTGTCATTAAGATCTTTGTTTTGTCTGTTTTTGAGTGGCCGTTTTACACAGGCTTTGACTATATAGGGTAGCGATATTTTGTGAAACAGACAAACAAAAGAAACATGTCAGAGCAATTATCAAATACATTAAATAGTCATTTTAAAAATTAAAGGGATGAACATCAAGGAAATCCACAAGGCAAGGTGAAACCATTTGTGAAAGTTTTCCTTTTTATTTTATACTTAGCAGTGAAATCAATGCATATCAAAAACAAATAAAAGGAATAACAATCACTAGTGAGATAGTATGATATCAATCAGCCTATATTTTTACTGTAGCGAGTCCATTCACTCAATGCATTTCACTTCACAACTTCAAACGCCCATAACTCTCTTTTTTGTGAACGAAAACATCAAGTGGGGGTTTGCATTTTCTTAGTTAGAACATGGCGATTATTTTGGTACCAAAATTATTTAGGTTTGTTAAAATTTCTTGCTTTTGGCATTTTGAGCACCTCCTTTTTCAGTGGGTGAGACATTGCAATTAGCCTATAAAGAGTTTAAAATAAAAGAAAATTTACTTTTCTTTCGGTAAATACCAAATTTTTTTCTCCTCTAGAGTTGAAACATCAGAATTTGCACGAGTGCGCGGCACTCGTGAAAATTTTGATGTTTTCAACACACTCGATGAAATATATTATTTGGTATTAACTTAAAAAAATAAATACCCTCAAAAAAGCGATGCGATGATTTTACGCAAGGCAAGGAGAGCACCGATGATGGTCCACTGCCAAATCGTACAAAATCTTCAAACCTGAACCATCGCTCAGGCTTAGACAATGTACCTAATTGCTGATTCATGTTTTACGCATGTAAGACCAACATATTTCAGGCACCATCATTGTTAGTGTTCATGCTGCTTTGACCGACGTTCGTGTGGTAAGCAAACTCCTATGTGCTGTTATAAAACTTTTTCGCGCTCAACCAACTGAGCATGATGTTTTTACTGCTGGCTGTATCCGGTAATTTAATGGCAAATCTGCATTTTATGCTTTGGGCTCATACTCACTTTTCATTTAGAGACTCCTTAGGGTAGGATCTAAACGTTCTTTAAATGACCCTGGTCACATGATCAAGATATCCGCTTTGCATATATATGGTAAAAATCTTGTCTTGAGCCAATGTACCGAATGACTTGGGCATTGGTACAGTAGCAATGCGGATGTAAGCAGTGCCAAGTTTGTTAAAACGATCATCCTTAGTTGAGCTTTATCCTTTTAACAACGAGAGTTATATATCAACATGGAAAACTCTTGAAAAGTCTTTTTGATAACTCTTGAAGCCTAAGTTGTTATACTTACCATACGTATATGAGCCGCGACATGGGATTTCCAAGAATGTGGCATTTTGACAAGTGTAGACTCAGACGAGCTTGCGCAGCCTCCTTTTAAGCTTAGAAACTTCAAATGATGTTTGGTCAGTAGCTTGACTGTCATAGAATGTTCAAGCGACTAGCAAAGGCTCTGATCAGACTGAGCGCATGCGCAGGCTGATCTGAGGCTTTGCTGGTCACACAAACCACATTGTTGGAAATCTCGTGTCGCGGCTCAATTTTGTCTATACTTATTTAGACAATAACTATAAGTTCCAAAGTTCAAGGTAGCTCTTTGATAGAGGCATATTGGTGTCATTTTGTCTTAGTTCTTAGGTATTACGTTAATGTCTAATTTCTTACATCTTACTTCTTATGTCTTGTTTAGTACATGATAAAGTTAACAATAAAGAGGGGAAATAATCAAAAGATCGGATAATGGGTGATGTTACACGGCAGCCTATTGTGGCCCCAGGGGGTGGGGTACTCTCAATTTTTCTTCACACGTATGCTCGGGTCCAGCATCTACCCTTCACCCCAAAAATATATCAGGAATTTCAAGCACCACCAAAAACATTTGAAATTTTAACAAACCAAAAAAAAACACCCATTCTATAACTTGATCTTAAGAAAAGACCCTAAAATGCATAATATAGTTCAATTTTGTGATGAGCCCAAAAAATATCCACAAAATCTTCATACCCCCAAAAATACTTATTTTTCTGAAAATCCCCAAAAATGTTGCGATTCAAAATTTTGAACCCCAAAAAATGACCCGAGCCTACGTATGTATGAAAATATCAGAGTCCCCTGGGATCGGGGCCATTTTGTCTTAGTTCTTAGGTATTACATAGAATGTCTAATATCTTACATCTTATGTCTTATGTTTTGCTTATTAGGACATGATAAAGTTAACAATAAATTGGGAAAATTATTGACATATCATATAATGGACGATGTTACAGGTGCTGATTATTAATAAATGGAGCTTAGGCCATCTGTAAAATATATTTGTTTGACGTGCTCCTACCCATCAATTTCAGTTTAGGTAGATAGGTAGGTTTTTTTCTTATAGAAATTCAGCATAATTTTATGACCTCTTCTTGCTATCACTTTAAGCGGTCTACAAATGCTGTAAATACGAAAAAAATGCATTATATAACAGTCTCTGTAACAGCTTCTTTAATTAAAATACAGCTTTTAATGATTTTAAAGAAGGCTTTGATAACAGATTAGAGAAAAAAAAATAAAAGATTCTCAGAAAGGCAATTTTTTTTGGTAGGGCCTGTTTTGGGTGGGTAGGTAGGAGCACGGCAAACCAACATTTTTAAGGTCGGCCTTATCCGAGAAAATTACTTTCATAAGTATTTTGTCTTGCGTCTTATGTCTTAGGTATTTTATCTTATCTTTATGTATTTCGTCTTACTTCTTATGTCTTAGATAGTTTATCGTATGTCTTAGGTATTTGGCTTATGTCTTATGCATTTTTTCTTACCTCTTAGGTACTTTGTCTGATGTATACATACTTATCTACGCTATATAACATGTTCGTTATTAACCACAGATTCAAATTAAAAACATGAGACTAGTCACAACACTTTTGGAAAGTTTTTACATGTTGCATTTTATTAGGGGATAGGACAAACGAAAACACGATCTTTATGGCAAAAGGGGTAAACTGTAATACCTTAGACATAAGACATTAGACATAACACATAAGAGGTAAGACAAAATACCAGTAAAAGTATTTACAATAAATTCCATGTGAGAAAACGCTGGCAAAAAGTATTAAATTTTCTAGATAAGCTGCATTTATAAATAATCAACATATATAACCTAGGAAAGTAAGTAAGAGGGCGAATATCAGGAATCGATACAATCAAGCACCATACCTGACCCAGGATACCGGTGGGAAAGTGACAACTTCACAATTAGACCTCTCAAACGAGAGCCAAAATGTCAGCCCTTTCCCAGCATGTGACCTGTGGCAAGGCAACAATAAACAGACGCACACGAAAGCATAATGTCAAGTGTCTTGTGTACGTGTATTATGACTTGCTTATTAGTACATGATAAAGTAAACAATAAAGCGGGAAAATTATTGACAGATCTAATAATGGACGATGTAAGTTAAAGCTGCATAGTCTGAAACCTTTGATCTTTTAATTTTAGAACTAATGTTTCTATTTTTCAAGAACATAGTAAAATAACTTAAATTCAGGTAAACATTTTACTAATTTGGTAAATCTTAACAAATCATCAGTATCAAAACAGCAGAATTTATGTTAAAATTAACTGTCTATAATTATTGGAGGGACGCAAATGATTACCAACAAGAGAAAAACACACCTGTTTTATAAGATATTTCACTTTTCCGTGCAGTTTTCAGCGATAGTGAACAGATTTATTGTGAAAACATAATTTAATTCTACTTTTACAAACGATTTAAAAAGAAATTAAAAAAATTCGAAATATATTCATAGTTGCAGACTTAGTCTCTTTAAGTTTAAATAATATTTTATTTCGAAAATACAAAGCATAATGTGTCAATAATACATTAATATACAAGCACAAGACAGGATCTGATAACAAACATCACTGCTTATAGCAATCATCTCCTGTCTTACGTCTTATGTATTTTGTCTTAGGTAGTTTGTCTTATGTCTTTTTTTCTTAGGTATTTTGACATATGTTTTATGTATTTTGTATTACCTCTTAGGTGTTTTGTCTAATGTCTTATGTCTTAGATATTACAGCTTACCACTTATGCCCAAAAGATCATATTGTCTTTGTCCTATCCCCTAATAAAATACAACATATATACATTTTTTCTAAAAGTGTTGTGACTAGTTTCATGTTTTTTAAGAATATGTGGATAATAACGAACATACTGTAGCGTAGCCTAAGTACGTACACATATGACAAAATACCTAAGAGGTAAGACAAAATACCTAAGAGGTGAGACAAGATACCTGAGATAAAAGACAAAATGCCCATTAAAGTCCTTATTTTCTGTATAAGCTGCATTTATTAATAATCAGCATATTTGAAATATTTGTCAATATTTTTTCCGCTTTTATTGTTTACTTTATCATGTACTAATAAGCAAGTCATAATACATAAGACGTGTATGTCCGGGCTTCCTGTCCCTCCCCCCCTCTAGATCCTCGCATGCGGCAAGGTCATATTTGATTCCTAATGAATTTAATGCATTTATATGGTAAAATCGTTTTAAAAACTTGATTTTCAGATATTTGCTAAAGCGATATAGTTATTATACTCAATATATGTATTAACCTAATCTAACAATACCTAAAGATCTGTACAAGGGGTCATGATTGGCATTTAACTTTTCAGTCAAGGTCGATCATATTGCACTTTTATCAATATATTTAAACATTTACTCAGAAACTATGGAACCATTTGAAGTCCAATTTCATGTTGAGCATCCATTCCCATTAGATTTCCCAAATCTTCTTCTCTGAAATCATAAAGTCAATGCCTTTGGGCAGGTGTGTGTAACATGAGGGTGTGGCCCATACCAAATGTGCTCAGATGATCCTATGTTATCCTTGACTTACTTTATTAAGAGAGGTGTTTACAATGGGTTTTGAATCACAAGTCAAATTCAGACGGAGAGCTTCATATTGACAAAGAACTTTCGAGTCACACTATTTACAAAAAATAGAACAACTCTCATTTTCCAAAATGTCATCCTTTTGTAAAGTGTTTACCCCAGGTAATGAGGGTGTTAGACTGACAACTTAGACAACAATACCTATTGTAAACCCGCTATTGCCGTGAAACTGGAAAATCTAACCTGACAAATTGGTTAACTATTTGCATGCTGGGTAATTTAGTACGCGTGTATTCGTTTGCAGATTTTTTTTTTAAATCCGCATTTCAAAAAAGATGAATAACATTAAAGTGTCATTCAGTTTGGATTCAGAACAGGTACAATACTTTGTCAGGCTTGGTGTGGGTCCGAACTGAATGTATCAACAGAAAATCGTTAAATTGGTCTCTCTCTCTCTCTCTCTCTCTTGACAAGCATTAGATCAGCATTGGCCGACTAACCGATGCTCTTTGTGCAATGATATTACACAATTATTGACTTCAGTGAGGTAGACATAAGGATTTATCTACCCGAAAAGTGATAATTCACCGAGGCCGCTAGGCCGAGCTGAATATCACTTTTAAGGGTAGATAAATCCTTATGTCTATCGAAATTGAAGTCAATAACCGTTTTGTTATATGACTTTTCATTTAAGAATAAAGATTTTGCTACTTTCAACTTTGTTGTTAAAGACATGTTCAACCTTCAGTCTAACACATCTAAGGACTTTCTTACAAGTTTTAGCAACTTTTATTAAAATATTATAATTTAGTATTTTCCATTTTCAAATGTGTATTAATTCTCTTAATGGAGAATATAAAATGTTATCATAAAACGGTTTTTACAGTTTGTTTATTCAAACAAAGATAATAAGCAAACAAAACTGTTGTAAAAATTCATGAAAGTCTTTAATTTACCTGTTGGGGAGTGAAACCGCAAATCATGTCAATTTCATGCAGAACATGCTAGTTTCACACTCATCATGCTATTTTAGCTCTCTAGAAGGTAATATTGCAGAAGTGTCAAAGAAACTAGTTTGGGGCTGGTTTACATGCAATATTAACTTGCGGACCGGTTAAGACCAGTTTTCAGATAAACATAGAGATTTATGATGACAAATGGGGCCAATCAGGAGACAGGATTCTCTCCAGTCATAAAACAATAACCTATATTAAGTGTTTTTGTATATGGATGTCAGCCTGGGATTAGCCAGGACCGTAGAAACCCTGAAGGATTTAGGGCGATGACGACTGGGTTTTCGTTCTAAGCAGATGCTTGACAACCGCATATTAACTATACATGTAAATGAAAACGATAGACTTGATATGGGATGTGGTTACTTATCACATATACACAGTCTCACCAGAGCCTTCGCCCAGGGGGGGGGGAAGGGGGCGGTACTCCGATATTTTCATACATACGTAGGCTCGGGTCATTTTTTTGGGTTCAAAGTTTTGAATTTTTAATATTTTTGTAGTTTAAAAAAAAATATTTTTTGGGGTATGAAGATTTTGTGGATATTATTGTTTTGATCATCGCAAAATTGGACTATATTTAGGGGTCATTTCTATGCATTTTAAGGTCTTTTCTTAAGGTCAAGGTACAGAATGGGGGATTTTTCGGGGGTTATAGGTTGATATGTTAGGGGTCTTTCATGCAAACCAATTATCTATGTGTCTTGATCCACATCTGAATTAAGGGTGTGGTGGCGCCGTTAAGGATATTCATTTGGCCAATATGGCGTGGTGACTAAAATCTGCGGGTGCTTTGAATTTTGAGCTGTAACAAGACTAATGTGCTCTTTTGCTCCGAATTTCAGAAATAATCATAAGAGTTGCATAATTTAGTTTATATTTTTGTTACTGAATGAAATAAAAGCATAAAATAAATAAGTCAAATATTTCCTTGAAGTTATCCAATTTTTGTCTATCCACTCTCCCATTTATCTTCATCATAAATTTAAGCTTTTTGCACGAACATGTAGTGTAATATGTGATCTAGCAAACACGGAATATAAAATTTCCAAAATTCATTTCACAATGTCACTATTCTTGCTGATTCAATAGCACCTTATCCTCATACGATAACCATTGGCCTCATACGATAGCCATTGGCAATAATATACATGTCAGTTATACAGGTGAGTTTACGCACACACGTCTACTAATCTTTCTACTTCATAGGGAAATACAAAAACCGCGTGAGGGCTAAGCGGGTCTCGATCCGTGCATGTATCATCGTATTCCCATGTGTCACTATCTATATCATAGCATTTTGGTAGAGATGCACAGGCTTGGCTGAGCTTTCGTTGCTCGATAATGCGATAGGTTCCATAATCTCATGTGCTGGCTCATATATGACTTATGAGTTTTACAGTGCTTTTATAGTGCTGGTTAAAATCTAGTTTTGAGGCCCTGTCACATTACATAACATAGGTCCAGATAGGCTCTTTTTCAGCGTAGAGCTGTGAATATTTTCTTATCTACAAGTCAAAACATTTGTTTTGGTGCTCAAATGAAGCGTCTTCTTGAGAGGGATCTTTTGGGAAGCCACAGCTAATGTTTCCTTTTGAAATAAGAAAATTAAGCTGTGAAATCGCATGTGCGGATCCAGAGGGGGGATAGGGGATCTGGACCCCTGGAAAATCACAAGTTATATGGTTTTCTATAGAAATTAGCGTTTGGACACCCCCCACCCCCTGGAAAAAGTTGCCCCCCCCCCCCCCTGGAAAAAGTTGGACCCCCTATGAAACCTTAGAAAATATTCGTTTTCTTTGAAATAACCATTGGACACCCTCTGTAAAATAAGTTGAGGACTAAAAAAAATAAAACGCTGTCAGAGCTGTTTTCTGGCAAGTGGACCTGGACCCCTGGCAATAATCCCTGGATCCGCGCATGAATCGCATTATTGTTTAGAGGCTTGCTCAATGTGAGTCTGCATTCCCTGATTTGATTCTTACTTACCTGTACATCCTCACAGTCTTATCAAAATGCAAATGAGAATGACCATTAAATACCACACAGACCACAGACCAATCCACCAGAGGCACAAAACAATAGCTGCCACACGACAGCAATTGTACAATTGGAGATAAGCAGCTCTGATGATTGCAAAACTGGATAGTGCATTACAGAACAGGGACCTAAGTTTGTGTCTTAGGTCTTATTTTACTTCAAATGTTGACAGAGACTCTATCAGGCTGACAACATTGGGTCATTTTTGATTGCATCATCGGCGTTAAAAGTTCTGCTATTATAGCTCTTTTTTCATTTGTGTGAGCTGCTTGTAACCATGTTTCTGTATTATCATATAGCCACCATACAACCACTGTCATGATGCGTTGTGTGTTTCTATTAATCTGCTTGTTCTTAGTCCAAAATCAGCCTGCGCACCAATACAGTAAATGGGTAGTGTGAGCTGGCAAGGGAGTGCTTACGTGTACGCAAAAACGCATGTGCGTACCACTCAGCGCAACCAGTATAGTTTCTTAAGCCACTAATTTTGATTTTCTGAAGAATAAACTGGTAAAATAGTATTAACTCTTTGCCCCCCTCCCCCTTGGAAATTTTATGATACTCTTTTGTCGTCTGCTGTTTTTGCTGTTGTTGTTGTTTTTGTTGTTGTTTTCAAATCAACTTTCTCAAAATAATTCTTTTAAGAATACCATCTGAGTGTCAAACAGATTGGATCCAGATTAGGCCCAACATATTGTCGGACCTGATCTGGGTCCAATCTGTTTGCAAAGGTTATCAGCAGATGACACTCAGAAGGCAATGAAATAATTGCGTGTCTTGGGAGCTAGTTTTAGCCATATGAATGCTTTAAACCAGGGCTTTGCCCCCTGACCCTAATCTAGAGTGCATATTCTATAAAACAAAATGCCTCAGGCTGGTATCAAAAGAGATGACAGCTGAGCTGCCACCTTTTGTTTATTCTTTTTTTTTTATTAAACACCATCTCATCTTTAAATACAAAACAAATTATATTATATGTTCTATTCATAGTAAAAATCAATACAACTTAATGTATTACTAGTATCAGCTCAATTTTTACTCTAGTGTTTTCAGTGTATGGCAGTAATTACTCATACATTTTTCAGTGTGTTGCACTATGGGGAGTGGCTGTATGTTGGTGGTTTGCTCGTTACTGGCCATGATTTTTGTTTTATTTCATTGTCATCCAGAAACTTAAAAGCTTTAACCCCCCCCCCCTCTTACCGTTTAATCGTGATATGTATAGTGTATATCACATATTCATATTAAAATGTTTGTTTCGTGGCCTAAGCAGGCTTTCAACAAACTTATCTTGGCCACGGACAATCTAATGGTATGAGAGAGAAGCTAAGTGGCCCTCCGATTTTTGAAACATCTTATAAAATGAGAGTATAATAGGTAACAACAAGAAATATCCTTTAAAAACATATACGACGAAGTGAAGAATGAGTAACGTGATAATTTAAAAATATGGGGGGTATGGGGTTCATGGTTGCTGTAGATAGATATACATTGTTATGTTTTCGGTCAGTTAAACTCAGTTAAGCGTTCGATTTAAGGAATCTATTTGGGCAAGGAATGTTATCACAAATCTAGTACCTAATTATCTGGTAGTGATGATTTTTGGGTGCATGATTGTGGGAAGCCCGCGAAAACTCAAGTCAGAACGCAAAGAATCATGCCCCTGCGGCCAATCTTTGCATGTATATTTTTTAAAATAGCAACACGCGTTTTTCGCTGTTTGTCGCGCCTCGTACGAACTTATTTGTTTAGTTGACTGTAACCTATGATTATGGCAAATAATAAAAAATATACGACGAATGCTATATCAGTCGGGTAGACGGAGCATCATGCGTTAAATTACTTTGGTTCAAACTATCATTCTTTCAGTGACAACGAGACCGCACTATTTCATAACATGTATTTTCTTCCATGCAGAGGTCATGCTAGCTTTTCGCGACCATGAAATTATAACAACTTCCTCCAATAAGACAGAACCCAATGTAATTTATACGGATCGGCTTCTGCTTGTTCATCAAAGGAATTTCTGCTCATAATTATCTCGAAGCAAATATTATTTGGAGTAAAAGGGTATTCTTTGTATTTTCCTATGAAAGAAGTGGATTGGTAGCCCTGTTCACAGGTGTTGATATACATGTACATTACGACTGGCCGGCTATTTTATGAGTGTAAGGTGCTATCAAATAAGCAGGATTAGTGACCTTGTGAAATAAATTTTGGAAATTTTATGTATTAGATTTGCTGGATGACATATCACGCTACACGTTCGTGTAAAAAACTTTTAATTATGATAGAGATAAATAGGAGAGCGGGTAGGCAAAAATTGGTTAACTTCAAGGTAATATTTGACTTATTTATTTTTGTTTATATTTCATTCCGCAACAAAAATATAAACTATATTATGCAACTCTTATGATTATTTCTGAAATTCAGAGCAAAAGAGCACACTGGTCTTGTTACAGCTCAAAATTCAAAGCACCCGCAGATTTTAGCCACCACGCCATATTGGCCAAATGAATATCCTTAAACCGGTTTAAGCCCTCCAGTAAAATATTTTACTGACCGTTCCAAGGCGGTACTTCTTTTGTGGATCTTTTATGTTTTTTCTGTCTTGTGTTTGCAATGTCTTTGTGAGCGTCTGTTTATATGAGCCTTGTGGTCACTGCTGGGAAAGGCCTGACCTCTTGGCTCTCGTTTTTGTGGTGTCTACCTGTGAGTGTGTCACTTTCCCATTGGTATCCTGGGTCAGGTGTGGTACTTGATTGTATCGATTCCTGATCTTTGCACCCTTATTTACTTTGCTAAAATTTCAAATATTTTTTGGGTGCTTGAAATTCCTGATATTTTTTTTTTTTTTTTTGGGGGGGGGGGGGGGTGAAGGGCAGATGCTCGGCCCGAGCCTACGTATGATGAAATAATGAGAGTACCCCGGGGGCCCCTGGGAGCCTTCGCTGTTCACTCACTCAAAATAGGGACGTAAACAAAGACATGCGCGGATGCAGACGGGGGGGGGGGACAGAAGGTCCCGACCCCCCCCCCCCCCCCCACTGAAATATCACAAAAATATAGGGTTTCTTAGCAATACCGGTCCGGATCCCCTGAAAAGTCACAAAGCTACCACAAGCCATCATTCAATGTTTGGCCATCATCTGCACACCAGCGAAATGCCATTTAAATGGCGTTTCGCTACCGGGCCCATGACGGCCCGCTTATAGTTGTATTTGGGTCCTCTCCCCCTCATCGACTAAAAAAAGAAAAAAAAGTTTGACACTCTCTGACAAAACTTTCTGGATCCGCGCATGAAAGGCTCTGGTCTCACCAGATAGCTGCGTATGGATGTTTATAATGATCTTTCACATATGAGCTTAGTTCCAATATCTCATCAACAAGCTCATTTTCGTAGAGCAGGCCCCGAGGTTATAAAACTTTTTTTATGCTCAACTCAACTGAGCATATTATTTCAATTGCTAACAAAAACTAAAATACTGAAATATAAATACTTTACTTGCTTTCAAACTCTCAGATTTTGTATTTATCATGCTAATAAATGTTAAAATGCCAACAGTTGTTGGCATTTTAACATTTACGACCAGGATAAATTTCGTACTCAGCTGAGTTGAACATGAAAAAAAGTTTTATAACCTCGGGGCCTGCTCTCCTATATGATGGGTACCATTTCCCAAGATCTGGCTCATAGCAAATGTTTCTTAATTAATCAAAAGTTGATGTCAAACTTGGTTTTTAATTCCCATCGAGATTGTTAGGAACCGCCATTTGTTGGTTATGAAAACAGAAATGAAACACCATTATAAAAGAGTAAAAGTAAAATCTAATATGCACTTGAACGGTGTTTAATTGGTGAAGAGATTCTTTAATTACATTATCTAAGCCCTCTTTGTGTTGTGCATAATTATGCGCAATAGCTATTAATTTCTTATTTTGAAATTTGAAATTACATTCTGTTTGCAAACAGTGAATACCCAGATCAGAGGCCGCGGTCTATGGTATCTGATCTTGGTCTGCACCGTTTCATATCCCATAGTTATATTGGCTAACAACATATAATTGGTATAAGGGTAAATGCTTAAATTGAGATAAAATCATAGATGATGATGATGATGATGATGATGATGATGATGATGATGATGATGATGATGATGGTGGTGATTGCGGTGGCGGCTGCGGCGGCGGTGGTCGTGGTGGTTTTAACACCGCATACCCTTGCACATTTTTTGGACGAGCTAACAAATACTTTTTGGGCGTGAAATATATAAATTGAGCCAGTTCATGAGATCTCCAACAATGTGGTATGTGCGACCAGCACAGTTTCAGATCAGCCTGCTCATACGCGCAGTCTGATCAGAGCCTTTGCTAGTCACTTGGGTATTAGGAGTATTAAGCTACTGACTGAACACCATCTGGAGTGTCCAAGCTTAAAAGGAGGCTGCAGAGGCTCATCTGAGTCTACACATGTCAAAATGCCACATTGTTGGAAATCTCATGCGCTGGCTCAATTGAGATTGTGCTGCGGTATCTGTAGTCATCAAACGTATTTTCCATTAGTAACAGGAGTTCGTAGGTTCGCTTCTTAGTTATGGCAAGAAAAGAAATCTTCACCTACACTTTCTTTTCAAAATCCGACACGATCTGTCTTCAAAAGTGGAATCTCTCTTTAAAACAGTCGGTTGTACGATGTGCATGTACTGAAGCATCATCTGCGAAAAAAATTGAAATCAATTATAAATAAGGATGTGCAATTCGTTTATGAACATCAAGAACAATATTGGTCACGGTATTGACCCTTACAGAACACCTACTTTGACCAAAGCATAGCTTGACAGTCAACCGTTACTATTACAGTCTAATACCTGTTATGACGAAACTTGCTATATTATACAGGGTGGTTTTTATAGAAAAACATTCAAATTATAAGCGTTTCTAATATAAAGCTCCGTCGAATTTTTTCAAGCTAAAAACGCATTTAATGTTACATGTAAGTGCCATACTATAAGTGAGGCCCTCCCAGATGTTTGGGAGAACATGGGAGAATGCGTTAACCCATAAAGCGCCACCTACACTTTGCAGCAGACGACAATTTCAAAATTTGCCGCTTTTTAAAAAATACCGATAAGGTATGGTATTTCATGAGAATCGTCTGCTTGCAGACGATTCTCATGAAATATCATACCTTATTTTTTCCGAAAATTTAAAAAGATGTCACAAAATTTGTCGTCTGCCGTTTTTAGGGTTAACTTCAGGTGAACAAGACTTTGGAGGGCAACAGAGAAACAAAGACACTAGAGGGGAGCAAGGAACACAAAAACAATTTTATATTTTTAGGGAACAGCGAAACCAGGCAATTTATTTCAGGCAAATAAATGTACGCGGCGTGCACTTTGTGACTATAACGTCCTCTATTTGCAATTTTTTGGGTTAGATTGTCTTAAATCTTATTAATGTGTTGAGCTTCCAAAGGCTCATTTTCATCCTAAAGTACTGTTGCATTTTACACTAGTTCACCTTATCTTTTAGACCTGCAGTGTTTACAGTGTAAACCAATTATTCAATGCCTAAGTGAACCCACAATAATTCTGTCTAAAAGGCTTATTAGTCTTGATATAATTCTCATTAATATCTGCAAGATAAACAACTCTATTCTTTAATTTGAGTAGCTTCTTTGAGATTAAGTAACAGACATAACCGAACTCTGCCAAGTGAAAACGTGTAATGTCATACGCGACAAACAAATGCGCAGGTCAGGCTGCGCACATGCGCAGCCTGATCAGCGCATTGGTTGTTCACATTCTAATTAGTATACTAGTTTTACATGCTGTATTTAAAAATTCAATATTCTAGGTAGTCTATGTAGCTGAGCAGACTGGTTTAAGCACTACCTGTACGCTAACCCCGAAAGGAGTTTCTTGTGAGGTGGCTTTTGCTGATATGTTAATTTGAATTTCACAAATCCAATAACTTGATGGAAATAGGCAGTTTTCAAGCTGAGGTATAATAAGATAGTCCTGTATGAATTAAACAGAAGTCAAATGACGAGTAATATTATCTGTCTTATGTTCATGTCCTGGGGCCCTGTCTTTTAAAGCAAGAAATTACACCCTGTTTTCTGTATAGTGATTGAAAATGTATAAAAGATGCGTAATAAAAGAATACAAACCTAGACTGAGTTTTTTCTTTTCATCCAGCTTTTAAAAATAATATGAAAGCTAGGGCGTTTAGTAAACGTTTAAATGTGTTTACCCTATAAACTCGGACATATGAGCCAGCAACATCTTATGCGACCATTTTCATTCAATTGCGTGGCCAGAGCAATGAAATAGTTACACACATCAAATGGACACTACTGGATCAAACAATGTTTCTCTTCATTTGCGTTCCTTCTTAAAATGGGAACTTCTCCTCAAAGGAAAGAATTTGCTCCCAGAGGGGGTGAATTCTTATCTTTAAAAGCAGTTCCTTATGGTATGGGAAATCACTTTTACCACATAAGGTGACCTCCTTTGAATGTTACTATTTTTATTACGCACGTGTGTAAATGCATAATGGGAGCTACGCCAATGTCATTCCTGCGTGTCGACATAAATACAAATCGTTCAATTTTCAATTTGATTTGACCTGGAGGGGAAGGGTCCAATATTTCTGTTTCGACATGCTTTTCTTGTGCAAAATGCGGGTATTGGCAGCTTTATGTGATATGTAATACTTATTGAACGTGAAAAGTGCGCACTACGTCTATGTTGTAATGCACAAGAAGCAAAATTCCACTAGCCTTTTTGTCCAAGGGCTCATACATCTGTGGCTATTACAACTTACGGGGTCAGCTACCCCTTACTGTACCATTAACACTTACGGCAATAAAAGTCATTGGACGGGTGGGTAACAACAAGGACTGATTACCCCATACGGTTGCAATAGGGAGGGGGCAGGAAAAATCACTCATCATTGTGATTCACTAAAATGTATCATATTTTTATATCAAGAATGTGCTGATATGGGCTGTACATTGGGAAATCATATACCATTTCTTACCCCGCTCATTCGGTCAAAACTTTACACAATGGATAATGGAAAATTTTCAATTTCTATAGATGCTAAGGATCTGTCTTCTTTGCTTCTTTTTCACAACATTCATTATGGTGATGTTTGTTTTGTTGCTTTACGTCCCAGGTCAACAGCTATGGTCATTGCGGGGCGGTCAGTTCACCTAACCAGCCTTTTCTCCTGGGCAACCTTGAACAAGCAGTTAACCAGTACTTCGTGCACCTACTTTCGCTTGTAACTGACAAAAACCCTTCTTGAATGATTCAGCGTAAGGGAGGAGAATGACCGTAGAAATTATTTCATGATCAATCTCCACGAAAGTATGGGACCATGCCGGGATCGAACTCGCGACCCCTGGATCTGCAGTCAGACTCGCATCTGTTGCCAGAAACGTTACCGACTGCGCTACGCGGCCGGGTGCATTATGGTGATGTATCTATTAGAAAAGACACGTAAAGGTTGTCCCCAAAACATGGTCTTTTATTTTACATTATAAAATATTCGTAGTTTCTTAACTTTGATCCAATGGCATTGAAACTATAAAGTATGTACTGTCCTAGTAGGTTATGAGGCAATATATGGTTAAGGAGCACCATACCCGGGATTTTTATAGACATATATTTTCTGATAGCCAGTATCCTAAGCCACTAAATGCAACGTGTTAGCACTCTGGTTGTTTGGGCTTTATCGTTTCAGAGGTGTTGAGTAGAATTATTGGTATGATATTTACTGAGTTACTACTCGTGATCATACAGAAGCTTTTATCGTGCCCTTGATCTTGTAGTCAGCATTACCTGACAACATTTTGTGGTTTCTGATCATGCAAACAGTAATTTTCTAACAATAGTAATACAAAATGTAAATCAATTAAGTAACATAGATAACAGGCTATCACATACAACAACATTACTTTCCACCCAGTCATAATATGAATAAGAAGTATATGCGTTCTTGCGAAACTGTGAACTTTTTAGGGTGAAGGGAAAATTTTCTTTATTTGGCAGACAGTTTTTTTTTAAAAAAAAACAACAACATGTTAGTAATGAGCATTAATGGGGTAACATAATTATTATACAGAAAAAACAAGGATTCTTTGGTGTTTTTTATTCTCAGCTACATCGTAACACATATGGTATTAATTGATATAAAGAATACCTTTTTGAAGTATTTATTTTTATATCTTTTTAGAGAGAGAAAATACATGTATATCAAAATTATGTACAGCTGTTTTATTGCGTTAATCATCTTGACCCTACACGTGCCTTACAAATCCTTGTGTTCATGTTGCCAGATTGACACTATTGCCTACTGATTTCAGTATTAAATAGCTACAAAATGGGGTATAGCAACCTTGGCAATGGAACATTTTTGACGGATCTCATGGAACGTAATTTATGTGCGAAAGCCAAGTTCCTGAAACGGAAACCAATGTTTTTAGTAGATAGACCCCAATTCATGTACTCAGTGATATTTAGCTGACTTAATAATTTCAAGGTTCATGTATTTAGTTATGATTTTGATGCCGAGTACGCCAAGAGGGTGACATTTTAGGTTTTAGATTTTATTCTGAAAGTGCATTTGACAAACACTATCCTAAGCGTTTGAGGTCTTCTTGCAGGAAAAGACAGTCCTGTAGGAAGTATATGTTCATACACAGGGCACAATCCTCAGAGAAAAGGCAATCAGACGACCTGATGCATGCCTGCCTTCCTGCCTGCCTATCCGGGACTGGTATTGGTATATTTCCTTACAACCTAGTGGTTGGATCACCCCACCGAGCATATAATACAATTATAATTTTTTTTTATCAAATCAATGCAAACAAAGGGGGACTTCTATGACAAAGAGCGGGGACAAAGATCAGCCTGTTCCAAAAGAGAGAAGTCCGTTCTGGGTCCAAGCTGTTTTTTCGACTTTTTTGTGGGTGCTTTAAAGGTCTTGTGAATCTTCAAAAACATTTTTGAAACTCTTTATGATTTAAATGACAATGATGAGAAAACCAAAATGCTGAAAACCCTATCTTAAAATTCCAACAAAGTCAATAGTTATGCAAGTTTTGAAATTATGCAAATTAGCATATAAGCCCCGCCCACATTATTGTTTCAAGATGATTTTTCCAAAATGTCATATTTTATGTAGTGCTATTTCTAAGCAATTAGAAGCAGCACAATAAACCTTTTATATGCAAATGTTGTAGTTTATCATATTGAATCATTTTCAGCAAATAAAATATTAAATAATGTTAAAATAAATGAAATATATTAAATTTAATATTTCAAAAAGCTCAAATGACGTCATATGAGTCTCTCGCATATTCTCATCTAATTAAATTTTGAAACCGTCATAACTTGGTAGCTATTTTGAATGTTTTGATGGGGCTTTCGACATTCTGTTTCTCTCTTTACTGGCTTTTCAGTCAAATGGAGTTTAGAAAAAGTGTTTTTGAAGGTTCACAAGACCTTTAAGGGCTAATCTTAGTGATCATCTTAGCCTTGTGTATATATGGTATTGCCTGTGATGACAGGGTGATACATCTTGTAAATTTATTTATATCCGCCTGTGATAAGAAAATTGTGACACTACTCAGTGATAAAATGTACGTACTAAATATATATAACACTTCTTTTTTCTCAGCGTATACTATTTTAACAGTAAGAATCTTTGTGCTATTGCATGTTTATATTTGTTGAAAATTAGCTCAATAATATGTTTGTCGAGAAAGAAAGAACTAATATCTTAAATAATTACTTTGCATCAGTGATTACAAAAGAAGCGGGTGAAAACCTTCCACATTTTGAGGTATCGGGTAAAAATCTATTTTGGTCTATTAACAATCCAGGTGAAAATTTAGATAAACTTAAAGCTAGAGATTTTAATGCGACCAGTTTGTCTACTTATGATTTGTTCTACTCTTTTCACTACTTTACCTCATAATCTAATTAAAGATAAACTTATTGATCTTATTGAAAAAAAAATCTTCAATAGAGAAAGCTCTCCTTACCTGGCATGTAACGACAGAGGCGTATTTTTTACTTCAGAAAAACCTAAAACATATCATGTATGGTCTTGTCAAAATGTATGTGATGCGCTGACCTTTTTTGTTGGACAACTTGTTTTCTATTTGTCACCAAGGTGTATAGACAAGTAGTCGGGATTCCTATGGGCACTAATTGTGCTCCCTTGGTTGCAGATTTATTCCTGTTTTGTTATGAAAGGGACTTTACGATGTCTCTTTCTGGTGATAAGCAGGCGGATATTATTGATGCTTTTAACACTACATCCAGATATTTGGACAATATTTCAAACATTAATAACGTTTATTTTTGACACTATGGTAAGTCAAATATACTCTTCAGCGCTCCAACGTAATAAAGCTAATACCTCTGATACTGAAGCAGCGTTCTTAGACTTGCATTTACCAATGCATCATCTCCTAGAACATATAAATCAAGATATTAAAAGGAGATAAAGCAAAGATAAGGACTCAACAATAAATAAAACTGAATACTGGAGCAAAAAAAAAACCAACAGGTTAACCTCAGTGGGTCTGACAAACTGCCAAAGCATCAGGCCTCTACCATCTCATCAATAGATTAGTCTTTAAAGTAAAACTGTCATTGAAGTCTGACCCACCGGCGTGCTGTTAAAGAGGAAAGCAAAGTTGCCAGCCGTGATAGGGTTGACCACCAAGCGTGCAGACTGTTGCAATACATTTATGTTATAGCCAATCTTTTTATAATGGGAAATTGTTTTAATGAACTTCGCTGAAAAATTGTTAAAGCTAACAATCTTCTTTAATTTATACACCAAGTCACCATAGAATTCAGGTTCCGAAAGTCATTGGCGTTAGAGGGATTTAAGTCCAATTTGGAATTTAGATATCAAATCATTGTATCGTCTATAAGGTTTTGCGAAGTGTATGATACCGATAGCCTTGGTTCATAATTTTCTGAGTTAATAATTTATTGCGAGTGTTCAAGTCAGTAACATGGTTAGATGCTCTAGCAAAACGAATGAGTTGAGAGCTATAGACTTCATAGGATGAAGAGCGAGGAACATCACCATCTAAAATGGGCAATTGACAATTTCATATTCAAAGTCGTCACGTTTATCATAAATTTTGGTAGAAACGTTAGAATTGACGAATGCAAGTCTAAAATGAGGCTTCGGTATCAGAGGTATTGGCTTTATAAAGTTGGAGCTCAGACTGGTATATTTGACTTACCATATTGTCAAAATAAACATTATTAATGTTTAAAATATTGTCCAAATATCGTGATGTAGTGTTAAAAGCATCAATAGCATCAGCCTGCTTATCATCTGAAAAAGACATCATACAGAATTAAAACAGCAACCATGGGGCACAATTAGTGCCCATAGGAATCCCAACTACTTGTCCATACAGCTTGGTGCCAAAGCGGATAAAAATGTTATCCAACAAAAAGGTCAGCGAATCACATACATTTTGACACGACCAAGCATGATATATTTTTTTTAGTTTTTTTCCAAAGTAAGAAATGCGTTTCTGTCGTTACATGCAAGGTAAGAAGAGCCTTCTTTCAATAAGATCAATAAGTTTATCTATAATTAAAATATGAGGTCATAAATCATAAGTAGACAAACTGGACGCATTGAAATCTCTAGCTTTCTTTTCTTCTAAAATTTCACCTGAATTGTTAATAGACCAAAATAGATTTTTACAGGGTCTCTCATGTACCTTTTCACAGTACTTGATAACATGTTTTTAACAGCTGTAAGACATGAGGTTAACAATTTAGAAAGAATTAGCAATAAATATTGCTTTTTATGTTTTTATGGAGTTTAGGTAACCAGTACAATGTAAGAACTTTGTCTTAGTTTTCTTTAGCTTTGACTTGAAATGTAGGGCTTTACGATAACCATGCCCGTCGACAATCACCCTCTTACTCAAAGAATGCTGCAGTTTGTAGGCATTTGTGTCAACAAGCTCAGCTTAAGAGTATTAATATGATACAATCGCCTAACAACTACAACATTGTTAGCAGCTTTATTTGCTGGAAACAAAACATATGTCATATGAAAATCCTGGAAACATTGTATAAGATGACGAAAAGAAGATTTAGGTTTAGGGGTAAAAGATGTGTGTTACGAGAGTAAAATGAATTTACGAGTATCAATAATTTTAAAAATGTTAATCTTCCATTGCTTCAAGGCATCATGTTTACCGTTTTTTTCTGTTTACACCACGATTACTGAGGTCATTTAAAGAAGCAGCGACCTCTCTACGACATTCAGGGAAATCAATATTAGAGAATATTCTATATTTAGGACCTTGCGAATTCTAGCGTCAGGAATGACATTTAAGATTACCTGTAATCACATGCACTGCAGGCGGATATAAATAATTAGAATTTTGACAATCTCAGGAGTCAGGAGTATTGGAATCTATATTTATATCAGGTACAATTTTATTAAAAACAGTAAGTGAGTATGATCAGGAAATACCACAATCACAAACCGCACACAACCCAATGGCACCGCGAGGAAGAGCCGCTCAACCATCACGAGACACCAGGAAGACAAATTAAGCAAAGCAACCAGCTCTCTCTTCCCAATCAAGATGATTGCAATACTAGAATGGACATAAAGTAACGTACAACAAAACATAGAACAGTTACAGACTCCCACAATGGGAGTAACAATAAACAAAAAGTCAACAACAACAGAACCACCGCCTTAGAACGGACAGCAGCCTAAGCCACCGGAGGCTAATATAGTTTAATATAGTAGACCTCATTGGTTTGTTATATTTATAACAAATGAAAGGAGTTTCAGAATTATTAAAATAATTTGGAATAGATGCAACCACATTAAATTATCCTTAAAGATAGTATGTAAATCAATAAACTCCACACTTTGTTAATGAATGGAATTTTGAAAAAATGTCATTTATGGCTGACCTTAGAATCGATATAAGGACTAAGGAAATGTTGAATATAACACCTTGTAAGAAGTGCTGCTTTATATAATTTGTTTGCATTATCGTAACGTTTATTAGCCTCTAACTCTAAACAACGTAAAACTGAGATAGGCAAGGAACTTAAAAATGAAAAAGCCATGCCGACCATGATTATTTAAAGCTATAGAAAGATACTTTTAATAGAGAGTATTTATGCGTTTTTCAGAACAATTTTTGCGCTTAACGTTGCCATTTTTACGTTTACCACGAAATCTACTTTTACGTTTTTTACATTCCAAAAGAGAAAATAAACCCCATCAAAATCTGGCATTTTAGAAATTTTACTTCATGGTAATATATTATCCTTAAAGCCTAAAGGAAAATATGACTGCAAAACTTTAATCCATTTTAGTTCAGTTTCATGTCTCTTATACTTTTAATCTAGTTGATGAATTTAGATCATATGTAATTTTTTCAACCAGCTGAATTACAATTTTACTAGGTGAATGACCATTATTTGTGAAATGGCAATAAAGAAATGTGTCAAATTTTTTTGGCTTTTTCATTTTACGAAAGTGCTCACAAACCTAGTCTTAAGGGATTGGCCAGTTTGTCCATCATATTGCATGCCACAATTAATTTGAGTTCAAGTTATAGCATAAATAAGATCAGATGAAGTTCAGTCCACATCATAATTATTGATTATGGAAAACTGTCTATCATTTACAGATGATGTAATGGTAGTTTTAGTACATAAATGTGTGCAACAGACACACCTCTTGACATTGCACTAAGAAACATAAGGATACATTCCACGTCTTTTGAGTGCATTAAATGGTTTAGTATACTTCCTAATAATAGGTGACCCAAGAGAAGATAACCTTATGGTAGGAAGCATATTCCAGAAATTGTTAACAGAACTAGGAATACAAACAGAGGACGCCAGATATCACCTAATGGGAGAAATTTTTAATTTTGCTATGCAACTAATTTTATTCTTATAATAAAAGTTGTGTGGGTAGGTAACATCCCAAGACAAGCAATCAACATGCCAGTTATTAAGATGAAAAGCCAGTAATAATAGGTGTCCTTAAAAGCAAAGGAAGGCATAACAAATACAAACGACAATCCAAATGGCTAATACAAGTCCACAGGGATATAGAAAGCAGAAGTTATACAACGGGGTATGGAAATCGGTCATCATGTGGTACAAGACATAGAGGATATCCAGGGACAGGAATAATGGAAGGAGATTGTACACACAATCCTGAGGATTGGAATAATGAAAGTGTCGGGAGACTTTTTAAAGCTGCCACGCAACACAGACAAAACAATTCTGATAATCAAAGTAAGTTAGGGTGCAAATATCAGGAATCGATACAATCAGGTACCACACCTGATCCAGGAGTGACAAACTCACAATTAGACACCACAAACGAGAGCCAAAAGGTCAGACCTTTCCCGCCACGTGACCACATGGCACAAATAAACAAACGAACACAAAAGGCAAAATAAACACAAGACAGAAAAAAACATAAATGATCCACAAAAGAAGTACCGCCATGGAACAGTCAGAAAAAAATAATGACTGGAATGCTTAAACCAGTTTCAAGGCGCCAACCTAACCATTAATTCAGATATAGATCAAGACACATAGGTATTTGGTTTGCATTAAGGATCCGGAACTTATCAATGCATCATCTCCTAAAACATATAAATCATGATATAAAAGGAGATAAAGCAAAGATAAGGACTCAACAGTAAATAAAACTGAATACCAGAGCAAAAGAAATCCAACAGGTAAACGCCAACGGACCTGACAAACAGCCAAAGCATCAGGCCTCTACCATCTCATCAATGGATAAGTCTTTAAGTCTGAACCGTCATAGAGTCTGAAGTCAGACCCACAGGCGTGCAATTAAAGAGGAACAATTAAGTTGCCAACCGTGATTGGGTTGGCCACCAAGCATGCAGTCTGTTGCATCACATTAATGTTATAGCCAATCTTTTTATAATGGGGAATTATTTTAATTAACTGCGCTGAAAATTGTTAGAGCCAACAAGTTGGAGCTCAGGCGATTATATTAGACTTGCCATATTGTCAAAATAAACCTTATTAATGTTTAAAATACCGTCCAAATATCTGGATGTAACTTAGTGTTAAAAGCATCAATAACATCAGCCTGCTTATCATCAGAAAGAGATATCATAAAGTCCCTCTCATAACAAATCAGGAATAAATTAGTAACCAGGGGAGCACAATTAGTGCCCATAGGAATCCCAACTACTTGTCTATACAGCTTGGTGCCAAATCGAATAAAGATGTTGTCTAACAAAAAGGTCAGCCCATCGCAACACGACCATGCATGATATTTTTTTTAGGTTTTTCCGAAGTAAAAAAGGCGATTCTATCGTGACACCTTTTAATCTATACTGAAGGACTTTAAAAACGCACCACCTTCTTAAATGCTAATTTATGTCAAAAATTGGATATTTTCATTATCAGCCATTCCACCAAAATTGATACAATTTCAAAATGAAAAATGGTGAAAAATGAACTTGTCTTGATAAGCATGCTTTTGATGTCAGGAAAATGTCTATTACCTCTATAATAACATGTAAAAATATGACCCACACCATTTGTATCGTTGATGAATAACAGAGTTCAAAATAATTAAACATAGAAATCATCATCAGTTTGTAATTAAATATAACTGCTTAGACCATGGCATATCTTATTTATTATTTCATCAAGTGTTTATCAAAAGAAAAAAAATCATTATCATATTGGCTAGTGGTATTACATGGTACTTAAAAACACTGCATCTGGTGTTTCAAAATGAAAACTTTTGTGAGTTATTTAGATTTCACATTTCTTACGGAAAATAGATGCAAGGTTGTTTTTTTCTTTAAACATCATTTAAAAAGTGCCTTTTTTGAAACATGGCTGTAATAAAATATCACCAGAAACTTGTATATGAACTATATGAATATTTAGAGCAAAGAATAATGATAAAAGACAAAAAATAGCATGCTTGTTGGGCAAGGTTGGCAATCGACCGGTCAATATGCATATTGACCAGACCAGCAGTCATAACTGGTTTTAACCGGTCATTACTGGTCGATTAGTGGTCGATTGGTCGATTGAAAAAAACATGGTCGATGTAAAGATACTTAGCATTTGTTATCCCATTTTACTGGATTCTATAAACAGACTTAAACTAGTTTCAATATAAGAATAATACAAGCTTAATTGAAAATGTGTTTCAAAAGTTGCTATTGCTTAAAAATGAGTTAAAAAAGGCTGTAAAACAAACAAACAATGAAATGTCGATCGTTTTAGATCTTCAGTCTCAATCAGACTGAATCATTACCATAACTCTCAGTTCCAACTTTAGTCTTGAACTTATTTTCTATTAACCATTAATAAAAATAAGTAAAGCAAATGCAAGTAATGAAAATAAACTTTAAAAGTAGTAAACAGTGTGACAATGATGGATTCACCGAGTTTTGCACTTACACAGGAAGAAGAAGTTTTCATAGTCACAAGAATATTTAAATCAGAGACTTATTTAATTTAAGCAGGTATTTGAAAGAAAGTACAAAAATCAATCAGTACTTCAAAGAGGTCATCCATACAAATAGTCATGCTCTATTAGTTAAAAAAATTATGCAAACTGGAGCAGCTTCTTGTAAACCTGAAAAGACAAAGGTGTGAAAATTGTAAAGAAAACACTAACTGTTGAAATATGTATTAATTTTAACTTTAACTACCCCAGAACAAACAAAACTGTCAAAATACTGGGCATGTCTCTCAGACTTAAGAAGGTGTGTCCAGTTTATAAGACCTATCCAATCACTGAGATTAAAATGCATTGGCTTGTTCAGTGGCATCTATGTTAATATTGAGGTGTGAAAGTGTTGTCATTCTATTATCTGCTGTTATCAGTTAAGTTAACAATTTAACCAGGTGTCATAAATTCATAAAAGTTATTGTCTCAAAATAAAGCAAAAATACCCTGTATGGCTATTCTGCCCTTGATGATGAAAAAAGACTAGTATTATTTGTCTTGACTGTAAATTAATGCAGAAGTCAGTGCCAAGGTATTTAGATTGAAATTTCACTGTGAAAAGTGTCAAGAACTGATTAAAAACAAAAACAAATCAAAACCTGTTTAAAGACCCTTTTGAACAGATTGCTGAAACAATTAACCCATGAACAAACTACACGGGCACGTTCAACAGACATCAGTGAACAGCCACCTTCAAACAAACCTAAGCTTCAACAGCGAAATGTCAGCAGCTTTGGAATTTCTCGGTCGGAGTCCACCACTAAAATGACCACTTAAAATTTTCAATCGACCACTCAGATTCGTATTGACCAGTATTGAACACTTTTTTGCATATTGACCGGGGCGGTTTTAACCGGTTAAAACCACTGGTTAAAACCGGGGGTGGTTTCGACCGCCCAACCTTGTTGTTGGGTGGATTCCCTTTCCCAATAAAAATAATACACTCAACGATGTCATTATTGCAAGAAACAGTATATAGAAATGACTCAGTGTTATCTAATCTTCATGAATCTTGCTTTGCAAGATCAATTATGATCTTTAGGTATGTTTCACCACCAATTTTAGTTTAACTAAATCAAGTAGCCGGATTATTTCTTTGTTATGGAACATTGACACATGTTTAAAAATCTGTACTTGCAAAGTTAACACTTAAGCTTCAAAACATGATTAAATTACTATATATTCTAGCTTTTATAAAGCCATTTATCATAAAGTTGATCAATCAACATTATAACTTTGTGTTTGAGCCTGTAACTTCTTATTGGTCGGCCTACTGCTATGAACTCTTCCAAACTATATGAATATTAGCTATAAAACCCAGCAAAATGAAGTCAAATAGTAATATTAAGTTATTGCAAAAACTGGTCATTGATGATTGAACATTTTTTATAACATGTTTTAACAAAAAGTGAAAATAACCAACAGATTTTCAAAGATATATGTTCCATAACACAGCATCAATTTTCTGTGACATCTTTTGGTATTATTTGTAGATCCAGCATTGTTAATATATTTCTGATAATGATGTATTATAATTGTCTAGACAGTAAATTCATGGTACTTCGTTTGGTTTAGCCCTAAACATATGTATATTACATAGAAATGTGTTATCATTTTAAACATCAAAATCTATGCTTCCATAACAAGTTTCCAACGATTTTTAAATGTAGTTTGATTCAATCAGTGTCCAGGATGCACCTTATGTCAAATTCATACTATTTATACCATTAAATCATGATTTGAGTAATCGTTCTTAATGCTTCATCAAATGAAATTGACAAACAACATGGCATTAGAAAAGCTCTATAATCCGTAACTGACCGAAGGTTGACAGATTACAATGTATCTTCACTAATATTTGCTGTATGTGAAAAATGAAATTGACAAGTTCCGTCATTTAGCTTGCATTCAATAAGAAAACCGAAACGCCGTGGCTTATGATTGCCGTGATATCGCGATAATTCTGAGACAACTCAAATTCAAAAAGTCACAGAGTACCCATACCTTCCATAATGAACGAAAAAAAGTTTTCGAACCGATGTTTGTTCTTGAAATCAAAAGGAAAGACAAAATCAAATCATGAAGTTTTAGGCCTCTGGCACTGTTCTTTACGTCTTCATGACGTCATTGATTTTTTACGTAATTGGCCGTTTATATCCTAAGGATCAGGAATAATCGAAGCATTTTTGTTGCCAACAGATACTCCTTTATCAGTTGCATAAAAGACAAAAGTATCGCGACATGCGCGGACGTCACCCGTCTGTTATTGATGTTTGAAAATTGAAGACTGACGTTAGCAAAGAAACGCTGCGAGTGGGAGTAAATAAAACGATTATTTCTGAAAACTTTTGTGTTTTTCCATTTGTTAAGATATCTGGCTACCATCTAAAAGTGTGTGTTTTCAAATTGAACCAAATTCACATTTGTCAGACAATTGTTGAAAAACACTTACGTCGGTATATCGTCAGAATGAACAGCATGAGCAAATCGAAATCATGGCAAATCGTGGTCCGTTTTGCAAGAGGATACAAAATTATGAAGAAAACATCCTCAAATCAATCATCTGGAAAAGACAGAGAATGTAAAAAGGTGCGTTTTTAAAGTCCCTCAGTATAGTTTCACCTTATCTAAACTCGATTTTTTATGTTTTTCACATTGATTTTCGGCGATAACTTCTTTATTTTTGATCTTAGCAAACTGTGTTCGCGATGAAAGTTGTAGAGAAAGATTAGCGCCGATTTCTCCAAGAGATCCGAAGTTTGTGGCACAAACAGATTTTTGTGTACATAGATGAAGATTTTGCAATAAAGTGAATTCAGCCAAATTGTCTAAGTATTTTATTGACAGGTAAATTTCGTAGAGGCGTGACAGAAAGGGTTCGTCTCAAAAGAATATTCACAAGGGGTGTATATACAATTATTTAACGGTTTTTCATAGCATAATACTGCCGTATGTAGGCTCAGAGTGCACAGTGCATATTCAGAATTTACTATGAGCATGATCATTTGTAGGTACAGAAGCTGTGATATCGCATGACGCGCCTTTTTTTCTCATATGCACGTGCTCCTAAATAGACAGTTTCGAGATGACCCAGCTAGCTTAACGCAAGGGCGAATCAGGCGCGATTTCCAATATATTTGAACAAGCCATCCGTCGCCTTTCTTATTGAATCCGGGCGGTGCAATGTAACTTTTTGACTGACATATTTGACTTAGTTTATTTGGACTTTTCTTAAAATGCTCAAAGAGTGCATCTATGCGCAGAGTTAATTGCAGCATCTATGATGTTGGAACCGCTTGGAGAAGTTGGCGCCAATTTTTCTCTACAACTTTCATCGCGAAGACAGTTTACTAAAATCAATAATAAAAAAAGTTATCGCCGAAAATCAATGTGAAAAACATAAAAAATCGATTTTTTTTTTTTTTTTTAGACGGCTTCTAAATATTAAATGGCATGTGTAATTTATAAGTTGTCAGACTTTTCTGGAGATAACCCGAGTGTGTGTGTGTGTGTGGGGGGGGGGGGGGGTGGAGGATGGGGGGTACTCTCATTTTTCTTGCTTTAGCCCCCCCCCCCCCCCCCCCCTCCGCACACACTGGCAGTTGTTTGAAATGTTTGCATACAGACACCCCCCACCCCTAAAAAAATAATATTCCAATTCTATATAAAATACCAGAGACCATCCCTTCCTCGCGGTTTACGACCGAGTGAACTGGGTTTAAATAAAGTCGGACAGCTATACACATGTCGGGATCCAGAGGTGGGACAGGGGTCCGGACCTCCGGATAATCACAAGTTGCTATGTATTTCCTAAGAAATACTAGTATGGACCCCCTCCCGTGAGAAGCAGAGAACAGTACGGCCCTCTGTGTAATACGTTAATGACTAATTAAAACAATGTTTTCGAGACCCCCACCCGATGAAAATTTCTGGTTCTGGGTATGATATAGGCTCGCACACGGTTGAATCAGGACACTCTTTGTATCAGGACACTCGTTGTATTTCTTAAGAAAAACTTACGTTGTGGGTACTAATTGCTAGTTGTTTTACTCCTAAAATTGCTAACTATGAAAAGTATGTGTCTGAACACCAAATGTTTCGAGTCAACAGCGCGCAAGAGCTACTGCATGCTAGATGTTTTACCTGCTTTAGAAATCAAATTTGTGATAGATATTAGAAAATATACGTTTTAGCAGGCTTTGTTAACCTTGAGATTATACTACATGTACTTGCCAGCTACTCCATACATATCACATGTTCTGAGAAGCGGTAGATAATGGCAAAGAATTTCGAACTGTTTTCTGTGATTATAAATAAAGCCTTCGACCAGGTCTGGCATAAAGGACTACTTCATAAGCTGCGAGGCATAGTTTGCTCAGAGAAAGTTCTTGCCTGGTCTTCCAGTTATCTTTCAGTGCGTAAACAGCAAGCCGTTTTCAATGGTAAATGTTCAAAATGGGTCGAAGTATTAGCTGGAGTCCCACAAATATCTTTCTTGTCCATTGCTCTTTCTGGTTTATATAAACGAATTTGTCAAAATATTGGTGGCTCTATTCGTTTGTTTGCTGACGATACCAGCTTATACATTATTGTAGACCTCCCAGAGGACGCTGCCAGGATTCTTTATGTTGATCTTAACAATGGGCGAATGAATGGCTGGTGACATTCAATGCAAGCAAAACTTTATCTATGATATTTTCTCGTAAATCCAATCCTGTCCAGCACCCCTCTCTTTTTATGAATCTTTCTTTCTTTTACTGCTGGCACGATCGCATGCGATCATTACGCCAGGGAGTGCGAATTTTGATTTTTTTAAGAAAAAACAAAACAAAGCAAAAACAGAAACAAAACAAAAAAAAAAAAAAAAAAAAAAAAAAAAAAAGAAGAAGAAAAATAATCTTTCGGTTGTGTTTTGACTAAATGAGGAGTGCTCTAAACTCCTCAGTAGTCTGGGAATTGACCACCGATGGAGAGAGACCATTCCACTGTGGAATAGTTCGGGGGAAAATGAGTTCTTCAGGGCATCACTGTATGTCTGGTATTTACAATATTGGGCACTGTTTGATGCCCTGGTAGATTTCAAACTGTGAGCAGGGGTCAGTTACTTGTCTTTTTCTATAGACACAGCACCATAATGTATCTTATGAAAGAGAAGCAGGGAGGACCGATCCATACGGGCCTCAAGAGATGGCCACTAAAGCTCGTCAAGCATCTCGCCGATACTACTTGTATTTCGCCATCTCCTGCAGGTCCAGCGGGCTGCTGTCCTCTGAACTTTCTCTACCTGGTTAATCTGAAGTTTCGAGTAAGGGTTCCAAATGGGTGCTGCATGCTCTAGTTAAGGCCGAACCAAAGTTTTGTATGCAACTTTCTTTGTACTCTTAGGTGAGTTCCTGCGAAGGAAACCAAGTGTGTTAGTTACTTTGGAAAAAAATTCTGAAATGTGCTGACCTCAATCCATATTATCAGAGATAGTTATACCAAGGTATCTTGCCGACTGAACGTTTTCCAAGGTTTGGTTGTGAAGGGAATAGTCAAAGAGTATGTGTTTGTGATGCTGATGCCGAGTCACTCTCATGGAGTGACATTTGGCGAAATTGAATTTCATTTGCCAATCGGCTTCCCATTGTCCTAAGCTAGTGAGGTCTTCTTGCAGGGTCCAAACAGTCCTGAATTGAATATATGTACCTATACAGGACACAGCAAGGTTTGGCGGTCGAAACCACCCCGGTTTTAACAAGAACCGCCCCGGTCAAATTTGTACAGGTTTTATTTTCTATCCATAGAAAAATAAAAAAATAGTGTTTCGTTCCAGCCAATGGCACTTTTCATGGTGAGATTTCCATCTCAAGACCTTAGCACTGAGTTCTGCATTATAGTCCATGCACCTAACTGTAGTTTTTCTTGCATCATCAAAGGCAGAAAAGAATAATGATACAGGTTTTTTTTGCTCAATTTTGAGACAACAACATTAATTAGTTTATGACACTTGGTTAATTATTAACTGATGACAGCAGATAACTGAATGACCACACTTTCACACCTCTATATACACACAGATGCCACTGAATTAGCCAATACATTTTAAGCTCAGTGATTGGATAGGTGGTATAAACTGGACACACCTTCTTCAGTCTGAGAGACATGCCCTGTATTTTGACGGTTTTGTTTGTTCTAAGGTATTTAAAGTAATAAAAATAACTCCTTGATATATCTGATATATTGTTCAACATTAAGTGTTTTCTTTATAATTTTCACACCTTTGTCTTTTCAGTTAAGAAGCCAAACCAACTTGTATTAGTTAAATACAGCATATCTTATTTGTACATGATGACCTACTTGATGATCAATTTGAAGTCTTGGTGTATTTTTTACTTTCATTTTAAATTAAGTCATTGATTTAAATATTTTTTTCTTATTTCTATGAAAAAGGCTAGTTTTAAAAGGGGTACTTGCATCTGTGCCCACGCATGGATTTTCTTTAAACTTTGCATAATAATGACTCATTATCACACTGGTCAATGTAAACGCACCGGTGGTTGCTACAACGAGCTGGTGGTTGCATTTTTCAGCACCGGTGGTGGCGTAAAAGGTAAAAAAATCTATACCTGTTGACTTTATTATTTATTTATAAGCTTGCATTCATTTTATTTGTGATGACACCTGGCGCACAGACCACCGGTAACATTGCAGTTTATGGCTCTGCCAAGCAATTGGTGATATAAATCATGGTTTGGACTGCAAATCCAACAAAGTTCTGGAGTTTTGCCGTGACAGGTGCTTTTTTCTAGTGTAACTGCCTAAATTGAGTGAAATCTGCATGTCTAAGCGCAGCTGTTGTCATATTCCCATGAAATAACATCCTAAAAACGATTACTACTTTGTTTTTTTTTCTTGGTAAAGTAGCAAATGTTTTATTGAGGAATTTTTATTACAACGCACTGGGAGCATTTTTGACGCATTGATACAACGCACTGATGGTTGCACAGAATTCATGTGGTTGCTGGAGCAGACTCACCACATCATTCGCTGATCACATAAACGTTGCAAAAATCGCCATTTCAACCAGCACATGATATTTCGATACTGTATAGAAGGCTCAGGCGAGCCTGTGCAAACTCCCAAGAGCCTTTGCTGCCAGCACAAGAGATCTTGATATTCATTACATTGGCCAGTGACTGCCTGCGCAAATGTGCAGACTCGCCAGAGCATTCGCTGCTGGCGTGAATAGCACACAAATCGCCATTTAAGGCAGCACAAGAGATTTTGTACAGTGACGAAGGCTAAGGGAAGCCTGTGCAAATGTGCAGACTCTCCAGATCCTTCGCTGCTCGCACAAAATGGCATTCAATCGCCATTTGAGTCACCACATGAGAATTTTAAACTGTGACGAAGGCTCAGACTAGACCAAGCAAATGTGGCCAAAGCCATCGCTGTTCGCATGAATGACACCCAAATATAGTGAGTATCACAATTACAAACTGCAGACAAACCCATGGCACTGAGAGGAATAGCCACACAACAATCACGAGACACCAGGAAGACAAACTAACCAGCCAGCAGCCAGCTCTCTCTCTTCCCTATCAAGATGATTGTAAAACAAGAATGGACATAAAGTAACAAAATATAGAACAATTACAGAATCCTTTAATGGGAGTACAATCAACAATGAATCAACAACAACAGAATCACCGCCTTAGAACAGACAGCAGCCTATACCTCTGGGGTGCTAAAATTGCATTTTACTGGTACCAAATCTTCGCCTTAGAATCTGCTGTCGTTGAAGCACAAAAATTTTAAGCTCGCATGGAGGCTTATTAACTATTGTTTTGTATCATAACAGACAAACAATCTCATTAAATTTAAAGTTTTGGGGCCAATCTGAATAATAGGCGGAAACACTCTCAAAGTGCAAACAGGGCTAGCTTTGGAGCATCTCTGGTGAGGCTACATATTTGCAGAGTCACGCTTGAGCCTTCATCAGAGTACAAAAACCACAAATTCTATGCCTATTGACTGTATGATTTCTTTATAAGCTTGCTTTTATTTTACTTTTGATGACCCAATGCGCACAAACCGTCAGAAACATTGCAGTTTATTGCTCTGCCATGCAATTGACGTTTTAATTCATGGTTTGACCAACAAATCCGACACAGTTGTGGAGTTTGACAGTGACAGGTACGTTTTCTATTGTGACTGCCTAACTTCAGGAAATTCTCCATGTCTAAGCACAGCTGCAGCTATGTTATCATAATCCCATGGAATAACATCCAAAAACGATTACTACTCTCTATTTTTTTCTATGCAGCGAAGGCTTCGTCCTGGTATTGAAATATCATGTGCTGGCTCAAATAACGATTTATGTACCGTTTATTAGAAACGTGAATGCTGTGGTGAGGCTGCACCAGCAACCCCAGGAGTTCTGTGCAACCATCAGTGCGTTGTATCAATGCGTCAAAAAATGCTCCCAGTGCGTTGTAATAAAAATCCTCAATAAAACCTTTGCTAGTTTACCAAGAATAAAAAACCAAAGTAGTAATCGTTTTTAGGATGTTATTTCATGGGAATATGACAACAGCTGCGCTTAGACGTGCAGATTTCACTCAATTTAGGCAAATACACTAGCAAAAAGCACCTGTCACGGCAAAACTCCAGAACTTTGTTGGATTTGCAGTCCAAACCATGAATTGAATCACCAATTGCTTGACAGAGCCATAAACTGCAAT
Source organism: Loripinus fragilis (assembly GCA_964019695.1). Taxonomy (NCBI): domain Eukaryota; kingdom Metazoa; phylum Mollusca; class Bivalvia; order Lucinida; family Lucinidae; genus Loripinus; species Loripinus fragilis. Next base: position 44,110,765 of record OZ026516.1, on the reverse strand, counting down.
GTTACCGGTGGTCTGTGCGCCAGGTGTCATCACAAATAAAATAAATGTAAGTTTATAAATAAATAATAAAGTCAACAGGTATAGATTTTTTTACCTTTTACGCCACCACCGGTGCTTTAAAATGCAACCACCAGCTCGTTGTAGCAACCACCGGTGCGTTTACATTGACCAGTGTGGGGGTTGTCTGTGGTATTTCCTGATCATACTCACTTACTATTTTCGAAAACGTCTAGTTGGATCCATTCCTGGTCATTCCGGTAAGTATTCATTCATAGAGTAACGAGTTATTTGATTGGTCAAGTTCTAAATCTTCGACCAATGAACACTGTGATTACAATTTATGTTGGTTGAGAAGGACGGAAACAAACCGAAAAAATGCGTCGCTAAACACGGAATATGGAGTATATCAGTACATACCTCTTATTCGAATTAAATGCATTTTGTTCACGCCATCTTACACTTCTCTTTAAAAGTACATCATCTGACAGTTGTTACGCAAGAGCTCTGAATCATAGTTGGAAACGCGTATTCTGCCATTGAAAATATGTGGGTGGGGTACAGCTGGTACAAGAAATTTGATGATTATCATCTGCAGTACTCACTACGCTTTGAAATAAAAACATAAATGTTTGATTAGACACATCTCTGATAAACCAGGCACAGTTTATGACTGAAAAAGGGCAAATAAGTAGGGCTGCTACGAGTATCCGAGTACTCGGATATTCGTGGATCTTAATATAAAATCGAGTATGAATATTCGTCACTGCCGAAATCGTTGGATCGCGATCTTTTTTATTTATTTTTTATTTTTACAATTGAAACAAGATATTTTCAACTGAAACAAGAAGAAGTTTTTCACAAAATTGTCAATTGAAATATTCCCTATGACTACGGTTCTAATAAATAATGTCTCTCATTTAAATACCTTTGTTTCTTAAACCTCACCCTGCACTAACACTATGATCTTTTATTCTTTCCTTACTATTTTACTTTAACACTTGCTAGAATCTAAACTCGATTTTTTATGTTTTTCACATTGATTTTCGGCGATAACTTCTTTATTTTTGATCTTAGCAAACTGTGTTCGCGATGAAAGTTGTAGAGAAAGATTAGCGCCGATTTCTCCAAGAGATCCGAAGTTTGTGGCACAAACAGATTTTTGTGTACATAGATGAAGTTTTTGCAATAAAGTGAATTCAGCCAAATTGTCTAAGTATTTTATTGACAGGTAAATTTCGTAGAGGCGTGACAGAAAGGGTTCGTCTCAAAAGAATATTCACAAGGGGTGTATATACAATTATTTAACGGTTTTTCATAGCATAATACTGCCGTATGTAGGCTCAGAGTGCACAGTGCATATTCAGAATTGACTATGAGCATGATCATTTGTAGGTACAGAAGCTGTGATATCGCATGACGCGCCTTTTTTTCTCATATGCACGTGCTCCTAAATAGACAGTTTCGAGATGACCCAGCTAGCTTAACGCACGGGCGAATCAGGCGCGATTTCCAATATATTTGAACAAGCCATCCGTCGCCTTTCTTATTGAACTCGGGCGGTGCAATGTAACTTTTTGACTGACATATTTGACTTAGTTTATTTGGACTTTTCTTAAAATGCTCAAAGAGTGCATCTATGCGCAGAGTTAATTGCAGCATCTATGATGTTGGAACCGCTTGGAGAAGTTGGCGCCAATTTTTCTCTACAACTTTCATCGCGAAGACAGTTTACTAAAATCAATAATAAAAAAAGTTATCGCCGAAAATCAATGTGAAAAACATAAAAAATCGAGTTTAGCTTTTATCCTTGCACCGACAGCGCAACTGCACATAACACTCGAGAGAGGGTGCTGCAGGATGTAAAGATAGATAGATAGGTTATTGACATGTATTTGCACTTTCCATTATCGGTAATTATCCTTATTTACTAGAGTAAAGTATTCTGAATTCCGCAGAAAATTAGTCCAATCTATTTTGTTAACACTTCTAGAATAAACAGGGCCAAAAGTATCATCAGCTGTCAATTGTCAAATATATTTCAAAGGGCTTTCAAGTTTTTACTTTCCGACAACTGATTACGTGACCCAGGACATGTTGTTAGTGAGTGAAATTCGAGACAAAGGAAAAGGGCCATATATGGAAATCAGCACACTTGTCAGAATACCTGGTTATCCAAGTTCAGGAAAGAATAAAATCTTATAATTTCTGTTGCATGCCTTGACAGACATGAGTGGAAATGCAGTTTATCTTCTTTGATAACTAACGGTATACATGTGGTACTTCTGGTTTAACAGAAAGGGCTGATTTACTTAGTGAATAGACCTAAAAAGCTGTCCGTTTCATAACAGAAGTCTTATTTTTTATTAAACCGAGACTCGTAGTTTGATCTGTGAATCGTAACTCATGAATCGTGGATCAGATCTGATCGCCACTTGCCTGACGATCCACAGCCCTACAAATAAGACAAAATCTTGATGTTCTGGGTGTTGAAAGCTTGTAGTAGGATACGGTAGCCTGGTTTGCTGTGTATTTGAGCCCCATATCACCACTTTTGCTCATGCGCATTATGGTGAATAACCTTTAATTTTTAATTTTAGCAACAAATATTAACTAAACATTTGTAACAAATAAAGAAAACAAACTAAAGCAAAGGCAACACAAATTTAGTAAACATCGACATTTCATCCAGGCCCCCTAGTGGAACCTTTAAAAACCTTTATTTTGGTTGAAATCCTTTAAAACCTTTAATTTGGCTGAAAAACCTTTAATAACTTTTATTTTGATAAATAAACCTTTTAATTTTTGCAAGATAAGAAATAGACTATAAGTATGTTGACAGCTGTCTGTGACAGCTTTAGTTTTTCAGAAAGCTGTATTCATCCCCAGACCATTGTGTGTATCTAACTCTTGCACCAGGGTGACTCTATATAGTGGTCTGGTGGTCGGTTGTACTGAGGCTTCAGATAAGGCAGCAATAAAAAAGAGTGAGGTTGAGTAAATATAAATGCTTTTATGTTGATTTCTTGCTTTACGTCCATGCTAAATAAGGGAGTGCAGTGGTAGAGTGCTTGACTTGAGACTGAGGGGCCGTGTGTAAGAGCCTCACCAGCGTCACTGCGTTGTGGTCCTTGAGCAAGACACTTTTATCCTAGCTTAGTACTGGTTCAACCCAGGAAGACATGTCCCTACATAACTGAAAGGGAAGACATGTCCCTACATAACTGAAAGATTTTTGATGGGACGTAAAAGAATCAAATAAGCAGTGATTTTGTTACCTGCGCATCCTGCATCTTTTGCGCATAAGTTTTCATTTCAGCAAGTCCCAGGGAGTCCCGGGATGCAATAATATTGCAGACTTGTCATTAAAAATAGTGTTTTGGACTCATAGGTTTGCAGTTGGGACTCATTGATATTGGAAACAGCGAGTTCCAGGACCCATAAGCCCAAAATTGTAAGTGAATCACTGAACAAATAAAACCTACCAACTGCGATCTGTAAAAGCTGGGCTGGGCTCATCTGTTGAGCTCTGGGATCTGATGAAAAGGGTTATCTCAGGTGAAATAAGCTGATTTTTAAATGCTAATCTGAACAGTGATATCTACAAACAAGATGCATATCTTTATAAATCTTGTATTTAAAATTGCATACAATATATGTCAATATCAATAGAAGCAATATCCTCTGAATTTCTTCATTTACTGAAGGTAAAGTGCCCCTACAAAATAACTATAGATAGCTTCTCCTGCTTACTTAGTTTTCAAAATTTTGCGGGGGAGGACCCCCGACCCCCCCCCCCCCCCCCCCCTTCCAGACTAGAGAATGTTAGATTTATATTTCAATCCAACACTGCTCAACACAAGACTTCAGTCTTCAGTCAAAAATGAGGTTTTCAACTCGGGGGATTAAACAACAAGAGTAAATTCTATTGATTTGTGATTAGATGGCTAAATATTTGTTGGCTAAGGATTTTCTGCACCCCTACCATACCATCATCTATCATAGCAGGGATTTAAAGATCAGGGTCTGATAAAAATACTCAAAAAATTGACAGTAACTTGCTCTTTATTTTTGTTAGAATTTCAATGAAACAACCTGTATTTTGCCTAAAATAGCCTTTATAAAAAACCTTTAATTTCATGAGAGTCTGCTAGGGGGCCTGTTCATCAAACGATGCCATCAATCTACTATAACTTAGATGCTTCTTGTGGGGAACAAGACAACTCGTCAACACATTTTTTGAGACAACTCGTCCATGGATCGTGAGACAACTTGTCGACACATTATGAGACAACTCATCGACACATTCAGACCTGTTTACTCCTACGTTTTTTGTGTATTTTCTACGCTTTTTGGGCTCCAAAATATGCACTACGGATCACTATTACAGAACTACACACACAAGAAAATCCGATTTTAGCTAAGTTTTCGTTCATATTGATGGTTATAATGTCTGCAATGACCTGTAACCCCATAATTGTGATTGTAAGTACAGTACCGGATTAGTCACGCTGTATAAGCAAGTTAGTGCCAATTAACCCTTAAACTGCTCAGGTATAACAATAGGCTTTGTTATTGATTTCATTTTCTCAAATTACACTTAATTTAAGTAGCATTTGATTGCATATTGTAATTGTAATGGGTTTTCGCGACCTATTTTTTATCGTCGCCGGCATAGGGTGTATATGTTATTTATAAAGTAATAAAACTTATCTGATAGTAATAATGATCATGCATATACCATTTTAATGTTTTACTTTCCAGTATTATAAATCAAAAATAAAAAAGTAGCTTTAATCCCAAAGCAAACTAGAGAGTCACACCACACTGGCACAGGGGCTCTATGGATCACATGATGCATTTGATGTATGTATCTTTTTCATATCTATCTAAGGTTAACTTAGGGGGATAGGTTGTGCATTGGACGCGGACAAGACTCCTGTAGTCGTATTGAGCCAATGTATCACTCCCACCTTTTCCCCATACTTCTGTCTTGCCCATATTTTTAAACAGGCCTGCGTAATGTGACGAAGAAAATGCAGGGGAACCTATGCCCAATTATTTTCTAAGTGTTGGATTTTTTTTTTGATGGGTAATTTTTTGCGAGGGGTAGCTGATCCAAAGTACTCTTCAGCTATTTTTTTTATTGTCCCCTCTCCAACCCCTACATTATGTTGACAGCATGTATCACGATCGACTACACATTAGTACTCAAAACTACACTTAACATCCTTGACTACACTTTACACATACGCGACTTTCAATGTAAACAGGTCTGCACCTTTATTTCTAAGTCAGTTGACCAGTAAATGATAATTGCTATAATTTCTAATATGCTCACGGGTAATTTATGTTAGTGTTTCCATGTAGTTACTTTAGACTGTAAAGACTGATAGATCTATGTGTGCTATTTAGTGTTTGATTGTTTAAATTTGATTATCTTCTTTATTGCTTCTGTGAATAAATTATGAATAACATATAATATGGCTTCCTTTTAATGTCTTGATTTAGTCAACGCTTAAAGTCCCAGTAAACACTTTCAGTTATGCCTGGACTCCTCCTGGGGATAGACAGACAGAGAGAGAGAAAACAAGAATGGGGTAGAATAATCCTTCTCCCTGGATCCAAACCCCACCCAAACTTGCATTAAGTGAAGAAATTTTTATCCTGTCAACAACCCACTCCGATTTTTTATAATATGACAGGCACATTTCATCACCAATATACAGAAGCATCCAAGCAGTCATATGCAGAAATGTTGCTCATTGACAGCATTCAATATATATAATATTGTTATCCCTAATTGCACCTGCTGATTACCAATTATAATTATCAGTCACATGTCAATTAACTTTGAACAAAAGTGTCTACGAGTTGCCTCATAAAGTGTCTCCGAATTATCTCATGATCTGTCGACAAGTTGTCTAAAAAGTGTGTCGGCGAATTGTTCTGTCGATGAGTTGTCTTGATTCCTTCTTGTGAAATCCCCTTGGTTGGCCATAATATGTGAATCTACAAGTCAGTTCAATTAATATGTTCCACCTGAATTTTTGAGCAACTCTAATACAGATTTTCACCTTTGAATTTGGGTCATTAAAAAAAAATAACGAGACAAACTAACAACTGTAGGATGCGGACATTCCATGATGGCAATAGCTCACAATCTATTTTTGGATCAGGAGAGCCCAAAAATGGATATCACTCCATAGACAGGTCAAGGTCAATGTAAATGCATCATAACCATGGGATGTAGCAGCATCAGGCTTTGCTCATGCATACATGTAGGTCACATGATGTAGAGGGTACTGGGCAACATTTTATTTTCTTGTAAATGCATCTTCTTAATGGTGGGCCATAGCAACTTCAAGCCCGGGTACAAGGTCAAAGGTCAAATAATATATTTTCTTGTTAAATGCATCTCCTTAACCGTTGGCTGTAGCAACTTCAAACTTTCTTGGTACATATGTCACATGATCAGGGCTTTAGATAAGCTTGAGTACTGCGTAAATTATGTAAATATCAGGAAGGATACGCATGCATTTAAATTCTAGTGTGTATCATGTACGAAAAACAAAATAAGCATTACGCATTTAATGATTTTCCAGAGCGTAATGTCCGAAATGCTGGGGAAAACATAGAGGAAATCTGGGTTCTGTCCATTTCAGACAGTTAAGGCTTCCCATCCTTTAATTTCTACAAAAACGGAGTCCATATCATATTATTTTGGTTTGTCACATGATCAGTGATACAGACAGTATTTCAAGCAGAAGAGATATTTTGGATTGGCTGTTGTTATAAATATGTAAGCTGCATTGATGGGGGGATGGGGTTAGAGACAAATGATGAAATCTGGATATAATTGACCTTTGTTAAAACATCAACTGCACTCACAAGTGAATCTTGACATTTTCTCCAAATTGCTGATGAGTGAGTGAAGTGGCTTCCTGTTAATTGAAGCAGGTTTAAATTGTAAGCAACCGATATGTGGCGAGTCAAACAAAAAGATCATGGGTTAACTTTGGGTGTCTATCATGGCCATGTCTATAATGGGAATATAGTATAAAAAGTATATTGGGGTAGGGGTTTCACCTATACATAATGAATTTTCTTGAAAAAAAGTCCACACGCTGAGAAAAAACTTGGGCAGGGGTTCTCCAACATGCATAAAGTATACATAATGTTTTTCATTCACCTCCAGCCCCTTTACCCAGTCAACATAAAGTGGGAGAACGACAGAAAAGTGAAGAAGTGAGTGCACAATCTTGTGACCGAGAAGAGTTGGGCCAGGGCCAGGTTGTAATTATTAACTGCTTTTTTCTTATTGTAGAATCAAATTCAAAGATAAGAAGAGTTTATAGCAATACCATCGCTAGGTGGTATGTATTTGAGTCAATAGGATTTTTTTGTTTCATCTGTCTAAATTCTATACAATAGCACTTCCAAGTTTGTAATAAACCTTAATTTCTGTCTACAGTTTTTAACTGTTTGCTAATCAAACTACCAAACCTCCACTTAAATACTTTATCCCTTTCACTACTTATCTTAAATGTTGTTTTCTATAATGCATTACAGTCCCTTTGTAACATATCTCATTATAACATGGCTTTGGATATAACAGTCGTGTGGTTCCCCAATTTTTTCCCATAGAATTTTACAAAGAAATTATAACACACCTATCTGAAATCAACAGCTGGTTGAATGTGGGAAACAACTGCCCTAAAATAGAGAATCAAAATTTTGGGAAGGTTGCAAAATGATTCCTGTGTGTGTGGTATAAATATGAGGCCAGAAAGTTTTTACTCTTTTTTTCCAGATTTACTGGTGTACCAGAATCCAACAGGAACCTGTTCATTACGCAACATGTAAATATGACAAAATGAGAAGCTATTGCATGATTCCTTCTCTGATTTTCAATTATCTTCCTAGGGCAGTTGTTTGTCATACATGTATTTATCCAGCGGTTGAGCATGAGAGTGTTTGGTAGGCATGTATAGGAAAATGACCTTGAAAATGGTAATTTTCCTATGATTCCTATGTACAACTCTCACTTAATAACACAAATCCTTTTAATTCACTTATAACCTAGTCCATTTCTATGGACCTTAAACATAGCACTATAAATGGATTGCTAACAATCTGGATGTCATATTTCTGATTATTTTATAATTTATATAATTTTTTAACTGTCTCTTTGTATCAAAGTGTTAAAGGATCTTATACATGTTGTAATTGCTTGATCCTATTTCAGTTTGGTACATTTATATGTAGGAATTCTATAACACGTACATCTGATTATCTGTTGAAAAAACAGGACCACCAGGGGCTCTTGGTCTGGTTTCTTCTATTTATTTATTGAAAATTCAATAAGCTTTAAAATATTTTATGGAAACAAATTATCATATTTAACAGGAGTAAATTGTGGCCTTCTACTAAAATTGCAAAAATTAACTTGATCTGTTGAAATGGAGGCATATATGTAGTTGGTTCCTTCACAGGAGCTTGAAGTTCGATCCTTATGTCACTTCTAAACCCCAAAACTGAAAATTTCATATGTAATGACATTGTGAGCTTTTGGTTTTGAGGCTATAGATGTGAGATAAAGACATAACTTCAAGCTCCTGTGGCTTCTCTATTGCTTTCATAGAAAACCTAAAACTAAAATCACATGATTGATGGCTAATCATTCAAATCCCTGATGTCCACCCTTGCAAAAAGCATTGGGGAGGGGGAGATTATGCCCACCTATACACAGGTTTAGATAAACAAAAATTTTCAGCGTAATACTGTAAATATTTACTTACCCATGTATTTTAGCATATGTTTTGGGTGCTGAAAAGAACCGTCTCATTGAGACGGTTCTTTTGAGTACCCACAACATATGTTTTGGTTGAGAAATTAGAAAACTATTTTCTGTTACACACTCTTAACTAAAGTTCTGTATACAAATATGAGCAGGGGGGATTATCTACATTGTATGGGAATGTTGTTCATATACCCAAATCCCCTCATACTGATAACTTTTGATGCCTGAGTGGAGGGTAAAAAATGAATGTGCTCTTACATGCACCATTTATGTAAGAAAGTCACTCAACACATTTGGTTGGTGGTATTCCAGCAATTTATGTGATGATAGCATAATGAAAAGAGGTGATAACAAATTAACAATATCCCAGAACACTTTTTAAAAGCCTTGGGGATAATACAGTAAATGTCCTAAAAATTTGAACACACTAATTTTAAAGTTACAAATACCTAGAATGATTATTTTTTAGTGTTCAAACGTAAGGATATTTTAAATTACTGTAGTCTTGTCAAGTTATTAATTAATTTCACATTCACAAGAAAACTAAGTTATTTTATCTCATGTATACCTTTAGCAAAACATTGCCAAAATTTTATTAGTCTCTGAAGCCGAGCAGATATGTTCATAGGTTTAGATAAACAAAATTTTTGAGCATAAAATTGTAAATATTTTCTTACCCATCAGTTTTAGCGTATGTTTTATAGGTGCTCAAAAGAACCGTTGCATTGAGTACCAACAACATATATTTTGGTTTAGAAATAAGAAAAATAATTTTCGATAGTATTTCTGAATTATTGTTTTAAAGATAATTCTAAAATCACAGATGACTAAATAGTTTGTACATTACAAAGTTAGCCTTTACCCTGCCAATGTTTTTTGGTCCTGTAAATGTTGTCTACATTTTGTCTGCTGCATATATTAAAGTGCTTTTGAGACTAGATTTTTTCATAGAAGCAAACAATATGAATACTGATGGGAGCAGTCTGATCTGCATTCTTATTGTTTGCATTAAAGGATACCTAAGGAAATAAGTAGAAGAAAGAAGTGGACGACAAAAAATTTGTGACTGGTTGTAAAAGGATTAAGAATAATTCAAGGAGTACAAAAATCTCATATGGTAGATGTTCTAAAAGTTCTTAAACTGGTTGCCTCTCAAAAAGTCTCAGACAAACAGTGCAGAACCAGATAAGACTGCATCTGAAGAAGCAGTCTGATCAGGGTCTTCCCTGTTTGCTATTCTGCATTTTGTGGATCCCAACCCTGAAAAAGAACATTTTGATTGAGAACGGAGAGAAATTTGAGAACATTTGAGCCAGTGCATGTGATTTCCAGCAATGTGGTATGTGCGACCAGCAAAGCCTCAGATCAGCCTGCGCATATGCGCAGTCTGATCAGAGCCTTTGCTAGTCAATTGAGCATTCTATGATTGTTAAGTTACTGACTGAACACCATTTTGAGTTTCTAAGCTTAAAAGGAGGCTGCCGAGGCTCATCCAAGTCTACACATGTCAAAATACCATATTGTTGGAAAGTTCATGCACTGGCTCATTTACTATACATCATTTTTGTTTCAGATTTACTACAATCAGAGAAAGAAGCATGTAATGAAGCACGTTGTTTGCGGTCTAGAACGCTGGTTTTCTTCTTCCGACTGGCCTATCGCTACAAGATCAGCCTTCTCACCTTTATTGGTGTCACTACCTGGAAGTTTAATACAAGGTTACAGATAGAATTGAATTAGAATTAAGTAGACAAATTTGGGAATTCATTACACAGCACTGGAAAGATATTTATAATCATAGCGTTAAAAGACTAGCCTTCTAGCCTTTATGGGTATCATTATCTGGTTACAGATAGAACAGAACTAAAATAAGACAACTTGGGAGTTGATTACACAACACAGGAATAAATTTATGGTATTGATGAGCATTAATTTGAAAAATAAAAATTAAGTACGTGCCAGTGAGTAAATGATGATTCTTACAAATGACTAGTAAACTTCTTCTGCAGAGTTTGAGAATATATCATCAAGCTGGGGATAGCCTTTCAAGAATTTTGTTATTTTTCTTCAGATTAGCATGGAGATCAAGATTCAGACTACCGAGTATGTTAACTTCACTTTTGTTGGCTTTGGATCTGCGAGTTCGTGTTGAAGTTCGTGCAAATTTGGAATTTCTTGTTTAATCTAATTCTATGTGTCTTAATAGTGTTGTTTTAATTATACATGGCAAGTTAAATTAATAACCATATAAATTTATTTTTAATACAACTTGTCCTGACCTTTATAATGTTTCAAAGGAACCATAATATACATAAGAGCTTCTTGGCTGCATTTTCCCAAATCATTTGAAAAGTTACACTAAAAGACATGGTACGTAAAAAGAATAGTTAAAGTTTTTAGTTGAAGAAATAACATGTAAACATGAGTAGAGGGCCTAAAGATCTAAGAGACTTGATTTGTGTATCAAGACTTACATTTCAAGCAAGCGATGAAGAAATTATAAGTGATGATGAAAGATTGAATACTGACTTTGATAACTTGTCACTTGGCAGTTCTGGGTCATGTGACAGTAGACAAGGCTCAGCTGTTAAAACAAAAGCTTTAATTGGTCAAAGAGTGTCACCTGATTCAGGCTGTGTAGCCAATGGAGAATCACCACCAAGTGCCAACCTTGATCAACATGCTGTTGTTAAAGGGGATGAACTAAAACTCGATCTTTCGGGAATTCATAGAAAGAAGTCAAAAAAGACTAAAAGAAAAAAGAAAGGTTTAAGTATTGAACCTCCCAGACATGAACTTCCTAAACAGGCTCCTTTACCACCTGTCCGCAGATCAGTATCTAGTATTTCTGATATTGACAGTTCATCAAGGCCAATTTCAAGTGAATCTGGGAACAGAACTCCTACACCAGCAGACAATGCAAACATTGGTGCTGTAAATTCTAGCAGAGATAAAGGTAACATTACACCAACGCCAACACATGCTACAGGCTCTGACGAGGATGTAGACAGTGAATCAGTCCCTGTTCAACCTGCTGTGAAACAGACAAAGGTGGCTCATAAACCGCAACCAGCTAGCATACCTGAAACAGGGAATTTTGATGAGATGTTATGTTTTATGGATGCTACAATTGTCTCTAGCTGGCTTACTAGGGCCAACAACTGTGTTTCTGAAATTTCTACATACATTCTCAGTGAGGACCATTTTGTTAGGTTTTCACATTTCTGGCTTACAGATTTCCCCGATGTTCAGAAAAGAGAAATATTTGAACTGGAAATAGAAATTTTACGAGAAGAATTAGGGTTTGCCTTCACTGTTGGTCGGGATCAGAGAAAAATTACCCAACATGACATTTCAAATTTAATCGGTGCTATATTTCGAGAATATCCAGCCAGGCTTTTAAGCTCAAAAGGAAATTTCTTGTTTTTAGACTATTTAGATATTTTGTCCTCAGAAAGAACACAAAAGTATAAAAAACTTCTCTCTGATGTGAAATGCTCAACAAAAAATCGTCAGTATGCTCAGTGGATATTAGCCACACGTTCATTTGCCTTAGTTAGTATGTGGAGTGCAATAGTAAACTTTTATAGAAACTTGTTAGGTAAACATTGCAGTACAGATGGACTGTCAATACCTAGCTCTCATGTATCATACAGAAATATTTATGAAAAGAGACTTTTCCAGGCTTTAAAGCTGGGCTACACTGATGTGATACATTTTCTAGTGATCTCGGGGCTTGTCAATGTAAAATTGATTGATAGCCATGAAAGAACTCTCATATTTACAGCTGTGATGTATAACCAACCAAAAGTGCTTCAGTATTTTATAAACAGGGTAAGTTGATTGACTTCAAAGAATACAATGTAGCTCTTCTTAAATCAAACTTTTGGACTTAACCCATATAAGCCAAATGTACGTTCCCACTCATCAATTTTGGATCATTCCATTTCTGTTTTCAGGGTTGTTGGGTGGTATTTTTTCATTTTTATTCAATTTAAATAGAGCATTCTGTAAGTAAACAGTGGAGGCCCTGATCAGATGCCACTTTCTGCAGCATCTGATCTGGGTCTGCACTGTTTGCCTATATCCCACAAAAAGGATACTAGGCATATATGGGTTAATATCGGCCACATATCGACTACAGAACAAGGAATTTAAGCTGTCTAATTGGATGTAGTACAGTTTTTTTTTTGGCCCATTTTGTCAACCTATATTGAGTAATGTTTCCATTGGCAAAATGTTTTTCCCAAATTTCTAAGAGAAAATACCCAATTCAAGGGACAAAAATACTTATCACCATTTTGTGACATCTTTACTGCACTGTGCTACAAACATTTCCCAATTCTTGGGGTTGTGTATGATCAGAGGCTGCACTATTTGCTCATGTCTGTAAAGAGGATGCTAGATGTTATGCTTATATGGGTTAATCAAACATCATTCTATCTCTTAAGGACAAAGCTTTTGCTTTTCTTTGGAAACCAAAATTTGCTTGATTAGATAAACAAAATTTTTGAGCGTAAAATTGTCAATAGTTTATTACCCATCAGTTTTAACATGTTTTGGGTGATCAAATGAACTATCTCATTGAGATGGTTCTTTTGATCGCCCACAGCATATGTTTTGGTTGAGAAAATAGAAAACTATTTGTCGTTACACACTCTTAACTAAAAGCCTGCTTTAAGATGAACTAGAACATATTCGATGGCGCGCCATCGCAAATCCCAATGCTCTCGAAGAAATCTAATGGTAATTGACCCTTTGACCCCATTTCAAGGTCACCAGTTTGATCGTAGGTTAAAATTTTTCAGTGTAACCTAGTCTACTGCTCATCCCCTTTAATTTGATATGCCACATGACCATGTTCAGAAAATTAAATTTTGACCCCTCCCCAAGGACCCAGGGGGCGGGGGACCCTAAAATTGTGCCGGTGCATGTGCCATTCATGTGAGTAAATAACACACCAAATCTGGTTGAATTTCTGAAAAAAACTTTTTTGTGACCCCCCCCCTCCCCCACGGTACCACCAAGTCCCACCCCTGGGCATGACCCAGGCGGCCGAATGAAAATTCCGTCAGATATGTTTTATATATTTCATGTGTGAGAAGACACACAAAGTTTGGTTAAAAAATTTTTGAAATTGACTTTGTAATTGAAATATAATGATATTTGACCTTTTGGCCCCTCCCCAGGGCCCCAGGGGGCGGGGCCAAAAAAAAGTGCCGTTGCATGCCCCATTCATGTGAGCAACTCACACACCAATTTTGGTTGGATTTCGTCCAATGGTTTAGGAGGAGATAGCATGACGGACGGAGGCAATTGCAATATCCCCGACGCTTTTTTAAAAAAGCGTGGGGATAACAAGCCAATGAAATGTACAACAAGTTTTACAGGTTTTATATTTATATCAAGTGATATAGCAAAATCTCAAGTCATGGTTCATTTTACTTTTTGCTAAATGTCAATGTGTACATGCATTTATAACACAGTGCACATCATGGTATATGTAGCAATTCATTCATTAATGGCTACATGTACATGTACTCTCAGTTGATTGTTTGTTTGTTTGTTTGATTTGATTTTTTACGTCCCATCAACAATCTTTCAGTTATATAGGGACGGGTCTTCCTGGGTTCAACCAGTACTAAGCTAGGATAAATGTGTCTTGCTCAAGGACCACAACGCAGTGACGCCGGTGAGGCTCGAACCCGCGGCCCTTCGTTCTCAAGTCAAGCACTCTACCACTGAGCTCCCCTCAGTTGATTGAATATTAACTGATCATACATGTCGATCAAGATAACCAAACATTTGGGTGTAATGTTGTAATTATTTTCATATAAATCAGTTTAGACATGTATCATAAAAATGGAAATAGGTTAACGTTCATACCAAAAACTAGACTCATCTAGCCATGAGAGTCAATCACAAGTTGAGGTGTGTGATAGTTTGTTGTGGCAGAAAGTCAATTATCAAGCTCAATCTTCATTGAGAGCGTGAACATGAGGCCTCAGCAAACGTTAAATATCACAAATCCTACAATTGAAAGTTATCATGACACACTCTTGTGATAATTTTAAATATTATTTTCATAATTTCAAGCAACAATTTGCATGCTTAGTAATTTGTTATGCACAGACGCCTCATTTAATATCCAGAGGGGCTAGAGATCAAATTTTTGGCCTGAGCCTTCCTCTTCTTCCATACTTTGTGTATACAAGAATTGGGGGCTGTAACGGATCTGCCCATATGTGCAGGCTCATCTGAGCATTTGCCTCTCACTTACAGCACACAAGATTTTGGTACTTAATACATACTATGTGATAAGTACCGAAATCTTGTGTGCTGGCCATAGGTTTAGATAAGCAAAATTTTTGAGCGTAAAATTGAAAATATTTTCTTACCCATCAGTTTAAACATATGTTTTGGGTGCTCAAAAGAACCGTCTCATTGAGACGGTTCTTTTGAGTACCCACAACATATGTTTTGGTTGAGAAATAAGAAAATTATGTTTTGGTACACACTCTAAACTAAAGGCCTGGTGCTGGCCCATTTATATGTATGCTGGAACTCTGGTTTATCTGGGGCTACATGTATGTGGTTCATTTTCAGGTTAAGCCTTCAATAGATGTTAACCACCCTTCAGATACTGGCAATACGGCACTACATGCAGCAGCCAATAATGGTAATGTGAAGTTGGTCACAGAGTTATTGAAGAGCCGAGATATCAATGTGAACTGTCTTAATCCACAATGTGATAATGCTGCACCTTTACATCTAGCTGTGATGCATGGTAGGTACACATATCTATAATACTATCATAGGTGCTGAATTTTTTGTCTGATTTGATTCTTTCCGACCCAGTCTTTCAGTTATATCGGGATGGTTTCTTCCTGGGTTGAACCAGTACTAAGCAAGGATTAATGTGTCTTGCTAAAAGACACAACGCAGTGACGGAGGTGAGGCTCGAACCTGCGGCCTTCGGTCTCGAGTCTGAAGCACTCTACCACTGAACCACTGCGCTCTCATAATCATAGGTGCTGATAAGCAATTTGCTTTGAATATAAAAAGTGTGATTATTTTCTTATTCGTGGGTTAACCCATTTCAGCAAAATGAAATTTCCCAATCTTATCAATTGGACCGATTCATTTTTAATTTTAGGGTTGCTGAGTTGTATTTTTCATTTATATTCAAATTTTAATAGAACATTATGTAAGCAAACAGTTGAGACCCTGATCAGAGGCAGCATTCTGCGGAATCTGATCTGGGTCTGCACTGATTGCCTATGCCCCACAAAAAGGATGTGAGTCTGACTGCAGATCCAGAGGTCACGAGTTCAACCCTGTCCCATAGTTTCGTGGAGATTAGTTATGAAATAATTTCTACTTCGTGGAGATTAGTTATGAAATAATTTCTACGGTCATTCTCCTCCCTTCCACTGATTCATTCAAGAAGGATTATTGTCAGTTACAAGCGAAAGTATGTGCTCAAAGTACTTGTTAACTGCTTGTTCAAGCTTGCCCAGGAAAAAAGTGTGGTTAGGTGAACTGACCGTCCTGCCATGACCATAGCTGTTGACTTGGGACGTTAAGCAACAAAACAAACAAAAAGGACGCTAGACTTATATGAGTTGAAGGTCCATGAAATGTACAAAATATGAAACTGCAAAATTGCACAGGTTTCATATTTTGTACATTTCCCATCATCTGTGACAGAAGAACACATGTAGAACTTAAATGTCTGTCCCGTTATGTCACATGTACATACATATGAAAAAAATAATCTGTTAATTTTAAACTTGTTGTTAGCTCATTTTGAAAAGCATTAGAAAAATGCAGACCTGGATCTCTGCTGCACAGCTGTAAAGAAGGAAAAATCTACTAGTACAGTCAAACCTCTTCATAGCGTCACTGTTTATAACAGAATATTCACTAACATAAATTTTCTGGGAATGGATTTGTTTCCATTAAAATTGCATTTTTATAACAGAATATTCACTTAGCAACACCGACAGTAAGTTCTGGGAACAGATATACATTTTTTATTGAAAAAACCCCCCATCATTACAGAATTTTTACCATGTGTCAGTCAATTTGGTGATTAGGACAAGGTCTTTTGCATGAAAAGGTTTCTTTCACATTTGATAAGAGTAGCTTGGAACAAACATGGTCATTACTAAGAGGGTTGACTATAACAGATACTAGTCAGTAGGCAATTTTGAACACTTGTTATGAATATGAATATGTCTTATTTGATTATCTCTGCATGCTGGGACATTTTGCATACTTTTTGTCCTCTGCTCATTTTTTTTTTTTTTTTTCAAAATTATTAATTTTGGATTTTTTTTTCAAGAATATAATCAGATTGTCAATTGGTTTGGACCCAGATCAGGCACAACAGTCTAATATGAAGGCCATCAGTACAAAAGAGGGAATATCTCAATTATTGGCTCCTGCTGAACCACAGACCTTACTTCAAGGAAAGGCATTTTCTGAGATTTCATATACATGCACAGGTTTAGATAAACACATTTTTTGAGTGTAAATTTGTAAATATTTTCTTACCCATCAGTTTAAACATATGTTTTGGGTGCTCAAAAGAACTATCTCATTGAGATGGTTCTGAACTGTCTCAATTAGATGGTTCTTTTGAGTACCCACACCATGTGTTTTGGTTGAGAAATAAGAAAAATACATTTTTGGTACACTCTCTCAAGTAAAGGCCTGTACATGTACTGATATGTTTTAATGTGCATGTTAGTGTTATTCTTCCATTTCACCTGATGCTAATGAAGTCCTCACCTAAAATTTTGGTAGAGCATGAAAACAGCCATTTTCATGCATAGGAATTCTATATACTACATGTAGATGACATACGTGACAAACTGTCAGTTGCCACATCATTTACACGTACACTGTTTCGCAACCTAATCAGCAAAAATAGTCCTCTGCTGACTTTTATCAAATTTAATATTTACTTAAAATTCTTTCAGAGTGTCAAACAATTTGTATCTAGATCAGGACAGACATTTGGTATGTCCTGATCTTGGTGCAAATTGATTGCAAAAGGTTATCAGCAGTCAATAAAGTTGCCGCTAACATGGAAAGAATTAAATAGCCCTATCTAATGTTTGTATTTACTTGTAGGGCACACCAATGTTGTAGTTGAATTGCTGAAAGCGGGAGCTGATAGGACCCTCAAGATGGGAGAGATGACAGCCGTTGATATTGCCAGAGATTTTGATCATACAGACATCACAGCTGTGTTTGAGGAATGAGACACTCTATAAATAGATTTACAAGCCATGTCATGAAAAACCTGTCTGTATTGTGTGAAATAAGATAAGACTCAAACTAGCCTGCTTAGCTACAGAGACCAAGCTATGAGATTTTTTTTAACTTTTTTATGCACATGTCAGGGCTTACCCTGGCTCAGAATTTCTTGTAGCCAACACTTTGGCTAAATGGGAAAAAGTTGTTGCCAAATGAAATTAACTTTAGCCAAGATTTTAGCCAGAAAGTAGTATCAACAAAGTGTTTCTTATGTAACTCTTTGCCTGCTAGGGGTGACTGTTGTTGTCTGCTGATAAGTTTTGCAAACAGTTTAGACCCAGATAAGGCCCGACAAAATGTCGGGCCTAATCTGGTTCCTACTGACACCCTGATGATATTGAAAAAAATCCAGCATCCAAAGAGTAAAATATGGCACAATAATTAAGTTTGATTGAATAATAATAGCAATATTTGAAAATCCCAAAGCTGATCAAAATGCCCTTTTTTGCAAATATGTAATTTTTGAACCACCTAGAGAGTACTTTAAGCCAATGACTTATATATGAAGCCACTCTACGTTTTTAGTAGCAAATGGCTACAATGGCTAATGGCAGGGTGAGCCTTGCAACTCTACGAAGCCCTCACAAATCAGCAGGATAAATACAACATATGAGAGTTGTAATGCAAGAAAAGGCTTTATTTTAGTTCTTATTAGCAGTAAGAATTTCATGCTTAGTTGAGTTGAGCATGAAATAAGTTTAATAGCCGAGGGCCAGGGGGAAACTTGAAATTTTACATTCAGCAAGAGTAGCTATTGTACTTAACAGATAGCAATAACAAAGTCACTTATCAGACTATGCTCATGCAACAAAATCCAGGTTTCTAGCAATGTGGCCCATATAATAATGTGTACAGGGTGCATACAGATGTGGCCGATTCTAGCTGGTCTCAATAGCTCAGGCCTCGATGTTAAAAAACTTTTTTCGTGCACAACTCAACTAAGTACGAAATTCCAAGTGCCCTTAAAAAACTAAAATACCAACAAATAAAGAAGTCTTTTGCTTGAAGTTTCTCAGATGTTGTATTTATCATGCTAATAAAAGTTGAAATGCCAAGGATTGTTGCATTTTAACATTTATGAGCAGGATAAATTTCATGCTCAGCTGAGTTGAGCATGGAAAAAGTTTTATTACCTCTGGGCATGGTTTGAGCTTTATCTGGCCTTGAGCTTATAAACTTTTTTCGAGTATGAAACTTTAGTTGCTCATAAAAATTAAAATACAGAAAAATATGGATACTTCTTTCTTTAAACTCATGAAAAAAGTTTTATAGCCTCGAGGCCTGAGCTATTTAGACCAGCTAGAATCATCCACATCTGTATGCACCCTGTACACATTATTCATGCTCAACTCAACTAAGAACAAAATTCCAAGTGCCCTTAAAAACTAAAATACCAACAAATAAAGAAGTCTTTTGCTTGAAGTTTCTCAGATGTTGTATTTATCATGCTAATAAAAGTTGAAATGCCAAGGATTGTTGTATTTTAACATTTATGAGCAGGATAAATTTCGTGCTCAGCTGAGTTGAGCATGGAAAAAGTTTTATTACCTCTGGGCATGGTTTGAGCTTTATCTGGCCTTGAGCTTATAAACTTTTTTTGAGCATGTAATTTTAGTTACTCATAAAAATTAAAATACTGAAAAATATGTATATTTCTTGCTTTAAACTCAGATGTTGTATTTAACCTGCAAAAATGTCAACAAATGTTGGCATTTTATTACTTATGAGCAGGATGAATTTCGTGCACAGTTGAGTGGAGCATGAAAACAGTTTTATAACCTCAGAGCCTGGATGCAAACACTAAATACAAGTTTTCTAATTACATGGCTCTAAAACCATTCTGTGATACCAAAGTATTTATTGCATAGGTCTAGATAAACAAAAATTTTAGTGTAAAATTGTGAATATTTTCTTATCCCCCCTCCAGGGTCGTGAGACATATAGTTTTTCCTCTAGCGTCTGTCTGTCTGTCTTCACAAAACCTTGTCCACTCTATTATAACTTGATAACAGTTAAAATATTTTGATGAAACTTCATACATTTGTAAAGCACATTGAGAAGATGTGTCTTGCACAAGAACCATAAATTTTGCCTGTATATTTTTCAAATTATTCCCCTTAGAACATTAGTAAATGCAGTTTTGTGTCCATTCTCTAAGTTGAAAACTGTTCAAGCTATTTGGATGAAACTTCTTACAGTTGTAGAGCTCAATGAGACAATGTGTCATGTGTTTGATCCCGGCCCGGTACCATACTTTCGTGGAGATTGATCATGAAATAATTTCTACGGTCATTCTCCTCCCTTCCGCTGATTTATTCAAGAAGGGTTGTTGTCAGTTACAAGTGAAAGTATGTGCACAAATTACTGGTTAACCACTTGCTCAAGCCTGCCCAGGAAAACGTGTGGTTAAGTGAACTGACCGTCCCGCAATGACCATAGCTGTTGACATGGGACGTAAAGCAACAAAAACAAACAAAACAATGTGCAAGAATATAACTCTGCTTTGCATATTTTAGAGTTATTTCCCTTTGATCATTTGCAATGCTATTTCATGTCCACTCTGTAAGTTGAAAACCGTTACGCCTATTTGAATGAAACTTCACACCAGTGTTAGATTTAGGCTTGATATCTATTGTGTCCCTGGGACCGAGGGCATCAACAAAAGTTGAGTCCCACGTAAATTTTTCTGAGTCCCACCTAATTTTTTTTGCAATATTAAACGCAGAGAAGTTAGCTAAAACTATCAATTAACTTTAATCTCAAACATTTTCAGTTTACACTAAGTGATTGACAATCAATTAAAAAAAGCAAGAAAGAAGCAGACTTAGCAGTCATGGAGTCTTTGACTATTAAAGTTATTCACTTTTAAAAAGTCTGTACTCGAAGCTCTAGACCAAGATTATTTTACTTGTGCCTGTTGAAAATTGCTGAGCCTGTCCGTGAATGCATTTTTTTAACGGATAAAACATCGAATCGTGATAGTATTGGCTTCAGAATACACTTTATTAAGTTATTTAAATGTTTCTAGTGTGATTCCTCGAGACAAATGCCATTTTTACCCAGCAAATCGATTATGGAAAAACCGTAAATCATTATTTATAACTGAGCCTCATTCTGATTTCAACCGTTGCTATGAACAACGGATATCGGAAAATGACAACAGAGTACTATTTATAGCTGTCTCTTTGTGATTTTGAAGCGTTGCAAAGTACAAAAGACTGATATTCAAGGGTTTTAACTCTCTTCACTGTTGAGCTGGCTTAGATGTGTTGAAAGTTGACTGCTTTTGGTCTTGCGTTGACTGCTTTTGGTCTTGCGTTCCATGGACACAAGCTACTTGTAATTTTTGCATACCAACGATTTTCGTTGCGTATTAAGATATTATTAAGGCGTAAAGGTGAACACTGTTTCACAGAATTGTAAAGCACAATGAAACTATGTGTCATAAAGCACAATAAGACGATGTTTCATACAGGAGAACCATAACTGCTTTGTTTATTTTAGAATTATTTCCCTTTGATTAGTAATTGTATTTACTGACATTTTGATCCTTTTTACCCCTTGGAGCATTCTGCAGTACTTTTGACCTGTATTAAGCGATAATTGGTCTTGAAAATCAATTTTCAGACTTTTTGAGAGTGGCCATTTTACACAGGTTTTACTGTAGCTCTCTTGACCTTGCTTTACTACAAGGACCCATTTTTCAATGGATATAAGAAGACATGCTACTTTTCTGTTTGCTTGCTATAGTCTAACACAACATATGGTTCAAGTATTGCAAGGAATTTGCAAAATTCTATGGCAATCTCATTAATTTATCACCATGCTTGGTTAGATGAATCATTACCTCCCCTGAGCTCTAGGCTCAATATGAACTATTGTGGTCTTTGGATGACCGTCGTCAGTTGTCAAAACAACTAGCCAGGCTGGATTTAACCAAGTTTGGCAGGGATGATTCTTGTATGGCCCTCTTCATTAATTGTTCAAATGGTTTCAGTCTTTTGCATAGCTAGGTCACATGAGTTAAAATAGATTTTCGAAAAATGAAAACTGAAATGCAAAATATCAAATATCAAGGCTCTAGGCCTTGTCTGAAACTTAAAGGCCGCCTTGGACATTGGCTATAAATAACTTACAAAAGGTCAAGGTTGACCTTTCAGCCAAGTTAGCTCAAATTGGAGTCCCATCAATATCTTTAAACATAGTTTTCTCAGAATCCACTAGGCCAACTGAACTCAAAGTTCATATGAAGACTCTTTTTGATAAGTTTGCCTGAATTTATACTTATTGCTCTGGTCACGTGACCAAGATGGCCACCACACCCATATATGGTAAAAACATTTTAAAAATCTTCTCCAGAACCAGAATGCTGATTACCTTAGGACTTGGTATGTAGCATAGTGGATATGGGCCCTACCAAGTTTGCAGAAATGATGATTCTTGGTTGACCTTGACCTTCCTAAGTCAAGGTCAAATTTGATGCCTAATGCATTTATATCGGGAAAACGTTGAAATTTTCATTTTCCATATTAAACTGTTAAAGCCAAAATCATTATACTTGCTAGATATGTTTAGCCTAACAAGTCATTTGTTGTAAATAGTACCAAAGGTCAAGCTGACCTTTTGACCTTTCATTTTAGACTACCACCTGATGCATTTATTTTGGAAAAATCTTGAAATGTTCATTTTTAAAAATAAACCTGTTTAGGCTGAATTCATAATACTTGCGAGAAAATGTTAAACCTAATGAGACCATGGTTTTATATAAATACCAAAGCTCAAGCTGCCCATTGACTTTTCATCAAAGGCCACTCATATTGGACTGCCACATACATATCTTAACATCTTTTTCTCAGAAATCACTGGGCTGTTTGAGCTCGAATTTCATATGGAGTATTCATTGAATAAATCCATATAAATATGATAATTGTTTTAAGTCACTTGACCAAAATGGCCACCATGCCCATATGGTGAAACAAAACATGTTTTATAATAAGCCTAAGTTGACCATGACCTATTTTAACATTAATAAAGGAGATCAGGTGAGCGCTTCAGGACCTTCAGGCTATTAGTTTTCTTTTCATATCAAATTAAATGGAATGAAGCATAGACCACCATGCACGCAAATATTGTGCTCTTTTACACACCCTCCACCCCTGGGTGGGGTCAAAAGGTTTCTCTTTTGAAGGTAGTCGTGCTGCATATCAAACTAATGGGAATGAAGCAAAGAACACAATGCAAGCAAATATTCTGCCTTTTCACACACCCTGGACCCTTGCAATGAGGTCAAAGGTCAAAACATTTTTTTCTGAAAAAAAAAACAAATTAAAATAACAGCATGCAAGCAAAATGTTTGACCCTATGCATACCTTTGACCCCTTGGGTTGGGTAAAAAGGTCAGACATTGAAATTATGCAGATAAGTTTATTTTGATTGAACTTCGTATGTTGACACTCAAACATTGGCTGTTCTAAATAAATGGCAGGCTTTAATTGTGATCTGAGTGATGCCCAAGTTGGAGAAATGGGACTTATAATCCTCTGATAATGAGCCAGGATTACAGGGTGATAGGATGATACACTCTCTGCTGCAGCTTTTAGAGGGATTGGCCTGTCATATTTTTGCACCTGTTGGCAGGATGAAATTTGCTTCACTTAAGGCCAATTTGGATAGGGCCCTTAACTCTATCCCATTCTTATTTTCTCCTCTCTTGGAGGAATTCTGACATGACTGAAATATTGTTGATTGGTACTTTAACTCTTAACTCTATCAAACTTCGGAGCCATGGACTCAGGTGAGCAATCCAGGCCCTTAGGACCCTCTTGTTTGAATTATTTTTTTTATTTGTTTGTTATAATTTGTGAAAAATAAATATGAATTATTTTTTTTGGTGTGTTGCTTTTTAGTTCACCAGAGTCACACTTGATTATCCATCTGCTATCCATAATTGAAGGGGGACATATGATTTCCAAAAAGGTGGCATTCTGAAAAGTGTATACTCAGACGAGCCTGTGCAGCCTTTTAAGTTTAGAAACTCCAAATAATGTTCAGTCAGTAACTTAACACTCCTAAAATATTCAAGTGATTAGCATAGGCTCTGATCAGACTGCGCAGGCTGACCTGAGGCTTTGCTGGTCGCACATACCACATTGTTGGAAATCTCACACCGGGGACTATAATATAATATATATATTTTGTAACCATGTGAAATAATCTGAAACTGGGTCAGCAATTTAGGCCATATCATTATAGTAGAATTTATTTACAACCCCTACCCCCTTTTACTTTTACATTTATCTGTCTTTCAATCCATATGTGCACCAATTTACAATTGATGCATTCTGTGATGTTCACCAAGGCGAAGCTGAGGTGAACATCACTTTCAAGGGTTGACTAATCTCGATGGTAACCTAAAAAGAATTCACCAATTGTTTTGTTATATGACACTGTCTCTCTTTTCCTAGTTTTATAAAATTTATAAATGTACTCAAGTCGGATGTTCCTAGTGCATTGAAAACAAGATTATTTCAACAATTGCTTTTCAAGTTTCTGAAACTCTAATGAGATGTGCAAAAATTGTTTTTTTTTTTAGATTACTGTTCTCATGAAATTTAACAGTTTAATTCAAAATATTTGACCTGTGAAATATACATAAGAATCTAAATATTTGACCTGTGAAATATACATAAAATCATACTATCTCTTGATTCAGTTCTCCAATATCTATTTTTAGCTGTCAAACAGCAGTGAAAAAAGCAATGTTAACCTCTCCTGAGCTAAATTTAGTTCAACCTATTTTTAGCTGTCAAGCATGACATATCCTGACGTTGACCTGTCCTGGGCTAAATTTAGCACATCACTGGTAGACATCAAGGTCTGTCATAACCAGTGAAAGCCAGTTTCAGCTGAAACTGATGATCAGTCCCTGAGGTTATAAAACTTTCAGTTTATCTGTATACAAAATTTTAAAACAGCATCTCCTCTGAAACCAGTGGTCAGAATTGAAAACTGACAGGAATGTTAACTAGGTGATCTCTACAAAAAAAGCTCAACAGATTTGATCAGTCAAAAATACGGCTGTCTGGGAAGCATGACTAATAATAATGCAGCTATAGACACTTCAGAGTGAGGGCGTCGGGGTCAAAGCAGGAGGTCAAAAGCCATTGCACATGGTTTGTGTCTTTATTTTGAGTTCACCTGAACCATTGACTCAATGTGGGCTATTGAGATTGTTGGTTGTCTGTCATCAGTCGCCAACAATTGTTCAACTACTGGCTGGCTTTTGACTAAACTTGGAAGGAGTGAGTGATCCTAATATAGCCCTCTTTTAAACCTGTTCAAATGGTTCCAATCCGTTGCATATCTAAGTCACAAGGACTAAAATTGATTTTGGAAATAAAACTTTAAAAGTCTTCTTATGGGAGACCACAGAACTTGGAGTCTGGCATTTGGTATGTAGCTTCATCTAGTGGACATGACCCAAGTTTGTTCAAATTGTGACCCTGGAGCCAAAAATGGCACCGCACCAGGGATCATATCTTTTACATAAGCTTATTTAGGGGACAACATGAGAAAATTCTTCTTGTCTGAAATCACAAGGCCTATTTGAAATGTAGCATCTACCATGTTTGTTCAAACTACATGTATGGCCCTTGGGTCAAAAGGGGCATTGCCTTGGGGATCAAGAGTTTTAAAATTGACTTATACAACAAAGCCATAAATTGCATAGAGCCTTGATATTTTTGGTTGTAGCATCACCTTATGGACCTCTTGTAAGTTTGTTCGAATTTTGGCGAATGGGCCAAACAATGGTAGTTATGTGTGCGCAACTCCCGACAGTTTTTACCGATCTTTTTGGACTTTTAATGGTGTTTGAAGATGATAGTTTTCCCCCATAAACTCCTGATGGTTTATGACACTTTTTCAGCGTTTTGGGGCCTCGAATACTATGCAACTGTTAAAAAAGTGGATACCTTCTGAATGCAACTCCTGCAGTTTTATACCAATTTACAGCAATTTTGATCATGGTCTGAAGATATGTATGTGCTTTTTCATTAACTCCAGATAATTTTTGACACTATTCAGCATTTCGAAATTAGTGAATTATCAGGCGCCAATACTATAAAACTGTATACATTGAACCGAAGTTATAAGTGGCTAGTTTTTAATTTCATTTTTCTGACTAAGCCCTAATTTTTAGTCATTTAATGGAATGAAGTTAAGCGGTGCTTTGGAAGTGATTTTCTATCACTTCACGATTTTTGGGTTCAAAAATGCAAAAAACAACTTTTTGAAGAAAAACAGCATTTTGACTGCAGTTTTTATCGAATTTAATTAACAGGTGTCTAAACCCGTCTAGTCGACTTAAAAAAAACCCCCACCAAACACTTGAATTTTTGCTATGACAGATTTTTTTATGATTTAAAAAAACACAACAAACTTATTTTCCGAAATTTTCGGATTTTTTCGAAAATCATCAGATACTAAAACCACTGTAAGTGTTTTATTTCATGTGAACATGTTTGACTAAGCGCAATACAGCTTGATAAGCCCATTTTCTAAAGATGATTTTTTCAAGGCAGAGCTATGCAAAATTGTATGCAAATTGCATGGTTACAGCTAAAACTTTGATTAAGCTCCTGATAGTGGCTGTCTTCATGTGATCTTGCAAGAGAACCCATTGGTACCCTTAGTCAGGTGTGGAACTTGATTGTATCGATTTCTGATCTCTGCCCTCTGTCTTACTTCAATTGTCACAAATCTTTCGATTCTTTTTCATTTTATATCACAGCTGTTGTAAACAGCTTCAAACTACTTAAAACATAAATGGATAACGTATCTGAGGAATATTTTATATCACACTTAAATGTGAGGTACTTGTACTCCTACTTCATCAGTGCAAGATCTACCAGTCATTTTGAAATCACATAATTTGCAGTCTCGAAAAAGCCTTTGATTATTTTTATAGAATTAAAATTTTGTAAGAGCGATTTTTACTTTCTGAACAGGCGCAAAATGTAAGGTGGCCACTTTTAACTTAGGTTCAGTGTAGATATTGGGTACATTCTATACTTAACTCCTCCTACAGTTTAATCTGACTCTTCGGTCTTTGTCAGTCGTGCGTCCATCGTCCGTCGTGCGTTCGTCATCCGCAAACTTCCTAAAAACGACATCTCCTGAACCACTTGTCCAAATATAAAATAATTTCACATGAATGTTTCCCGTAATGCCCTCTACCAAAATTTCATAAATGGTTCTGCTCCGCTGAACACATGGGCCTCCAGTGCTCTAGAAAAGAAACGACATCTCCTGAACCACAAGTCCAATTTCAAAATTATTTCATAGAATTGGTCCTCATGACACCCTCTACCAAAATTACACAAATGGTGTCGCTCCGCCGATCAAAAGGACTGCCAGCGCTCTAGATAAGAAATAGTTTTAAACGACATCTCAGCCTTAACCACTGGTCTAAATTCAAAATAATTTCACAGAAATGTTCCTCATGATGCACTTTACAAAAACTCCTTAGCAACAGGCCAGTACATCATCTACGTATGTGCCAGGACTTAGGTGATCGATCCAGGGCTTCATGTTCAACTTTTACATGCCTATTTTTACCATGGTCTGAAGATATGCATATCCCTTTTTACATAATCTCTTTTATATTTTTCGACACCTTCTTAGTAAATTTTCATGCCCAAATACTATGGAACTTTAGATAGTTGAGACCTTGTGAGAGCTTTACGGATATTTTAACCCATATAAGCCTATCGTCCTTTTTGTTCTTATTTTTCATTTTTATTAAAATTTTACTAAATCTCTATAAGCGAACAGTGGAGACGCTGATCAGACGCCGCGTTCTAGGGCGTCTGACTAGGGTCTGCACTGTTTGCCTGTGTCCAACAAAAAGAACGCTATGCTTATATGGGTTAAATATCAGCATAAAGAGCAGGCTAAATTACCCAGCATGCAAATTAGCCGCAACATGAGATTTCTTACAATGTGGTATGTGCGACCTAACTAGCAAAGGCTCATACCAGCCTGCGCATACGCACAGTCTGATCAGAGCCTTTGCTAGTCGCTTTAATGTTCTATGAATATTAAGCTATCGACCGAACATCATTTGGAGTTTCTAAGCTTAAAAGGAGACTGCACAGGCTCTGAGTATCTACACTTGTCAAAATGCCACATTGTTGGAAATCACATGTCACGGCTCAAATAGTTAAATCAAGGGCGGTCAATAGCAGACTATCTTGGTCGATACTAATTAAACAAGAACATAGAAATACTAGATTTTAAGAAATAAATGATTTCCTTTACCATGTTTACATGAGTCAATTAAATCATAAATAAAGTTGAGCCAAACGGTATAGACCACAACAAAATATGATCGTAGTTATAAGTGATCAGTTTTCAGACCTTTAGATTATGATCTTGTACATGTACATACCATACATTATCGGCTCCATAGCAGTTCGCCAGCAGATTTTTCATCACTGACTAATACATTCAGCCACGAAACACGAGCAAGGCATTATAATCTTATATAGGAAGCGAAATACTTCTAAATATTGTAGTTGGACAGTTGTAGTTCATGTTCATGCAACTGTTTTTTTTCTTCTAAAATCACCCAGCGTGTCACACAGCGTATCACAATATGGTTACCGGTATCAAACCAGGAAGTGACTAAAAAGACTGATAAGCATGCTGTGGATTGCTCAAAAGCTGTGTGTTGGGGCGTAGAGTGATCTATGCGAGATTTATAAATCGTTCTTACAACAATGTGGCCAAAGGTATCCGCCTCCTTGATAAAAAGGCATTTTTTGCTTATACAGGAAAAAAATCATGCAAGTTAGAGCTTTTGAAAGATATATCCTCTAAATTGAAGCACACAAATACAGTTGTCAATTGTACATTATTCTAGCCACAGGCTCTCAAAATTTGGGATTGAATAGGAAACTGTTCGAGGTCCTTGGATATTAATATATTCAAACATAGAACTACTTAAATCTAAAGAAAAGTAGAATACTACAGAATCATTTCTACGTAGTTGCATTCACTATGAAAAGAAAATCACCAGTCCCACATTAATGAGCCAGCTCATAAGCTTTTGGTACTTAGCACATTGTCAAGCAATGAAGGCTAAGTCAAGCCTGTGAAAATACTCAGATTTGCCTGAGCCTTCACTGGTGGCATACATAGATCCAGGTAAGGACATTTTATCAGCGTAAAATTGTAATTATTTTCTTATCCATCAATTTTAAAATATTTTTGGGAAATTTTTTTAGCGTAAAATTGTAATTATTTTCTGACCCATCAATGTTAACATTTGTTTTGGATGCTCAAAAGAACCGTCTGTCCTTGGACTTTGATTAGGCACAAAAACTAACGAGGTATTCAGTCCATTAAAAACAGCTGCTTCGCCGACTTGCTTTTCTTTAGCGTTTGTCGGATAAATGGGAAATAAAGAAAATAGAGGCCTAGAACGATACCATACATATTAATTCATATGCGCACTCAAGCCAAAGTTTAGACCTCTTACACTGGCTGGATACGTCAGCATGGTCTTTTAAAGGCAGTCTTTGGCCATATGAGAAAAGTACCAAATTCAAATGTGCTGGCTAATTTCAATTTGGTCTCGTGCTTTCGTGCTATTTCTTTTTCAATATGTATAATGCTGAAAACGCTGCTGCCAGTGATATTCCTAAAGATAAAGAATGTCTCATAAATGTGTTCTGAAACTGTTGATGAGTGTGTGATTCCGAGTTGTCATGTTTGTAAACAATGTCTGTATTTGTAGACGAATCTTTAACAGAGTATTGCATAGTTTCTTCACTTGGTTCAGACCTTGCGTATGTGTCAATATTATCATCTAGCATATCTCTGTCTGTCCTCGGGCTTTGATTAGGCACAAAAACTAACGAGGTATTCAGTCCATTAAAAACGGCTGCTTCGCCGACTTGCTTTTCTTTAGCGATTGTGGAATAGTTGGTGTCTAAAGGTGCTACCCAATTCATTTGTTTTGAGTGAATATTAAATCCCTTGGCATCTTCATTCTCTGATGTCATTGATGGATCTGAATCACAGTCTCTTTCTAATGAGATAGATCTTCGTACAGGTTTTACCAGAGACACATTTTCTGGATTATATTTTGGAAGAACTGGACATCTATGTGCGCTTGTTGAGCTTTTCAGAATAGAACTTGTAATGCATTGGTTTCCCTGACAAATGTGTTTGCATTTTATTTCAGCATTGCATTCTGCGCTGTCATCTTTAAAGAATTCCTTTGATATCACATTTGTGTTTTCCATGCTTTTGCAGATTCGAGAACGGTGGTCGTGTGCAGTAAATTCTGTATTTTCAGAAACATGATTGCTGGTAACTGTGTTTGCTTTTTCCATGCTTTTGCAGACTCGAGGGTGGTGGTTTTGAGCAGTAAATTCTTGATTATCAGCAACATTATTGTTGGTTACTTTGTACTCTTCATATGATTTGTTTGCTTGGCCTATATCTGCGCATGGTGGCTTATTTGATGTTAAATTCTTAGTAGTAGTTAATGATTTTATAGTTTCTATAATTTTACCATATTGTTTACTAAATGGCTTTGGATTGCAATGCTTTATATACGCTGACTGCTGTTTGATGTTCAACATGTTTATTGCACTTTTGACGTACGATTGTCTGTCAGCAATCAATTCCTTTGATAGGGAATCTTTTAATAGTTTCTTATCATGTTCAAATTCAGTGTCATTTTCACGTCTTTGTCTCTTTTTACCCTTATAAACAGTCTTGTTGTTATGTAATGTCTCAGTCTCATCAACAATTTGTCCTGAGTTCATAGAGGCAGCGGATATTTCGGAAGAACTGCCCATTGCTAGATTTGAAAGCATGGCGGGATTTTTAAAACTTAATGACAATTCAGCATATGAAGTATGCATGTTTACATCTGTTGACTGCATATATTGATTTTTTCTTTCCCAGGTGTCATGATCAATACTCTGATTTGGATATTGCTTTATAACATTAGGTATATAAGTATCTGTGTTTGATGTTTTATTTGAATTATGATATATTGATTCTTGCTGTCCCGTACACCCTAACGAGGATGGCACTATAGTGTCTGTAACAGTTATTGGTTTGTCTCCATTTACAACATCTATTTCTGAATTGCCTAGTTTTAAATTGCATTCAGATTTATTCTTTTTATATGTAATATTATTTGCAAGAACAATGAAATTTAAGTCTGTGCTTATATCGGTTGGTGCTTCAGACTCGTTGTCATGTTTCAACCTCTGGTATTGGAGAAAGGCTCCTGTTTCATTGTTTTCACAACTGGCTGGATATTTGCTGTCTATTGCATTGGTTTTTGATTGACTAACTTCATCTGATATTATCTCTGTGTTTCGGTGAAAGCTATTTATTGGACCAGAACCAACGCCAGAAGCCTCACTTCTTGATTTGCAAGGCAGATGACAAAACTTACTCTTAACAGGATATTTTGAAAGCGGGATATCATATTCAGTTATAGCAAAAGAGTCACTTCTTTGCTCCGCTTGTATTTTCCTCTGTGATTCATCTTCATCTTGGAGTTTACTATTAGTCAAATTATCATCACCTGGATCAGTATTGCTTACTACATTTTGTAAGAAGTTATTCTCTTGACATTTACTTTTTGTTTCTTCCTGTATACTTTTGGCACCGATGTTATTCTTAAAACATGTGTCTTTCTCATTCACAAGTGATTCATTGCCATTTGCACCATCAAATATTACTTGAATGTTTTCAGTTTCTACTTTGTTAGTCAATTGCTGTTTTGCACTTGCCTCACTGTCATATTTTGCGCTGAGCATTTCTATCAGAGTAGTTGCATTTTCGCTGACTGATATCCTATGTTTCAATATGGGCACTGGCTTACTATTTGTAGTAATAGGATTACACTTACCAGCCTCTTTCTGATTGAGATTTAAATCACTCTTTTGCATTTCAGAATTGCAATTGGGTCTTGTTTGTCCTTTTGATATTTCAGACTGAAATATTGTAAGGTAGTCTGAACCGTCTTTCATTTCAACATTGTTCTCAAAAATTGTTTCTGTGTTAGTTTTACTTCTGTCTTGATTGTTCATGCTGTTGTCTGGCAGAATTTGACTACTGTCTTTCACAATTTCAGATTTGTGTTTTGTTGATATACTTCCAACTTTATTTTTAGAGTTGAAAATGTTTTTCAAGAATGAAGCGAACCGGGATGGGGATTTACTTTTATCTGGTAAATTTGTCTTTTCTGACTTTAGTGCAAGTTTGTCTAATAATCCTCTACTTTTGGTGGATTCTGGAACGTTGTTGTCAGTTTTTACACCAGACATTGTTTTTGAACTGAATATTAGTCTTCTAAAATCTGAAGTTTGAAAATCTAAATAAGCATTTTCAGTAGCGCCTGTATTTATAGTGTTTTCTTTTATCAGAGATGTATCTGATGCTTTTTTTAGAAGTGTCTTTTCTTTATTCTGATTTTGAAGTATTCTTGAAAGAAACTGTCTCATATTTTCATTTCGTTTTATGTGCAAGGATAATTTGTTTTCTTGCAGTGTTTGATTGACGTAAGTGTTACGGTGCTCTGATAATGGTTCTTCTACAGCGTTGCTTAAGGCAGTTATTGTTATGTTAAATGCGCGATATTTAAACATAATGTCATCCTGTTTCTTCATTTTACCGTAGGCATATACACATTTCTTTCCAGTGAGGCGTTGTCTTCGCTGAAGTGATCTTGAACTATCGGGTTTCCTTATGCCTATTTGTTTTTGAGCAGAAATATTCTTACGACGATTTAAAGGGAGATGACTCACAACAATACGTGGTGATTTTCCCCATGCAGAAAAGATAACCAAACCTTTCTCCTCCACAAGGATTGTTTTGTCAACACCTGTTTCCCATTCAAGGACCTGGAATATATAATAGCAATTATTATTGTAAAATAGCACAATGATTAACAGTGTAGACCCAGAAGTCTGTGATACTGTTATACATGAATAAAAGTAAGTAAGGGTACAAAGATCAGGTATCAATACAATCAAGTACCACACCTGACCCAGGATACCAATGGGAAAGTGACAAACTCACAGTTAGACACCACAAACGAGAGCCAAGAGTTCAGCCCTTTCCCAGCAGGTGACCACAAGGCACATATAAACAGTAAACCCCATTTAACCCTTTGTATACTGCTGGAAACAAACTTACATAAAAAAAATTGTTTCACAGTGCACAAAAAGACCAAAGTATGCAACACAATATACTTTTAGATGAAAAATTTGAGAGTATACATATTAGACTGATCATTATCATGCGCGGATCCAGATGGGGGTGGGGAGTTGGGGCCAGGGGGTCCGGACCCCCCTGAAAAATGACAACAATATAGGGTTTCTTAGCAAAGCTGGTCCGGATCCACTGAAAAGCCAGATTCAGTGTAGGGCCGTCATCGGAGTTGGACCCCTTCTGACAAAACTGTCTGGATCCACGCATGGATTTAACAGAGTAGACTGATCATTTGAAAAATATGAGATTGTACAAAGCAGGCTGGTCAGCGCACAGGAACTAGTTCCAAACCCTTAGAATAGAAAAAGGAGGCCTACATTAACTTTTATAGACTTCTATGTTTACAGATACACGCGCCTAATTTTTCATAAAAAAAAGTTTGTGACAAGTTCCTGTGGGTCAGCGCGATATTAAAAATGCACAATACTATTAGACATTTTTACCCACAAGCTGACTTGGAAAGCGGACAGCTGACTGCGTAGTTTATGATATATATTTATGGGGACTGTCTCAACAACTAACATGAACCTTATATACAGGGCTATAACAGAACGTTATGCTGGAAAGATGCGACAAGAAACCCCTCAGATTTATAAACCTTCAGATTAGCATGTGTGTTCGCGCAGTTTTGTCATATAGTTATGATTAATTATGAAAGTGTGTGGCCACCGCAAAAATTATGGTAGAAAAAACCCGTTAAACAATACACATCAAAAAGGCATATATATTATGTATATATATTATGCACCATTCATTTGTATACCCTGCCCCCTTGGAACCGGGGATACCAGGGATATAGCGGGGCTTAAGTGCCGGGATTTGACCTACGATGTGTCCCCGCAGTGCCGAGGGTGTGCGGAGGTTTTCATTTCCCGCCTAAATAGGCCACTTCTGTAAGAGTTTGTCTGAAGGGTCCCTAAACATCTACCTATATATATGCAAATATAAACCAAAAGGAGTGCAACCTGGCGTTTTCAGGGGCGGATCCAGAAATAATCGTATGGGGGGAGGTCCAAGCCTGACTTACGTTTTAGTCGTTCTTTGTATACATATTACAGATTGTTCCAATTGACCATTCCAAGGGAATTTAAATTTCCAAGGAGGGAGTGGGATTCATGTTTTTAGGTGCTGTGTGGGTCAGGGTAGGGGTGGGATGTGGAGTTCCTTATGCTCATTCTTAAAGAAGTCTATAATACTTGTAATTATCCGGGGGCGGATCTCCCCACCCAACCTCTCTATGGATTCGCAACTCAGAAATCATGAAAATCAGTAGAAACTAGAGTAGAAACGATAGATGCTCCCCAAATATACTGGAATAAACAGATAAGGGCTGCAAGTTGATATCTCTTATAGTGTTAATGTTATGCTCTGGACAAAATTCAAGTATAACAAAGGGCAATAACTGCTAAATTATGCAAAGGAGAGTTATGGTTCTTATACACTGTATCTCTCCTCATCGAGATCTACATGTATCTACCATTAAAGTTTCAAGTTGATACCTCTTATACATATGATTATTGTGTTATGCTCCAAAAAATTGTTAGTATGATAATAACAAAGTGCAACAACTCCTAAATTATGCGAAAGAGAGATACGGTTCTTGTACACTGCACTTCTTCTAATCGAGATCTATCTACCAGTGAAGTTTCAAGTTGATATGCTCTGGACAGAATATTCGTAAATTCTCAGTGAAAAAACTGGACCAACTAAAGCCAAATTCCATATGGCACCACCATGGTATAGGGGTAAAGATGGAAAGCTTATTATCATTTTTCTTTTCTCTACATATGTTTTTGTAAAAGACACGTTTCAGTGAGACTGCTTAAGAGTGAGACAGCCTGTGCAGCATCCGTGGCTGGTTAGAATGTTGAAATTTGCCAAGAAACAGACTAAGAAATCATACTTACAAATACGCAAATAAAAAGGTGTTGATCAGACTGCGCGGATATACCGGCTGATATGTACCTTTGTTGTTTGCATACACCAAAGTCAGGGTTTCCCTCGTCGAGGCATATATATAATTAACCTTATTATAGTGATCAATTCAAACGTCATAAAAAGGTTGGGTATAACTTGGATATCATGCAACATGTCTGCATGTCTGGTTTAAAACCCAAACACGGTTTATAGCTATGGTTTCCTCTTTAATTACACGACGGTGGGTCGGACATCCGACTCAACGACGGCTTAATCGGTGGGTTGGTGCCTGATGCTTATCTGTAGCTGAGCCTACCGGGGCTCAACTTGAGGGGTTCCTTAGCTCTGACTATCTGTGAGTCATGAGCCTTTTATTGTATCATCAAAAAGTGGTGGTTTGATTTGATTGTTTCTCCATGGTGATACATTGCAGTAGTGGGAAAGCCGCCATGCGAGCTTAACATTTTAGTGCTTCAACAACAGCAGAATCTAGGGCGAAGGTATTATGCCAGAGGAATGCATTTGGGTCCCCATGTGGCTTGGGTTGCTGTCCGTTCTTAGGCGGTGGTTCTATTTTTTTTATCTTTTGTTTAATGTATTTCTCATTGTGTGTGGGGGTTCTGCGTTCGTCTCTGTTTTGTTAGGAATTACTTTGTGTCCATTCTACTTTTGCAATCGTCTTGAAGAGGTAGAGAACGCTGTTGATTTGCTGTTGTTGTCTTACCGATGTCTTGTTAATGTAAATGTTCTGCGGCTCTTCCTCACGGTGCGGTGGGTATGTCTGCAGTGTGTGATTGTGGTATCTCTTACTTTTATATATCGCGTCCGTGTCAATGTTGATCGGACGTAGCTCCAATAAAGTTCAGTTCTGACGGCTCCGACTAGCCTGACCACCTGAGCAGTCTCGCAATAACTGCTTGGACACATACAATAATAATCTAAAAGACGTAGGGTGTGTTTGTTTTCTTGTTTCATTGGAGGTTTCATCCTTTTAGAACCAAAAACCCCTAAACGGGTACTTTAGCAAACAGCGAAGACCCAGATGTAATGTCTCAAAAGTCGGCATTTCATCAAGGTCTGCACTGTTTCTTAAGACACACTCGATCTTCAGAGAAAGATAAACATTATTTGGTAATTATAACCTGTAACCGCTTTAAATATTCATTTGACCATCCTGACTTTGCTGTATCAAAATTTATGGAAATTCCATTGGTCTTCAACATGTTCAAAGGGTTAAACACGTATATGATGTTCGAGTAGTTTAGACTTTATTATTTGTGTGATATCATTTCGTTGAATATATCTTACATGAGTGTGCATGTTTTATGAATTTATAAAATGAGTTGGGGAAAGCGATGAAATGCAAATATTTTGTCGCTTTAATTAATGGAATAAAACAGGAGAACGGAGGTTAGATTTTATTTATCACATGGCTTAAAATTAACTTTAAGAGTTTGTCATCGCATTGCTTAATATGTTAAAGACTATATGGATATTGTGCATGTTTTTATGCATCAACATTTGCCGGGAACGAGGGAAGCTATTTGAACACAAAGCCGATAGATTGAGTGATCAAACATCTACCAAAGGACCCGGTAAGTATTAATGCATGGAACAAACTTGCATTATTATTTGTGTTGACTCAGGATCGAGAGGTTGCAGGTTCGAGCTTCACTAGATTTCTCAAGACAAAATTGCATCAAGTGTAAGCTTTCGAACGTCATTACGTCGTCACAATGGCATAGCTGTACGCAATGTTTTACAAATAGCTCGGAGCTCATTTTAAGTAATTTTAAATAAAAACAATGTTCAAACAGCACGTGAATCTCCAGATTTCAGTTTTGTTTATTTGAAGCATTGTTTGTTTGATTTGATTCTTTACGTCCCATCAACAATCTTTCAGTTATGTAGGGACGGGTCTTCCAGGCTTGAACCAGTACTAAGCTAGGATTAATGTGTTTTGCTCAAGGACACAATGCAGTGACACTGGTGAAGCTCGAACCGGCGCTCCCTCGGTCTCGAGTCAAGCACTCTACCAATGAGCCACTGCGCACCCTTCATTTGAAGCAAGTCGAATATAGTGATCACACACGTTTTTTCATGCGTTAACTTTTGCCGGTTCTAGAGGAAGTTGTTTAAACATGAGGCCGTCAGTGTGGTCCTTATTCTTGCATATTTACCTAATTCCAACCTAAACCGCACTAAAACGTCGCTTAAGCATCAAATTATCCATTTTCTTGCACTGGACTCTTGAAGCAAAATGACATCAGTGTCAAATTTTCGAACGTCATTACGTCGCCACAACCTCAACGTCATTACGTCGCCACAACGCCAAAGACGCGGGCAACGTTTTCGCGAGCAAAAACATCGACAAAATGTTCAGTCAAGGCTACAACGCATTCCCTTGTACTTGTAACGTAATGCCAAACAAATCAGGACCCAGTTCAGGCTTTGACAAGATTAAACCCATGTTCAAACACCACGTGAATCTCCTAATTTGAACATGGATTTTCATTCATTTGACAATGTGTTTAAACAGCTATACGAATAGACATCTATGCAAGAATATAGAAATTCGTTACGTAAAGCTGTCTGAAGCCATGTTCAAATCATGAGTTTCATGTGCTGTTTGAACATGGGTTTTAATTTGACAATACTTAAAATGAGCCCTGATTTGTTTGTCTGACATTACACGGAAAGTGCTGCTACCTGGACTGAGCATTACGTCGACGTTTTGCTCGAAACAACGTGGCACGGGTGACGTTATGACGATCGAAAGTTAAACGCTGACGCCATTTTGTTTGGAGATATCCAGTGTAAGAAAAAATGACATTTCAAGTTTTAAGCTTTGTTTGCGGTTCGCTTTTGTTTGAAATCAGGTAAAATATGCCAGAAAAATGATCACGCGTGTTTGTTTCATTACAATAGCACTTGGATGGTCCTGGGGGAGATGTTGAACACTCGGCCTGATGGTCTCGTGTTGAAACAGCTTCCTTGGGACCTGGCAAATGTTAATGCATGAAAAACGTGTGATTTATGTAACGATGGCATGACGTTTAATACTCCAAGATGCGACGTCATGTGATTATAGTTTGTATGCTTAAGTTGCCGTTACTCAGTATACTTTGAAGTAATAAAGGCGGCAAAGATCAGGAATCGATACAATCTAGCACCACAACCGTATACATTTATATACTTTCTAAATAGAAAAAAGGGGTACCTTCTTATTCTTATTCTTGTTTTTCTATGGCTCGAGAATTCGCAATAATACTCTTGTACATTTTCGTAATTATCGTATCAATGGACAGGGAAGGCACTGTTTCCACACAGTCTCGTCAGAGCACTCATTACTAGATGATGGTGTGAAAAGAGAGTAACAAATTTTTCAACCACTGACCTAATCATTTTCTAGAGTTCTTGAAAAAAATGATGATGTTGATACAGAATCTATAGTTGCTGATAAATCATGTCACTGACTTTTGTCAATGTACCTATCTTGCACCTACAAAATTAGGGAAATAATCTGGAGGACTACTGCACCCTACAAGATATTTTAGCATGTATTGCTTATATGCTAAACACTTGTACTAAAGTAATATGGCGAGTGCCGGGACTAGAAGTCTAATATATGGTCTGTGGATCTTTCTCTACGTTCACACTTTGTGAAGGTGATAAGCGACGGCTCTGGCGAGACTGTGCGTATGCACAGATTCGTATGCGTTTTGCTGTTCGCCGATGCGGTATGTACTAAAATTTTGTGGGCTGGCCTATATAATTTCGAACGTGCGAGCGTGCCACAAACAAACTTTCGTTTCGCGATCGACCCATTTATCCACTAACTCTATATTTATATTTTCGAAGCAATCCTTTAAAGAATCTTTAGATTTAAGCAACCCGGGGTTAAAGCCCCATGAACTACACACATTTGATTGACAGCTGCCAAGCTCACTTGCCCGAACATCGAACTAATTCGCCAGAAGTGATACTGGTGTTGTGATTGACAGCGAGCCACACCCGAGTCGCACGTGCAAACAAAGCATCTTGTTTGCTCCATTGGCTGTCCGTGTTCAAGCTGGCTGTTCCATTTTACACTCGGACTAAACCGTTAATACGATTATACTTTAAATACAAAACTGTTTTAATTCCTTACCTAAAACTATTTTAGATATCTATAATAAAATGTAAATATAAGCAATAAATTCAATTTATGGAATGTTCATGGAATCATGAAGACTTCGGGTCTCTTGCAAAGTTAACGTAAAGCCCTTCAGGCTTCAACAACTTTGAAAGAGACCAGTTGTATTCATGATTCCATGATTCCATGAACATTCTAAAATTGAATTGATTTCTTAAATGAACCTATATCTTAAAGAAACATATTCTATAGAAGTGTGGTAGTGTGCATTTCAATATGTTTACTGAGATGAACTTCTTACTGTCAAATGTGTTCAAACTCGGGTAAAATCACGCTGTTACATAACTCAATAGCCGGCTTTGCAAGACACTTGAAGAGTGAAATATGCGTGACCTATTGTAAAGGGTGCAGAAATTGTGACCATATTAAAGGTGAACCCGTTTATTTTAATCAGTCTAATAACAATTTCTTTGCCATCTAAACGACTACATTATAAAACACAAATCCGCACTACAAGGCTATAGAATCACAGAATCAAGATTTTAGTATATTACTGTTTTGTGATAATTGTGACCATTTATTGCCTGGTAGACAGACTGTCGGATAACATTCAGTACATTAATAAATGTGAAATAAGTGTGACTCTGCGGAGATCCGACAGAGTCCCGTCACATGGACTAGTCCAGCTTTACAACATGTCAAAACATGTAGACTGACATATTGTAAACACTTGACTTGACCTTATGTTCGAGTGTGAATGATATGAGCAAATGGAGAAAAAAGCTGTTACAGCTAACAAAAGCAGATTATTTGAAAGACAAATGAACAGACACCGTTAATTATATGCCGTGCTTGCCGCTACCAAGACGTTTTGTCGTCAATAACGTTGCTTTTGATAGCAGGTATCTCCACTTATTTTGAGAAAGTCCCTCAACTACACCTAAGGAATCTTCTAACGCATACACTTTTGTTTTGGAATTTTCTTGAAAACTAGAATTTTGAATTAAAAGATATTTTGGAATAAATTAGAACAATGTTTTCCGGTAATATATGGTTATTTTCAGAGAAAACTGACGAAGAACATTTAAAATATTGAAGTTTGAGTTGAAAACTTCAAAAACAGAAAGTCGCAAATTTACCATTTTTCAAACAAATCAATACGGAAAACAGAATAGCAATTTGCCAATGTAGTCCATTAAATTTTATTAACAAGAATTAATGAGGCATGTTTTTTGAAGGGTTAGTAAGTCTGTATTCTATTATTCATAAATTAAGAAAAAAACACCCAACTTCTAACTTCTATATCTATAAATGTGAACGGACAATGCGCACACACAAGTAATTATATATATCCTGACAATCGCATTGCGTATGTGCACGATTGGTGCAGGATAGCCATGGTAAATCATTTATTCTGCTACCTAGCAGCAGAGCCCTGCTTATAGTACTCACAGTGTGGATGTTTTATATTTCAACGGAGCAAAATCACATTAAAAAGTAAATGGAGTATGGCCCACTCTCACACACTGTAAACCAACACATTGCACCAGGAGGAAGAGATGCAGAGCACTAACAGTCAAATGACATTAAGAGGCATTTTTAAGCAACCAGCTCTCGCTTCTATATTCCCCAGCGAGATGATTGCAAAACTAAAATGGCACTAAGTGCTGCACAACAAAACAAGGACCAAACGCAAAAACAAAAACAAAAACCAATAGGAGCAACAATAAACAATGAATAAAAAACAACAGACACACAGCCTTAGAACGCTCAGTCCAAGTTACTGGGGGCTTAAATTAATTATACTTTCCAAATCTTGGCCCTAGTTTCTGCTGTTGTCAAAACAACAAAAAATGTTAAGGTCGCTTTGAGGCTTCCTTATTTATCCAATGTATCATCACGGGGAAATAATCAATTAATTAATATGGTGGCGAAACAAAGAAAATGGCTCTAAACTAATAGACAGTCATATCAAAAAATCTCCCCCAGTTGAGCCACGGTGGGCCCATTCAAAGACAAACATCAGGCACTGACCCACCAATGAAAGTTTATTGCCAAGGTCTTTATTGTGTCTGAAGCCTAAACACCGTGAATTTCATGCATTATTAAATACAAAATGGCGTTTTTCATTGGTCAGCATGGCAAATGAAATCGCCTTACTGAAACACAGACCTTTTCAGATTATTTGAGCCTAAATTCCAATTTTTGTGACTTCCGATTTTGACCCTTTCAAATTGAATACGCTGTAATTTGCATAATACCCAAGGTATTGTTGTGAAATTTTCACACATTATGTGAATAATATTGAATTTATGATTGCATACTTTTAACATTATTAAGCTTTCGTATCAAATTGTTTACTTTATGCGTTAAGTATACATATCTAATATCAGTGTCAGGTGTCAGCGTAAGGTGTCAGTCTGTGGGTAAAAATGTCTAGTAAGAGATTGTACATGTACGAAGCAGGTTGATAAGCGCCATACCTACCTTGTTCTTGTATCTGTCTAATACAACCCACTTCCAAGCAACATTTTGATTTGCGGGGAGTCGAACAACGGCTTCCCATGCTAAGCCACCTGTGTACTGAGCCCTCACCGCTCTCTCAGTTTTCCAGCATCCCAGAGTGTGAGCTGAACCCAGCACTGCTAAAGAGTCGCGGACTGGATTCTTCACCCCATGCTTGGTGCGTAGTGTGACCCGAACTTCAGTCACCGAGCTCATCTGAAATTTATACCGAGGTCATATCTACAGTCAATATTTGAGCTAGCACAGAACATGTAACTATAAATTTAGTGTTTTTGGTTTTATTTTTTTCATGCTTTTGTTTTCGTCCGCTGGCTTTTCTTGGATTCCCCCCCCCCACCCCCCCCCCCCAAAACAACTTCAGGAACATTATCAGAGTGTAAAACGGCTCGGATCCAGATCATGAGCGGTGTTCTGTCGGGCCTGATCTGGGTCCAAACTGTTTACAAAGATCATCAACAGACAACAAGATGACAGAACAGACTGACTGTGAGTCTCGAAATCCAGAGTACCTACCAACTTAGCCACTGCGCTCCGCACACTACACAGTCAATATGCATGAGCCAGTGCAGGATTTTTATATGCATTTGTTTTCGTCTCGTGACGTTTTTTGTTCAATTAACTTTTCAGGAAAAATCTTCACGACCAAAGAGTGTAAAACGGTTTGGATCCAGATCAGGTCGGTTCGCCTGATCTGGGTACAGACTGTTAGCAAAGATTATCAGCAGGCTACAATCAGAGTCAAAATTTGCATTTACAGGTACATGTATGGATATCATTATCACGCAACAGAACTACCGTACTCGAACAGCGCAGTCATCGTTCAATTTCTGAAATAAAATACTGACAAAATATTACTCTTTTATAACAGCCAGGTACACTATTTTGTGCCCTTGTCGACTGCAACCTGCGCTTGATGACTGCGCTGTTCGAGAACAGTGGTTCTTTAGCGTGAAAATGGCTATCCCAGTATAGATGAAGGTGCATGTCTTAAGTATGTATAACAACATATAGCATCCACGCACGCTTGCATATATAATAACGATTGGCGAATACCTATGATGAAATAAGCTGTGCGTGGTTAGATAAAAAAATCTCCATTAATATCTTTATTTGGAAATCCTGACCCGTGGCCTCTTGATATGTTCAAACGACGACGACGACGCTGACGACGATACCAGCAGCAGCAGCAGCAGCAGCAGCAGCAGCAACAACAAAAACAACACAACAACAACGTTTGGTTCAGTGTAGTTAATGTAGGGCCGAGGTCATAAAACGTTTTCATGCACAACTCAAATGAGCATGAAACTTATCATGCTTAATTGTTGGCATTTTTACATTTATTAGCGGACTAAATAACAACTTCCGAATGTTTTAGCAGGAACAATCGTTATTTGTTGTTTTTCAGTGTTTTAATTTCTACGTGCAGTTGAAATTATTATACTTAGTTGTGTTGAGCATTAATTTTTTATAACATCGGGACCTGATGGGAAATGCATTAATAAACAAAACATTGAGGGTAAAGTATAATTATCTCATGTGCTCCGCGCCCAGCAGTTGAGGGTCTAGAGGGGGTCCAGAGGGTTCGCTTGAACCC
Source organism: Loripinus fragilis (assembly GCA_964019695.1). Lineage (NCBI taxonomy): Eukaryota > Metazoa > Mollusca > Bivalvia > Lucinida > Lucinidae > Loripinus > Loripinus fragilis. The sequence goes on along the minus strand of OZ026516.1, from coordinate 44,067,160 downwards.
CCTCCTCGCCCCTCCCCTCCCGCCCCCTACACTCTCCCGTTTTAAATATCCCATGAAAATAAAATAATTTGGTCTCACTGAGACCAAGTTATTTCATTTTCATGGGATATTTAAGAACAATTTGATAAAAAAAACTGGCGTAATGATCGACTTCGTTCGTGCCAGTAACAAGAGATAGATAGAAACAGCAAAACCAATCCCCACACCTTTAAACATATGAACCCCTTTCAATAAATCCTGGATCAACCCCTGTCAAGCCCATACTTACTTGCTTCGCCCCAATATCTTGGTTTACATTCTCGCTGATTAACCCATCGTCTTGTCAGTATTATTTCTTCAATTCTTATACGTTAGTTACGACGTTATTTGACGTCACAAGTGTCGTTACCACGTCGGTTTCCTGTCTTGATTATTTTAAATAGCTAACGTTAACGTCATTGACACCGTGTCCCCGAGGTTATGAGACTTGTTCATGCTCAGCGGCTGAGCATGAAAAACATCAGGCTCATAAATGAATGCCAACAATAATTATCATTATTTAACATTTATTAGCATGATAAGTAAGCAAGAAATTTTAGCATTTTAGTTTTGTGAGCAGTTGAAAATTTCATGCCCAGTTGAGATGAGCATAAAATGATATAAAGAGTTAAACAGTTGGTTGGATGGTAGCTTTTTAGCAAAGTCAATATGTTGTTGTCTCTTCTTAATCGGTGTAGGGCAAAGCTCAAGATCAACGTTTAAATGGCCAATCCTTCATTAAGACTGTCCACTTTAAATTGTAGAAGAGTCCATTGTGTTAAAAAGGGAACATACTAAGACAGATCCTGATAAAAATGAGTTTGAGAAAATAGAGCAATTTAAAATGAGTAATTAAGCAATGTAGCTCCATATGAGATGGCTTATCTCATCTGGATCTACACTGTTTGCCCAGAACTTTTTTCAGCCCTGTAGTGTTGAAAGTATAAAACATAATTATTGAGCGTAAATATTTCTTACACCGTCAGTTTAAACATATAATTTTGGCACTGCAAAAGATCCTTTATAAATAATCGTGTTACCTCTGATTAACAATACCGGCGTTTCTCCTCTTTTGCAAAATATCTGTTATATCTATCTGGCTTCTGCAAATGACTCATGGGTAGATAGCAAGACATTTATGAGTATTAATACGATTTCGTACAGACAATGGCCATTCATTGCTCATCCTTACATTATATACCAATATCTGTGCAGCTAACATAATTAGACAAGAAGCCAGACCTCCATATTACATCCATTAATGCTTTGTTCGCATAAGGAACAATTCACCAGAACTGACAAGAATATAACTGACTCTAGCCGCGAGAAAACCTCCGAGGTTATAAAACGTTTTTCAACCTCAAAAGTCAATTAAGCATGATATTTCAACTACTCATAATGACTTAAATGCTGAAATGTAAATATTGTTCTTGCTGTGAAACTTTCAGATGTTGTCATTGTCAATAGCATGCGCTATAGGGATCAAACATGATAATCTCCCATTAACGCGTATGGCTAAAACTGAGGACGACACTTTTAACACTTTTGCAAACAGAGCAAACCCAGATCAGACAGCTCTTGTAAGAGCTGCCTGATCGGGGTCTACTCTGTTTGCTTATAAATGAAAGTATGATTAGATATGATCCTACACTAGTGGATCTGACAAGTAAGACGCTCTAGCGATAAGGCGTATATTTTCCCTAGTTGACATGATTACAAAAGCTAATTTTTCAAATAGCCCTAATGATTTTAAAATTCATCTGTTTGGGTAGTATAATATGTATAGTTAGCATCAAAATACGTTTCAAAGCGATTCATCGTTTACAAAGCCTTGAAAACTTGCGCTTTCTACTCCCACCCCTCATTTTACGTCTTTATACTGGGTGTCGTTTAGACCAGAATTTTAGTAAATCCATTGTAGGTTTTCAAAAAGTAAAAGTACTAGATTATTAAGGATATAAATGCCCTTCGTTTCCAAAACTTTGCAGTATTCCTTCTGCGCATGCGTACGAAATATACTTAAAATTGTGATGTTTGTCTTTGTAAAGATGAAAATGGTGTATTTCAGTTTGTTTTTAGATGCCCCCCTCTAGACCCAAGATGCCCTTTGGACAATTGAACGGCATTATATAAATATACAACATGTGTCTAGGGGGGGGGGGTTGTATAAGCGAAAGAAGACATCATATGATGTCTCTTTCTGATGATAAGCAGGCTGATGTAATTGATGCGTTTAACACTACATCCAGATATTTGGACGATATTTTAAACATTAATAATATTTAATTTGACAATATGGTAAATCATATATACCCTTCTGAGCTCCAACTTAATAAGGCTAAACCTCTGATACCGAAGCCGCATTTTTAGACTTGCATTTGTCAATTTCGAATGATATTGTTTCTACCAAAATTTATAATAAACATGACGACTTTGATTTTGAAATTGTCAATTTCCCATTTTTAGGTGGTGATGTTCCTCGCTCTACATCGTATGGAGTCTATATCTCTCAGCTCATTCGTTTTGCTAGAGCATCTAGCTATGTTACAGACTTCAACACTCGCAATAAATTGTTAACTCAGAAACTTCTTAAACAAGGCTATCGGTATCATAAAGTTCGCAAAACCTTTTCTAAATTTTATAGACGATACTATGATTTCATATCAAAATTCCTTTATATGATGGGAAAAATATGCCTGTTTTCATATGGGAGTGGTGAGATCAATAAGCAGACCAATTCATGGAATAGCTAGGCAAATGGGCACTTCGAAATAAGAGGGCATTTTGGGCAGTAAACATCTATAGATGTAGCCTTTCGTTTGGGTCACCGTCTTTGTGACATGGTAAGATAACTGAAAGATAAACAGCAACGCAAGCCAATATGCAGCTACATTTAAAACCCACTGATGCATTGCAAATTGTCTTATATTAGTTTATACATGGTTTTATATTCAACTGAAAGTCATTGATCCATATCGCTCAAGGTACAAGATGGGAATGTTATTTGGCATAAAACATTAAGAATGTTAAAATTCCAACCTATCCCAGCATTTATGAAAACGTATACAAACTTCAAAAAAATATTTTTGGTTAAGGGTTTTTTGGTTTAAATATATTTTTCGAATTAAATTGAAAATTCCCATTCTAGATTTAATGTTATTGCCAAAAACAGTGTTCCATTTGAAGGGCTATACTACAGTAAAGTACTGTCGCATTAATAAGAAACGCGAAAAATTGACTTTAAATGCATCTTTTCACGTTATTTTCTTTAGAACTTTTCGATATGCGGATAGAAAAAGCTGCAGTATTTTTTGACAAAATTTTCAACCTGATGTTTTTGCTGCGTTTTTCTGTAATTAGATGGAATTTTTGCATATTTTTTGTTTGTTTTTTTCAACGGGGGAGTATTACTTTTGGTAGAATGGACATAAACTGATCCAGTTTATTAATAATATGCAACGGTTGACTAAATGATTCGATGTCGTTTCAGGTCAGCGATCCCGTGTACGTTATAGACTGAACAAAAGTGAAAACGCTACATCTGAATTGTTTGCCATTTATATGCAAAATAATGCAATCCAGTAAAGCAAATGAAAGGGTACATTGTATCTGACTGTTCAAAGACTGGGTTATGCATTAAGTAAAATGTTTACGGATGTTGTCTCGAGGAAACACATGAAAGTAAGAAAGAGGGCAAAGATCAGGAATCGATACAATCAAGCCCATACCAATTGGAAATTGACAACTTTACAATTAGACATCACAAACGAGAGCCAAGAGGTCAGCCCTGCCCTTTCAAAGCATGGGACCACAAGGCAACAATAACAGACGCACACGAAAGCATAACAAAAACAAGACAGAAAAATGTCATTTAAATGTTTTCAGGTTACAAATTTGAACAGAAATCTCACGCAGTTTAGATCTTCAGAAATCCACTGCCAACCAGATCCGACTGAACGAAATTGTAGTCTTAGACATGTGACAAAGATAAATATGCGTTGGTCGCTTAGAAAAGCAACCTAAGAAAGCGGGTTTTTCATCAAATTGGCCAAGCAGTCTGAGCATATTACTGGTCGAGAAATGGTAGGAACAATGTGCTGACAGATCTACCTGATTGCCAAAAGGAAGAAAGTTATTGAAAATCGTGATAAATCGAAGATTACCAAATATTTTAAATTCCCTATTTGTTTTTGTCAAAGGGAGATATTTTACATTTTTTTTACAAATTTGATAAATTCGAAATTGATTTCTGAGCTTGTTTCAAGTGGTAATACAGTTTTCTTGTGTATTAATTTAACACAAATATAACGAATTCTGATAAGCATAATAACCTTTTTTGCGCATGAGCAATTGCAAAATTTAGTGAATAAAGCTTTAAACACAAAAGGAACTAACTCGGACATCAAACGAGACTAAGTGGAGTTTAGACGAATCGCTTGCTGGGTGTCTTGAAAACATTATTAAGCTTTAGTAAATACTTTTCGTCCAATGCTTTCTTATAAAATATAAAATATTGTAGCGTAGCATTTTCACTATTGTTCAGTATAGCAAAAAGGTATCGAACATATAACATACTGCTGCAAAAATAGAATCGCGAATAAATGACTCTAGTTGTACGTTTTCAATTTATATCACATTGAGCATTCAATAATCGTGAATCATTTCAAGCAGTATTTTGACAAAATATATTGCCTGATATTACAACTAATTTTGCTCTAATAATTCTGATGGTAGAATTTGGGCATTTTATTCCACTTATTTGACACTTGACAGGGCTAATTCGGAGATAGGCCTACTCCATTTAGTGAAAAAAAAACAAAACTATTATTGTTCTGCTAAAATGAACTTTATTTTTAGCTGGGTCCCATGCATAAGCCATTCAACTCTCATGTCAATAATGCTCTTATATTTTTTCGATTTTTCAAAAGTGAACAAAGCACGTTTCTCATTACAAGCAAAATAAAACGAGACCTCTCTGTTTAAACTATGCTATGTTTATTGTTTTCACAAATGAACATTAGAGTTTACTATCTTAATGATAAGATTTGTTCACAGGACTCAATATGATTGGTTTACAAGCCAAATAAAGCGAGTATTCTCTATTAAAATTTTATCAATTGATTGCTTTTACAAATGATCTCTTATATATGATTTTTTTTTCACATTGCTTTTCATGGCAACCAAAGGACATTCTTGTTTCAATGAAGAAATACTTAAATACAGTTATTTACATTTTCGAAACAATCCTTTAATGAACTTTTAGATTTTTTGAACAGTTCAAAGCCTCATGATTGACACAAATATGATTAACAGCTGTCAAGCTCAGTTGCCCTAGCAATACGCTTCGCACACAGAGCTTATTCGCCAGAAGTGACACTGTTGTTGTGATTGACAGCGAGCCACACCCGAGTTGCACGTGCAAAACAAGCGTCTTGTTTGCTCCATTCGCTGTCCGTTATGCTGGCTGTTCCACTTTTCCGTTTTACACTCCGTCAAAACCGTTAATATGATTTCACAAAACTGTTTGGTTTCCTTAATTATAATTATTTTTTTATATTTTAGATATTTATGATAAAATGTAAATACATGTTTAAGCAATAAATTCAATTTTTGGTCTGTTCATGGAATCATGAATACTTCGGGTCTCTTGCAGAGTTAACGTAGAGCCCTCCATTCGGGCTTCACGTTAGCTTTGCAAGAGACCCAAAGTATTCATGATTCCATGAACATTCCAAAAATTGAATTCATTTCTTAAGCGAATACATCGATCTGTTTTTGTAGCATCTCCTGTCATATATGATACAAATACAGATGCCCATTACATAGTATCAAAAGGAAGAGTCAACAGAATAAAACTGTGACAACTCTAGATATACTCACATACACAAGTAAGAATAACTAAGCAAATAACCACTCTCTCGTCTTCAATTACATGATTGCCTAATTAGAACGGAAACAGAGTACGGTAAAACATGTCTTAAGCTGCCACTTAAAAATAGACAACAAAATAAAACGAACGTCTAATTTAGGGAAATTGCCCACCTTATCGCTAGAAATTCTTTATATACATATAGTCCGAGAGTCCGCAATAGGTTAAATCCAGTGGTTTAGGCCAAAAGGTTTGAAGGTGTGTTCTTATGTAGAAACGCGTACTGAATTCAAAAATCAACCTCTTAAAAATTGGCTGGTATACAAAAGTGCTATGCTCGACGCAATACCCCCTGGGGTAGGCGATATCTCAAATAGTGCTTAAATGGGGGGGGGGGGGGGGAGGTATCCTTGTAGGTTTATAATTTAAACCATGTAATATTAGTAGTAAAATGCAAATTTTGGCAGCAAACAATATATAATGATCAATTTTCAATATAAAAAGAATAAGCCATGTCAACGAAGCTTTCTAACACTAAAATATAGCAAATTATAAAGCGAACGAAAACTAATGATTTTGTCTCTGGTTATCAAATGATTTTTAATTTGTTTAAGCTAGAGCAGCTTTTTAATTCAATCTTATGTAATACAATGGTGCTGTCATCAAATTTATTAAAGTTTCAAAAATAATAGAGTATGGACAAGAAATGCCACAATATTTAGACCCATTCTCACGTAGAATTGCCAACTCGACTTTTGAAATGATGATTTTTCAACTTCAACCTTTGCTAAAATAGTCATCACCTTCAAATAATAGTGGGCCTGCCTGGTTCTATTCCAAAACAGAAAATGTTTGACTTCACTGGACATTTGGTATTTATGTATCCGAATGGTTGGTGGTATATGCGAAAAATGTAAGAATTTTAAAGGTGGGTGTCATTGCCTAAGACACAAAGAATGCTCAGCAACAGTCTGTATAAATAACAACTTGGTGGCCATTTTTTGCCCTGACATTAAACATTATGAATCAATAAGTTTTGCAAGTATACCTGCAAATTTACTCCGAAAATAATAAAACGAAAAAACATTTTAGAAAACTACTTGTTTTCGGAACAATTTCTTATCATTAGTCTAACGAAACAGATACACGAGAACAAAGCACACACGACACAATAAACACATGCCTTGCGTTTATAGAAAACATACCTAAAAAAAATTTGAATTTAAATTATCAAGGAGTGTTTCTTCTTTGCGAACGAAAAAAGACTCGTATGTTAGAATAGGAAGGCCTGTAGGTTATACTCTCATTTTAGATTGATTTAAACCTGCACTAAACGTGGTAATAATGTAGAAGGGTTTTACATGTACTCAAACATAGACTGTTTCTAGTTTGCATACAAAACACGTACCAACGTCAATTGAAATGTCTTTTTAGATGACACATTAATTGTGCGTTCAAGTTGCTGCCATTTCATCAAAGATCAACCTTAAACTTACAACTGTTCGACATAGGCATTGTATTTAGACGGCAAAAACACATACATTTATAAATCCTACTTTCTGAGTGTACAACGAAGTAATTGTTCTCAATCCTAAAGCAAAACATTAAAACAAAACACAATAAAAGCATGTTGCCTCGTAAATTAGGAAATAACACATGTTTGACCACTGATCAAAAACTCATTTCTTGTTTCTATAAAATAAAATCGTCATTGTGTACAACAAAGATCCCCCAACCTTTCCAAATTGCACTGATATCTCTGATAGGTCAGTCCTGGTCCGGAGGTTATAAACTTTTCATGCTCAGCTCAAATGAGCATGGTATTTTAACTGATATCTGAAATTAAAAGGCTGGAATATTAAGATTTTTCTCAACTTTTCAACACTAGGGTGCATTTATCCCGCTTATAGATGTTATGTAAGGCGAACATTTGCCGACAGTTAACATATATGAGCAGGATAAATTTCATGCTCATTTGAGTTGAGCTTGTAAACAAGTTTTATAGTCTCAAGGTGAGCTCATCGGCTGGATTATTGCCGTTTTGAATTTTAGCACTTTAACGAGTTGAACGATCTTTTCTTCCCTCTTTACTTTGAAGGCGTCGTATCACGTAAAAACGAGTATATTTTTTTCATCACAAATTAATCAGATATCAAAGATTTAATACCAATACATTGGCCCAAATACGCGCTATTTGAGGGTAAAATATTATTATCTTTTAAACCATCAGTTTACAGATATGTTTTGGGTGCTCAAAAGAACCGTCTCTGAGATAAAAGATGCAAAAACGTTTTGTTATCATTTGCTATTATTTGGTGAAAGTTCTTCCAACATATGATCAGTTTTATTTATGTTCGATAATCTGTATGTTAAGCAAAATATTTCTAATTTAGGGGATGAAAATAGTTTAAAATAATAATTAAAGGGACCCCTAGGTAAATAAATATTGCATCAAAGATTCCATATTTCGTTTATTTATATAGTGCGACCAGGTAACGGACGTTGGGCGTGTCAGACAGAGCACTGCCATTCACTGTCAATTTAGACTGGTCAACAGTAGATTGGGTATCACAGCATAGGCACGCTTAATTCGTGCCAAACAACTAAGCCACATACGACAAAGGTGGCCAGCTTTATACGGTTAGTATGCCTGGTAAACACTCGCAAACGCATCTAATCAGAAAACTTCAGTCTTACTTGTTTACAGACACATTGGTTTATATTATTTTTCACTGTTCAGGGCCTCCTAGAACATATGTGGATTTTAGTTAGATCAGCAAGGCAGCCTGGTCCATGTTAGAATGGTTGTTGCTCAGCGTAATGAAAATTTGATTGCATGTAGCGTACTTTTACCTGTGATGTCCTTTAGTATTGTATTTACTATACAGCCATATTATTATATCACAAGAAACCATCTTAACCCATTTAAGCCAAATGGAATTTCCCACTGTTATCAATTGGACCTGTCCATTTTCGTTTTAAGGGTGTTTGGGTGGTATTTTTCATTGTTAATCCAATCTTCATAGAACAATCTATAAGCAAACAGTGGAGACCCTGATCAGACCCCGCATTTTGCGGCGTCTGATCTGGGTCTGCACTGTTTACCTATTTACCACAAAAAGGACGCTAGCCATAATATGGGTTAAACGAAAAACTCCATACTTTTGTAGGAAGAGCAAAATGTTTTACACATGATGTACGGATAAATGGCGTACATGTAATATAGGTTTAGTGATTACACATTAATGAACTAGCCCAACAAACAGGCTGACATTAATGACGCCTTCAAAAATCTGTAGTTACCTGTAAAATTAACCAGTGGTAGAGTGCTCGACTTTAGATAGAGGGGCCGTTGAGTTGAGTCTCTCTGGAGGAACCATGTTATTTCCTTGTGCAAGGCCCGTTATAGTCTATTTAGTACTGGTACAACCCAGGATATGTCCCGACATGACTGATTTGACTGGGATGTAAAGTATCAACTTCGAATAATCGAGTTCTACAGCTGCTTTGTACCAGTGTGTTAGACATGTGTTTAAAGGATTGCTATTTGGAGAAGGCTCAATGATGGGACTTAGTAACGTCATATTCTCTGCTAAGTACTGGTTCAACCTAGATGGACAGGGAAACGTCGCGACATGACTGAAAAAATGTTGACAGCGACGCAAAATATCAATACATACGAAAAAAAAATCAACGCAAAATAACAAAAAGAGCCCCTTATCTCGAAACTTTGCTGCAGTTGTGTGCGTCTACTTGTACACAGGTTTATCTTTAGTATGCTACTTGGAAAATATTTGTGTAATACGATATGTTGTCGATGAAAATATTTTTCCAAATTCTGTTTGCTTGGCAAGAAAATGATTTTGGTTTTTAGATCTGCCTTCGAAAAAATGGTATTATAAAAAACACACACAAAAAAACCCCCACCCAAAACAGCCCACCTTCCCTTCATACAACCAACACCAATTAAAATTTGGCATGATAAGGGTTCAATATCTGGGCCACGGGAAAGGGTACACAGATCCTTTATGAAACAATACAACTTGTATAATTGTAGATATCATTGTCGACGGTTGATTTTTTGTTTGAATAGTTAAGATACATGTACGTGTTTAAGATTTATGTAAGTGCATATTTTAATCAACAGCTTAGCGTAGGTATCTACACTGATCAGATTCATCTGCAATAATTCGAAACGCTTTTTTTTCACGATACGGAAACTATAAAACTACAGGTATATTATATTCGTGTGGAGAGTTTCACAGATGGATGAATACGCAAACAATGCGACCTGACTAACCGATTTCCAAATGTATTTGTCCAGAGGTTGAACTTAGCTAAGGACCGCCCAACGTCTCTTATCTGGACGGACTATAATGTGTATTTAATGATAAGGGTTGCAGTGTGGATAAAAGTTTCTGGGCGTTTCAGGCATATACCCAACTGGAAGTGATGCCTGAATTGAACAAAGGCAGTCAAATTATTAAAATGCCAATAAAAGTTTTTATTTATGTGTGAATTTCTTACCATTAGGTACTTCACGATAGAAAAGTGAGCCATATAATATGCGATTAACTTACGTATAAGTTTTTGCACAAGACTATAATTTACACATTTGCATTTTAAAAGAAATGTTGCCTGATTTGGTGAGACACCCCACATTTCTAATTTTCGGGACATTTTTGTCTAATGTACCAGACGATTTGTTTTTAAGAGAAAATAAAGTCAGCCTGGACGTACTTATATATCTATCAGTTTGTGATAATCTGATAATGTTGCAAGCAAATGCAATGCCTCTGTCTACAAATAATTATATAATTATTGTTAAAAAGTTACCCAGTTTATAGCTTTACATACACAAACTATTTTTCCAAAATATATGGATTTTCTGCTTATGGCGTATGAAATGACTACATAGGATTGTACTAAATGACAAAATAGGGTAAAATTAACAAAATTGAACATACATGATGTAATTTAAACCAAATAGTATTGTATTTGTCCCGTAAGTTAGGTCTCGTAAATGAGAAATTTTAACTATATGTTTACCAAGAATCGCTGATAAGGATTGCACTATCAAACTTAATGCTTCAAGTTACGTCTTAACGTAAAGGACAATACAGCACTTGTAATTTCTGAAGATCATATTTTATCTGCGTTGTTTAATGGAAACATTACAAGCTCAAAAGCAAAGGTCGCGTAAATCATAAAGCTTATTTTCCGCTTTAAAAGTATGAAAAGCGGCTTCTAGCTTATTTTTACTAACAAGAGCAGAAAATCAAATAGCTGATTATTAGTTTATATGACATACAACACATCTTCTGATGACAAATTTAAGTTGTATTTAATGCATTTGGTATGTGATGTTTGGGTTTATTGTTTGGACTCGTAAATTTGTTAAATTTGGCGACAGAACTAACGATGTAATGACAAAACAAAAAACTTGAAAAATAAACTATTTTGTTGTATTTTCTATAGGCCACCACCTAATATTTCAAAATTATGAGTTTCATTTTTTTCATGCACAAGCTGAATGTGTATTAGAATGTGCAGTTAAGTTGGAATTAACGACTGGCGACATGCGATTTTCAGACCCCCTTGGCTATTATTCGTGTCATATATTTTGTTGGAACTTTGCTGAGCTTCCTGGAAATATCAATTTTATATCAGAAATGGCCAGTCTATCGAATAGTATCATAAATTACTTGTAAACATATGCAATTGACAAGTTATTGATCGTGAAAGGCTGGCGACATCAATTGGCAATTCTACGTGAGAATGGGTAAATAACAGACTGCCGACCAACCCAGCATGGCACCGTGAGGAAGGGACACAACGTAGGCATAGTCAGAGCTCTTACAGTTCAATATAGGTAGATTTAAAGTTCCTTTTCCTTTCAATGTAAATAAGTTATGCTCAGATAAGACTAAGATTTGCCTGGATATTGGCCCAGCCCTATTAGTTTCTAAGCTGTGAGCTCTATGTACAGCTATCACCACTTGACCTGACTGTGCTGGTCAATATTCCACATGACTTATATTCTATGTTCTAGGAATTGCACGGTAACCAACCTCCACCCCCACGGATAACTCCAATCCTACTCTTTTGCTGAGTCTTAATTAAAAGAATGGATGAGTATGAAAAAAAGTAAGTGAATATGATCAGGTAATACCACAATCACACGCTGCAGACCAACCCACAACACCGTGAGGAAGAGCCACAGAATACCAACTATCACAAGACATCTATGGAGAGGTATGAACATTACACAGATCTTACTAGGTCCGGGAACACGATAAAACAGCAGCCTTCTGGATTATGTACATTGACCTTGTAGAGATCTATCTTTTTTCAACAGATACTGCACCACAAATGATTTTAAACTTTTCGCTTTCTGTCTGTGTAAATTGTGTACAATTATATTCTTTGCTACAATTTGTCCTACTTATGCTAAATGGACGACGAAATATCACCTAATGCTTCTTTACAGCAATGAGGCACACCTAGCTGCGTGTGCAATATTGGAGGCAGGGGCTATGTCCATCCGACGAACGAACAAACCATTCTTTAGGACCCCTGTGGATTGGAATTTAGAGCAGACAATACCAATGCTGATGTTCCATCCAGACTAAAGGGGATGACATCTTTCAGTAAATCGGTGAGTGCAAGAAGGAAGTAGATAGTGACTAGGTCTGTACTAAGTGAGCTTGGAAGTCATTTAATTGAAAGTCAGGACTGAAAGAGAATGCAGATGACACCAAAGAAAGAACGACGGCAAAGATCAGGAAACGATACATTCAAGTACCATACCTGACCCAGGATACCACATGGGAAAGTATCGAAAACACAATAAACATCAGAAACAAGAAACAAGAGGTCAGCCATTTCCAAGCTCTATTAAACGTGACAACGTTGACCTGAACAAGCTAATCACTGGAATAGGGGCTACTATGGAGATTTTTCTTACAGACTTCAGAGATGAAAAGCTCTACTGCATTTCACAGGTAAGATGATATCTGAGAATATTGCAGGGAGCATTAACAACTCAGACACAGCGACAACAATGGTATAAAATGTTTAATACAGTATGCTCCCTGGTGACAAATTAAATTTGAAAAACCTATTCCCAGAAGAAATCAAAACCATTTGCATGCAATGCTTTGTCAGGAGACTTCAGACACAAGACTTGAAGATACAGAACAAAAAGCTTGTTTGGCCGCTTCTTTTTATCTGCCAATAGTTAGAGTTGGATCAGAAAATTGTGCTTGCTTATCCCCTTACAACCCCCCCTTTGAATTTTGCCCACATTGATTGACTTAAAATATCTACTGGCAAATCAACTCTTTTCAGTAAGCTCGAGGTGAGGATAATCACAGATGCTCCAAGAAATGTAGTTGATTGTATTGTCGATCGAATATTCCTTGTACAGTCTCATGTGGATTGATCCTCAACTTTTGGTGGTCAAGCAAATATGACTCGATCTCGTTTTGTCAGACGTGCAAATCATGTAGATTTTGCATCTAACACTTATAAATATCCACCAATTAATGATTTTACCCGAGAAGATAATGGTCTGGTATAGGGAGAGGTAAATTTATCTGGACCTGAACAGGGCATACCAAAATATTTTACTCAAACTTTAAATTCAGAATCATTTAAAACATTTCAGTTGAGATGACTGGCAGAAGTGTGGTATCGAAATGAGCATTCTAACGCCCTGTTAGCTGTTTTTTGGATTGCTGAAGTCTGGTTCAGATACAGATTATTTGATGGACAAATGACACATCAAGATGTCTTAGACCTGAATTGACACAATGTAGAAGCTGATACCTGTATTGTATTGCGCGTTAAGCATGCTTGTGAACTAATTTTCAACCTAGTAATGTTGTCAAACTGCCGTTCTCACTATATTGTTGTTTTTTCATACAAATAACAAGGAAGGGGTTGGTCGTTCTAAGGCAGCGGCTATGTTGTTGTTGATTCATTGTTGATTTTTGCTTCCATTGTGGGGCTCTGTGTTGGTTCCATGTTTTAATGTACATTGCTTTGTGTCCTTTCTAGTTTTGCAGTAATCTTGATGGGGAAGGGAGAGCTGGTTGCTTTACTTTGTTTGTCGTACTGGTGTCTTGTGAATTTTATGTAGCTCTTCCTCACGATGCCGTGGGTAGGTCTGCAGTGTTTGATCATACTCACTTACTTTTCTCATACTCATCCATTCTTCTAAGATTCAGCAAAAGAGTGGGATAGGGGTTATAACGCAGTTTCTAAGACATAGAATATAGGTCATGTGGAATATTGACCAGCACAGTCTGGTCAGTCGTGGCTGGCCATGTGGTGATAGTTAGCTATACATAGAGTTCACAGCTTAGAAACTAATAGGGCTGGGCCAATATCAGGGCAAATTTTAGTCTTATTTAAGCATAATTTATTCACATTGAAAGGAAAAGAACTTGAAATATACATCTATTGAACTGTAAGAGCTTGGACTATGCATACTTTGTGTCCCTTCCTCGCGGTGCCATGGGTTGGCCTGCAGTCTGTGATTGTCGCATTTCTTGGCCATACTCTATCAATAATTGTTGATGACAACACCATTGTATTACATAAGATTGAATTCTAAATCTGCTCTAGCTTAAACAAAAGAAAAATCATTCGATAACCAGAGTCTAAAGTCATTAGTTTTCGTGGGCTATATAATTTGTTATATTTGAGTGTTAGAAAGCGTCCTTGGTGTCCTTGCATTTTACTACTTATATAACATGGTTTAAATTAAAAACCTACAAGGATACCCCCATTTTAACCTTTTTGAGATACTGCCTACCTCGGGGTGTTCCGTTGCACATAGCACTTTTGTATACCATCCATTTTTTAAGAGTTTTTGAATTCAGCACACTTTTCTACATAAGAACACACCTTCAAACTTTTTGGCTTCAGCCACTTGATTACACCTATTACGGGCTCTCGGACTAATAGGTCTTTAAGACAAATGGTAGCTTAATGAAGGTCGAAAGTATTGCAGAATGCTCTCTTGGAGCATTCTGCAATGCTTTTGACCTGCATTAAGCGATAATCGGCTTGAATTCCGATTTTTGTCTTCTTTTTGAGTGACCGCTTAAGACAGGTTTTACTGTACTACACATCCAAACCGAGGATCGAGCGCTGCCCATAATGTGAGCGACAAAACACACGGAGCAGAGTAGAATTTAGCCACAGACATCGTAGGATGAACATAGAGTTTACAAACCACATATTTGTTCTTGATTCTGTTGTTGTTAAAACATAGATTGTGATTTTTGTGGCTTCGTGACATCTAGACTTCGAGCTAAAAAGGTCCTGCTCCCCCCCCCCCCCTAGGGAATTTCGCAGACATATCCTTACTTAAAGAAAATTTCAAGCCGCATCTTTTAAGAGATGTTTGCACCCTGTGCTTTGGGGCGTTAGTCTCTGACAGCCTGTTACATATGTTACTGTGACAAACTAAGGAAAAAATCAAAATGAAAGTTTGAGCTACAGAAAGAAGACTTTAACCATCTAATTATTCAAATTTCTTATGTAGTTTGCATGCTGGATGCCTAAACTACATAAAATCAGCATTTAAAACAAAATTACATCCTTCAATGGTGTTATATGCGTTACATAGATTAAATTTCCCTTTGAAAGTTGAAATCGTGACTAACATCTTTAATTTTACAGACGATTTGTGCATTTTTACAAGTATTTTTAATCTTAGTTTACTAAAATAATCATTCGACTAATAAAAAAAAAACAAAGTTTGCTTTTCAATTTCAAATACATTGTTTTATATGAGCTATTAAACAACCCTACTACCAATTTTAAGTATCCAATCTTGGTATCTATTATTGAAGAAAAATATATGAAAATATTTGACGCTCGTGGATATCTTACATTTTTGGAACTGTCTTGCTAATGCAATAAAGAATCATTCATTTGCAAGTTTGACATCAGGATCAGAGCACTTATTTAAGTATGTAACGTATGTTACATGGCATAATGAATGAGCAAGGAAATTGTCTTGGAAGTAAGAGATGATATTTCAGAAAAAATACTATTTTTCACATGTTTTCCTATTAATCTCTAGCCTCTGGTGCCTTAGTCTTAGTAATTACAGTCATTGCTGATAGCAAGCCCATGGAATTGTGTCACAGATGTTATATATACTCTTTTTTATCACATATTTACTAATGCCTATAATATTAAAATATATAGACATATAGATAGAAAATAATAGTTCTCATGTAAATGTCACAGTTTAATAAACATTTCTTTTAAATATAATTATTCAAAAACAATCTTTATTCAAGTCACCCTCACAATGTCTATCATTGTGTCTGCTTCTATGGCAAAATAATCACCCATTTCATCACAACCAATAGAATCATGGCATAGTATTAGGACTGCAAACGGAGTACAATCCTGTTCTTCTCCACCCCTTTAAGAATTGTGCAGACATATCCTACCTTAAAGAACAGTTCAAGCTGCATCAAATAAGATATATTTGCACTCTATTAACTAGGGGGTTAGCCTGTGGTGGTTTGATACGTATGTTACCACATCAATTTAAGAATAAATGAATTGAAGTCTGAAAAACAGAAAGAAGACAAAAACTATCTATTTATTTGAACTATTCATGTAGTTTGCATGCTGAATACCTTTGATACATAAGAAAGTGTTTTTTTTAACAAATATACAGCTTCCTATGATGTTATATGTGTTACATTAATTAAGATTACTTTTAAGACTTGGTAATTGTGACAAAATCACTTATAGGCATTTTTTGTGATCCTCCTCTTTTGCCATCAAAAGAGTAGTTTTCTTTGTATGTGTGGCCAGTGCCAGCGTCAAACAAATTGACTCAGCTTTAAATTGAGCATTCTTCAAAAGCAGAAACAGCATGTCAGTGTCATGGGATCAAACACCTTATTAAATATGGGTTTAATGCCATTTCACATATATGCATACAATGGAGTATGACTCTGGTATATGTCTCTTGCTGTGAAGAGGCAAGAGCAATCTTACTGCAGCTGCCTCTGCATCCGTGCTAGTCAAATGATAACTTTGCTCTTATTTTGAAAAAGCTATGTCTCTACCGTGTGTCTCTAAGAATACTTTAAGATTTCTGACATTGGTTAAACAGAAATTTGATAGGCTGCTTTTTTGCATCATTTGCCATAGAACCTATCCACTTCTTTGGTGCTTAAGTCTTCAGGTCTAAGATCAATAGTATTTTGCTGCGCCCAAAGAACTTAATGAGTTTCCTTTAGTTACAATGTTGACTCTTGATGGTTTTGGCAGACCGTCTGAAACAATTTCTGTTACACCTTGAAAGTTATCTGGTATAAGAGAAAGAATATGAAGTTGGACATTGCCATCAATTATGTTCTCAGCTGGTTGTTTTTTTTTTGTCAGTACATTGAGGCAAGCCTTAAGATAATGTAAAGCCTATGATTTCTCAGTTTTTGCAGCCATACCATAGCTGTTGCATTCAAAAGAAGGAAAGTGGACTATGGGTAACCTATATAATGCTCTATGGAAGATTTATACAGAGTAAACAAGTAGATAAGGTGCCTCATTTTATGATCCATTGAAAACACTGAAATTAAAAACACTTGCCTCTGACTGTGAAATCAAAAAGGATGTCACGACAATGCCCTTGCTCATTTATTATGACGAGTTATATATGTTACATCCTTTAATAAGCGCTCTTATCTTAGAAACTTAGTGAATCATTGAATTGAAAGGGTCTAATTTGCGCTCTGTTCATCCTGCATTTCATTGCTCTACCGGCTGTGATACATCTAGTTTGTTTATCTGAAGGGAAAGAGTTACGTTTTCAGCACTTCAGAAATACTAAGACTTCAAATAAGTTTTTGAATGCCTGGGGAAAGATAATAAGTGCATAGACATTATTAGATGAAAATATGATTGTTGCATGTATAGAAAGGCTACATTTATAAAAGTTAACCAGCTAAGATATGATTCTTTATCACAGAAATATCAAGGTACATCAGTCAAGGTACTCATTGCTTTTAATGGCATAATTTTCCTCCTTGTAAAGCTTTTGTCTTTCTCCTACTTACAGAGTATCACTTGAAACACATACTCAAAAAGCCAACTATTAGGAATTCATATCAGTTTCCGTATGTACCAAGCCATGAATGGCAAAATTGGAAAGTTGATAATGGCTAATCAATTTTGAGTGGTCTGGTGGTAAAAATTGTATAACAGTAAATGATTGAAATATTGTGTGATGATTCTACTAGTCGCAAGGAGGCGTGTGATAATAATTATTACCACAGAAGCAGACAACGACAAACGTTTAACACGAGAGTCAAATTGATGATAATTAGTTTGGACCATTTCATTTATTGTATTGTCTTGTACAAATGTAAAACTATCTTTTCTATTTGTGGCTCTATATTTAGCATTATATGCACAGTATTAGGAAATGTGTCCAAAAGGTCATTGATAACATCTGTAACAACAGTCCATGATAATCAGAGATGAATATAATTTCTAGTGTTTTGGCAGCAAAGACTTATATTATAAGTACACAGTAAGTGTCCTGATCTTAAACTTAATGACATCTTGCAGATATATGAGCGAGACAAACTAAGAAAATGTAAAATATCCACACGCTGCAATCGCTTTCATGTGTTTTACTTAAATGGTTATAACGAAATTTGCTTCTCTGTAAAAACTGGAAGTAGGGCTGTGTATTAGCTCCTATAAGACAATATACTTAAGATAGAAAAGCAAACTTGGTTTTTCCTATTCATCAATTGAGTATATGTTTGTAAAATCTAATAAAACAGTTTGAAACCAAGTCATAGTATTTGTTTAACTAAATGACGATAGCCACAATTATAGCTTTTAAATTATAATTAGGTTCATGTAACGCACATAACACCACAGTTAGCCGTATGAATGTTAAACAGCTTCCATATGTAGTAAAGACATCCAGTATGCAGACTATAAGAATGTCAATATATTAGCTAATTTTAATGTCTTCTTTCTGTAGCTCAAACATTCAAATTTCTTATTCTCAAATTGATATAGTAACATATGTAACAAGCTGTTACAGGCTAACGCCCCGACTTACAGAATGCAAACATTTCTTATCAAATGCACTTTGAATGGTTACATAAGATGTAATATGTCTGCAGAATTCCAAAGGGGATTTCGATGGAGCAGGCCCTTACTCAGTTTGATGTCAAAATAATGTTTGATGAGTTTACTAATCACGCTAACATATGTAACGCTCTCTTATCTTTAAAACTTGGTGTCAACTAGCAGATCTGTAAGTCTTTATCATATGAGCCCGCTTAAAATCCCTGAACAATGTAAGATATCCAGCAGTTGCAAGTTTTTTCACTATTTTAGCTCAAACTTTCAAACTACATTTCCTTTATTTGATACAGTAACGCATGTAACATGCTTTTTCAGACTAACGCCCTAACATAGAGAGTGCAAACACCCCTTATTTGATGCAGCTTGAGTGGTGCTATAAGAAAGAATATGTCTGCAAAATTACCTCGAGGAGATTAAGGATAATCTTTTGGCCAATATGGTGTGGTGCCTAAAATCTGCGGGTGCTTTGAATTTTGAGCTATAACATGACCAGTGTGCTCTTTTGCTCTGAATTACAGAAATAATCATAAGAGTTACATAATATAGTTTATATTTTTGTTGCTGAATAAAATAAAAACAAAAAATAGATAAGTCAAATATTACCTTGAAGTTAGCCAATTTTTGCCTACCCGCTCTCCTATTTATCTCCATCTTAAATAAAAGTTTTTTACACGAACAAGTAGTGTGATATGTAATCCAGCAAACCCAATTCATAAAATTTCCAAAATTTATTTTACAAGGTCACTAATCCTGCTTTTTCGATAGCACCTAACACTCATAAAATAACCGACCAGGCGTAATAAACATGTATATCAACACCTGTGAACAGGGCTACCAATCCACTTCTTTCATAGGAAAATATAAAGAATACATTTTTACTCCAAATAATATTTGCTTCGAGATAATTATGAGCAGAAATTCCTATGATGAACAAGCAGAAGCCGATTCGTATAGGTTACATTGGGTTCTGTCTTATTGGAGGAAGTCGTTATAATTTCATGGTCGCGAAAAGCATGACCAATGCATGGAAGAAAATACATGTCATGAAATAGGACTCGTCGTTACTGAAAGAATGATAGTTTGAACCAAAGTAGCCTAATTTAACGCATGGTCCTCTCTCTGTCTACCGACTGTTATAGCTTTCGACGCATATTTTTTATTATTTGTAGAATTGTGAATATTATTTTTAATCATTTGCATCGATGTAATGCCATAACCATAGGTTACAGTCAACTAAACAAATAAGTTCGTACGAGGCGGGACAAACAGCGAAAAATGCGTTTTGTTATTTTCAAAAACATACATGCAAAGATTGGCCGCAGGGGAATGATTCTTTGCGTCCTGACTTGAGTTTTCGCGGGCTTCCCGCAATCATGTACCCAAGAATCATCTCAACCAGATAATTAGGTCTATGTACTAGATTTGCGATAACATTCCTTGCCAAAATAGAGTCCTTAAACGGAAAGCTTAACTGAGTTTAACTGACCGAAAACATAGCAATGTACATCTATCTACAGCAACCATGAACCCCATACCCCCCCCCATATTTTTTAATTCTCACGTTACTCAATCATCACTTCGTTGTATATGTTTTAAAGGATATTTCTTATTGTTACCTATTATACTCTCATTTTATAAGATGTTTCAAAAGTCGGAGGGCCACTTAGTTTCTCTCTCATACCATTAGATCGTCCGGGGTCAAGATAAGTTTGTTGAAAGCCTGCTTAGGCCACGAAATAAACATTTTAATATGAATATGTGATATACACTATACATATCACGATTAAACGGTAAGGGGGGGGGGGGGGACAAAGCTTTTAAGTCCAGTTACCATACAGTAGTCCCCATAGTGCAACACACTGAAAAATGTATGAGTAATACTGCCATACACTGAAAACTGAGCTGATACTAGTAATCCACTAAGTTGCATTGGTTTTTACTATGAATAGAATATTAAAGATAATTTGTTTTGTGTTTAAAAAAATGAAAGTGATGTTTAATATAAAAAAAAGGTGTCAGCTCAGCTGTCATCTCTTTTGATACCAGCCTGATGCATTTTCTATAGAATATGCACTCTAGATTGGGGTCAGGGGGGGGGGGGCAAAGCCCTGGTTAAGAGCATTCACATGGCTTAAACTAGCTCCCAAGACACGCAATTATTTCATTGCCTTCTGAGTGCCATCTGCTGATAACCTTTGCAAACAGATTGGACCCAGACCAGGTCCGACAATATGTTGGGCCTAATCTGGATCCAATCTGTTTGACACTCAGATGGTATTCCTAAAAGTATTACTTTAAAAAAGTTGATTTTGAAAACAACAACAAAAAACAACAACAACAGCAAAAACAGCAGACGACAAAAGAGTATCATAAGATTTCCAAGGGAGGGGGGGGCAAAGAGTTAATACTATTTCACCAGTAAATTCTTCAGAAATCAAAGTTAGTGGATTAAGAAACTATACTGGTTGCGCCGAGTGGTACGCACATGCGTTTTTGCTTACACGTAGGCACTCCCTTGTCAGCTCACACTACCCATTTACTGGATTGGTGCGCAGGCTGATTTTGGACTAAGAACAAGCAGATTAATAGAAGTAAAAACGCATCATGACAGTGGTTGTATGGTGGAAATATAATAATATAAAAACATGGTTACAAGCAGCTCACACAAATGAAAAAAAAAAGCTTAAATAGCAGAACTTTTAATGCCGATGATGCAACCAACAATGATCCAATGTGTCCAGCCTGATCTCTGTTCACATTTGAAGTAAAATAAGACCTAAGACACAAAATAAGGTCCTTGTTCTGTAATGCACTATCCACTTTTGCAATCAACAGAGCTACTTATCTCCAATTGTGTCATTGCTGTCGTGTGGCAGCTATTGTTTTGTGCCTCTGTGGATTGGTCTGTGGTCTGTGATTGTGGTATTTACTAGTCATCCTCACTTGCATTCTGATAAGACTGTGCGGATGTACAGGTAAGAAAGAATCAAATCATGGAATGCAGACTCACATTGAGCAGGCCTCTAAATAATAATGTGATTCATGCGCGGATCCAGGGATAATTGCCAGGGGGTCCAGGTCCACTTGCCAGAAAGCAGCTCTGACAACGTTGGGTTTTTTGTTATTTTTAGTCCTCAACTTATTTTACAGTTTTACAGAGGGTGTCCAATGTTTATTTCAAAGAAAACTATTATTTACTAAGGTTTCAGAGGGGACCAACTTTTCAGGGGGGGGGGGGGGGCAACATTTTTCTTGGGGTGGGGGGAGGGGGCGGGGGTTCCAAATGCTTATTTCTATAGAAACCCATATAACTTGTGTTTTTCCAGGGGGGGGGGGGGGGTGTGTCCGGACCCCCTATCCACTCTCTGGATCCGCACATGCGATTTCACAACTTATTTTTCTTATTTCAAAAGGAAAAATTATCTGTGGCTTCCTAAAAGATCCCTCTTAAGAAGACGATTCATTTGACCACCAAAACAAAGGTTTGATATTGTAGATAAGAAAATATTCAGTTATACGCTGAAAAAATGCCTATCTGGACCTATGTTATGTTATGTGACAGGGCCTCGAAACTGGATTTTAACCAGCCGTATAAAAGCACTGTAAAACTCACAAGCCATATATATGCCAGCACATGAGATTATGGAACCTATCGCATTATCGAGCAACGAAAGCTCAGCCAAGCCTGTGCATCTCTACTAATACAAAATGCTTTGATATAGTTAGTAACACATGAGAATTCGATGATACATGCACGAATCGAGAGCCGCTTAGCCCTCACGCGGTTTTTGTATTTTTGT
Organism: Loripinus fragilis; assembly: GCA_964019695.1. NCBI lineage: Eukaryota > Metazoa > Mollusca > Bivalvia > Lucinida > Lucinidae > Loripinus > Loripinus fragilis. The sequence goes on along the minus strand of OZ026516.1, from coordinate 44,044,324 downwards.
ATTTCCCTATGAAGTAGAAAGATTAGTAGACGTGTGTGTGTAAACTTGCCTGTATAACTGACATGTATATTATTGCCAATGGCTATCGTATGAGGATTAGGTGCTATTGAATCCACAAGAATAGTGACATTGTGAAATGAGTTTTGGAAATTTTATATTCCGTGTTTGCTAGATCGCATATTACACTACACGTTCGTGCAAAAAAAAAAATTATAATGAAAGTAAATGGGAGAGTGGATAGACAAAAAATGGCTAACTTCAAGGTAATATTTGACTTATTTATTTTTTGCTTTTATTTCATTCAGTAACAAAAATATAAACTATATTATACAACTCTTATGATTATTTCTGAAATTCGGAGCAAGAGAGCACACTAGTCTTGTTACATCTCAAAATTCAAAGCACCCGCAGATTTTAGTCACCACGCCATATTGGCCATATGAATATCCTTAAAACATTTTTAGGCATATCTTACGTATCTTTCTGGTCGATATATAGCTATACATAGCTAATGTTATCTCTGTTTATACTCTCCGACTTTAAATAAAATTTGTCTTATGTCTTATGTCTTAAAGACAATGAGCTAGCCCATTTATTACACCAGGTAACATATGTTACAGCCACTGATTTTAAAACATTTTGCAACAAACTTGCAGATTTTTGAGTCTTTTCATATAAGCAAATAAATCCCAAACAATGAAACAAATTCATCAACTGCAAATATTTTTAACTATTTTTACTTTAGTTTTAATACCAAAGATTTAACCTTAAAACTGGGTAGGGGTAGAGTTGTTTAATTGCTTATTCTAGAAAAATTATTTAAGCTAGGGAAACAAACTTTAATTTTTCTGTTAGCCAATTGCATAAGCTAGTCAGACATGGTTAAAAAGATTTCGTAAAACACACAGAGAGATTGTGAATGTAATGATACTAGCCACACTTGCGAATCTAAATGGGTTATCTTATTTATGTAACGCATATGACACCTTAGGAAGCCGCAATTTTGTTCAAATGGCTGTCATACGTAGTTAAGATATCCAGTATGCAGACTATATGAATGATTTTTGAAAATAAATATGTTAATGTCTTTAATTTTTAGCCAAACTTTCAATTTATTTTTCTTAATTTGATAAAGTAACGTATGTTACAGGCCCTTACAGACTAAAGCCCTAACGCACAGAGCGCAAACATTTCTTAAAAGACTCGGCTTTTAATTCTCTACAAGATAGGATATGTCTGCAAATTTCCCTAGGGGGGGGGGGGGGTGTGCAAACCCATTCTCAGCCATCCGTCTAATCCTGCTGAGGAGAGAGAGATAGTTGCTTTACTTTAATTGCGTCTAACTGTCATGTGGCTGTTAGTGTTCTGTGTCACTTCCTTGTGGTGCCTTGAGTTGGTCTGACTGTGGTCAGTAATTGTGGCATTTCCTGGTCATACTCACTTCCTTGTGGTGTCTTGAGTTGGTCTGACTATGGTCAGTAATTGTGACATTTCCTGGTCATACTCACTTCCTTGTGGTGCCTTGAGTTGGTCTGACTGTGGTCAGTAATTGTGGCATTTCCTGGTCATACTCACTTCCTTGAGGTGCCTTGAGTTGGTCTGACTGTGGCCAGTAATTGTGGCATTTCTTGGTCATACTCACTTGTCTGTTTGCTCTGGTCAGATAGACAACTTATAATTCGCCCTTAAAGCACCTAAGTGTATGACTGTTTCAAAACAAATACTAACTACAAGTATGAACAATATAGAGTTAGCATCAATCATATTGGCTGTAATTGAATATTCAGAACAATCTGATAAAAGCCAGACCGTGGGTGTACGAACTGATTAAATTATTACTATGAAAAATGCCGCCGCTAATATACTCTGATATATTGGGATGAACTGTAGTATGCAAATTTCTATCAATGGTCAGTTGAGACATCCGTTAATCAAAGAAATCTGAGAAAAAGGAAAGCAAATCTTAGGATCTTTTTATAAAAACAGGTAATTGTCTTTCTTATTACTGTAGTAATATTTTATAACCGCTTGAATTGTCCAAAATATGAAACCTGTGCAATTTTGCACAGGTTTCATATGTTGTACATTTCTTGCGATTGCGAAAGATAATAGAACTGTTATAGTCACATGTAGTTTGAGCAGCTTTTAACCGATGTTATCAGATCATTCTTGAAAATATTGATAAGTGTATCTGGACTTCCTCAGTACAATTGTAAAGAATGGTAAATCTAACTCATATAACCTATAACGATGATAATGCAATTATAAACACCCGTCATTTTTTATGCATAAAAGTGCATTTTTGGCGAGAAATGCGAAAAAAACCCAGAGATTAAAATTACAAACTTGTCTTTTTATGTTGAATCATGTGATGTACAAGAGATCACTTGCTATGCAAGAGGTGTAAGGTATTACTTATGGACTCAGAATTGTATATATTTTTGTAACAACATAAGCACAAATGATGTTAATGGGATGTGCGCATAATAGGTATACATTACAAACTAAAATTATAACACGAATTCGTGTGTGTGTTTGTGTGTGTGTGTGTGTTGGGGGTGTTATTTGCGTATGTAATAATTGTAATAGCTTAAAATGAAGCTTAAGGTTACTACTGATACCTGTTCAATTTATTTTGAAAATAAGTTTTCCTCATTTTCTATAATTTGTTGTTTCACTTTATTAATAATGACATAAAATATTTAAAAAAAACAACCTCGAAGTCACTATTGAGTATTAGAGCTATGGTACTTCAAAGGCATGCCTAATACGCCCCTTTTCTAAAATAATCAGGACTTAAGGGAGGGAGAAACAGGTCTATGACATGGTTACTGATGATCATGACATTTTTGAATTATTGCAGTTTATTGAAATACAGGAATGTTTACATGTAATTAATGTGCATCTAGCCATTATTTATTTTTGATCACATTTTACATTAAAAAAGAACAGTGAAAATGTTTCGTTCAACAACTAAATATTTAAATATTTTAAGCAATTAAAAAAATAGATTTTTGTGAAACATACATTATAAACATTATTTCGTAAACTGAATCAGTGTGGAATTTGAGCAATATTCACGGACTGGAAAGTGAGATATTTCTTTACTACTTTACATACCCCTTGTTATGCACAATTTCTATTTTGTAACTTTTTGGTTTAAACGTAAATTGTTTGTAACGATAATATATATTTTACATCAATACAGTTGTACAAAAATATGAGCACAATTAGCATACACTGAATGGAATTCAGAAAAAGTATTTCGACTTGTATTTATCGGTGTCCCATTCAAGGGCAGTAGTTACACGTTCAAGTTTATGATTTGAGCCAGTGCATGAGATTTCCAACAATGTGGTATGTGCGACCAGCAAAGCCTCAGATCAGCCTGCGCATACGCGCAGTCTGATCAGAGCCTTTGTTAGTCGCTTGAGTATTCTATGATTGTTAAGCTATGGAAGGAAACCATTTGGAGTTTCTAATCTTAAAAGGAGGCTACTGAGGTTCATCCGAGTCTACACATGTCAAAATGCTACATTGTTGGAAATCTCATGTCACGGCTCATCTGATATTATTCAACTATTAGGTCACTGTATCGTCACGTGGTATGCAATGTCCCGGTCTCTTGTAAAGCTAATGGAGATGGAAACCAGTTGGGGCGTGACTAGACAGTGACCTGGTAGTTGAATAATATAATAGTAATTATAAGAAAACTTACTATAATTAAAAAACATGTATACATGTGTGCACAAAGATTCTTTATTCAAAATATGTGTTACTTTTAATTGCATAACAAGGAATATATTTGCTATATGTATGCGTAGAAACTAGTTTTGAGAAAATGAAAATGAACCTTGACAAATAAATATATATTATCAACACACTTTTTTCAGTGATTATTTACTGGCACAAAGAAAGAGCTTCAAATGGCTCCAACAGTTGCAACTACTCATTTTGTTGTCGATATATAAGGCCAATTGCAAAAAGTATCGAAAATATCAAATTCGAGAGGAAAATAAATATTTTTGGGTCATTGGTCAAGTTATGACACCTTTTTTATCATTTGATTTTCACCTCAAATTGCAAATTTAAGGGAATATACTCATGCAAAAGTGTATATCAGTTAAGTGAACAGATGTAAAGATTATCAAACGAAATATTTTGTGTAGGCTTTTATTACTATCTGATCCTTAGTGAGCAAGCTATGGGACACTCTTGGATTTTAACCCATTTTCTTTGTAAATATTGACATTGAGGGGCTATAACTCTTGTTTGAAAAATTAAAATGTAACAGTAGCAATTTTTGATCTACAGCTTGAAACAGTAATGGTTCAGAACAAGTTTCACCAAACGAAGATAACATTTTTTAAAATTATTGAGTTTTACTCATTTTACTGAAGTTTTCACTTAAATAATGATAATAACCAGGGGTTGTACCTCTTGAAAAAATGTGTATACAATTTTATGCATTAGGGTAAAGTCGGGTAATTCTGACATCAGGTAAATTCGGACACACATTTGCAAACAGTGTAAATCCAGATGAGACGGCTCCTAATGAGCCGTCTCATCAGGATTTTCACTGTTTGCTTAGTTAATTTATTTTCTATTCCAACATTTGAAATATGAAACAAACAAGGTCGCAGTCCGAATTTAGCTGTATGTCCGAATATACCCGACTTTACCCTACAATTGCGTCTGGCGTACCAAGTCCATTTACCTCAGTAAGTTTCAGGTGAACAAGGTAACAATATTAAAGTTACAAGGCTGCACTGAAGGAGGCCCAAGAGGGGACTTACATGTGTAAAACCAAATTTCTTTCACTAAGATAAATATTAATATTGATCAGAAATAGCTAAACCTTCATGGGGCTACTTTCATACCCACTGTAAGGAGGCCATAATCACCACATTAAAGATTAGCCTTTGTTCTGCCTGGAATAGATAACGATTGCTGAAAGAATGCATATAGCTTCAGGAAATAAATCATATCAATTGCTGTTAAATACTCACTTCAATCTTTCAGCGGTTTCTCCACCTAAATTGATTTTGCATACTTAAAAGCATAACACCCCCTTGTCACTTTGATTAATTAAAACAAAATGAGTACATAGTTGTTTGGTATGTTTCTACTGCATAAGAAGTCCATAACGGAAAAATAGATTTGCAGTTACATTAAAGGAATAAATGATTGTGTATAGGTTATATATCATATATTACAATTAAAATGGAATTTAGTGGGAACGAGCGCAGCGAGTGAACCACTTAATTTCGTTATAGTTGTAATACATGCTCTATGATCTACTTAAAGTTTTCTCCTCCCCTCCCATTAAAAATAGCGCACTGACCACTTCACGGATTTACTTAATGATTTTACCTAATAGATATTACACATATTGACAAAATATGTGATTAAGTTGGCCAAATATTTAAATTTCTTTGCAGAGTCAACTATAAATTACCATTTCAAGTAAGTACAAGAACATGGAACTTGGCTTTTTTTTAAATATGTTTAAACCATATTCAAACTTCTGAGGGTGTATGATACTTTTCTTTGGAAAGTATTAAGATTATCAAATTAAGGATGTTCCATCATGAGTAGTCAGATTGGGTAAAATAAAAATAGAAATAAAACTTAAACATAGATTTAAGGTTAAAACACTACAATTGTCATTATTATTTCAAAGTTTGGTGTTATAAAATCCACTAAAGGCACTTACAAACATATTTTCTTTTCTTCTAAAGAATTTTGATGACAAATAAATTGTAACTTTAAATTGGGTTGAACGCCATTTTGATATTTTAAAATGATTATTCTGTTTAGTCGATCGGTTGAATGATTGAAATTTGCTAGTTACATCTACTTTGTCATAATATGTATCTGTTATAGATCATATATTACAATTATAAAGACATTAAGTGGATTATAATTGTAATATATGATTCATATAATACATAATTCACTTCATGGATTTACTTAATGATTTACTTAAAATTTATTACAAATATTTACAAAATATGTGAGTAAGTTGGCCAAAAACTTTCTGTGCAAACTGATTGGTTGTGAAGCAGAGGAAGGGGCAGAGTAATCTATTAGTCTCAAGAATGTTTATCAAACACCATGAGGCCCCTTTATGTTGTACATATATATGACTTAAAATTTTGAAAAGGAAAGAAAATAAGTAGTTTCCGTTTACTTTTCTGGTTTGGTAAAATGCTATATATATGCTATGATACAAAGGTATCTATGCAATTGATCTTGAATATAAGTTTTGAAACTATTTGTTTGCAAAATGAAAACTTTTTTTATGTTTCTATATATGTCTGTACGTAGAAACAGCAAATATATCTAATTATCACTTGAAGACAAGCATATTTAATCCATAGTATGGTAAGATGCCCATAAACCGGTACTTTAGCAAACAGTAAAGACCCAGATGAAATGTCGAATAATGAGAGTTTAGATGAGTCGACCTGATGCCCTTTAAAATGCAGATGCTTATTGTATTAATATGTATGAGAATTCACTTATTTATTGTACTTCGTTATTAATAGACTTTTCGCTTACGGTAAAGGCGGCAACTTTAATATTCATATCTGGGCGTGGTTCGGCTATTTCATCTGCTAAGGAAGGGAAACCAAGTTTTATTTATAATTTGGTAAAGTGTTGATAAGCTTTTTGGACCGCAAACGTGCGTGCATTTCATGAAAATCCTAACCGTATACACACTGAACTCACATTTATTAACCCTTAAAGCACATAATCATAAAATGCATGTTTTTTGTCGTCCACTAAAATATTTGAAGCCTCGTAGACTAACACTGTGGACCCAGATCAGACTGCTCCTGTAGGAGCAGTCTGACCTGGGTCCACAATGTTTGCCTATATGCTTATGTTAAATAGACATTTTCAGATGCAAATATTTTGCTGGCGTTTTAAGAACTAAATAATGTGTTTGCGTCTATACTGAGATAATGGCACAAGAAGATACAGTTACTTTTGAGTAAAACCACGCCTCATTTTCAGCTTTTACCTATGCCTGAGGTTGACCAGTCCTAATTACGCATTCATGAGGCGCTGCCTTTACAGTAAGCGAAAAGTCAGGTAATACTTCGTTACTAGCTTATGCGTTCTTTTGTGTCCCTTTTGGTACCATAGATCTTAAAACTATGATCAATGCGTTTTCATGTTATATCCATCTAATTGTCTGTGTGTTTTTCATCAATATATCATATCTTCGGATTAAATAGTTTATATTTCAGTAATATTCTATTTATTTATTGTCCTTGATATGTGTTAGGGCGATGTGTGTCCGACTTCATAAGCTTGCTATTTTGTATAGGTTATAGATCATATATTACAATTATAAAGGAATTAAGTGGGGAACCAGCGCAGCGAGTGAAGCAATTAATTTCTTTATAATTGTAATATATGATCTACGACCAACTTGTAGTTTTCCCCTACCTTCCCTTTGGAAATAATCGCACTGACCACATCTTGGATTCACTTAATAACTTTCTTAATAAATATTACAAAACCTGACAAAATATGTGACTATAGTGGATTCAAAGATAGATGAGAATCGTTGTAAACAAACACTGGCGAGTTTACCTTGATTTTTGGCGTGATAACAGTTGTATTGAACCAACCACAGATTACTGCATATGCGCATGGTACTATCCTGCCAGCCAGGAGTGACAGTGACGTCATGTTTTGTTTACAAAGTTATCAGGGACTTAGAATCGATAGATCACTTTATCGTTCTGCATTAGCTCAAGTGGAGTGTACATGTTAATGTTTTACTTAACAATCGTAAACAAAGTATATCGTTACTGTCACTTTTGGTTGGCACGACAGTAGTGAGTAGTCACGTTTTACTTGCTGTACCTGTTTATAAGAAAAATAGAATTTCCTAACTACTATGCGTCTTTGAAACTACTGTAAGTTGGTCAAAAAAATGTGCAAACTTATTGGTTGGGGCTGAGTAAACTTTGAAAGTAGAACATAAACTAAATAATATGACTCCCCTTTTCACACGGAGATAGATTTGTACTTTATGAAATGTGCTACTATTATTAGCAATATTATCGGTTTGCTTAAAGAAGGAATATAAAATAACTTATTTTAATTAATGCTTTGTAAAAGTGCATATTCGTCTGAATTCCCAGACAGACATTCTTGGGTGTGTGGATTCTGATTTAGTCATATTCTAAACTCGCCAAAGACATGTGCCTAATTAGCTACGGATGCAATCTGATATTCTAAGAATGCAATATCATTCTATGATCTTCTATATCAGGTAATTACTGACAAGTATAAAGTTCGTTTAATAAACTTGCTCATTCCTAGATCTGAACATACTTCGTTTTGTCTCACTTTCTGTGTGGCCATTAGTTTTGTGTAAGGAATTATTTTTGCAATTTTAACTTGAGATTTATGGCCCTTTGTTTTGACTTGACTGAATAAGAGGTGGGGAAAGTGTTATTTTTTTAATCAGCTTTTACTTTTCTGTTTGTTGACGTATTTTGTCAACGATCGTGCCAACCTCTAGTGAAATACAACTCCAAATTTGGCGTTGTATTACATTATAGGTTGCAACAAAGATTGTTATACAGATTTCTCGTAAAACGCAAACCACATGTAGAGACTACCTCTATAGAGCATATAATGTGTGTTTTGTGTCATGGTTGATGATTTGTTTTGCACACTGGATAAGGATATCTGAAATTTTACCCTGGGATAGACCCATGCTATCTAACCCAGGACGTCATTGTTATGTTTTAGTGACGTCATCATGTGAAATTGCATCTTAGCATATTCAGGGACTTCTGGAAGCTTATTTTAAAATAAATTAACAAATTAAGTAATAAATAACAATAGTGGTGAGGAAGAAAAAGAATCCATTATCTGTACGAGGGTAGGATAGTTAATTTGATAAGATCATGAGATTGTTTCTCTGTGATGATACATAGTTAGGAAGCTTCTATGCAAGCTAAACAATTTTTGTGTTTTAACAACAACAGAACCTAAGGCAAAGATTTGGTACCAGTAAAATGCACCGTACTTTGTGTCCTTCTAGTTTTGCAATCATCTTGATGAGGAAGAAAGAGCTGATTGCTTTACATAAACTCTCTCTCTGGTGTCTTGTGGCTGAACATTAGTGATCTGTAGCTCTTTCTCACGGTGTTGTGGGTTGGTCTTCAGTGTGTGATTGTGGTGCTTACTGATCATACTCACTTACCTTACGGCGTCATCTGGGTCCAAATCATTTTGCCACGCTGGTGTTGTTCCAAGTGAGAATGAACAGGAAATGCCACAGCCAAAAACAATAGAACAACCCATAACTCAGCGAGTAAAATCAAAAAGAGCAAAAACTGGACGACAAGCAGCATGCGAAGAGTTGAGTGACAGAGACATTTTATTTTATCTCATCAGTTACTCGCATATTTACTGCATTGTTACACGTTGCCTGATAAATGTTGTCTATCTCAGGCATGTGCCTTTATCAGGTCATGATGACGTTGCACTTTTTGAATGAGGTCGCTTATGACACTGAATCAACACAAAAATCGAAAATTACGTCATAATCGCTAGTTATGCGTAAACTGATAAATAGAATACCAGGTTCGTGTCTTTTAATATCAAATTACCAGGCTCGGCTTTGAGAAGGCATGTCGAACCGCTCAGCAAGCCTCGCGATGTCAACAAGCGTTCTCAAAGCCTTGCCTGGTAAACTTTGATATCAAAAGACACTCACCTAGTATTCTCTATGTATATTATAGAGCAAGTGCCTCGAGGAGTAGCCAATGTCTCGGACGTTAGTTTTGCGGTGGCTGTCGTGCATTGTGACTCTCACAACATTTCTCGACGGAAGTTGGGCGACATCAGGGAAACTCTGGAATAAAAGACACAATGTGAAGAGAAACGCCCAGCAACAGTCACTAGATAATTTAGTAAGTTATTAGTCCCCTACCGATAGAAGACCGGTTTCGGGGATGATATGTTGTTCGATTCTGTCCAGTGTCCGTCCCGCTGTCCGTCAGCCACGCTTTCGTATCCGGGCCATATCTTGTACATGGGCAGATGGTATTAATTTCAACTTCACATGATTTTTACCTATAGCATGAAGGTGTGTCGAGCACGACACCTAGTTACTAACTCCTAAGTTCAAGGTCACAACTTTGACTCAAAGTCCTGTCAGTTATGCTGTAATCCTAGTTTCCTGTCCCTGCCATATCTCCAACAAGGATAAGCCCAATAAAGTATAACATTACAATATTATAACCTATAGCATGAAGGTGTAACGCGCATAACATTTAGCCACCAAACCCAATTTCAAGGTCACAAATTTTACCCAAGCATGACCAAAAGCTGTTATACTCAGAATTTCATGTCCAGGCCATATCTTCTACAAGTGAAGACCAAGTTCATTGCAACTTGACATGATTATTATGCTTACCATGATAGTGTGTCATGCTCAACACTTAGCCACTAATTCTCAAGATCAGGTCACAACTTTGATTCAAACTTTAGCGATAATTCAACTTTTTCAGAATATAGTCATGAGGCATATCAAACTAAAGGGAACGAACCATACGACAACATACAAGCTAACTGTATGCCCTTGCACACATCCTCGACCCCTGGGGTGGGGTCAAAAGGTCAAAATCTTTGTTTCTGAAAATGGTCATGTTGCATATGAAATTAAAGGGAATGACACGCACAACATACAAGCAACAAATTTGCGCTTGCACACAAACTCGACCCCTGTGAAGGGTCAAAAAATGAAAACAATTTTGTTTTCATAAAATGGTCATGTTGCATATCAGATTAAAGGCAATGGACCGAACGGTAACATTCAACAAATATTTTGCCCTTACATACTCCCTCGACCCATAGGGTTGGGTAAAAAGGTCAAGACATTTTTCTTCTGAAAGTGGTCATGATGCATATCAAAATAAAAGGAAGGTTGGTCTTACATGTACCATGGTCATCTACATTAACGTTTGGTTGGGTAGGAGTGGGGTGGGTGTGGGAGGTTTACTTTAATCTGGTAGGGGACTCATGTAAAGCATAGCAATACGACATGACCTTGCTTTTCTGAAAATGGTCATGTTGCATATCAAATTAAAGGGAATGACACGAACAACAAAATGCAAGCAAATAACTTACCCTTACCCACAAACTTGACTCCTGAGGTTGGGCTAAAAGGTAAAAACAAATTATGCTTATGAAAGTGGTCATGTTGCATATCGAATTAACGGAAAGGTTGGGGGAAGGGGGTCCAACAATTCCCAGAGGCGGGGTCCATTTGCTTATTACTATAGAAACTTTTGAACCGCGAATGGTCTTCACTATAGTGTTTCCAGGACTTGAGTGACCCCCATTTTTTGCTAATTATTCTTTAATGGTGATTTTAATTGAAAAATAAATTAGAGAAATGAATTTAGATATACACCGCGTATTTGAATTTATTTTTTCCACATAAATACGAGTTTTTGTATAGGCTGGGATTAGATGGAATTTTGGTGTGTTTTTGCTGCTCCTCTTTGAATTAGTCCCCAAGTGAACCTTACGATATAAATAAAACATGGCTTATACAGGTCAGTGGAGGTTATTCGTCAGTCCCACAGATAAGAGTGCGTAACAGAACATTATTTTTACTATTTATCAACCAAAAAATATGTTGTGTGTACTCAAAACAACTGTCTCGGTGATACAGTTCTTTTGAGCACCCAAAACACATGTTTAAATTGATAAAGACAATGGCAACTTCACGCTAAAATTGCTTAACTGGCCCATAGGCGAGTGTATGTCATTATAGCAATGTAAATATACCACGTGTATCTTTTGGGGTACACATGGGTATATTCACAGGGAAAAACAACCAAGTTATTCTTTTGTACAAGGGATTTGGGCTTCATTTACAAATAAGGGCGTCTCCCAAAAATAAGTTTTAGTTACGCGGTGTGCATTTAAATCCACATGCTAAGTGCCGTTCTTCTAAGTTTCATTTAAAGCGGTTTAAAAAAAGAATAACGGGGGTCACTTATAACCTGGAAACACTATAGCAGCAAAAGAGCTTAAAGAACTGATGAGATTAAACTTATACGAAAAAATCTCTCTTAATCTTTAATCTTTTGTTTTTCAGAACCGTTTTGATATCAGAAGCATGGTACCTTCACAGTGGCAAATGTATGCTCCTAATCCGCCCTCTCCGGATGAAGTTGATTGCTATATTGAAGTAGAAGTTGTAAGTATAATTATACATAGGTCGAAATAAACCTTTTGAAGCATATTGTGTTAATACAAACTCAAAGGAAGCAATTTTGGGTCCGCTACAAAGCTTTTAAGGGTATACCGCCAAAATAGGGGTTGGTGTATACAGGACACCGTAGAACTTTAACAAAAGTATCAAATGACTTTTTGGCAGGCTTGACAGACCAAGGGAAGGCTTGGGTAACAATATGTTACAAATTCATTGTTCTTTTGAAGAAAATTATACATGAAACCGTCACTGAAAAAATATTCAGGTGGTGCTTAATTTTTTACGCTGTGTACAGTGAGCCACTTTAGTTACGTACCACTTATAAAATGTAAAATTACTCAGAAAATAAATGTGATATTTTTATTCTGAGACTACCAACGTAAAGCGCATCTATATTTGCATTAGCCATTGCAATTTCATTGTGATCAGATCAGAAACGAAGGACAAAATGGATTTTTAAGTGCACTACCCTCAAAACACCATTTCACATTGCATTATCTCGAATGAAACTCAGATCACATTGCACTTTTTCAGGGTCGAATTTCTGCTATGCCAGATATAAGAGCCGACTTATTCTTGGGAATATCTAAGACTGGAATGTGATTGTTAACTTCATAGTTTTTTTTTAATGTTTTACTATTTTGGTTCCCAGCTGACTAAGGTTTGAAAAAAGTTGGTTTTAGTACTTTTTAAGCTAGTTGAAATTTCGTATGATTCTGAGTAAACTAGTTATCAAAATACTTCTTTTATGATTTTATTTTAAACAACCATGTATCCGCCGTTTATTTTCGTAAAAAAATAATGGATTTGTTGGCGTCATTGTGTTGACGTTAGTGATGACGTCACTACTACCAAGGCTATAAGACGTGTCAATGATAAGATGTTTTAGTGTTTTGATACGTCTATGTCAACAAGTGACTCATTAAAAAATAATTTGCGAAGTAAACCCATTGTGATTATTGTAACTGACGTTAATATGACGTTAAAACGAGCACTCTACAAAAAGTAACGGTGTTCCTAAATTCAACGACCAAAAAAATGGGTTTTACTTGAATAAATAAATTGTTTTTGGTGTTTTTCTGTCACAACGATCACCATGGATAATGCCTTGCACAAACCAAAAATAGAAAATATAGACGTTCCGCTTGCACGTGCATTTTTCAAAATTTGTCAAAATTGCCTTTGAGTAGCAGGATGATTCACATGAGTGATTCCAATATTTTTTTGATGTTATCAAACAGATAAAATGTCAATAAATAAATTATCATAGAGAATGTTCGATTCCAGCATTTTTGTCAAAAAAATTAGGGCCCTGAAAAAGTGGTGCGTAACTAAAGTGGCTCACTGTATAGCTTCTGTAGAGAAAATGCGTTTCGTGAATATTCATGAATACAGCCTAGGCATTGAGCTTCTTCTTTATATTTAGGAGCAATAACGGATATGATGCACAATGGCTGAGATATGAATACTTAAACTAATAAGTAACAACTCAGTTTGCATCACTACTTAGCCACAAAACAAGGCTCAACATAAATCCCCAACACAAGTTTCATGAAAATGAATATTATTGAAAATGATAATGAATGTTTCAGCGTACAATTGTAAATATTTTATTACCCATCGTTTTAAAAAATGTTTTGGGTGCTCAAAAGAACCATCTCATTTAGGACACTGGCTGGATATGGTTCCCCCCCCCCCCCGCCCGAGGGAATTTCGTGAACCATATTTTTCTTGAAGCCCAATGTCTCGCAAGGATTTTGCAACATGTTAGCCCTCTGACAATGGCAGTGTTAAGCTGTTACATACGTTACCTTACAAAATATTTGATAATTAAAATTCTTTGTAAGACTTCAGAAAAGTGCAAAAGATAAGGTACGATTTCCAAATTGGTTATATTTTCTAAATGAGCTATTACTGGGCCACAGATAATGACATTTGAAAGTAAATATTGTCACCCCGATGTAGTGTATGTTGCATTTTTTCATTGAACCCCCTTTTAAATGATGAATGCATCTAATATAGTTTGTCTTAAATTTTATTGAAACCAGTTTATGTTCATTAATTTGGTATTATATTAAAGATGTTTTATTTACCTTTTTTTAAAACTGCAAGCATTATGTTTCTATCTTATATATGTTTTGAGTTATTAGATGTCGAACATGGTACCCCCATATCACAGAAAAATGTAAAATGTAATTCTCCACTCCAGGCCTCGCGCTGGCTATAGACCCCACTTCCCCCCAGGGGGAATTTCGTACACTATGATTTCCAGATACAACATTATATAAGCAACAAAATGAAATATATTAGCCCACTGAGAGTGGCAGCGTTAGCGGGTAACATTATGTTACATACGTTACCCGCAAAATAACATTAATTTTTCCTGATAATGTCTCCAACATGACATATTCACACTTTTTGAAGTCTGGAACAGGTTTAAGAACTTCTTATAGCACAGTTACATAATTCTAGCATTTATTCGATAAATGTATTAAGTTTTTGCCGTTGTATATGTTACTTAGTGCTTCATATGTTATTTCCAAGTATCAGTATGGCAGTTATTGACTATACATGTATAACATCCACCAGTGAATATTGTAAATCTATAAGGCTGCTATTCAAATGAATTAAAGTTCCTTATTATGTTGTCTTACACTATTTTACAGCCCAGGTTACATACGTTACTCTCTGAATACCATCAAACATTCAAGATATGGTCTCCAACACGACCTGCTTGTACTTATTTGCATACTGGCACAGGTCCATGTACTTCTTTTTTACTCTGGCCCATTTGCTGAGGAAGTAACTCAAAACATAAACTACCATAAAACCTCTTTTCTTTTTTAGAGACATCAAATATAGTTGACATAATACTCATGGAAAGTTTGTAACATTCAGTGCAATGTGCCAGTAACAACTTAAGCGATCAAAGAAAGTCCATCAGGTAGAAGTTATAGAGCAAAACTTCATATATTATCCAAGGGTTTTAAAGAGTTTTCTTATATACAACTTATTGATCCTCTATCAGATTTATCTTGCAAGGATTTTGCAATATGCTAGCACTCTGGTAATGGCACCATTACCTTGTAACAGACAATTATATTTTTTCCCATCAACATCTTTGATAATTTTTGTAAATGACATGACTTCTGAAAAGTGCAAACCATAAGGTAAGATTTCCTAATTGGCTATATCATCCAAGTAAGCTATTTTTGCATCACAGATATAGACCTTTGAAAACAAATATGCACCACAAAGTGTTACGTATGATACTTTTTTTCATTATTCCTATATAAATGATTTATGAAACTAAAATAGTTTGATATTTTTTTAATGTGAATGTGCTTACTAACTAATTTTGTATTAAAGAATGTTTATGTACCTTTTGGAAACTGCAAATATTATGTTTCTATCTTTTATACGGTTTGAGTTGTTGAGTTTTGAACATGGTAACCCCATGTGAAATATAATTCTGTGGCTCTTTTGTTAGGGTCAAATCAAGTTTTCTTTCACCCAGAGGTACTCGAATACCTTCCCATTTATTTTCCACACATTTTGTCCATATCTGGAAAGCCTCACTTCTTTTCATGGGAAAGACTTTGTATTTCAATCTTTGTATGTACATCTTAAGGACAGAAAAGCAGGGTGGAGGTAAGCTCATGTTCATGACATTTGAAATAGTCAGTATATGTGTATGGCTTTGGTACTTTTTTTCAGAAACATGTCGTACTGCAGCTTATTCAAAATTACATAAACAGCACTTGTTAGGGCTTCAAATCACGGATGAGTGCCTAGAGCAATTCTTTATTTGTTTTCCTACCATGCTTAGAATGTTGATGAACCAGTGGGGGATGGGTTCTTTATCAGTTAGATAGGAATAACCTTTCGGTGGTACTAACACATTGGCACATTGGAAGTGTCAAAATCTGTTAAACAGTGTATTACTGTAGATCTCTTCCCCCATATTCTGGCCAAAGTTTTTGACGTTCAGAAGGTGCACCTTTTGTTGCATACGCCATTGTTGAACAAAACACCCAGGTTATCTTCTGCGAGAATATTTGTAAGACTTTATAGACTGCTGCTAATACATTCTATTTATGCATCAGTGACAAAACCAACATGCCCTGCCTTTAGTGCCTGGTTGAATACTGGTGCCATCAAATCCATGAAGGTGACAGGAAAAGCTATTATGCTCTGTAGTTACGGCATTAACATCAACGTTATGGCCAATCTAATGTTGGTTAAATGTGTAATTGCAAGCCATGCTAAAGATTGGACTTGTCAATTTTGGTGGAAATTCTATCAGGAGTTGGCAGTGACCATGGTACAGGTCCCAGAAGGAACGGCAGTGTCAAGTCAAGGTCAACATTATGTCCAATAGAAAGAAGGTCTTGCTTACCAAAGACGCCCCTTTAAACTCTCATCTGGCTGTTTACATTTTGCAAATTGGACAATTTCTTCTTGCTTGACCTCGCAAGCATCAAAAACTTTATTAGCTTGTAGCATTTTATGGGGTTGTTTAAGACAGATTTTTTAACTAAAAGTGAGTCAATGAAGTCTGCAACTGCCTTCCTGCCAATGTCATCAGCCTCAATAAGATCCTTAGCTATGCCAGTACAGTTCATTGTCTTCAAAACTAGAACTAAAAGGATTGGTGAAGCCTGAAACTGCCTCTAGTACTCGTTCAACAAAGCATCTGAGCAGATTGAATATTTCATTTCAGTGCATTGAAGAGTTGTTTCAATATATTGAGCTCTGATGTGATGAGTAATACAACTTTCCATCTGTAGTACGAAGCGTTGTTCTAGTTGCTGAAGCCTATACTACCTTGATAGTTATGTCAAAAGTACTTCTCAAGCAAAAAACCAATGGTTGTGACACAATAAACTCATTTTGTTCGAGAGGTTCTTTGCATCTGTGATGTGTATCAGACGAATTTATGAGTGTAATCAGTTACACAGGTACATATTGTGCGTAGTTGTTGTGATCATTAGCAATGAACATTGGGAACAAGGCATATAGGCCACTGGCTGGATATGGTTTACCTCCCCCCCCAGGGGGAATTTTGTAGACCATATTTTTCTTGAAGCTCAAAGTCTTGCAAGGATTTTGCAACATGTTAGCCCTCTGACAATGGCAGCGTTAAGCTGTAACAGCCTGTTACATACGTTACCCTACAAAATATTTGATAATTAAAATTCTTTTTAAGACTTCAGAAAAGTGCAAAAGATAAGGTAAGAGTTCCTAATTGGTTACATTTTCTAAATAAGCTATTACTGGGCCACATATTATGTCATTGAAAACAAACATAGTCACCCCCGATGTAGTCTATGTTACATTTTTTCATTGAACCCCCTTTTAAATGATAAATGCATCTAATATAGTTTGTCTTAAAATTTTATTGAAACCAGTTTATGTTCATTAATTTGGTATTACATTAAAGATTTTTTATTTACCTTTTCAAAACTGCAAACATTACGTTTCTATCTTATATACTTTTTGAGTTATTAGATGATGAACATGGTACCCCCATATCACAGAAAAATGTAAAATTGAATTCTCCAGGCCTCACGCTGGCTATAGACCCCACTTCCCCCCTGGGGTAATTTAGTACACTATGATTTCCAGATACTACATTATATAAGCCACCAAATGAAATATGTTAGCTCTCTGAGAGTGGAAGTGTTAGCGGGTAACATCATGATACATATGTTACCCGCAAAATAACATTAAATTTTCCCGATAATGTCTCAAACATGACATATTCACACTTTTTTTGAAGTCTGGCACGGGTTTAAGAACTTCTTATAGCACAATTACATAATTTTAGTACCTATTTTATAAATGTCTTGAGATTTTGCCGTTGTATACGTTACTTAGTGTTTTGTATGTTATTTCCAACTATCAGTATGGCAGTTATTGACTATACATGTATTACATCCATCAGTGAATATAGTAAATCTATAAGGCTGCTATTAAAATGAATTATAGTTCCTTATTTTGGTGTCTTACGCTATTTTACAGCCCAGGTTACATACGTTACTCTCTGCATTCCATTAAACATTCAAGATATGGTCTCCAACACGACCTGCTTGTACTTTTTTGCTTGCTGGCACAGGTCCATGTACTTCTTTTTACTCTGGCTCATTTGCTGAGGAAGTAACTCAAAACATAAACTAAATAAACCCTCTTTTCTTTTATAGAGACATCAAATATAATTGACATAATACTCATGGAAAGTGTGTAACCTTCAGTGCAATGTGCAAGTAACAACTCAAAAGACATCAGGTAGAAGTTCTAGAGCAAATCTTCATATATTATCCAATGATTTTAAAGAGTTTTCCTATACAACTTATTACTCCTCTGTTAGATTTATCTTGCAAGGATTTTGCAATATGCTAGCACTCTGGTAATGGCACCATAACCCTGTACCAACAGCCAATTATATATATTACCCAACAACATCTTTGATAATTTTAGTAAATGACATGACTTCTGAAAAGTGCAAACCATAAGGTAAGATTTCCAAATTGGCTATATCATTCAAGTAAGCTATTTTTGCATCACAGATATGGACCTTTAAAAACAAATATGAAAATCCCAAAGTGTTACGTATGTTACTTTTTTTATTATTCCTATGTAATTGATTTATGATACTAATATAGTTTGATATCTTTTTAATGTGAATGTGCTTACTAACTAATTTTGTATTAAAGAATGTTTATGTACCTTTTGGAAACTGCAAATATTATGTTTCTATCTTTTATAAGGTTTGAGTTGTTGAGTTTTGAACATGGTAACCCCATATCACACAAAATGTGAAATATAATTCTGTGGCTCTTTTGTTAGGGTACAATCAAGATTTCTTTCACCCAGAGGTACTCGATTTCCTTCCCATTTATCTTCCACACATTTTGTCCATATCTGGAAAGTCTCACTTGTTTTCATGGGAAAGACTTGATAGTTCAATCTTTGTATGTACATCTTAAGGACTGAAAAGCAGGGTGGAGGTAAGCTCATGTTCATGCCATTTGAAATAGTCAGTATATGAGTATGGCTTTTGTACTTTTTTTAGAAACATGTTGTACTGCAGCTTATTCACAATTACATAAATAGCATATGTAAGGGCTTCATATCACTGATGAGTGCCTAGAGCAATTCTTTATTTGTTTTCCTGCCCTTCTTAGAATGCTGATGTACTAGTGGGGGAGGGGTTCTCTATCAGTTTGATAGGAACAACCTTTCCGTGGTACTAACACATTGGCACATTGGTAGTGTCACTATCAGTTAAACAGTGTATTACTGTAGATCTCTTCCCCCATATTCTGGCCAATGCTGTTGACATTCAGAAGGTGCACATTTTGTTGCATACACCATTGTTGAACAAAACACCCAGGTTATCCTCTGCGAGAATGTTTGTAAGACTTAATAGACTGCTGCTTTTACATTGTATATATGTATCAGTGACAAAACCAACATGCCCTGCCTTTAGTGCCTGCTTGAATACTGGTGCCATCAGATCCATGAAGGTGACATGAAAAGCTATTATGCTCTGTAGTTACGACATTAACATCAACGTTATGTGCAGCACTACATGGCCAATCTAATGTTGGTTCAATGTGTGATTGCAAGCTATGCTGAAGTTTGGACATGTCATTTTTGGTGGAAATTCTATCAGGAGTTGACAGTGACCATGGTACAGGTCCCAGAAGGAACGGCAGTGTCAACTCAAGGTCAACATTATGTCCAATAGAAAGTAGGTCATGATTACCAAAGACGCTCCTTTAAGCTCTCATCTGGCTGTTTACGTTTTGTAAATTGGGCAATTTCTTCTTGCTTGACCTCGCAAGCATCAAAACTTTATTAGCTTGCAGCATTTTATGGGGGATATGAAAGACAGATTTTTTTAACTAAAAGTGAGTCAATGAAGTCTGCAACAGCCTTCCTGCCAATGTCATCAGCCTCAATAAGATCCTTAGCTATGCCAGGCTTAGCAGGCACACCGAAAGACAAAAGTACAGTTCATTGTCTTCAAAGCTAGAACTAAAAGGATTGGTGAAGCCTGAAACTGCCTCTAGTACTCATTCTACTTTGCATCTGAGCAGATTGAATATTTCATTTCAGTGCATTGAAGAGTTGTTTCAATATATTGAGCTCTGATGTTATGAGTGATACACCATTCCATCTGTAGTACGAAGCATAGTTATAGTTGCTGAAGCCTATAATACCTCTTTATTGTTTGCCTGAGAGTCATGTCAAAAGCATTTCTCAAGCAAAGAACCAATGGTTGTGACACACTAAACCCATTTTGTTCGAGAAGTTCTTTGTATTTGCGATGTGTATCAAATTTATGAGTGTAATCAGTTACACAGGTACATATTGTGCGTAGTTGTTGTGATGGTTTGCAATGAACATTGGGAACAAGGCATACAGATAGAGATGACATGCAATTCAAATTTGTTTTCCTTGTAGCCCTAATCAGTGTCAACACCATCTGAATCATATCCATATACCTTGCCCAGAACTGAGCTGTTTCACAGTGACTGTCTTTCAGAACTTCCGGCTTGAATGCATGCTATCTATTCTGTTTATGTGAGCAAACAGCGAAGGTTGATAGATCACATTATATTATTAGTTTAAGTCACCATAAATTAATAAGGAACTTCAATTTATTTCAGCCTTATAAATTTTCTAAATTCTCTGACAGACTTTATATATGTATAGTCAACAACTTCTATATAGATACTCAGAATAACTTATGTATCATTTGGTAACACACATAACAGTTAAAGCTCAAGGCATTTATTAAATGAATACTTAAAAAAGGTAAACCTTGCTAAAAAAAGTACATAAACCTGTGCCAGCATGCCAATAAGTATAAATAGGGCTAGTTATAGACATTAACTTAAATGTTTAATGCTATTTTGAAGGTAACATACATAACATGAACCTGAAAAATAGTGTAAGAGACAATAATAAAGAACTTTAAATCATTTAACTAGCAGCCTTATCGATTTACTATATTCTGTGACAGATGTAATACACGTATAGTCAATAAATACCATACTGATACTCGGAAATAACGCAGGAAACACGAAGTAACATATACAATGGTTATTACTCAAGACATTTATGAAATTAATACTAAAAATATGTAACAGTGTTATAAGAAGTTCATAAACCTGTGTCAGCATGCAAATATGTACTAACATGTCATGGTTGAGACATTATCAGGGATGTTTAATACTATTTTTGGGGGTAACGTATATAACATGCTGTTTCACGTTAACGCTGCCACTCTCAGAGGGCTAACATCTTTTATTTTGTGTCTTATATAATGTAGTTTCAGAAAATCATAGTGTACAAAATTCCCCCTGGGGGGGAGGGGGGTCTATAGCCAGCTCAAGGCCTAATACAGATAGAGATGACATGCAATTCAAAGTTGTTTTCCTTGTAGCCCTAATTAGTGTCAACACCATCTGAATCATATCCATATACCTTGCCCAGAACTGAGCTGTTTCACAGTGACTGTCTTGCAGAACTTCCGATTTGAATGCATGGTATCTTTACTGTTTATGTGAGCAAACAGCGAAGGCTGATAGATCACATTATATTATTAGTTTATGTCACCATAAATTAATAAGGAACTTCAATTTATTTCAGCCTTATAAATTTTCTAAATTCTCTGACAGACTTAATACATGTATAGTCAATAACTGCTAAACAGATACTCAGAATAACTTATGTATCATTTGGTAACACACATTACAGTTAAAGCTCAAGGCATTTATTAAATGAATACTTAAAATAGAAAAACCTTGTTAAAAGAAGTACATAAACATGTGCAAGCATGCCAATAAGTATACACAGGGCTTGTTATAGACATTGACTTTAATGTTTAATGCTATTTAGCAGGTAACATACATAACATGGACCTGAAAAATAGTGTAAGCGACCATAATAAAGAACTTTAAATCATTTAAGTAGCAGCCTTATAGATTTACTATATTCTGTGACAGATGTAATACACGTATTGTCAATAAATACCATACTGCTACTCGGAAATAACGCAGGAAACACTAAGTAACGTAAACAACGGTAAAAACTCAAGACATTTATAAAATTAATACTAGAAATATGTAACTGTGTTATAAGAATTTCATAAACCTGTGTCAGCATGCAAATATGTACGCACATGTCATGGTTGAGACATTACCAGGGACGTTTGATGCTTTTTTGGGGGGTAACGTATATAACGTGATGTTACTCGTTAAGGCTGTCACTCTCAGAGGGCTTACATCTATTAATTTGTGTCTTATACAATATAGTTGCAGAAAATTATAGTGTACAAAATTCCCCCTGGGGGAGGGGGTCTATAACCAGCTCAAGGTCTAATTGAGGTTCTTTTGAGTACCCACAACATATATTTTGATTGAGAAGTAAGAAACTCATTTTTTGCTACACACTCTCATGAATATTGAAATTATGTGCTCCGAATCATATCGAAATCTTTTAAATCCATTGCATACAGTTTGTTCTATGTATGGACTGTCAATTTTAGAAATAAAAAGGATATTTACGAGGGGCATTTGGAAAGTTCATAGCATGGTCTTTTATCTCAGTAACCGATTTACAAACCCTATCATGTTTGGTATCATTTTAAAGAGCTATTTTTCATCTATGTTATGGCACAAATTTCATAAGGATATTTTAATGCAGACACGAAAAATATTATTGTGAATACATGTACTGTTTGTATACTGGAAACGCAAAATTTCAGCGGAAAATATAAAATTTTACATTTTGTAAAGTATGCAGAACATTAACAATAGTTCATGAAATTAGATAATTTTGTACCATTTGGAAGGCCACAATCTGGTACAGTTATTATACAATTGATGGCCGAGTTGGATGCTTCTAATAACTAAATGCAAGAAAAACAATACTTAACTGTCTAGAAGCAAAGCAGTGCGCTATTTTTTTTCGACTAAAAATCGCATGTCACAATGCATATATTTTAAAATATATAACCGAAAGTAGTTTAAAAATGCGGTGCATTGGTATTTTTGTCAAGCACACTTTATGCTCTTTGTATTGAAACCAAAAACCAGAACGAAGGGAAGATAACTCGTATAATCTTTCCATGGGGTGGAGTAAGTTAAGCTATAAGTTGACGTTCTGGTTGATTTCAATTGAAAACCGTGGCAATAAAAAAGCAAAAATACCATAAGAGTAAAAATCAATCAATTTTGAGATGGTTAACGTGATACCATCAGAAGTTCTTATGCCATCGACAAAATGTGAGGGGTTTAGTTACCCCACCCGCTTTTTGAAAAGTAGGGGTAGTGTTAGTAGGAATAATTTTATTGAATACAGAACTAAACAAGCCACACTTTTTGCGCGACGAAATGATTTTTATGCATTGTTCGCTGCAAATAAAACAGAACATATACTCAATAGGCATTTTTCGAGCTTCCTTAGTGACACAATTTATAGTTAGAGTATAAAGAAAATAGAAAAAAAGTCCCATTTTTGAAAGTTTACCATTTCTTTATTAATCAACATTTTCCGACTGTAAAGGTGGTAGTCGTCCAAGCAGTGATCGCATAATACATTCTAATAAAAAATAAGTTGGCACCAAATCGTTAATATGTCCAATCATGATCGCAAATAAGGTCCCCAATTTTCCTTCGCTTTTTTCCAAGTATTTTGCTTAAGATTTCCGCTAGTATATAAACCCCTACTCATTTTGAGCATGCGCTGCACGTGCACGCCAAGTCCTTTTTAGACAAAAATCAAACCATCAAGTAGCCGTTGAATTCTAGTTTCCAAAAATGTATTATTTGATAGCATTTTATCAATGCATTGTGGAGTTATGATGCCATGCTAAGAACTTTCCAAATGACCCTCGTATATATGTCACCATGCTCATTTTTGCATAATTTCGTATCGAAAGTTTAGCATTTGACCAATTTTCATAACCTTAGTCCTTTATATTAAGGGAAATAGTTGCAATAGTCGCCCACTTTTTTATTTTTAATTATTGCTCATGACCGAAGCCTTTTAGAAAATAATTAAATGTGTTTATCTGTTTTCCCAAGCCATAACAAGATACTGCATGAGTTAATTATAATACTAAAAAATCTGACATTGAAAATATTAAATTTTTGCTTTTATACCCCCCGCAAACTTTGTTTGTGATGGGTATACTGTTTACACGTTGTCCGTGCGTGCGTCCGTCCGTGTCTCCGTGTCTGCGTGCGTCCGTAACATTTTGTTTCCTTATATCTTGAAGAGTCATTTCTGGATTTTCATCAAACCTTGCAAACATGTTCATATATGCAAGACAAATACTTTAAACCAAAAAGTAAGGGCTAGGGCCAATTCTATTAGAGTTATTCCGCTTTGTAGTTCTAAAAATGGCTTTTTATATAGGGTTTATTGCTTATGCTATTATAGTCCATACGACGGGCCGATCAACTCCTACCACAGCTTTTGATGGAACAATTTAATAATTTTCCTAGACAATGTGGACACATTGAACATATACACGAAGGAGTTTGGTTCAGAAAAATTGTTAGAACTTAGACAATTTTCCCCTAACATGGCTTTTGTATATGCATAGATGGTGACTTCATGGGCCGATCAACTCATACCACAGCTTTTAATAGAGCAAATTGCTCAATCAAAAGTTGTGGTAGCAGTTGATCGGCCCATGCATATACAAAAGTCCTTTTAGGGAAAAATTGTCCAAGTACTCACAGCTGTCATTTTGTCAAAAATTATTTTTCCTGAACCAAACTCCTTCATACATATGTTCAATGTGTCTAAATTGCATAGGAAAAGTATCAAATTGTTCATCAAAAGCTGTGGTAGGAGTTGATCGGCCTGATTATGGCCTAAAATAGCATAAGCATAAAACCCTATATTAAAAGCCACTTAGAACTACAAAGGAAAATAACTCTAATAGAACTGCCCCCTAGCCCTTACTTTTTGTCTAAAGTATTTGTCTTGCATATATAAACATGTTTGATTGTTTTGATAAAAATCCAGCAATGACTCTTCAAGATATTAAGGAAACAAAACGTTACGGACGGAGGGACGCACGCACGGATGCTGTCAGTTTGTCAAAAATTATTTTTCTGAACTAAATTCCTTCATGCATATGTTCAATCTGTCTACATTGTATAAGCAAAGTATCAAATTGCTCCATCAAAAGCTGTGGTAGGGGTTGATCGCCCCTTGAAGGCACCATCTATGCATATACAAAAGCCCTGTTAGGGAAAAATTGTCTAAGTTCTCACAGCTGTCATTTTGTCAAAAATTATTTTTTTCTTAACCAAACTCCTACATGCATATGTTCAATGTGTCTCAATTGCATAGGAAAAGTATCAAATTGTTCCATCAAAAGCTGTGATAGGAGTTGATCGGCCCGTGTATGGCCTATAATAGCATAAGCATAAAACTCTATATTAAAAGCCATTTAGAACTACAAAGGGAAATAACTCTAATAGAACTGCCCCTTAGTCCTTAATTTGTGTTTAAGTATTTGTCTTGCATATATAAACATGTTTGCAGGGTTTGATGAAAATCCAGCAATGACTCTTCAAGATATTAAGGAAACAAAACGTTACGGAAGGACGCACGCACGCACGGATGCTGTCAGTTTGTCAAAAATTATTTTTTCTGAACCAAATTCCTTCATGCATATGTTCAATGTGTCTCAATTGCATAGGAAAAGTATCAAATTGTTCCATTAAAAGCTGTGGTAGGAGTTGATCGGCCCGTGTATGGCCTATAATAGCATAAGCATAAATCCCTATATTAAAAGCCATTTAGAACTACAAAGGGAAATAACTCTAATGGAATTGGCCCCTAGCCCTTACATTTTTGTCTAAAGTATTTGTCTTGCATATATAAACATATTTGCAAGGTTTGATGAAAATCCAGCAATGACTGCAAGATATTAAGGAAACAAAACGTAACGGACGGAGGGACTCACGCACTGACGGGTGGACGGATGGACGGACAACGTGAAAACAGTTCACCCACCACAAACAAATTTTGCGGGGGGTATAACAAAAAGTATGAGTTTTTTCAGCATTTTAGTTTAAATGAGCAATTGAAATTCCATGCCCAGTTGAGTTGAGCATGAAAATAGTTTATATAACCTTGGGGCCAGGATTTCTCGCGATTAACCCAATTTACCTGATCTATACTTATCCACAAGCCGTGTTCCATTCTCGACCACTTTAAGTGCATCAGGCTAGAAATTATGCTCTGAAAAATCGCCCGGGTTGAGATAAACTTATCATGCCTTGTACATAACTTAAATAACGTGTTATTGATGTTAAATGTCTTGTTGCTCAGTAACCGCGACACGAGATTTCCAACAGTGTGGTATGTGCGACCAGCAAAGCCTCAGATCAGCCAGCGCATACGCGCAGTCTGATCAGAGCCTTTGCTAGTCGCTTGAACATTCTGTGCGTGCTAAGCTACTGACCGAATAACATTTGAAGTTTCTAGACCACTTCACAATCATCGATGTCCATTTCAATTACAGACTGAACGAGTTGGTGGACGATGTGTGCGACTCGGAGGCTTTGGGACGGAGGAGGGACCAGCAGTCTGTCAGTCAGGGATTCACTTAGATATCTGGAATGACGTGTGTGAATCGGTGATGTTAACCAGACAGGGTGCTCAGAATTCACAGCAGTCTGAACAAGGTGGTCAACAGGCTGTCGAATCAGCAAGTGCTGAGTGAAATCAGTTTTAAAGGAACTACAGTTGAAACTCGTAAATTCAAAGTCTTCGGGGCTAAAGTAGAGTTTTTTTCTCGAATTATCAGTAGTTGGGATTTTAGGGAGGTAGACATAAAAATATATTAGAAGTAAGAAAAAGGGCAAAGATCAAGAATCAATAAAATAAAGCACCACACCTGTCCCAGGATACCTATCGGAAAATGGCACCTTCACAATTAGATATCACAAACGAGAGCCAAGAGGTCAACCCTTTCCCAGCAGGTGACCACAAGGCATCAATAAACAAACGCGCACAAAAGCATAACAAAAACAAAACAGAAATAACATAGAAGATCCACAAAAGAAGCACCACCTTGGAACGGTCAGTAAAAATATTTTACAGGAGGGCTTAAGCCGGTTTCACGGCGTCAGCCTCACCATTAGTTCAGATGTGGATCAAGACACAAAGATGTTTGTTTTGCATGAAATGCCCCTAACTTATCAATGCATCATCTCCTAGAACTTATCAATCAAAATATAAAAAAGCAATGATACCCCCTAAAATGATTATCAGTGTTTTCTTCTATCAAACATAATGTTTGGGTGCATTAAAGAAACGTCTCAACGTGACGTTTCTTTTACGTACCCAAAGGATATGATATAGACAGTTCTGAGTGACATTTATTAAATAGATCATGAAAATGTTATATTCTCTGATTCCAATGTGTCTGAAATTTATTCGAATTAGCGAGTATTCCTAAAATCGGAGTTCGAATTTTCGAGGTTTTACTGTAACCATGTTGCTGAAGTTGACATCAATATGACTTTGCCATGAAATTACACTTACATTCTGAATGGGTCAGTTTATAGATGATTTTGATACTTTTTGCATATGCGTAAAAACACTGCCATAACGTGCATGCGCAGACATCTAGTACGACGAGAGATCGATCTTTTAAAAAAAATATCTTAACCTTCCTCTACTTTCATACTGTCTGTGTGTATACGAGCGGTGAAGGCTCTGGCGACAAGACTGTTCAAATGCGCTGGCTCGTCTGAGCCAGGACTGCTCGTACCAACATCTTATGTGCTGGCTCGTATTAAAAGACATAGAAATTTGAGCAATAATAGTGGTACCACTCATTATGACTCTCTCCAGGGGTCTTACTGGGCAGATCAAAAGGACAGTCATAATGAGGTGATTATGACTTCCCTACAGCGGCAATAAAGTGGTCCCATGAAGGTTTAGGTAATTTATGATAAAATATTGATCTTTATCTTAGTGAAAGATATTGTGTTGTATACAGGTAATTTCCCACTTGAGGCCCCTATAATTTTGTGAGATATTGAAACTGTCCCTTATCAATTAATCCTTTAATGATCTCTATTGGACAGTAGTATATGCCTTTAAGTTTTGGATCACTTCGACTACTGCTTCCTATATGAACCAGCAAATAAGATTATAGTAGTAGTACTGTATCGGACGCTACCTCCATATCTTGAGGTTAAGGCTTTATACCAGTGTAGGGATCCACCCTATGGTGCCACCCAAGGTGCCATCCAAGGTGCCACCGTCTGGAATGCGCCATCTGATCTGAGAGTCAAATCGTCATTATGTCAAAGCTATTGTCACCGAGGTTTCAGAATGCGATACTCGATACGCCCCATTTGTAAGGCATGTTGACGCCCCAGTAAGTCATTAAAAAGGCATTAGACACCTGCCAGATGAGTCAGGAATGCGAAGGTGCCACCCTAAGAACAGAAGACGAGTTATTCAATTCCGCAGACATTTCGTCCTACTGCTATACTGAACGAAACTTCTAAACCGCCAGTTAACAAAACACATTTTTTCAATATAACTCATTTATTATTAAACTGTTTGAAATGATATTTGACACAGTATATTTGGGTACATGTATGTGTCGATTGAACATAACACAGTTTGATTCAATAAGGGTGTTCATTTATGCGTAACGATAGAGTACTTATACCGGTTTTGCACGTGACACACAAATGCTAAATGTTTTTCGCCATGTGTGTACTCGTATTTTCATCGACAACTATCAGACAACTTTATCTTATCACAAAAATGCCAACGTTTGGGTTGTATGAGTATAAAGTAGAGGGGTCGGGCTGTGGGTTCAATCGAAAACGGGGCCTCGCTGAGACTGATTCATAATTTATCATAGAGTTTGACCTGTTTTGATAGAGCCGAAAGTTTACACCACAACATGTCGGTCATTTTTCATGTTTGCACTCGTATGATGAGAAAAAATCGACAAAAATTGAGTTTTACGAATGTCATAAAATGTCCTGTATAGTCCACCGTACTTTGGTGCGGTGATGTGCAAATACCGCATTGGAACGTCGGAAGTGTCGAGATTTATGTGCAGTAAACGGTTAATGGGTGACGGATGTTTCAATAATTTTGAAGACAAAAACATTTCATCACCATACACACATTTCTGTTTTCTTTTAGGCCATATGGGCCTCCATAGGAGCACTGAATTGCATGAAAATTGCTACTTTTTTACAAAATAAACACGATAGTGTCCAATAATGTCCATTTACAGCACCAGAAAGCTTCAGTAATATTGTGGACGAAAACATGTCATCTCAATAAAGAGATTGTGTTGTTTTATGTCATATTGGCTTCCATAGGAACATTGTGGAATGCATGAAAATTGCTAC
This sequence comes from Loripinus fragilis, assembly GCA_964019695.1. Classification (NCBI taxonomy): domain Eukaryota; kingdom Metazoa; phylum Mollusca; class Bivalvia; order Lucinida; family Lucinidae; genus Loripinus; species Loripinus fragilis. The sequence continues at coordinate 44,014,627 of OZ026516.1, read as the reverse complement.
TTAATAAAAGCGAAACCCAAAACTGTTCAATAATGTCCATTTATAGCACCAAAAAGTTGGTGTTTTTCACTTTAGGTCCTCGGAATACTCGGTTTTTAAACGATGAGTTCAAATTCTAGCGTTTGTGTGAAAATGAAATGCGATGGTGCCTTTATACAGTCTATCAACTGAGCATGTTATTTTCAATTTATGAAAATGAAATTTTGACAGGTTCTGTGTAATTAATTTTTCCATATTGAGTGAAAATTTTAGCCATGTATGTATCATATATTTTAAGATATATGAGAAAATGTCGAGTGGCGGTTTGGAAGTTTCGCTCAGTATAGATAGCTCTTTTTGTTAATAATTGTGACTATGCGTCGTCTGTTGGCCCTTTTAAAACATCTTTGTAGCAAACAGTGTGATCCCAGATCTGACTGCTCCTCTAATTCCGCAATTTCACATGCTTTCTTAAAGCAAAATGTCGGGCTTGATCTATTTTGTCGGTGCCTGAACTGGATGAAAGCTGTTTGACACGCTAACTCTATTCATGAAAGATATTTGTGAAAAAAAATATTTTGAAAAAATCAGCAGACGACAAAGAGCATGAAAAGTAACCCAGCATTCAAAGAGTTTAATAAACAGTTATGCATTCATCCACTAACTGTAAAGTAAACCCCAGATTAATTGTGTGGAGATTGAATACGTGCGAAATTGTGTGTTGAACTACATGTATGTCCTATCTAAGTCGTCGTTTTATTGGTCAAATATACACTATCAGATGACTTTTGAGTAGCATTCTGGGGATGGTTCGGAAACGTCACATTGTTTCGTTAAATTTGTCAGTAAACAGATTGATCACCAGTCAAAAGTTTTGTTTATCAGTCTGAAAAAATTGTCATTGTGTGGTTTGAAGAAGGATTTCAATTTGTGTAGTGTCATGTTGGAATATTTGATGCTGTTTTTCACTTGCGTAGTATTTCTGCCTCTACGATCACTATAACAGCTTACATTTTGACTTTCTCTATTTTGCCGCAGACAAAACACTCCTTTCTGTTCAATATAAACAAAGTTGTCTGATTTAATAGCATGTTCTATATTAAGATATTCTTCAATTTCTCTCAACACTTTATATGGATTTCTTTTAAAATATTCAGCTTCGATTATTTTTATTTGGCTGTTTTTGAAGAATTTCATAAAGCGTCTAATACCTTCATCGTAAATTGATTCTTTTACTGCTCGACAACTATTACTTGACTTTTCGCTTACTGTAAAGGCGGCGCCTCATGAATACGTAATTAGGACTGGTCAACCTTAGGCATAGGTAAAATTTGGAAATGAGGCGTGGTTTTATTCACAAGTAACTGTATCATCTTTTGCCACCACTTCAGTCATAATTTAGTCCTTAAAACGCTAGCAAAATAACTGCATCTGAAAATGTATATTTAACATAAGCTGGGAGGCAAACATTGTGGACTCAGATCAGACTGCTCCTACAGGAGCAGTCTGATCTGGGTCGACACTGTTTACCTATGAGGCTTCAAATAGTTTAGTGGACTACAAAAACATACATTTTGTGATTATGCGCTTTAAGGGTTAATAAATGTGAGTTCAGTGTGTATACGGTTAGGCTTTTATTGAAATGCACGCACGTTTGCACGGTTCAAAGAGCTTATTAACTCTTTACAAAATTATAAATAAAACCTGATTTCCCTTCCTTAGCAGATGAAATAGTCGAACCACACCTAGATATGAATATTAAAGTTGCCGCCTTTACAGTAAGCGAAAAGTCAAGTAATAACATTGATATCACCACTTGGTTGTTTTAAGACATATTCGTCCAGATTGTAGTGAAACTGTTTCACGAGTGACCTCCAAAAAGTAAACCAAGAAATGGTTCTAGTGACCGGTTCCCTTACCAATGCTATAAGCTTTATTGAGGAATTCATTCGATGAATCCTTGCTGGGGCCTCCTTGTTGTGAAAGTAGTCTGGCGATTTTTCAACAGTAATTTGATAGCTGAAGGAACAGGGCATCTCTTTTCTATACCACTCCAGACCTAAATGATAATTTAGATCAAAGAATGATATCTCATAAAAATGGTGTATGTTTCTTACTTCAATTCTTGGATGCATTGACATGTAATCGATTAGTTCCCGTGTACCACATTTATAATTCCCAATGATCAAACATTGCGGTAGTCTTCGTTCACAGTTTTCTTGTGGAAGCTTCAGAAGTTTTGCAGCTTCCTGTTTGATTAAGTTAATCATATCAGATACTGCACTTTCCGAGTAGAGAACGTTAATGGGTGACTTAATTGACTTGAATGTATCATTGTGTGCTATTTCCAAATAAACCTTTTTGTTTGTATATCTTAGATCAGATGCTTCAGAAAGGTCGTGAACTAGTATAGCCGCTTCTTGTTGGCTGTCTACTGTAACTTGCCTTGGTTCCACGCTCCCTTCCAGCTGTAACGCCATATTATAAAGTTGATACATCACATATATAGTGAGAACCAGCAACATAGCAAACGTGGCGTTTGTCAGTTTAAATCGCTGTCCCATTGTAAGCCCACGATATCGCAGGAATAATAGAATATGATGATTTTTCTGAAATATTGAACACACCAAATTCACTTTTGTGTAGCAATTCAAAATATTGGATGCATGGTATTGTGATTTTACGGTTAGTTATTTAAGAGTGGCTATTTATTTGCTAAGGGTATACTATATATATGACCTATTGTGTTTCCAGCCTCAATGTGACTCCCTTTTTTCCGGTTTATTCCTTAATGGTCATTTTAATTGAAAAATAAATTATAGAAACGAATTTACCGTGGCTCAACTTGAGGTTTTCTTTAGCTCTGACTATCTGTGAGTCATGAGCCCTT